>OZ005620.1:20265000-20865000 GCA_963930655.1 Myrica gale
TATACCGAAGTTCAAAGCTTAACTACACCATTCAAAATACAATTGAACTGCTCGTCGATCAACAAACACGATTCGGTGGCTTGTAAAGTGGATACGAATCGTCCCTCACCATAAAATAAATCACAATTCATCAAAGACTCCACCAACTTATCCTTCCCATGTTCGCCGACACCCCTAAATTAGTCTCATTGCCCTGTTTCGCCGATTGCGAAGCCGTATAAGTTTGAACTTGTTGGTTGCAATCACTTGAAACTTGAAGAGCCGCTGAGGAAAAATAAGGGTGGGTTCAAGGGTAAACATGTACAATTAATATCAATAATGTATAACCTACAATTTTTTTTTCCTAAATGACATTCAATAACTACGAGAATTTCAAACACAATGACATAAATTTGGCAAACACGAAACCTGTCTACAGACTATAATCTAGAAACTGTACATTAAAAGAGGGAGAATTTATTTGACCCATCGGTGCATTTCCAACAAAATATGTATGGGAAAAGTCACGCTAAAATATGTGCAAGTCAAAATCCACTTTTACAAGAGAGATTTTTTGAGAAATTTTAAAGAATCATGATAGATTTGGAATACTCTCTACATAACTGGACTTCGAGGAGAGGGTGAGAGAAGTTCCCAGAGCAGATTTGGAATACCCATTGTCCTCTTTCTTCTCGTTCTTCTTACGATTCTCGTGGACCCAACAGTGAAACAAAATTTTCTCTTTTGTGGACCAATGACCAGCTTTGTCTCCTGCGCGTAGCTGTGAAATGAAGGAGAAAATGGGAGAGAAGAAAAAAAGGGGAAGACGGAGGGGGAGACGTGTTGTGGAAGAAAGGGGGCGTTGGTCTCCTACGCGTAGCTGTAAAATGAAGGAGAAAATGGGAGAGAAGAAAAAAGGGGAAGAAAGGGGGAGACGTGTTGGGGAAGAAAGGAGAGTTGGTTCAGGTGGGGCTTAGAAAAGGCAACAAAAACAATATTCAAACTTGGCTTGGCTTAACAATATTCGAACTAAGCCGAGTCAAACTTTGGTTCACCTCATTAAATGAGGTGTCTTGACAACAACGGTTGGATGATTATGACCTAATCCTGACCGCTTCTTATAGCTTCTTAGAATAAGCTATATTATGACCGAATCTTTTCCCGTAATAAGGTTGTGAATAGGAGTGATGGACACTGAGGGAGTGAGGTGTATTATGGGCATGTTTGAGACCCCAAATATTTGGGGTCTCAACAAATCGGACAAACCAAACAAACTCCAAAATTTTTAACTTTTACACCTACACACTTCACTTTTCACAAACCCCAATAAATCTCAATAAAGTAAAGATTCCCAAAAATTTGGGAATATTCTTCAATATTTTGGCAAACAAACATCCCCATATAAGCAGGGGGAGGAAAGTGAGGGAGGCGTTCGCGGAAAGGGAGGGCATTGAAGAGCCAACAAATTATATCAGGATCTGTGTGGGAGCTTCTCCTTCCTGGAAGTTGCATCGGCTAAATCGGCTATATCTTTTTTTTTTAAATCAAACATCAAAACTTTATTCCAAACAGAAAAAACAAAACAAATAAAACCACCCACATGTCATTTAGGTTGTGTTTGTGTTGTAAAATTTTAATGTTGTTAAAATTTTAGGTATTGGGTTTAAAAATTTTAGAGGGGGTAAAATTTTAGTACACAAACGCACCCTTAGTAACCTAGCTATGGCTTTACCAATTAACTTGTCCTTATTAAAACAAACCACTCCAAATTAACGCACTGATCTCAACGTAACGCGCGGTTGCTTTTGTGAAAGGAAGTTGGCTACGACTGGACAAAGATTCTCTACAGTTCATAAACAGTTGTGCTGTCAAATTCCTAACCGAAGCTTTTTTTGGATTAGTCGTTTAGATTTTCTCCCACCCTATTTTCTAACTCTAAAGACTCCTAATTGTATTTAAGATTTAATAATTCTGTTGTCTGATCCTTTAGAAATTTGTAGAGGATCTTAATAATAAGAACATTCAGAAAGAAAAAAAATTGCAAAGTCACTTATGATCAGCATAGCATGGTAAACTTGGTGGGTGGTATAGATGCAGCGGCGGCGATTTCACTGTTTTTTTTTTTCGTGGGAAGAAAAAGGAAACGAATGGAAACAAGTAGAGTGTGTGGAGAAGTTTCAACGGGAGACTTTTGAACTGGAAAAATCTTAGTTGACCCGTGAAGAAATGAGACTTTTTTCCTTCTCTTTTTCCAAGGGATTGGTGTGGTATCTGTGATTTTTCCGGCTGCATGAATTTTGCTCCATTTATTTTGGTTTTTGCTTGGGGAATAATACTTGAACAGGTATATACCAATCGTCATGACTCATGCATGAGCCTGTTCAAGTATATATGTCATGGATGAGCGTGTTCAAGTATATATATAATCAAGTTAGGCATTGGTAGTCCAATCAGTCGACAAAATTTGCTCCCAACTTTTAAAAATTCCAGTGTTGGTGGGGAAATTCTATGGAAGTTTCGTTGGCCTTCATTTTTGAATAATTTGATCGTAATATCAATTAAATGCAATGTAATTAGATTGAAATTTGGATTTGAATTAACCAGATTGAAATTTGAATTTTTGAGTTGTGTTCCAATTAATTGATTGTCTTCACTTTGTTTTATTTTGCTTAGATAATGAATAAGTTTGTGATAAGAAAGCCATGCAACGTAGAGTCGTCTAATACTCCTAGTGTGGAGTCGTCTCATCTAATATTTATAATGTTTTTAGTCTTTAATTTTCGATATTGTAACTCTAAGACAATTTTTTGTATTACGAAGCAAAAAAAATTTCTTGTCATTTCGCGTTTAAAGTTCGACCCCCATAAATTTTGATCCTGGATCCGCCACTGTATATATGTTAATTATGAATAATGAATTTCTCTTCATGAAATATCAATAATGAATTTCTCTTCATGAAATAGGTGTATTTCTTGCATGAGTTTTGTAGTTTAAGCAAGAGCCTCCAGGTGGTTCAGTAGCTTCGACTATTTAGGTATGCTGTTTTAACAATTATCAATGTTGAAACATATCTAGCTAGCTTACTCTGTAAAATATACCTAGCTAGCTTACTCTGTCATTTATTTTTAAGCATTTCTCATTGTCATATTCTTTATTGCTTCCCATTGAGGTTAACTAATCTCTTTCTCATTTTGCTTCCCATTCTTTATTGTCTCCATCTGTTGCTAATTCCATCTCTTACTTTCTCAAATAATTTCAGGTATCGCGTAGTTTAAATGAGGAAGATGGAGGAGGTTAATGTGTAAAATGAGAAAGATTTTAATTCGCCATTGTTTATTGTGTTGTATTTGAATATTTTAGTTGATCCTTGCTTATTGTTATTTTATATTAGAAACTTGTTACTTTTTACATTACTTGTAGAGATTCTTGTATTTGTTGTAAAACGGTATTAATCAATGATGAAATATATTTTATTTTATTATCTTTGGTCTTTAAGTTTTTACATCCAATAAATTATAATTATTAAAATAAATTTGTATTACCGATTAAAAAAATATGTATATGAAAATATAGGAAAAAATTAGTAGTGTATTGTATTAAAATGCTAGCAAAAAAAAAGGCACAGACCTTTAGCAGCGGTCGCGGTCTGTGCCAACATTTTTACGAAACGCTGCGGGGAAAACAATTTTGTATTAGGGTTTATAGCTGCGGTCGAGACCGTCGCTATAGACCCGAGGTCTTCAGCAGCGGTTCCGAAAACCATCGCGATATATCTATCGCGACGGAGCTATAGCGGCGGTCAAAAAACCACTGCTATAGGCCAAAATGACCTATAACAGCGTTTTTTTGGCCTGCTATAGACCGTTTTTTTGTAGTGAGTAAAAAAGTTAAGATACACATGTTTCCTTCATGGCTCACTCGCAGTAGTACCATGATGTGATTCATAAGAATTATGAATGTATGGCTGGGAGACAACTTAATTGGATGTGTTCCCAACACATGATTTTTGTTATTGTTCAATTTTCTTTGAAAACATTTTCAGAGGCCCTACAAGATTAAAAAACAAAAAAAAACAACGTTATGAACCGCTCAAAATTGGTTCAACTATTCTTTTTCCTTTCTTTCTATCTTTCTCTTCCACCATAGCAACATCAAATCTTGCAGTACTCCTCCACTTTACAGATTTGAAAAAGAAGTGTTATGGGTCAGAGGTGGGTCGAGGTAGGGTTGGCCTTACGAACGTGTGTGATCAGATGGGTTTTGGTTGTCTCTATCAATTTGTCATGATCAACACATTTACACAAAAATTGGGGATGATGATACTTATCTTGAGTTTGGTATAAATAATAAAAATTTATATGATATCAAATTAAGGTCATATGTTCGAAACCTAACTTTGCAACAAAGGAATATTTCTTTTCGTAAAATATTTAAAAACTCGTTTTTGGTTCAGATTTTGTTAGTCAGTACTGAAAGTGTAAAACATTTTCCCACTGATTCAACTACTAAGCTTTTGAAGATATCCGCACTCAAATCTGGAAATTTCTTCTCGAAATTTCCTACTGGAAAGCTCGAGAGAAAGTGTTCTTTGTTCCTTTAGCGTTTGATAATGCTAACAGGGACTGGACTAATAAGAGCACTTAGGCATCTCATTGGAGCAAGTTTCTTCTTTGAATGAGTAAGAAATGGCTGCGTGGAAAGTGGCAAGCGACCGGTTTCTTCCTTCGACCAAACACCAAAAGGCCCAGAAAGTTCCACGTCTCACTAGTTTGAGCTGCTATCCATGTGGACTATGTCAATGTTATTGACAACAAAAGCTCGAGCATCAACAATTTACTCCAAACACAACTTTGAGTGCAGTTTGGACTTTGGACGTAGAAAAAGCAAAGAATCTGTTGAGCACAGAACGGGAAACACAAAAATATGGAGGCCAATATTTAACGTGATTCGACAATTTGCCTACGTCCACACCACAGATGAGAGAATTTTGATTTCAAGAAAGCAAGTGTTTACAACTCTCAACTCAACCTCATTGCAAGCAACTCTATCACTGCACTTCGCACACATGCACAATAGACATATAGATAAAATTGTTAATATTGGACCTTTTGTTCCTACTCAAACCAAAGCTATATACATGTTACGGCTAAGGGATTAGTTTAGATTTCAATGCCTTGGTGCTTGATGCAGAATCTTTGGCAAGGATCTCCCAGACTTTTGTAAGTTCGATGATGTGCATTTTTAGTTCTTGCCTTGTCCCAACATAAGAACATGCACTAAAAAAGAGAGGAAGCATATGACGCATTCTCAAACTATTGTTATCTTAGTTTGGTTTTGAAATTGATGCTCTTTGAGAAATTTTTTTATTTTTTGGTATTACCTTTTGTCTGCTGTTGGGCATTTAATTGAATCTGATTTGGGCTCTTTAAGAAATTTGTTTGATTTGTGGACTCTATTGTTCTGATAGACTATTCTCTGTTATTTATTGTTAAGCATTTCTCATTGTCATATTCTTTATTGCTTCTCAGTGAGGTTAACGAATCTCTTCCTCATTTTGGTACATTTAGGGCAGATTGAGAATTCAAGAGGACGTTGCTCTGTCAAAGGTCAACGTGTCAAAGGAGGAAGATTTTAATGGGTCCTTAATTATTGTGTTGTATTTGAATATTTTAGTTGGTCCTTATTTATTGTTATTTATATTAGAAATTTGTTACTTTTTAGATTACTTGTAGAGACTTTTGTGTTTGTTGTAAAATATTATTAATCAATGATGAAGTATATTTTGTTTTTATTATCCTTATTTTTTAAGTTTTTACACCTAATGAATTATAACTATTAAATTAAATTTGTATTACCGATTAAAAAAGCATGTATAGGAAAATATAAGAAAAAATTAATGGTCTTTTAAAAATGCTGGAAAAAAAACTGAGCTGACCTATAGCAACGTTTTTAAAAACGTTGCTAAAAATATGTAAACGCTGCAAAAAAACCACAACTTTCGGTTCGGGTGACCCGAGATCTTCACCAGTGGTTGCGAAAATCGCCGCTATAGCCTACTGCACACGACCGTGGTCAAAAAAGCGCTGCTAAAGATTTAACAGAGTTTTTTTTTACCTTTAGCAGCGGTTTCCGACCGTCGCTAAAGGTCGGGTTTTTTTTTGTAGTGAGTGTGAACAAATTACACTTTGTCAAAATTTGCAGCACCGTGCAAATCGAAACTTGTAGCTCATTTAATGAAGAGCATGCTTGGGCTGCTGCATTTAATGGAGAGCACGCCTGTTGCAACATTAGTGTACCAGGCAAAATAAGTGTAACAAAATACCTATTACAGCCCAAAGACTCCACCTCTAAGGGACCGCATACATCAGAGTATACTAGGCTCAACAACTCTGATATTTTACTGGCAGATGTACTAAATAAGACTCGATGTTGCTTACCAAACAAGCAATGCACACAAGGGTTTAGCGTTGTACCTTTGTTGATTGTAATAAACGCCTTCATTGCCAACGTAAACAACCTTTTCTCACCCATGTAATTGAGTTTCTCGTGGCACAGATTTGGAGATGCCTCATCTTGAACTGAATTGAGGCTAGCAGTGCATATCTTCACATGGATTTTGTATAAAGTGCCGCAGATATGTCCACGAGCGACAACCATGATGCCTTTCTTCAGCTTCCAAGCACCGTTGTCGAAATGGTTGTCATAGCCCAGTCGATCAAGGGCTTTCCCGGATATCAAATTTAACCGGAGGTCGGGCACGTGTTGAACATCTTTCAACACCATGATACAACCAATATTTGTCTTTATACGTATATCGCCAATACCCCCAATTTTTGAGAAACTGATGTTACCCATCCTCAATGTACCATAATCTCCGGCTTTATACGTGGTGAAGAAATCATTGTGAGGAGTGACGTGATAGGAAGCCGCTATGTCTACCACCCCTTCTGCATCCTGTCTTGCAACATTGAGACATTCTTCTTCACCAGTGGAGAGTAATGCACAATCTCCTGGAATGGTGACTAATGCTTCACTATCAGCATTCTTAACTGGTTGTTGGATTAAACTTGCTCCCGTTGTAACTTTCGGCAGTTCTTCTTAATATGACCTTCAATGCCACAGTGAAAACTTTTCATCTTGCCTTTTTGTTGATAACTATCTGGATTATGAGATCTGCCTCTGCTCATGCTCTTGCCTCTACGTCTCCCTCTACCACTTCGTTGATGCATTCCTTCGGTTATGAACGCATGTGACTGGTCCATACCAGCCTATTTTCTTCTGGCTTCATCATTAAACAAGTCATCCTTCACCATCACTATGGTAAGTTTGCTGTCTAGAGCCTAATTGCTGAGTGAGACCACCAACGTTTCCCAGTTGTCTGGTAGCGAACTGAGAAGTAGGAGAGCTTGTTCTTCATCGCCAAGATTCAACGCTATGGTTGAAAGTTGGTTCACTAGGTTTTGAACTCGCTGGTGTGTTTAACAACAGAGATATCGCTCTTCAACTTCAAATTCACAAGGCGCCTAAAAAAAATCATAAGGCGTCTCATTAAGAGAGCTTTATTCCGAGTGGTCTTAGCATGATACATGTTCTCCAGCTTTTGCTATAGAGCGTAAGCATCTGTGTCCTGTGCAACATGATGAAATACACTATGGTCGATCCATTGTCTAATTTGACCAATAGTTTCTTGTTCGACCTTTTCCAATACTTTTCCTGCGTCTCGTCTGCTTTTACTCATTTCTCTTCTATTAGTTCAAACAGATCCTTGCAATTTAGAAGATCTTCCATCTAGGGTCTCCAAAATGTGTAGTTTGTTGCCGTAAGTTTGATCATTGCACTTGAACTTGAATCCTCCATAGATTCCGCATTTAACATAAGCTTAAATGGCTTGTTACTCTATGTTCGGAGTTGAATATCGCAAAACGGAGCCCACTTGAACTTGAATCCTCCATCTAGGGTCTCCAAAATGTGTAGTTTGTTGCCGTAAGTTTGATCATTGCACTTGAACTTGAATCCTCCATAGATTCCGCATTTAACATAAGCTTAAATGGCTTGCAATTTAGAAGATCTTCCATCTAGGGTCTCCAAAATGTGTAGTTTGTTGCCGTAAGTTTGATCATTGCACTTGAACTTGAATCTTCCATAGATTCCGCATTTAACATAAGCTTAAATGGCTTGTTACTCTATGTTCGGAGTTGAATATCGCAAAACGGAGCCCACTTGAACTTGAATCCTCCAACTAGGGTCTCCAAAATGTGTAGCTTGTTGCCGTAAGTTTGATCATTGCACTTGAACTTGAATCCTCCATAGATTCCGCATTTAACATAAGCTTAAATGGCTTGTTACTCTATGTTCAGAGTTGAATATCGCAAAACGGAGCCCACTGTTTCGTTAAGAACAGTCGCATTAACTAGAAACAGGTCTAGTTCGGCCCAAAATGGACAAAAATTGGACCCAAAATGGAATATTCCCTCCATAAACGGAATATTTTGTTAACTATAACGGAATATGTTGACGACGTTAACAAATTCCGTTACCGTTAACTCGATGAGTTGATCCAGAAACCCTGGCACGATCCGAATCGGATCACCGACCCGACCAGGAGAGCATAAGGCGCGTGGGACCACGTGGTGTCAACTTCTGGAGCACGTGGGAGCGCATGAAGAGATATTTCGGTAGATGGTGGCGTGCGGAAGTGCGTGAGGAGAGTGGAGACATGCAAAATCTTCTATCGGTGCGTGTGAGACCTGTTTTGGCCTCCGATTGGTACCTTTGTGCTCATCTTGTCATGAGGAATCTCCAGTCAAGTCCACTGTTCGATTTGGACACAGATTTGATATCACCGGAATTTAAAAAAGAAACTTCCGATCACCTGCTACCTCTGATACCACTTGTGAGCACAGAACGAGAAACACGAACACAAGGATGCCAATATTTAACGTGGTTCGGCAATTTGTCTACGTGCACAGAGAAGAAAACTTTGATTTCAAGAAACCAAGTGTTTTACCACTCTCAACTCAACCTCACTGCAAGCAACTCTCTCACTTTCTCTTAGCTCACTCAGTGCACTTCGCACACATGCACGATAAACATATATATAGGAGAAGTGAGACGGTGTAAACAAATCACACTTTGTCAAAAGTTGCAGCACCGTGCAAATCTAAACTTGCAGCTCATTTACTGAAGAGCATGCTTGGGCTTCTGCATTTAATGGAGAGCACGCCTGTTGGAAGATGTATGGAACCTACGAGCCTACAGAATCATCGACATTAACGTGAACAGAATTCATTATTAACGTTTTAGACAAAGAACAAATTCTCCGAAGGGTTGGAATTACTCGACTCTGTTTGAATCACGAAAGCGTTCTTCTGTAGTGGCTGTGCTTTATAGTTTATGTTAACTCATGGGAATCACAATTTATAACCTTCTTCTAAGAAATAAGCAGTTCAGCGACAACTAATGCGAATGTTGAAGGTTAAATTAATCAAAGAAAAATAAAAGATAATCTGGTAGTTAAATTATGTTTATTTTGTACTTCATATTCATTACTCTGTAGTTCGTCCACAATCCTTGGATGCAACTACAGGGATGATTGTAGGATGGTTTAGTATTAGGATCAGACCCTAAATTCATTCAACTCTGAATATGCTGTTTCCGAGAGTAAAACAACTATGAAGGAGACAAAATGCTCTCTGTAGTTCTAGCTACAAATTGAAGTACTTTTCCAAACACGTGTGGAATGGGCGAAAGGCTGAGCTCCTTCGAAGTGAATCTGCAGCCTAGTTGACCTCTAAAGTCTTCTTTCCTCGACCCAAAAACACCATGCTTCTGCAAAGCGCAAATTTGTGCTGCATAGCTCGCTGAATCAGAGATGAGTCCAAGACTTCCCCTTCTTATTGCTTCCCTTCTGCTTTTATTCTACCTTGGTTTGAAGTCAACTAAGGCTATCGCTGGACACACCGATACTATCCAACCGGGCCAATCGCTAAAATTCCCAAAGGAAATTTTATCTGCTAATGGGAACTTCGCACTCGGTTTCTTCTCTCCAGGAAATTCGTCGAAGTATTACGTGGGAATATGGTTTTACAATATTTCTGAGCGAACCGTAGTTTGGGTCGCAAACAGAGAGTACCCATTCCCACACGAAGGTGCTGTTCTTACCTGCAAGCTCGATGGAACTCTTGTAATATCAGATGAAAGAACGCAGTACACGGTGGCGAATTATAAAGCTGGCAATGATACCTATGCCATGTTACTAGACACAGGTAATTTGGTAATCACAAACAGGGTCTTAGAGGTGTTGTGGCAGAGTTTTGATGTTCCGACTGATTCTATTTTGGCCGGAATGTTGAAAGACGAAGATCCTTCTGTGAAATTGTCATCATGGAGAAGTCCAGAGGATCCTTCTCCTGGCCCGTTCATCATGACGACGGATTATTGGCAAATACTGTTATCGAACGGATCTGCAATATATTGGACCGGTTTTTTTGATATTACTTGGCGTATTAACCGCACTTCAGGAATTTCAAGAATAGTGTTGGATGCATACGGGCAGCTCAAACTGCAGTCATGGTCAAAATCTGACAAAAGATGGTCCTCATTACAATCATCTAGGTGTGGATCTGAAGTATGCGGTGCTTTCAGCAAATGCAATGAGAGTGCGGATGAACCATGTGGCTGTTTGCCATTTTTCAAAAACTCTTCGGCAAATGGATGCGTGAGAAAAACTTCTTTGCAGTGCAGCAATAATATGAATGGTGAGAAAGATGGGTTTCTTCGCATGTCTAACGTTGATTGGCCCAGCTATCCACTGCTGTTCAACATTAGCAGTAAAGAGTGCGAATCAGCTTGCTTGGAAAACTGTTCCTGTATTGCTTATGCTTACGACTACCATTCCAAGCAAAACTGCTTATTATGGGATGATTCTCTGTTAAACCTGAAACTAATCCCTGAAGATAGCCATGGAAATGATATCTATTTGAAACTTGCTTCTTCCGATTTGGATACCAAAGGTAAGAAAATAAATGAACTAGTAGTAGATTCATTTGATAATTATTTCTTCGTTGGTAAGATTTTTGAGGAGATATCAATTAGGGATTTCCAATTTGAAATTAATTCGTTGTGCAAGTAGCATGCAAACAGTATTGATTTCTCTGATTCCCTTTTCCAGATTCAAACTCGAGCACCCCAAAAGTTACTGATCTAGGAAATAAGTATTCAAAGAATAACCAATTACTGGTCATACTGCCCACATCTCTTGCAATACTGATATTGTGCGTTTCTGTTTATCTTTTGAGGAGAAAGCTCAGAAGAAGGGGTGAGTAAAAAAATTCTTCACAACGTTATAATTGGAGCGTCTTATCTTTAGATCCTTACCTAAAGTATTTCTTTGCCGTTCAGGGGAGAACTTGTTACAATTAGACGTGGGGATGAACCTAAATGGTGATGATTCAGACTTTTCTGAAGCAAATAAGCATGGTTCTAGAAGGAAAAGGGAAGTCAAAATGCCTTTATTCAGTTTTGCAAGCGTTTCTGCTGCAACCGGTAATTTCTCAGCTACAAATAAGCTCGGGGAGGGTGGATTTGGCCCTGTTTACAAGGTAATAGTTGCATTCCCCTAAACCTGACGGACAGGTAAAACACAATTTGCAAGTTAAAAAGCACAAACAGGCCTGCTAAGCTGAAATCTAAACTATGAAAATTGAGAAGGATGAGTGGAAGAGAATTTAAGGTGGTTGAGTTTGAAGAAGCCTGCAAGATCTATTTACAGGACCCAATGAATAAAACAAACCTACTAATAATCAATGTGGGATAACGCATTTGATACTCCAACAAGGCACATGCTCTGGGTAATGGGACTGAGTTTAAGCTGAGCTGTAGACTTTAATGTGATAGATTTGGAATTGATAAATAAACTAGTAAGGAACTAAGGATATGCTACAGTTAGTTGGAAAAGAAGAATTAGTCTAATTTGTGCTATTATGAGAGCACCAATGCTTTACTGGGGTCTTAGATGTGGCAGCGCTTTTTCATGTTTTCTGTTTTTCTCATGACAAACAATTTCAGGGTATATTACTAAAAGGGGAAGAGGTAGCTGTGAAGAGGCTCTCAAGAAGATCTGGGCAAGGTTGGGAGGAGCTGAAAAATGAAGCGATGGTCATAGCCAAGCTCCAACACAAGAATCTTGTCAGACTTTTGGGCTGCTGCATTGAAAGAGAGGAAAAGATACTAGTTTATGAATATATGCCCAATAAAAGCTTGGATTTCTTCCTTTTCGGTTTGTAAATTCTAGTATTTCGAGTAAATATAATCGTCCATCCTCGTGTTGAATATTTATGGTCCTTTGCATTTTGTGCACTAATGCTGCAATTCACTCATATTGCTATGGCAGATCCAGAAAAGCGCAGGATATTAGACTGGGAGACAAGAGTACGAGTCATTGAAGGGGTTGCTCAAGGGCTTCTTTATCTTCATCAGTATTCTAGGTTAAGGATTATTCACAGAGACTTGAAGGCTAGCAACATTTTGTTGGACGTCGACATGAATCCTAAAATATCAGATTTTGGAATGGCAAGAATCTTCAGAGGAAATGAGTCACAAGCAAATACAAATAGGATTGTTGGGACTTAGTAAGTAAAATGAAATACACTTCTGAATCATAAAAAACAAAATATTGGTATACATGTGCGTAGACATATGCATAGATCATGAAGCTAGTGAGTTTTTTTCTCTTTCGTTTCAGTGGTTATATGTCCCCTGAGTATGCTCTGGAAGGCCTCTTTTCGATCAAATCTGATGTATTCAGCTTTGGCGTCTTGCTATTAGAGATTGTGAGTGGCAGGAAGAACACAGGTTTCTATATGACTAGCTCTTTCCATCTTCTTGGATATGTGAGTACTCTCTTTGCACTTTCTGTTGTGGAAATTCAGCACACTTTCTATTTCAATCAGAATGGAAGCTTAAGTAGTAATGTGTTGTTACCGTGCACACCAGTGATGAATAATATACAGAAATTGAAGAGAGAGAAGGGGAGAGATAGAATTTAGACATAGATTTAACGTGGTTCGGCAATATTAGAACTCAAATACTTGAATATCCTAATAGAACTTAACTCTCTCAAGCACCTGGAGATATTTATCATGTCCAAGCAATGCTTGAACTTCTCCGTGATAACTGGCTTAGTCAACATGTCGCTTCATTCTCAAAGGTGTGAACTTTCTTTAGCAATAATTTATCAGAAACAACCAACTCTCTAATATTGTGAAACCTCACATCAATATACTTGGTTCTTGCATGATACACCTGGTTCTGCGCCAAATAAATGACACTTTGACTATCACAATGCAACTTAATGGTTTCCGAAAAAGCACATAATGGCATTAAATCTCCTGTCCTCTTCATTTTAATTAGAACCATGACCAAGGTTACTCATATATATATATGATAACATTATGCTTTCCTCATTTGAAGGCATGGGACTTGTGGACCAGCAACAGGGGTTTGGACTTGATGGATCCACTACTTGATGATATATCCTCTATGGATATGGTGTTGCGATATGTTAACATAGGGCTCCTCTGTGTTCAAGAAAGTGCAGGCGATAGACCTACCATGTCTGACGTTGTCTCAATGCTTAGCAATGAAGCTGCCGTCCTACCTTATCCGAAACAACCTGGTTTCTTGAATGTCAGAAGTATGGTGAACACAAACCCAGTTAACAGCACGCCAAAAGTCTGTTCTGTGAATCATGCAACGGTTTCAATTATGGAGGGCCGGTAATGTTGCACATTCTAGACATAAGGTGTCATACTGTCTAAGTAACACTTTCCTCTTTTTGCCTCTTAGATTGTCTCTGGAGGCCACCCCGCTGTTTGTGAGCTCTTTCTGGACCTGTTTTGGATCTATGCCGGGACGGATCACCCTAGCTTTCTGTTTGCTGTCTTTGTTTTCTGTTAATAAAGCTTGCCGTAGTTTGATAAAACAAAAGTCCCGGAGACATTAGATTTCTTAGCCTATTGTTCTGTAATGCACCATGGAAAATCGTTGGTGCTTGGCATTCAAGAGAAGAAGCTCAGCTAGCTTGTCAAATTGGAGGGACCAATAACATTTATGTTCACTTGTATTATATAGTCCCCAAGTAGATTTCTTTCTGCAGAGGAGACAAACAAGCGCACCTAAAAGTGATATTATCAATCTCTGCAAAACACTCGAAACTGGCACACTGATATGGGAGGCTCTATTTTCTAATGTAACATTCTATTAGTTACTAGAGAATATTTTCTTGGTTTTTGTTACGACTCTGTCAGGAATGAATTGAATTTGAGATATCTGTAACTAGTTCATGAAGTGATAAATAAATTTGCATTACAAATTACTGTCTAAGATGCGTTGTTGGGGGGGGGGGGGAGCATGCTAATGACTGAGGGTGCAAATTATTTCAATGATGTTTCCTGGAAATGACCCGCAAGAAAGCCGAGTCTATATCAACGAAAAAGAGGTCCAAGGTGAATAATTTATCAGATAAAAAATGCAATCCTCTTAGGGCTATAATGTTGTTTGAATCAGGAGAAAGGTCAATTGGTCGTTGAAATTAGCCTTTGTTTATAATTTCGGAGACGGCCTTTATGTACATCTACATCTTGATCCAAATGAAACGTGCAATTGGTCAGTGGTTGAATTTGAAACTTTACATACCATATTGCGAGTGGACGACTCAACTAAGCGTTTACTGAGCCTCATACATTCCAAAGTCTTAAATTTACGAATTACAAACCCATTTATTCATAGAATTACTCTTGATCAATGCGATTGAGGCAATCCCTGATAATGACTCTTCTATTTGCTTAACAATCAAGCAAAGTGCAGGTCAAGACGCAGTCATTGACTTGTTTCGTGCTGTAGTAACCAATAATATGATTTGCCTACTGTAAGTGTTGAACCTCAACATCTCCTTGTTTTCTGGCTCGAGTAGAGCTTATGACCCAAGAACCTCGCAGTCTGTGGCTGGTACTAGTTTCAAAGGACGGAATATAACCGACTGTTTCTGGCCCCGATGGGCTAGCCCAGTTAATTAAAGTCCATATCGGTGAAATTCCACATGGGCTGTTGTCCAAATTGAGAGGCCTTGCTTTTCGATTCAAGCATATAAATCTTTCACGATGACCAAAAAACGAAAGGGAAAAAAGGTTCAGTCCCTTTTTTACATGGGATGGACGTTATACTTGAGAATGTTTTCGTGAACTACCGCACCTTTTTGGGTGGTAGGAGTTTTCCATTTATATTTACGGTACTGTTGCTTACAAGGAAATATATCAACGGTAATAATATTGGAAAGGAAAACTATCACAAAAAATAAGGAAGCAAGCTCCTGCAATCAAGGGTCAGCCGAGTATCATGGAGGATGCTGAAAATCAGGGACAGCCTTGTTGGAGAGAGATTTGCAGTGATTCTCAACACCCCCCGCAAGTGGAGCGTGGGATTCGGGCACACGCGAAGCTTGGATCTGAAAAGGGAATAGAGAGGCCGAGAAACACTCTTGGTGAAAATGTCGGCAACCTGAAGATTGGAGGGAACGTATTGAATCCAAAGCTTTCCAGCGACAACAAGCTCACGAAGAAAATGGTAGTCGAGGTCGATGTGCTTAGCGCGCTTGTGAGCAATGGGATTGGAACTCAGGAAAATGACACTTTTGTTGTCGCAGAGTAAGAGTGGTTGACGAGGAAGAGAAACTTTGAGATCACATAGGAGATGCGTTAACCAAATGACTTCAGTAGCGGCAAGGAAGTAGTTGAGAGAACCCAAGTCCTTTGTGGCAAATTCTGAGTGAAGTCGGCGTATAAACTGATGAAGAAGATAGGGATTGTTGCCGGTGACAATGATATCGTCCACATAGAGAAGCAGATAAATAATATCATAGTTGCCGCTGTAGACAAAAAGCGAAGTGTCGGCACGGCTGCAAGAAAATCCAAGACTCAAGAGAAAGGTGATGAACCATTGAAACCAAGCACGAGGGGCTTGCTTGAGGCCATAAAGCGCCTTTTTGAGCTTGCAAACATGATGATGGAAACGAGGATCAACATAACTCGGGGGTTGCTCCATGTAAACATGCTCGTGAAGAATGCCGTTGAGAAAAGCATTCTTGACATCAAGTTGACGAAGGGGCCACTTATTGCTGACGACAAGAGAGAGTACAACACGGACGGTGGAGGCCTTGACAACAGGACTAAAGGTGTCCGTGTAGTCCAGTCCCGAAAGCTGAGTGTAGCCTTTTGCAACGAGGCGGACCTTAAGACGATCAATGGACCCGTTAGAGAGATACTTGGTGCGAAACACCCATTTGAAGCCCACAATATTGACATTCGCTGGCCGGGGAACAAGATCCCAAGTGTGATTGGTGCGAAGGGCATGGACCTCTTCATCCATGGCAGCAAGCCAAGCGGGATTTTTGGCCGCAAATTTGAAACCTCTGGGCTCAGAATGTGTAAGCAGTGCGTGAAGAAGACCGGTGGAGCAAAAACTGATAAGAGCCGGATGTCGAGGCTTGAAAATGCCAGCTCGTGCCTGAGTGACCATGGGATGAGAGGACCTACAAAGGGCTACAAGAGGAGCAGAAGAAGGCAAAGAGAAAGCCGTAACAGAGTCTTGAGGTGAGGCAAGCAAGGCCACGAATGGGGGCTCAGCAAGTGCGAAAGGTGCCTGCAAAGACTCAGAGACAGTGTCAGGACAAATAGTACATGTAGCATGGGGGATTAGTGCAGTAGGGGGAGAATGAAGCTCAGGCGAGGAGGGAGAGATGATAGTGGTAGACGGCTCAAGAAAAGAGGAAATATCTAGCGTGGAAGGAGAGTAACTTTGTGAGGTAGGGAGAAAAGGAAAAAAAATTTCATCAAACCTTGCATGTCGAGTGATGTAAAGACGAGAGGAGGCAGTGTCAAAGCAACGAAAGCCTTTATGAGAGGGACTGTAGCCTAGAAAAATACAAGGAGAGTTGCGAGGAGCAAATTTGTGAGGAGTATAATCACGCAAACAAGGATAGACACGACAACCAAAGGGGTGAAAATTGTCATAGTGAATGTCATACCATAGAGAACCTTAAAAGGGGAAACACCTCCAAGAAGGGGCATAGGCAGCCGGTTGATGATGTAGGTCGCAGTGCTGAAAGCGTCAACCCAGAAGCGAAGAGGAACGTGAGAATGAAAAAGAAGAACAAGACCGATTTCTGTGACGTGACGATGTTTGCGCTCAGCACGACCATTCTGAGATGGAGTATAAGGACAAGAAATTTGATGATGAATGCCGGAGAAACGAAGGTGGGATTTAAACTAAGTGCTAGTAAATTCGGCCCCACCATCGCTCTGAAATATCTTAATTTGAGAATCGTGTTGAGTCTCAACAAACTGTTGAAATTGAAAAAAAATGTCAAAAAAATCAGATTTCAATTTCATGGGATAAAGCCACGTAAATCGTGAGTAATCATCAATGAATAATACATAGTAATTAAACCCTAAGTGAGATTTAATAGGAGCGGGGCCCCAGATATCGTAGTGGATTAAGCCTAAAAGGGAGGAACATCGATTTGTATTTGAAGAAAAGGGTAAACGGTGACTTTTGGCAAGTTGGCAGGTAGCACAAAGAGAGGGATTAGGAAGTAACAAAGTAAGAGATAAATGTCCTTTGTTATTTAAGAAAGAAATAACAGAATGGTTTACATGCCCAAGGTGTGCATGCCACAGATCATAAGAGGCACGTAAGGAGTTATTTTTAAGGACAGAAACAAAAGCGGCATTGCCACGTTCCAGCACATAGAGACCACCATCACGTCTACCGGTTGCCACTGCCTTTCCTGTTAGGCGGTTCTGGACAAGAAAACGATTATTAGTAAAAGTGACAAAAAGAGGAAAATCAGAGGTCAATTTACTAATAGAGAGTAAGTTTTTGGTAAGGCGAGGAAAAACCAGAACATCCGAAAGTTGGAAGTTTGGAGAGAGAGAGAGGGTACCAGTATGGGAAATAGGAATAGAGGCTCCATTTCTGACCACTACACAATCCTTACCCATATATGGTTCAGCCTGGTCAAGTTGGGAAGAGTCAGGGGTCATATGAGCCGAGGCACCTGTATCGGTATACCAGTCTGACGCAGAGCCGTTGGAGAGAGAGCAGGCAGTGGGAGAGGCTTCAGCAAGGTGGGCAGAAGGCTCGACACGATCATAACGACTGCGACACCTATCAGCAGTGTGGCCTTCAGTTTTGCAAATCTGACAGCGAGGAGAGTAGTTACGCCGGCCACCGTGACCATTGCTGCCATTTCCGCGCCCGTTGTTACGACGATTCCGAAAATGGCCACCACCCCGAGAATGAGAAGTGGAGGTCTTGGTAATGATAAAGGCCGCAAAAGGCACAGAGGAGAGGTCAAGAGATTTCTGAAAAATATCAAAACTCTAAGTTTTGGAGACAAGATCTTTAAACGTGGGCAATGGAGAGAGGGACATCTGAGTAGTGGAGAAACCGGAGAAATCAGGGCCTAAACCTCTGAGGAACCAGTGGACTTTATCGGTTTCGTCAACAGGACGCCCCATGGCGCTAAGTTGATCACATGGAGCTTTGAAAACTCGTGACTATTCGGTGACACTACGAGTGCCACACTTCATAAGCTGTAAGTCATCCTTGAGACGAAGCTCACGGGCTTTAGAATGATGACTGAACGTATTTTCAAGCGCAAGCCAGACATCGCGAGAAGTGTCAGGTCAAATGACTTCTGCTAAGGCTTCTTCGGTAAGAGAAGAGAGAAGAAGACTAAGCAAACGCTTATCCTGAAGTTTCCATTCCAGGTATTTGGGGTTGGGGGTAGACACAGAATCCTTGGTTACGGTAGAAGGAGGCATGGCGAGAGAGCCATCAACGTAACAGAGGAGCTCCTGACACTCAAGAAGAGGAAGAAGTTGACTTTTCCATAGAAGATAGTTGGTGGAAGAAAGTTTGACAATAATCATGTGGATCATGGTGTTGAAAGACAAGGAAGAGGTGTCGGAGGCCATAAGGATCGGTGGGATGTGAATCCAAGAAAAAGCTCTGATACCATGAGAATGTTTGGGTGGTAGGAGTTTTCCATTTATATTTACGGTACTGTTGTTTACAAGGAAATATATCAACGGTAATAATATTGAAAAGGAAAACTATCACAAAAAATAAGAAAGCAAACTCCTGCAATCAAGGGTCAGCCAAGTATCATGGAGGATGCTGAAAATCAGGGACAGCCTTGCTGGAGAGAGATTTACAGTAAATCAGGGACAACCTTGCTGGAGAGAGATTTGCAGTGATTCTCAACAATACTGGCGCATTACAAATCCAATTCTCTTCCCAGAATTGTTAGGTTGAATTGACAAGGGAACTTCAAATATCAAATGCTACAAGTTCGGTATAATCTCATCTTGAAACGAACATCCTTAAAATATGAGAAAAGCTAAAGCAATAAAGGAAAATTTCTTTTCGTAAAATATTAAAAAACTCGTTTTTGGTTCAGATTTTGTTAGTCAGTACTAAAGTGTAAAACATTTTCCCACTGGTTCAACTACTAAGCTTTTGAAGATATCCGCACTCAATCTGGAAATTTCCTATAGGAAAGCTCGAGAGAAGTTCGGCTTTTGATAATGCTAACAGGGACTGGACTAATAAGAGCACTTGGCATCTCATTGGAGCAAGTTTCGTCTTTGAATGAGTAATAAGAGCACTTGGCATCTCATTTGGACGTAGAAAACCAAAGAATCCTCGACATTAACTTGAACAGAATTCACGATTAACGTTTTAGACAAAGAACTACTTCTCCGAAGGGTTGGAATTACTCGACTCTGTTTAAGTCGCCAAAGCATTCTTCTGCAGTGGCTGTGCCTTACGGTAACTTGACGGGAGTCACAATTTATCACCTTCTTCTAAGAAATAAGAAGTTCAGCGACAACTAATGCGAATGTTGAAGATTACATTAATGAAAGAAAAATAAAAGATAATCTGGTAGTTAATTTAAGTTTATTTTGTACATATTCAGTACTCTGTAGTTCGTCCACAATCCTTGGATGCAACTTCAAGGATGATTGTAGGATGGTTTAGTTTTAGGATCAGACCATAAATTCATTCAACTCGGAATATGTTGTTTCTGAGAGTAAAACAGCTCTAAAGGAGACAAAATGCTCTCTGTAGTTCTAGCTACGAATTGAAGTACTTTTCCAAACACGTGTGGAATGCGCGAAAGGCTGGGCTCCTTCGAAGTAAATCTGCAGCGTAGTTGACCTCTAAAGTCTCCTTCCTCGATCCAAAAACACCATGCTTCTGCAAAGCGCAAATTTGTGCTGCATAGCTCCCTGAATCAAAATACCAAAACTGGGACTCCCAAGTTTATCTCCTCCTTCCCCCAGGAGATAACTTCTTCTTATACTTACACGATGGGCAGTTTTTCTTCCCCAACGAGTCTCTCCCTTTGAACCCCAACAAATTGAGAGAGGGGAGTCATTCCCGGCCTCTTAGACCGACGGTAGAGCGACCGTAGTTTCAGGTTGCTTCAGAGCCTCCATTACACCTTTCGAGTGATCAGATATGCCAACTTGTAACTCTGCAGTGTTTGGCTCATCTGAAGATTTTAAAATTAGTGGTGGCAAGACCAATTCCATCACAGGTTTCTTCCCCTTCCTTCTCCTCTGAATCTGATTCCCACCATCCTGTTCAGTTGACGATTTCTGTTTCTTTTCAATTGTAGGATTCAACCGAGCTGTCTTCCCACGAGTTCGGTTATGGTGCTGGTAGCTGCTGGTGAACGGCTGAGTTTGAATTTTCAAGATCCAAGGGATGAGAACACGCCACGTAAATTAATGACATTCGACCCATGTACTTCTGACCCGTTTTTCTCCTAACCCAATCCCACGACCCGCGATCTCGAATTTTCAAGATCTGAAATTTTCCTTGCACAACTCCATCACCCAAGAGCCGCCCAGCTCCGTTGCTCTTCCGTCGCGCCGCCCATCTTCGTCTGTGCAAGCTCTGTCGCGCCTCCCATCTAACGTCTTTTGCTCCAACAATGAGTCTTGGGAGGTGGTGAGGGACAATTTGAAGCTCATGCATATGGAGGTGAAGTTTGGACTTAGAATTTCTCCAAGTTTTTCTCAAGTTTTTGTGGGCATCATTCGATTTTTTTAAATTTTAAATTTTAGTTCATTCCGTTATGCCCACGAGCAAAAGTGTAGGAAACAAGATTTGAGTTCTCTCTCTTTTTGGTTGAGTTTGCGCCCCCCAAAGAAAGTAAAAGAAAATTCGAACAGCTGCACACAAGCATTTGTATAGGTCAATTTGGACTATCTGAGTAGATTTTCTGGGTTTACCACTTTGAAGAAAAAATTTGTGTGCTTCTTAACAAAAATCTGACGTAGCTCAAGGATACAATATAAGTGCATTTTGACTTTGCAGCTCAAAAATCTGTGTGCTTCTTAACAAGTAACACTCTGGTTCTTTAATTTTATCAATTGACTTTGTTTGTCATTCAATGGAAGAGAAAATCCTGTCAATTGTACAATATAAGAATGACATCATTTCGTTCGTGTGTGTTAGTGTGTCCACATGCATCTTGTCATCATTGCCATCATTTTCTGTCTCTATGGTGTTAACAATTTTAGCTTGTTCGTTTGGTTTGTTTGGTTGAAACTCCCTTCGGATTTGCTTTTGTTAATTGCAATGACTATCACCAGTACATCAGCTTGTTTGCTGGAGATACTTCTTTTTAGTAGCTTGTGCTATTGTATTTGTAAATGGCGATTTATTGGAAGTATTTTCTTTTTGGGGGACAGAACGTACCTTAAATAAATTCAAGTTTGGAAGTTGGGCTAATTTTTTTTGAAGCTCGTGTTCTTTTGTGCTAGGGTGTTGGTAACTTAAGATACATTAAAACTCGTTTTAGGGAGGGAAAAAGTGTAGGTTTAATAAATTAAAAAATATTGGAACTTGGACTATTTATCATTTAGGAACTGAAGGAGCGCTTTATTCAACCCTGTAACATTAGAGCAGGGTGTGTTGAGTTTTCCTGACATGCTTATTCTCAAACAAATGAGAAACTGTAGTAAATGGTTATCAGTATGAGAGTTTAGTGGATTATAATATTGATGAAATTCAGTAATAACATTGTCACCAACGGTTGAGAGTTTCTGTTCCTCACTGCTGAGGTTAGATTAATTCTCTTAAAGCATGCTTTGTCTAGCTTCCTAATTCATCTACTGCATGGGGCTTATGTTCCAAAGTTTGCCTCCTCTCTATTTTATATGGGACCAAAATGAACAAAATATGGACGTAGTTTATTATTATTTGTGATATCCATTAAAAGTTCTGTTTGTTTTCTATCGATATTAACTAGAAAATTTATGAATTGCATTAGGTACCTCTGGAAATACTGAAATACCACACCAAAGGAGAAGCTAAAAAAATATTCCCATAGGGAATCTTTATTTATTCTTCAGTTTCCTGGAGGTAATTCGAGTAGGCTATTTAAAAGTATATCTTCTTCTCTCATGATTTAATCAGGTGGGCCTTACGGGAATGATAAAGATGAGGTTCTTTTTGTTTTTTTTTTTTTAATTTATGATAAAGATGGGGTTCACGTGGAAAGCAAGGAACAAAGACATGAGATGGGGTTCACAGTAGCTCATTTGGATTGTAAGGTTTCATTTTTATTTTTTGTAACCTGAGACATGGGGTTCACGTGGAATGTTTCGGTTGATTTGTATTTAGGTTATAAGGGGACAATATGACTGAAATGAACGGGATCAATCCCAATATCACTAGACGAGGGTCTGGTAGTACTTTTAACCCAGAAGGTGAGTTGGTTGTCCTTTATTTGAGCGGTTTAAATGGTATCAGGACTTGTTTAATCCTTTTTCGTTGGTTTGTATGTGCAGGTGATATGGTACAAGCTGACAACGAAAAGATAGTAGATGTTTGGAGCCTAGAGTGGAAGCACATCGAGCATGCGTACTATTGATATAATCGGTACGCAACCATCAAAGACTTCAACATTCGTATACATACCGGCTCCAAGCATAAAGAACATGGGTATTGGACAATAAAGATTTTGTTTGTAGTAAAGAAGGGATGAAAAAAGAAAAGGATTTGCTTGTGCCGGTGAAGCGAGTGCAATGGAATACGAGATGTGAGTGTCTGGCAAACTGTACTGTTCGACAACAATCTAATGGGAAGTATTGCATCTTCTAATGGTGTTCACAACATAATCATGAGTTAGCGACACCTTCAAAAGTTCACATACTCCGTTCTCAAAAACATATGAGTGAGTTGCATGTGTGGAGGCAATAGCTTCAGATAGAGCAGGCATTCACCCCAAATTGGCCCATAACTTGATGGCAGCGCAAGATGGGGGTAGACAACACGTGGGTTTCACTCATCAGGATTACAAAAATTATCTGAACGGTATAAGAACTAAGAATATGGAGGTTGGTGTAGCTGATGTTGTTATTGTTAATTGGTTTGGTGATCAGCTAAAGAAAGATTCAGAGTTCTTCTTTCGGGTCATGATGGATGAAGATGAACACATTACTAACATCTTCTGATCCGAAAATTCCATGCAAAACGACTACGCCATATTCAGGGATTTCGTGTCATTTGACACCACATACAGGACGAACAACGAGCACATGAATGAAGTTTTAATTTAATTTTTAATATTATTTGGTTGTGATTTACATTTTGATAGATTAGTAATTAGTATTTTTATTAGGTTTGACATTATTATGTTTTATATTAATAGGCAATTGAGAGCATTCTTAGGAGTGAATCATCACAGAAAATCGGTCGTGTTTGGGGCATGCTTACTGTTTGATTAGACGGCGCAAACATTTAGTTAATTATTTCAAACATTCGTTGAGTGTATGAATGTGAAGGCTCCCGAATTTCTGTTCACGGATCAAGATGCAGGTATGCTAGCTGCAATCCTATCTACCCTACCAGACACATACCATTTTTTTGTGCATGACATAAATCTCAAAATGCATTAAAGAATTTGGGACCACTTGATGAATTGGAGGTATGTTCTTTAATTTGATGCTTAGAGTTGAAATTTAAATTTACCATATTACCGTAACATTTATATTTTTCTATTCCTCCTTCCTAGGTATCCAACGAAGATGAGGAAGAAGAGGAGGAGGACGAATTGCTAAGCGGACGATTTAGGAGCCTTGGCGAGTTGTAGATGTCTAATGATATTTCAATTTTTAGGTTGTAAATGTTTATGGTCTATGTATTTTGTAATGAATTACTATGTTCAAGTAATGCCAAAAGTTAGTATATAGCATATTACAAATATGTTCATCACAAATTCCAATAGATATTCACTGAAAGTCTTCCAAAAAAATATACAAAAAAATAAATTGAAAAAAATAAAATAGAGAAAAGCAAAGCTTTACATTGAGTACATAACACATAACGAAGGTAATCATCGAACTGTCCATTAGCAATTTCTTACATCATAATGCTAGAGACTTCACTCTGTACATAATTATTCAATTTTTATGAAAAATTGCTAATATCCCTAGGAAGAAGTCCAAAGTCTAATCACTTTCAATGGAAATCTTGTCAGCCCTAGATCTGAAGTACTCTGAAGCAACTTCCAGACTAGTATAGTGCCTTACAAAAAGAACAAACAGGAGCGAGAGTCCTCAATGCACTTAATAAATTTTAGGTGGCCAAATAAGTGGGTATATTGGCCTGTCGAGCGCGCCCCGCGAGCGGGGGGCTCGCGACGAGCCAATTGTCAGTATTTGCAAAGTGGTAAAATATTGTCCCTCACCACCTCGCAAGACTCATTTCTGGAGCAAAAGACGTAGATGGGTGGGGCGACAGAGATGGGCGGCTCTTGGGTGCTGGAGCTGTGCAAGGAAAATTTCAGATCTGGTATGGGTTTGAATTGTTTAGCTGGGTCTTGGAATTGAGTTAGGAGAAAAACGAGTCATATGTAAAATCGGTCAGAAGTACGCGGGTCGAATTTCTTTAATTGGCGTGGCGTGTTCTCATCCCTTGGATCTTAAAAATTCGATCTCGACCGTCCACCCGTAGCTACCAGCACAATAACCCCCATCACCATAACTGAACCCGTCTTCCCACAAGCAACAGTTGAATGACCGAAGCATTGACAAGAAGAGCACACTTCCGAGGCCAATCGTACTCTGTAGACGGTAAAAGAGTTGTTATTCTTGTCACAAACTTCCAGCTCTCACATTAGCTCATTTGAGGCACTAACTTCAATACAAAATCTTGCACATCCAATACCAGTATTTTCAATAGTCCTCGTATCCGGATAAAGAGGCTTTCCTAAACTGTAAATCTTGACCCGTAGGGAACCTTGGACAATCCCTCCTTGAGGAGAGGAAGGTTCAGTTGCCATCATTTTAGAAAAATTGGTCGATTGACGAAATGCCAAGACCATCTTCTAGAATCTTATCAATCGCTTCACTTCAAGATGTATCCGAGCTGCTCAAACCATGGTCAGAAGATGGCCAAAGATGGCTCTCATTACAATCATCTCGGTGTCGTGTCCCCTCCGATTCCTTTTAAAAAAATAAAAAAGTAAATGCCCTGACGTCGTGACACATTTTCAACCCTTCCCTTTGCAACAGCCACCTCTCTCGGCCTCTCCACTCCCTCTCTAAAATCCCTGCCCACAGCCACCTCCGGGCTCTCCCCACGCCAGCCACGGCTCCCCTCGCCGACCACCACAGCTAGTCTCCTCTTCTCCCCTCCCTCACGTGTCAATCTCTTCTCATCTCCTCTACCACATCTCTCTCTCACTTATCCATTTGCGTATGTTGTTAAAAAATCAATAGGTTTTGTGATTTTAATTTGTTCTATTGAAAGCGTTGAGAACATATACTATTGCTTAACTTTTTGTTTTTGTTTTCAATTTTTAGGGTTTGGAATTAATTTGATTTCGTTTTTCTGTCACCTGTGTTGCCCTGAATTTGTTTGCAAGTATTTTAGCTGTGGAAGTAATTCTTGGTAGTTTGTATTGTATGAGGAATGAAATAGACGACTTCTTTATGTTAATGAGGCAAGATTTTAGCACCCTTGTCGTATGTGTGATCTCTCTTATTGGAGTAAGTAATTATCTAATTAATGTTTAGGTATGATACGAAATGGTAATCTGTTGCATTTAACTTGTTTTTATTTGTCTTTAAATGTAGTTTCTTGAGATTTCCTGATCTGTTGCATTTAACTCGTTCTTGAGAATGTCTTACGCTTCTGTAAATAATTTTTTGAATTTATTTGTACATTTCTTAGTATTTTTTAATGCATTTTTGCGTTTGTAATTTTTTTTAATTCATTTTGCTGTTAGTAATTTTTGAATTCATGTTGTTGGAACGTAAAAAATGTGCTCAATGGACAAAAAAAAATTCATTGGGACAAGTGCATATAATGCTCAAAGGCCCAATATAAATGTCGATTAACAGGAACCGCCACCGTCAAGGACCATTTATTGCCCTTAACGGTGAAGGTGGCGGTGACAAATATTTGAAAACCGGCCCATTACTGGTACTGCCACCCACCAGATTTGAACAGGTCTAAATGAGAGTGCCGATGAACCATGTGGCTGTTTGCCAGGTTTCAAAACCTATTCGGCTAATGCTTGGACCCAAGGAGATTGGTCCAGTGGATGCGTGAGAAATACTTATTTGTAGTGCAACAATAATATGAATGGTCAGAAAGATGGGTTTCTTCTCATGTATGAAGTTTTTTTAGTCAAAACAAGGAAAGGATTTCATTGCTGGTCTAAAAAAGAAATACATCATGGATCTGATCCCTCGTACAACCAGGTTAGTTTTTTCAATTGCCTAGGGATAGGGGTAGCCTCCAAAGCTGATGCTGGAGGCAGCCCAATGAGCTAGGTGATGCACTAAGCTATTGGCACCTCTGTTCACATGAACAACTTTCCAGCTGCAGACACTTTTAAGGCATTCATGAATCGCAACAAATATGTCATGAACTCTCCATTCAGATCTCTTCGGGTATTGACGAATTGCGTTCATCACCTGCAAGGAGTCACCTTCTAGGATTATGTTCGAACAACCCAGCCTACAAGCCTCCTTAATGCCTACCAGAGCTGCTACTGCTTCTCCTTCTAGATGGGCCTCCTGGTGCACATTTTTCCACTGTTGTACCTATGATCTTCCCCAAGTCATTTCTCACTATAGCAGCCGCTACTGAAAATTCCTCTTGTACAACCACATCGACATTAATCTTGACAGTATCGACCGGGGGTGGTTTCCATGATCTTAATTGCATCTCCTCCTTCTTGGAAGCCCAAGTAAACATATGTTCCTCATTATTGGAATCGTCGCTTGTCCACCAAAGTTCTTGCTGAAATGGATCGAGGACTTCCCCCGATTAATTTTCTGACCGAACCACTCCATGTACTTTTGGAGGCAATCATTGATGGATCGAGCATCAGATACCATAGCTCTAGCAAAGAGGAGTAAATCATCAGCGAAGAGCAGATGGCTGATCACCAGCATATTTCTTCCTAATTTAATTCCTTTTAATTTTCCACTCCGTTCTTCTCTAAGCATCATCCTTGAGAAAACTTCCGAGCAAAGAATGAAAAGAGATGGTGATAATGGGCAGCCTTGGTGGAGACCTCTAGTAGGGACGATATTGCCATATGGGCTTACGTTGATAAGAATGAAAAAGCTAGAAGAAGAAATGCATTGAACCACCCACTGAATCCATTTTCCACAGAAGCCCATATTTTCCAATATTGTTTTCACGAAGCTCCATTCCACTCTGTTATAAGCTTTTTCCATGTCAGCTTTAATGGACATCCAACCACTCTTACCCAGTTTGTGGTTCATCCCGTGGAATAACTCCGCAGCCATAATATAATTGTCCTGAATCATTCTTCCGGGCACAAAAGCAAGCTGGAAATGAGACTAATTTTGGAAATATGGTTTTCAATCTCTCAAACAAAATCTTTGAGATTAATTTGTAAATCACATTGCATAGGCTAATCGGTCAAAACTGAGTTAGTCGCTCCAGATTTTTGACTTTCGGGATTAAAACTATGTTGGTCTTGTTCTTCTTTGGTAGCATTAGACCATGCTCAAAGAATTCTTTAATGCTTCTGATTACATCACTGTCGCCTTCTACGGGTTCATCTTATGGAGGGTGCTTGTGATCTTATCTTTATATGGTGCCTTTGACAGAAATTCGTTGTCTTCCTTTGTTACAATCTTTTCTACCACTCCTCCAGATAATTCGCGATATTCGGATTGTCGCTGGAGTACAGTTGTGAGTAAAACTTCACCAGCTCCTCTCCTAAACCTTTCCTCCCTGATATCCACATATTCTCATCATTTTTTAAACGCACTATCTGGTTCCTGCTTCTTCTGATCACCGTCGAAGCATGGAAGAATCTTGTGTTGATCTCACTAGAAGTAAGCCAAGTAGTTCTGGATTTTTGTTTCCACAAAATCTCCTCCCTTCTTAATTGTTCATCGAGCTCACTCTTGAGATTTTTTTCAATTGCCAAATTTTCCTCCGTAGGATCCGCTTGTTGAAACATCTCTAGCTGACCTAGAATTTGACGTATAGAGGTTTGAATATGTCCAAAAGAATCTTTATTCCATTTCCTCAATGCAAATCTAGTAGCCCGTATTTTTTTTGAACAACCTCCATGCACAACTTCCTTCAAACTCCAGATTTCACGCCTGCGCTACAACTCCAAAGCAACTTTCATCCCACACCCCAAAACTCTCAAACTTAAATGGTTTCGGCATATTCGGCTCACAACCCAATAGATTGATGATGATTGGGATATGATCTGAGGGAGCTATGGTGTAATGTTGCACAGTCGTACTAGGATAAACAACTCTCCATGAGACATTGGCAATGCCTCTATCGATTCTTTCTATGATATTTGCCCTGCCCGACCTTTTGTTATCCCAAGTAAACCTGCATCCAGAGAAACCCAAATCCACAAAACTCATGGTCTGCATAGAATGGTTAAGCCCCCTTGAGGAGGAGCCTTGAACAGCCGTACCCTCTTTCTTGTCTCCTTGATTCGATAGGTCGTTAAAGTCTCCAACACAAAGCCATGATATCGACACCGCTTGGCTAAGACTTCTCAACCTCCTCGAAAATAATTCTTTTTCCTTCCAAACCGTTGGGCCATACACAAAACTACATAGGAAATCCTGGTAATTACCCCCCGAGTACATTAACAGGTGCAAAATATTACTATCATTCCAAATTACATCAAACTTCAGTTCCGGGCGCCAGAAAAATACTAGCCCACCTTTGGAGCCCATAGGAAGAACTGATACAAAAAAAGAGAAACCAATACTCTGCATAACTCGACGAACAACAACATCATCTATCTTAGACTCAATCAAAAAAATTCCTACCAGATCCATGTCCCTCACCAGAAGTCTGAGGGCTCTCGACACCGCATGTCCCTCCTCAACCTTTTGGACATTCTGGGATGTAGTTTCCTCCATGTTAACAATGGAAGCTCAGAATTGTAAAGAGAGAAGAGAGATGGAGAGTTTGAGAGAGTTCTTGGTCTGAATTATCTTCACCTCATGGGCTATTCTCATTCATCCAAAAGTGAGTTACAATCGTGTAAACTCTCGAATATATAACAGAACAAGTTAAGCTAACTATCTTGCCACGTCAGTGACAGCTCTTATAACAGAATTTGTACAAGAGAAAAAACTGTTATGTATAGAGAGCATGTGGAAACATGCTACATTAAGAATGTGTTTATGTTTACGCTCCATAACACCATTCTGTTATGGAGTTTCAACACAACTCTTCTGATTTAACATACCATGGGAAGAATAGAAAATAGGCAAATGAAATTCGGATCCATTGTCAGTCCGAATGCATTTAACCTTAGAGTTGAATTGAGTTTCTACCATGGAAAAGAAAGAAATGAGTAAGGACCGGGCATTTGATTTGTGTTGCATCAAATAAAGCCAACTACACTTGGAGAAGTCATCAACAATTGTTAAGAAGTATTGAGAACCATTAAGGGACCTAGTAAAGAAAGGGCCCCAAATGTCACAATGAATCAAATCAAAACAATGTTGAGAATGAGAAGAACTGATAGGAAATGAAGCTCTTTGCTGTTTGGCATAATGACAGCTACTACAATGAAATTTATTGATAGGAATAGCTGGTACAACAAAGTGTAACATTTTTATTCTATCAAGAGAGGGATACCCAAGAGAGATAATGCCAAAGATTGAAACTAGGAGCTGTAACATGACTAGAATTAACAGCAGAATGAGTAACAGCAGAAGGAACAGATGAGGAATGTGAACCTTGCAAGAAATATAGACCATTTTGTTTCCTACCCAATCCAATCGTCTTCCATAAGAACAGGTCCTGTACACAATAAAAGTCAGAAACCATGAAAAGACAGAGATTATTGGCAGTAATTAACTTGCTGACCGAAAGTAAGTTGAAGTGGAAAGATGGAACACACAATACGTTGGTAAAAACCAAAGTATCAGAAAGCTTAATAGTGCCAACGTGAGTCGCAATAATAGAGGTACCATTTGGAAGCTTAACATAAGCATTAATATCTAATGTAATTGAGGATAGAAGAGTGACAGAACAGACAATATGGTCAGTAGCATCAGAGTCGATGATCCAAGGTGCATGGGTGAAATGGACACTGAAAATCGAAGCATGGTGTGAGGAGAACACTGAATGACATAGAGACTCATTCAATTTTCCTGAACCAGTGAGCAAACTATCACTGGAGGCTTGCATTCCTGCTGTAGCTAAGTTAGCTTGTTTGGATCTCCCTGGTTTATAACCGGGAGGATACCCGTGCAGCTTGTAACATAGATCAACCACATGGCCAGTCATTCCACAATGACTGCAAACTGAACGTTCCTTTCGTAATTGTCTTGATGTCTCCCTTGAAAGGAGGAAACTCTACTTAATAGGGGTTCGGTTATTATACTTTGCCGTTATGGTACTGAGTAAACTGAGCAGCGGTTCAGATTGCGTCCTCAAATTTTAACGGTCCAGATCGTGCCATGTGAGTTAAATGAATTTGACCCGCACCCGAATAACACCAACACCGACCCGTTTTTATAACTCACCCGCAATCTTCTTCTTCTTCCTCGCCAGATAGCCAGTCCCCCACGTGCACGCACAGCAGCCAGCCGCCCACCTCCGTCTTCCTCTCCCTCTGTTCCTTTCTCTCTCGTCTCCATCCTCTCGTCTCTGTCTTCCTCTCTCTCTGTTGCTTTCCCCGTTCTGCTTGGGTTCAGGAGCCTGATTCTGGTAGCTCAGGAGCCGTTGTCTCGCACACCTCCACACGTCACTCTATCCTTTAACTCAGTAACCTTGCTGTCCGTTTGCTCTCCTCGTGGAGAACAGAGCACACCTCCACACGTCACAAGTTAGTTAGAATCTTTTGCAGGAATTGTTTCCATTATTTTTCTTTTTTCCTTTCCAATTCTTTTGGTAAATGTATATATACATTTTATTCATGGGAATGCAAAAGCACCGTACTGACCCGAGTTGAACCCATGGCCTACTTTGGAATATCAGCTAGAATAACAAGAGTCCAAACCCAAACCAATACTACCCTTTAGTGCCCACCAACATTAACCATCACTATTGCTGCATAATATATTATCAGGAGCAACTCCACAGATGGTAATATTGAGCAAACAGAGGAAATCGTTGCAGAGAGCTCCATTGTCGAGAGAATGTTGCAGCGAAGCCAGTCCCGTGGATTTTTCCAGTTCTGGTTTCCTGGACGGAAACAAATTGACCTGTTTTTCTCATTCTGTTGTAGCTGGCTATTTTAAATTATATGTTATCTAGTGTCTTCTGAATGTTCACATCTACATATAATCAAGAGTCGATGTGGGCTGTTGCAGAGTGCTCTAGTGAAGATCATGGAAAGCCACGAGGTCTCGCACACCTCCACACGTCACTCTATCCTTAACTCAGTAACCTTGCTGTCCGTTTGCTCTCCTAGTGGAGAACAGAGCACACCTCCACACGTCACAAGTTAGTGAGAATCTTTTGCAGGAATTGTTTCCATTATGTTGGTGAGCAGTGTTGCGTGTGTTTTTCTAGATTGAAGAAGGGGCAGGACACAAGGTCTGTCTTGCGTGAGTTTCACAAGGTCTGCATCGAACTGGCGAAGAAGACGAAGCGGAGATATGCAGGAAACAAATTCAGAGATCTGAGGATGGGTGGGTAATATTTCGGGTCGGAAACACTCATATCAGGGTCGGGTGCGGGTCAAATTCATTTAACTCACATGGCATGATCTGGACCGTTAAAATTTGAGGACGCAATCTGAACCGCTGCTCAGTTTACTCAGTACCATAGCGGCAAAGTATAATAACCGAACCAAGTATAGAGCAGTGGACTCCACGGATGTATCAGAAAATGGAATTCCTCTTCTGCCTTTCTTGAGCTAAAACCATGCCATATACCTTGTTTAAGGCCCGTAATGGATCAAGGAGCAGAATCTGCTCTCTTGTTGGACTATAGACATCATTAAGTCCATTCAAAATGAGAGCACTTACATCTGAATCGGCATCCGCATTCTCCCGCGCCCGCTTCAGTGTCGAAAGAGCAGTTGAGATCTCCTCGTCATCGTAACTGCTAGAATAACTCGACGGGGGAGGCGGCGGCGGCGATGAATTACAAGACCAAGGAACGACTTGATTCTCCCCATCCTCCTCCTCACCATCACTATAATCTCTACCGCTATCATCACCACCATCATCGTCAACCTCGTCCTCGTCCTCCTCATCATCGTTCACCACAGCAACCTCACTCTCAGCATCGCATATTGATCCGCTGTGGATATCCACACAGCCCTCGCAGACAGATACAGTGGGAGTTAGCTTGGGCCCAGACGCTTTCCAAGGAGTCGAAGACTGACAGACATGGCAGAGCAAGCTCCTGGAATGCCTCGCTACCAGAAAGTTCGCGCAGTGAACCTTCTCGTCACAGTCCCAGCATAAGCTCGCCTGGTCGGACTCGCAATACATCCTCGCGACCTTACCACACAGCTCACAATCCTTCATCTCTCTCTGACTCTCTCTCTCTCTCTCCTTTCACTTCCTCTTTCTTCCGAATTTCCTCCTCGCATAGCAGGAAATAAGGGAAGAGAGGAAAGAGCAAGTTGCAGGGACTTATAGAACCGCCCTTGCTTTTCGACATTAATTATAGTTTTTTCTGCGCTAATCGGGTGCATACTGCGGGATATTTTGGTCATTTTCTAGTTTGAAGTGAAAAATAAAGCTTAAACTGATTCCGTTCGAAGTTGTTGCTTTTCAAAACCACTTCTCCTGAGCCCTTGTAGCTGTACGGTTTGTTTGTTTGTTTTTTTTTTAATAAAAAAACAGTACAGTTACCTTACAAGGTCTTAGGAAAAAAAACTGAACGGTACATAGTAAAAAAAAAAACAAACCGTACAGCTACGAGGGCTTAGTAAAAAAACTAAATGTACGTCGTAAAAAAAACCAAACCGTACAGCTACAAGGGCTTAGTAAAAAAAAAGACTTAACTGTACGGTTAGTTATGTAAATAGTTGTATTTGCTGCGCGCGAATGACCAAATCTTAGTGCAGTAAAAAAAGGCCACCTCATAGTAATCTGGTCTAACGAGCACACTTTTGCACGTGGCGAGATTCTACAGGTGGAATAAAATTAAACCATGTGGACGCTTGCGTAGCAAATACTCACTCATCCTTTCTGGAACATATGTATTTTACTAGCAATTCACCGCCGGCTAAATTCAGACACGTGTCGCGTAGTTATGGATTTAGATGTTGCGTGTCCAAGGGCATTTAATTGGATCCCATGAAGATATTTTCATGGGATTCATGATGACGTGTCAGTTGCGCTGTAGGGGCTGGAGATTCAGTCTTTCCCACGTGGAGAGTTCCCATCCACAATACTACAATAGGCTGGAAGCCACGCGACACGCACCTGGTCTTGGCTAAGCATCTGGCATTCCAAAGCCGGACCCACTTTTACGATTAATCGATTATCCACGCCTCGGCTTTCGGCGTCACAATAATTCTACCTCATCCTCTTATAAGTATGTTTTAATACTTTAATATTTTAAATCCAAATGTTGGCTAATAGGTCTTTTTATTTTATGAAAAATAGAAAACTGGATAAATGTCCAAGAAGCGTATGGGCAGGGATGGGTTTGTATATCCCAAGAGTACCTAATATATATAGTATTTAAAAAAGACGTGGGTTGTTCTTAAGTGATGTGGCATGATACAAGGCCGTAGGAAATCTTTGTTGATGACGTGGTGGTGTGGGAAGGGGTCCAACGACTCTGAGCCACTTGCATGGGAATGGGTTCAAGTGAGTGTTTGTGTGGACGAGAGCAAAGATATTAGGTTCTTTGCATCGTGACTTGAGGATAAAAAAAAAAAAGAAAAAAAAGGAGGGGATGGGTAGGTGCAATGTTCTGTGTATTTGAGGGTCCAATTCTCCCAAAGCAGAGAAGTTTGACGCAGAGGAGTGAATACAAGATGTGCTACTAGTGAGCCCCACAAGTAACGCGATGGACAAATTAGTCCTATTTTATTCAGTTGTTTATATAGGAAATTTTATAAAACAAAATTAACAATATTGCTGGGCCATAGGGTGAGAAAAGTCATTATACCTTCAGAACCTCTCTAAATTCTCTCAATCTCTATCATCTCTCTCAAATATCTCAATCCTCTCCAATCACTCAAAACCTTTCGAGAATACTTTCAACCTTCTTTCCCACATCTCTTTCAAACCTTCACATATCTTTTCTCATATATTCTTCCCATATCAATTAAATCTTCAAGTTTGTTTTCAAGCCAAATTAGGCCCAAGTGTTATAGTAAGAATCGTTATTTGATTATCATACAAATTTTCCCAAAAAATATATGAGATGTCAGAATCGTATTCTTCAATTAATGCTTCATCAATGATTTTGTTTTGGTAAGGACTAAGGATATTCTATCCTCTCTTGGCACCATATTTCACAGTTTATTTAAGTCTAATTATGAGTTCACACTCGGATGTTTTGGAAGTTTTTCAGGTCTGTACGGTTGTGAGTTGAGCTAACCTCGAGCTCCCGCACGTACGTATTATTCAAATCTCTCACCGTTTTGTCCTAAATATTGTTTCTTGATTTCCTCGCTGGCCTGGTCTCTAGATTTTGATTTTAACTATTTCACACGAGGCTCCAGGTGAAAACTCAATAGGCCGGACGATAGGCATTTCGACTTCGATAACCTTAACCTTCTTGGAATATAGTGTGCGCGCTATCCAATGAAAGTTCAAAGATTCGAGAAAGTTGTTTACAGCCTCTATAAGCATGGGAGAACAGGTGGTTTCCACGTTCTTCTTCAGTACTCAGCAATTTTATTTGCGGACGGAAAAGGTACGCAATTCAGAGCGATTTGAAGGCTGGAATATCACACAAGTATCGTATCCCTAAATGAAAGAATACACAAAAGAATGATTCATTTTGTGTCTGTGTGAATCTCTCTAACCGTACAGCGGAATCTTCATAGGCTGCCAACATGGAAAATGTTTCGATATGTGAAGGAGAATAAGGAATGCATCCTAGCTGGGTTAAAAGTATGTTTTGGGACATGTGTAGTACTGCACTGGTTTTCTCCAAAAAAAACATAATTAACCAGTTACCTGTCGCCCGCTCTCGATCGGTAGAGCTCTCTAGGGAATGCGTCCGCCTTGTGTCACCCAGTGCCCTCTTCCTCTTCTCTCCTTGTTTCCTCCGATCACAGTACCCATTTCCTCCCATCTCTTCCATAACCACCAATAGAATCAACCTTTCTCCTCCCTCTGTCCCAGATGAATCCGTATCACAAGCACCCCCAGGCCACTTTCTCTTCTCCGATCAACGCATCTAGAGATACCCCTTTTACACTGAGTGAAGTCTTACTCATCACTCATGATCCCTCCCCAACCATGGGAAACCTCCAAACATTCCTTTAACCAGCATTAACGTCCCCCTAACAATACATCTTCCATTTTTCCTCCTCCTTACCTCCCTACTCCAACCCTGTAACACCCAGACCTCTCATCCCCCAGAATCAGCTAATCCACACGGCCACACCTCCCCTGCCCAAGTGTCAATATCTCTCGCTACAAACTGGTCCACCAAGGAACTCCCATGGAGGCTGCAGATTGAGGACAGTATTTGGAGTCCGGTTTTTACTGACTAACGGTGATGATTACATTTTTAATATCTAAGGGCTCGTAACACGCCACTACAAATAATAAATATGACATGTCAATTTGACATGTTTTACTGCTGACCCGCAAATGAGAGCTGGTCGACCGCTAATTCATGTAGCGGACGACTGGTTCATGCAGCTGTCAATTTGTTCATGTCGACCTGTTAATGTAGAGTTCGACTTGTTCATGTAGAGGTCGACCGATTAATGTAGCGGTCTACCGTTTTTCCACAGCTGAACGTGTTGGGATCGGGTTAAATTATATTAATTGAGATGGCTAAATCTCAGCCATTTAAATTTGAAGAGCATATCCTCACGTTACTCAGCACGCTCAACAGCCTATGACAAAGCATAATAATCGGACTCCAGTATTTGATCGGTTAACAAGAGGTACCGGGAACAAATATCTGCTTGGCATCAGGTAGAATAGCATTCCTCGACGATGGACTCCCCTGAAACCGGGCTGTTTCAAAATTTAATTTGATGTAGCAATTCTCAGTTATGGATCGTATTTGGTCGTCTCATGTCAAAGACAAATCTAGCTTTAGCTTCATCTGTATAACCTACACGGCCATGGACCCATTGGTAGGTGAAGCAATGGCAGCCGCCTGTGGAACAGGATTGGCCTTGAATCATGTTCGAGACGGGTTCTAAATTTATCTGGAAAGATGTCGGAATGGTGGAGACATCTTGTTGGAAAATCGAGGCACTTGTCCTTTCTGTTCGAAGATGCTTCCAAGATCACCCTAGTTGGTCCCTAGAGTGGATCCCCGGCAAGAAGAATCAGCAGCGCCACCTGTTAGCTAATTCGGCTGCTTTATCTTTATCTTCTGGGTTTTGTAATCCTCTCTCCTTACCAAGGGACATCGTCACTTTTGATACCCTTGTTTTGTAAGTTCCTTCTAGTTGAATGCAATTATCCCGATTCAGAGAAAAAAAGTACTGGTTTTCTCTACGCCTTTATGGCTCTTCCCAAGATTAGCAATCATTCGGCCGGAAATAGCATTTTGAAGCTTTTTTCATGCGTATATACCTTATGTATGTCTCCTAGCACAATCCATGTTGAACAATCACTGAAAACGTATATATCTCGACAGGGGAACAAAAAGAAAGAGGAGTACAGAAAGAAGCTGATCAAGGACAGAAGAAAAATGTTAGCGAAGATGAGAGAGAAATAAGGGAGACTAGATTTTAAGCAGTTATATCTAGAAAATTTACGTTAATTATGAAATAAAATAGGAAAATATTTTTATATTTAAATTTGAATCTTTACATTTGAAATTTAAATCTTCATAATAATATCAAATTTTTGATATATGTAACTATAATATCATATAAATCTTTAAGATTTGATTATGATATTATCTTTTATTTTTTCTCTAAAGATTTTGTATCATTATTTGTTAATTAACTTTTCAATGGGACTGCATAGCAAAAACAACATAATATAGAAGCATCTTCATTCCAGATGACTTCAGGGACGCTCAAACCTCACCCAAAAAGTGGAAGGAAAGATATAAAAACCACCACCTAGCTACCACCACAAGAAGAAAAAAAGAATGGAAGAAAGAGCCTTGCTAACTTCCCTTCCGTTTAATCATAAGATTTCATTCAAGAATCAAAACACAAAAAGCAAGAACTTACAAGCCTCGGAATCTTCAATGAAAGAAAGATATTTAAGGTTGCTATTGCTAATTCCCATGCCCAATCAGATGCACCAACCTCGGAATGTGTTGCGCCAATAATCACCTACGAAGTTATAAGATCAAGCTTAAGCACTTAGTGTCAGTTAAAAACGGTCGGCGATGATCTATTTTTCAAGCGACAGCACGATTCTGGAAAAAGGTCTGTACTCTTTTTTTTTTTCTCCGCAAACACCTCCATTACTGCCTTACATTGCAGTTTACAACGTGGGGAGGTAAACGAGCCAAATCAATCAAACCATATACATCTTCCGTAGCACACCACCGAGCAAGATGATGGGCACAACAATTTGCCATACGGGCCACCCATTGAAGAGACCAAGAAGGTTGAGATGCTAACCGGTGTCGAATGCATACCACTTCCTCTTCAATAATCCAGTCTGGGCTAACAGTGGGTTCATTGATTTGTGCAACAAGAAAAAGGTCCGTACTCTGTACCTTTGTAATTAAGATTACTGTGCAAAGAACAACTTCTGCACTCTGCGTACAGGCGCCGCATGCATGTAGACAAACTAGCCAGTTCAGTCGCTATTTTATATATATATATATATATATATATATATGTTTGGATTTAACAACAGCATTTAAATACATTAATGGCTTTCTGATGCCAGCTGAGGTATGTTTTGCTTCAAACTTTACCATTACGCAGCATCTAAAAGAATTTGGGTAATTAATAGAGATTAACTAGCGTACCCCTAAAAGCTAGAAGTTGCATTTATTCTGTTGTCTTTAAACCAAATGCAATCTTGACCACACCAACATCAGCATATACTAAGGATGATCTCTTTATTTCAAATTAACATCGAATTCACCCAGAGAAAATAAAAGCTAGCTAGATAAACTTAATTCACATTCGAGAAGACACCAACATATTAGTAAACCCTACAACTTTTTTTCTTTTCCCTGGTTCATAAATTGAGAAATCAGGTTATTTGATACGATCGAACATAACGAAATGAGTTACATTCCAGTTACATCCAAATCTTCCATCCACATTTTGGGTCCATCGACCAAGCCCGGGCTCAACCTGAACATAAGAATACAGAACTCCATCTGACTGAGCGCCCCATCTCCGTCAAGATCACCTTCCATCAGCATGCACACGATATCGTCATCTCCCATGTCATGCAACCCCAACAGAGAGCTGTTCCGCTTCAAGCTCTCAAACGTGATGAGGCCCTTCTCGCAATCCATCAGCAAACGGAACCCGTTGCAGAGCTCCCCTACGAACCCTTCTGCGCCCAACTGCGCAATCATGGAAGGGAAGTAGTCCTCGAAGTCAAAGGCATTGTCAAGTGCGATATATTGTGCCATTGGCGATCGAAATCGTACGTGAATTTGTACGTGGAGATAGGAGGGAGGCCGGGGATTTGATTGCTTGTAATAAGGTTGTGAATAGGAGTGATGGACACTGAGGGAGTGAGAGGTGTATTATATAAGCAGGGGGAGGAAAGTGAGGGAGGCGTTCGCGGAAAGGGAGGGCATTCAAGAGCCAACAAATTGTATCAGGATCTGTGTGGGAGCTTCTCCTTCCTGGAAGTTGCATCGGCTATATCTAAGGTTCTCATACTGTCATACACAAAGTGATAAGCCTGTTCTTTTAACCACGTGGATTAAGACATAATTACAGCTTTACCATCTGATGACTTATCACCATCATCACCACATGGCGTTTAGTAACCTAGCTATGGCTTTACCAAATAACTTGTCCTTATTAAAACAAACCACTCCAAATTAACGCACTGATCTCAACGTAACGCGCGGCTGCTTTTGTGAAAGGAAGTTGGCTACGACTGGACAAAGATTCTCTACAGTACATAAAGAGTTGTGCTGTCAAATTCCTAACCGAAGCTTTTTTTGGATTAGTCGTTTAGATTTTCTCCCACCCTATTTTCTAACTCTAAAAACTCCTAATTGTATTTAAGATTTAATAATTCTATTGTCTGATCCTCTAGAAAATTGTAGAGGATCTTAATAATGAGAACATAAAGAAAGAAAAAAAAATTGCAAAGTCACTTATGATCAGCATAGCACGGTAAACTTGGTGGGTGGTATTTATGTTAATTAATTTCTGTGGTCCATATTTGTTCCTTACAAAAAACAGGAGAACCCATCTAAATCGAGAACAATAAATGCACCCAGCTTGTTTTCCCAGTGTGCCATCATGGATTTCTATGCCAATTTGAAGACCACACAGCGTGATTTCTTGATGTTGCCAAAGCATGACAAAGTGAACGGACACAAATTAATGGCATGAAGCTGATGTTTGGAATATGTTCATTTGCACCAGAAGCACGCGCTCATGCAATGACGTGCATGAAGCTGCCACAAGAAACGATATTGTAGCAGGGCAAGTTTGCTCCTTATAATTTTGAAGGCCTGCATGAGCGAGCTATTATATTAGTTGGCAAGTCGGGTCATATTCGTATACCTAGTGTCCTTTGATGTACTTCAGTGTCCTTCCGGCTTCCATTTCGGATATATAGTTCTTCTCAGGGCTATGTGAAATCGATCGAATTATTGGGTGCTAGTGGGGATCAAGGTAGCCTGTCGAAATCGCTGCTTCACCAAATCAGTGCAACAAATTATTTCGATCGGACAGATCGAGGCGAAACCCAGCTTATATCAAAGTGGTAATTAATTGCTTGAATTAGGTCTTAATTAAACTACTCATGATCAGCAAATGGATCCCGCCAACTCATGAAATGAAATCACATAGGGCATGTTGTCGACAGTCGACTCCATCACTTTTGATAGAAGATTTTATAATTACTAACCAAAACAGATCTCAAATTGAAAAAACGAAATGGTCGAACATATATACATGCAGTTCATCAAATTATGTACTGTTAGTGTACCTTAATTAATTATGTACGTAATATATATAGTACTATATAGTCCTTGTATATATTCACATGGCTAATAATACGTACTTATGGACGTTCCTATATAATTACCTGCAGGTACTGGCTCAGATGGCTCATGAGATGATAAGTATACTTGTCAATGTTTCGCGTTAGCTTGGCTTTGAAGACACTCAATTCATAAATAGCTAGGAACAAAAATGTTATAAGTTCAAGTTCTTTTTAGCCTCGGATTAATTGAAAATAGATGAAAATTGAGGGACAAAAATGAAACCTAGTTTTAGGAACAAGACTTGTATTTAACTTATATACATGTACAATAGTATATGTATCTCAACGAATTGAATGTGATCATCAGTTTCTAGAAATAATTGACAAGCCCTCTAATGAAGCAACTTTTGTGTTGTTTTATTTTTTCTATCTCATGTGTATGCATAATTGAACTATATATATATATATTCTGACAATTTTGGCTTCTTATTACGGATATGTCATGATTAGTTTTTTGCGAAATAGGATCTTCTGCAATTTATTGGTCGAATTGCAATTTAGAGAAAGATATACATAATAGTTGAACTCTACACTATTTAATGCTATCCATATAAAGTTTCTAACAACATAAATCTTATAATGATGTCCACCTATTGTGTCTATCTTCATATAATTCGAGCAGAAAATTATAGAGGATCCTAATCCGTTTTTTGCTGGCTCCTCCAAAGTTCTTGAATGATAATTTTTGAAGCTTTATTTGTTGTGTAGCTGGAAGTCGAAAAAAAATTCATGATCTGATAAGAATCTAAAACAAATTCATGATATTTTCTTCTTATCAGATGGTAGCTTTGAGATAGAAGGGTTTTTTTAGGGGGCAATTTCAAATTGAAATGGCGAAAGGACCTGATGGTGACCTACTATATGAGGAATATACTTTTCAGCACTTCTGGTTGTATCCCTCCGGGCTCCGACAAAAGGGAAGTTTCAGGGCAGCTTCCTTCGTTCATCAGCTAAAAAAAAGCTGTACACCCTCCTTTGGCCTTTGCTCCTAAGATCCTCACATATTAATCTTACTAACCCCATAAATACTTGAACCATATCATGAGCTTGTGAGCATGAAAATCACGACCAAATTTAGGAGAGTAAAAAAGTTAGAATTTAGATACACATAATTTTCATCATGGGCTCGCTCGCAGTAGTACTTTGATGGGATTCATAAGAATTATGAATGTATGGCTGGGAGAGAACTTATTTGGATGTGTTCCCAACACATGATTTTTGTTAGTGTTCAGGTTTCTTAATTTGAAAACATTTTCAGTGGCCATACAAGATTTTTTTTTTAAAAGCAACATTATGAACCACTCAAAATTGGTTCCACTATTCTTTTCCTCCATAGCAACATCAAATTTTGCAGTACTCATCCACTTTGCAGATTTGAAACAGAAGTGTTATGGGTCAGACTCGTCAGAGGTGGGTCGAGGTAGGGTTGGCCTTTCGAACGCGTCTTCTTCCTCGTCCGTCTGCCTCTCTCTGGATGAATTATGATTTTTTTTTTTCAACAGAGCAAAGCGAGAGGAGGCGACAACAAGAAGACGCCACGAAAAATAAGAGAGATTTCCGAAAAAGCCAAACAAACGGATCTGCCTAGTGCCTCTATCTGTCGTTTTATTATTTTCGTCTTCTTATGCAAATCATTAGTTCTCTTCTTTCTTTGGTTGGCGAAGAGGTTCGGGAAAATGGGGATTGTGGTTCGAGTGTGTTAGGTAAATTAGGGATTTCGGGTTGGGGATTTTGGCTTGGGAGAGTCCAGTCAGCATCCTACAGGTGTTCAGGAAGGTGGATTTAATTTCCTTTTTAAGGGTTTTTAAGGCGTGTCTGATTTTAATTGGGTCTGACATGGAAGTGGAACGAAATGATTGAAATGATAATTTATCTAAATCTCAGAGGCCGGTATGAAAAAACTTACCATACAGACTGATTTGAAAATGACGCAAACCCTAGGGTTATGTTTGAGAAAAATTGTAGGATTTGAGAGAAGTTGTGAATTTTTATGTTGAATAGTATTTTATTGGTGTTTGTGTAAAGTGGAGAGAGAAATAATTTGATGTAATTTTTTAATAAAAAAGTATTAGAGTTATGTGAAAAAGTATAGAGAGAAAAAATTTAAGTTGAATAAAAAATTAAAAAATTGTTGGAGATTGTGTAAAATGTATTAGTTTTTGTGTTTGAATTCTGAATATGTTCGGTGGTAGATTTGTGAATATACTTAGAATCCTGAAAAAAATGTGAAAACGAACATATCTTAAAAGACTGACGTAGTAAATTAGCAATAATTTTTTTTTGCCCAAGAACCTCGCAGTCTGTAGCTAGTGCATAGATCATGAAGCTAGTATTTTTTTTCTTTTCAGTGGTTATATGATGCAGGAGGATCCGAGTCAAAATTAGTTTTCGTGCACGTGTTGGTATTTTGGCCATAACTTTGGCTACAGGTGGCCGATTCGCACATCGTTTCGAGCCCTAAATCTGCTGAGTTCAATTTCGAATATCTATTTTTAGTTAATTTTTGCTATTTATGGTAATTTCCTTTTTGTCGATTAGGAAATAATTTTGATCTCGATTTGAGCCAGATTTTTGGCAATCCCTTGATTTTCTTCCTTATTTCGTTTTGGTAAGGTTTTTAGGGTTTTGCTATTTTTGGCAAATTTCCATTAATGGTCGAATTTCAGCTATTTTAACCCGGCTTGTGGGTTATTTTGATTCATTCCTGAATAATACGAATTTTATTGAATCCAGAGTGTTTCTGAATTCTTTGGGTTGAAATTCTCTCTTTCCCTTCTCGCAAATTGCCTTTTGTTTTCGCCTACAGAATAATCTCTATTCTGTCCGGCGTCAATTGGTATCAGAGCTCAAGCTTCTTCCTGAGGCAGTTTACGTTCATCAGTATCAATGGCTGGTGGTCGTGGTGGTCGTTGTGGGCAGATTCCGAATGAGGAAGTCCCGCACCGTGATCGTAACGTTCAGGATGTTATGATTGAGGATTTGCAGAGGCAAGTGGCAGAGTTAACCCAGCGCCTGGCGGCGCAGGAGATCGGTCATCATGATGTGGAAGATTCTGATACCGACAACTCCACCTTCAAAAACCCGTATCACAATCAACTCCTGGAGTACCGTGGTCAAGAGAACCGTTATGGAGATCTCGGCTTCAGAGTTGATTTGCCCGAGTTTTCTGTTACGTTACAGGAGATGGGAAAGCCAGTGTATGACGAGACTGAAGAGATGGGAGAGCCAGTGTATGATGAAGAAGGAGAAGAAGAGGTGTTGTATGAAGATGACCTTGAGACCCTAGTCATTCGTAAGAGCCTCCTGACTCCTAGAGGCGACTCCGAAGATGATTGGTTGAGAACCAATATCTTCCATACAACCTGTACCGTGGCCGATAAAGTATGCAAGATGATTACTGACAGCGGCAGTTGCGAGAACGTAGTCTCTGAAGACGCTGTCCAGAAGTTGCAGTTGAAGACAGATCGTCACCACAAGCCATACAAACTGTCATGGCTGAATAAGGGCAGTGAGGAAATAATCTCTGAAGACGGAGGTTATGTCTTCCCACCATATGGAGATAGTGCAGCAGGCGAAGAGCAGCAGTTTTCAGAGTTTTCCGATTTGCTATCAGTAGATCCTCCTCCTCCTAGACTGCCGCCTATGAGAGACAAGCTTAAGGAGCGAAAAATTGGATCCTGTGATGCTGTAGAGAACTCGAGGACGAGTTCTTTCCAACCCGGGGTGACTGATGCAGGAGGATCCGAGTCAAAATTAGTTTTCGTGCATGTGTCGGTATTTTGGTCATAACTTTGGCTACAGGTGTCCGATTCGCGCCCGTGACCCCAATTCAGAAAGCTCTTTTCGGCGCGCACGTCATAGCCACCCAGCTACGCTCGGTGCACATCGTTTAGAGCCCTAAATCTGCTGAGTTCAATTTCGAATATCTATTTTTAGTTAATTTTTGCTATTTATGGTAATTTCCTTTTTGTCGATTAGGAAATAATTTTGAACCCGATTTGGGCCAGATTTTTGGCAATCGTTTGATTTCCTTCCTTATTTCGTTTTGGTAAGATTTTTAGGGTTTTGCTATTTTTGGCAAATTTCCATTAATGGTCGAATTTCAGCTATTTTAACCCGGCTTGTGGGTTATTTTGATTCATTCCTGAATATTACGAATTTTATTGAATCCAGAGTGTTTCTGAATTCTTTGGGTCGAAATTCTCTATTTCCCTTCTCGCAAATTGCCTTTTGTTTAGCCTACAGAATAATCTCTATTCTGTCTGGCGTCATTATATGTCCCCTGAGTATGCTCTGGAAGGCCTCTTTTTGATCAAATCTGATGTATTCAGCTTTGGTGTCTTGCTATTAGAGATTGTGAGTGGCAGCAAGAACACAGGTTTCTATATGACTGACTCTTTCCATCTTCTTGGATATGTGAGTACTCTCTTTGCACTTTCTGTTGTGGAAATTCAACACACTTTCTATTTCAATCCCAATGGATATACATATACGTATGATAACATTTTGCTTTCCGCATTTGAAGGCATGGGACTTGTGGACGAGTAACAGGGGTTCGGACTTAATAGATTCACTACTTGATGATATATCCTCTATGGATATGGGGTTGCTCTATGTTAACATAGGGCTCCTCTGTGTTCAAGAAAGTGCAGCGGATAGACCTACCATGTCTGACGTTGTCTCAATGCTTAGTAATGAAGCTGCTGTCCTACCTTATCCGAAACAACCTGGTTTCTTGAATGTCAGAAGTATGGTGAACACAAACCCAGTTAACAGCATGCCAGACACAGGCGGAGGGAGGGGGGGCGAACCGGGGCCATTGCCCCGGTTGCCTCCCCCCAATTTTTTTTTTACATGCATTTATTTATTTATTTTTATTAGGTTTGCCCCCCTTGGCCAAATAAAAATTATGCTTGCCCCCTTGCCTGCCTAGATTAATCAGCCCGCCCCCCTTAAAACCCAAGCAGCCCAATACCTCAAAATCAAATTAAAAGAATAAGCAGAGAGATATTTATTTATGTCAAAACTTGAAATCCTACATTAACTTGTTGACGTTGTCGTGAATTTTGCGACGAATATTTCATATACTTCTCCTGAGTCCTGATAATCGTTGTGTGTTGTAATCATTGAAATAGATGTTTTCACTATTCTAGTACTGCTTTTTTTTGTTCTTTTGCCTTTTATGTTGGACTTGGTTGAGAATTTGGATATCGCAAATACTGAGAAATGGGGTGATGTGCTCTTGTTGGATAAGTGATAATTCAATTATTCAAGTGTGCTGCGTGTCCATCTTTACTTACTAGAGAATCATTGGTTATATCATTTTATTGTCACTATCATCATCTAATTTTACATGTATGACTTCTCCACAATTTATGAAAATCCAAAGTTGAATTAAGACTCATTTTCATCTATCTTTTGTTTGTTTAGGTCTGATTTTTCATAGCCTATGAGATTAACTTGTTTTTAATTTTCTTTCTCTAAAGGTGGAACTTTTTTTCCTTTGTAATTTGTGACGTTTAGATCAAGTTATAAATCTATTTCTTCAAAATTTTAGCCATTAATTTAGCCAGGTAATGGGCACTTTGAACTACGATTTTTCTGTTTTCTCATTTTGTAAGGGGAGTAGAATAGTTATTTTGATGTTAAAATTGAACTTTTTGTCCAATTTTTTTTTCTATTATCATTTACCAAGTATGTATTTCCTTCTTGCAATTTCGGGTTATTTTATTGTTGATAGAGATTCCACTCTTGAGAAGCTCGTGTTCAATAGTACTGTCACACTAAAAAAAACTATAGCAAGGGTGAGAAGTATTTTTATGCCATTGGAACCTGGATTCTTTTTGAACTTTGGATAATTTGGCTTCTTTTTCCAATATGCTTCATTTTGCTATTGTTTCTTTCAATAATAATAGAAATACAGTAATTGTTTATTTTTCTCATTTATGTGTTATGTTTTCTTTTTACATATCCCAATAAATTCAGCAGGACTTATTGAGCATAGAGCACATCCTTTCTAGCAACAAAAATAAGTACTTCATTTATGGAAGTAAAAAGTTATATTGCTGAAAATATTTTATTTCATTTATGTGTTTTGTTTTACAAAGAATATATATATATAAATACTTTTGTTTGTGTGATTAGTTGGTGCTCTATTGGTGTCTTGAACAACAATAATTTAATCTTTAATGTCACCTCTCAGTATCAGCAAATAGTACGGTACGTGTATTTCAATATTTTTAGTGTTTTTAGTCCTTAATTTTTATTTATTTATACTCTTAAGACTTTTTTTGCATTAAGTAGTAAAAAAATTTTTTTTTTGTCATTTTTCCTTAAAAAGTTTGCCCCCCCCTTTAATTGGGTTTCTGGCTCCGCCACTGATGCCAGAAGTCTGTTTTGTGAATCATGCAACGGTTTCAATTATGGAGGGCCGGTAACGTTGCACATTCTAGACATAAGGTGTCATACTGTTTAAGTAACACCTTGCTCGTTGGGCTGCCTCTCAGATTGTCTCCAGAGGCCACCCCCCTGTTTCTGAGCTTTTTCCGGACCTGTTTTGGATCTATGCTGGGAATGATCCCTCCTAGCTTTCTGTTTGCTGTCTTTGTTTTCTGTTAATAAAGTTTGCCGTAGTTTGATCAAAAAAGAAAAAAGAAAAAACGTCCCAGAGAAATTAGATTCCTTAGCCTATTGTTCTGTAATGCACCATGGAAAATCGTTGGTGCTTGTCATTCAAGAGAAGAAGCTCAGCTAGCCTGTCAAATTGCAGGGACCAATAACATTTATGTTCACTTGTATTATATAGCCCCCAAGTAAATTTCTGCAGAGGATACAAACAAGCGCCCCTAAAAGTGATATTATCAATCTCTGCAACACTTGAAATTGGCACACTGATATGGGAGGCTCTATTTTCTAGTGTAACGTTCTATTAGTTACTAGAGAATACATGTTTCTTGGTTTTTGTTACGACTCTGTCAGGAATTAATTGAATTCGAGATCTGTAACCAGTTCATGAAGTGATAAATAAATTTGCATTACAAATTACTGTCTAAGATGCGTTGCGATAAATCTAGCTAGGAACATTTGCATTACTATTATAGAAGACGCTATCATTAATACCTTCTAGGAAAGTATGCAAGGGTTGGTGTTTGTAAATTGTAACACCTTATTGCTTGCTGGAGAGGTCTAATCCTTTGGATGATCTGCTCTAAGCATCTGATTCTGAACATGCGACACAGAGCATATGTGCAGTTCTATAGTATGTTGCGGCAATCACTCTTCTATTTGCTTAACAATCAAGCAAAGGGCAGGTCTAGACGCAGTCATTGACTTGTTTCGTGTTCTAGTAACCAATAATATGATTTGCCAACGATAATATGCTTGTTTTCAGGCTCGAGTAGTGTTGAACCTCAACGACTCCTTGTTTTCAGGCTCTAGAGTAGAGCTTATGACCCAAGAACCTCGCACTCTGTAACTGGTACTACTTTCAAAGGACGGAATATAACACACTGTTACTGGCCCCGATGGGCCAGCCCAGTTAATTAAAGTCCATACCGGTGGCGTTCCACATGGGCTTTTGGATTCAAACGCAAAAATCTTCCATGGCGAACAAAAACCCGAAAGGGAAAAGGTTCACTCCCGTTTTTACTTGGGATGGATGTTATACTGGCGCATTACAAATCCAATTCTCTTCCCAGAATTGTCAGGTTCAATTGACAAGGGAGACGTCAAATATCAAATGGTACCAGTTCGGTATAATCTCATCTTGAAACGAACATCCTTAAAATATGAGAAAAGCTAAAGCAATATTTCTTTTCGTATAATATTAAAAAACTCGTTTTTGGTTCAGATTTTGTTAGTCAGTACTCAAGTGTAATAAAACATTTTCCCACTGATTCAACTACTAAGCTTTTGAAGATATCCACACTCAATCTGGAAATTTCTTCTCGAAAATTTCCTATAGGAAAGCTCGCGAGAAAGTGTTCTTTGTTCCTTTAGCTTTTGGTAATGCTAACAGGGACTGGAGTCTGGACTAATAAGAGCACTTGGCATCTCATTGGAGCAAGTTTCTTCTTTTAATGAGTAATAATAGCACTTGGCATCTCATTTGGACATAGAAAAGCAAAGAATCCTCGACAACTTATGCGAATGTTGAAGTTTACATTAATCAAAGAAAAATAAAAGATAATCTGGTAGTTAATTTAAGTTTATTTTGTACATCATATTCTGTACTCTGTAGTTCGTCCACAATCCATGGATGTAACTTTAAGGATGATTGTACGATGGTTTAGTTTTAGCGTCAGACCCTAAATTCATTCAACTCAGAATACGTTGTTTCTGAGAGTAAAATAACTCTGAAGGAGACAAAATGCTCTCTGTAGTTCTAGGCTTCTAGCTACGAATTGAAGTACTTTTCCAAACACGTGCAGAATGGCGAAAGGCTGGGCTCCTTCGAAGTAAATCTGCAGCCTAGTTGACCTAGTCTCCTTCCTCGATCCAAAAACACCATGCTTCTGCAAAGCGCAAATTTGTGCTGCATAGCTCCCTAAATCAAAATACCAAAACTGGGACTCAGAGTTCATCTTCTCCCTCCCCCAGAAGAGGGAGGAGATAACTTCTTAGACTTACTTGATGGCAGTTTTTCTTCCGCATCGAGTCTCTCGCTTTGAACCCCAACAAACTGAGAGGGGGGGAGTCAATCCCGGCCTCTTCGACCGACGGTAGTGCGACCGTAGTTTCAGGTTACTTCGGAGCCTCCATTACACCTTCCGAGTGATCAGAAATGCCAACTTGTAACTCTGCTGTGTTTGACTTATCTGAAGATTTTAAAATCAGTGGTGGCAAGACCAATTCCATCACAGGTTCCTTCCCCTTCCTTCTCCTCTGAATCTGATTCCATCCATTCTGTTCAGCTGACCATTTCTGGTTCTTTTCAATTGTAGGATTCAACCGAGCTGGCTTCCCACAAGCAACAGTTGAATGACCGAAGCATTGACAAGAAGAGCACACTTCCGGCGCCCATCGTACTCAGTGTAGACAGTAAAAGAGTTACCATTCTTGTTACAAACTTCCAGATCTCACATCAGCTCATTTGAGGCACTAACTTCAGTACAAACTCTCGCACATCCAATACGAGTCTTTTCGATAGTCCTCCTATCCAGATAAGAGACTTTCCTATTCCACTTGCTACAGGACTAAGCTCCTTAACCGTCAAATATTCGAGAGGCAAACCGTAAATCTTGACCTATGAGGAACCTTGGACAATTCCTCCTTGAGGAGAGAGAGGTTTAGAAAAATTGGTCGATTGACAAAATGCCAAGGACCACCTTCTAGAATCTTATCAATCGCTTCACTTCAGGAATTTGAAGAATAGTGTTGGATGTATCCGGGAAGCTCAAACTGCAGTCATGGTCTGAAGATGACCAACGATGGCTCTCATTACAATCATCTCGGTGTCGTGCCCCCTACGATTCCTTAAAAAAAGAAAAGAAAAAGTAAACGCCCTGACGTCGTGACCCCCCCCCCCCCCCCCACCCCCCCCTCAAATCAATTTTCAACCCTTCCCTTCGCACAGCCACCTCTCCCCTCCCTCTCCAAAATCCCAGCGCACAGCCACCTCTGGGCTCTCCCCACGCCGGCCACGCCTCCCTTCGCCGACCACCACATCTACTCTCCTCTTCTCCCCTCCCTCAGGTGTCAATTTTTTTTCATCTCCTCTGCCACATCTCTCTCACTTATCCATTTAGGTATGTTAAAAAATCAATGGGTTTGTTGATTTTAATTTGTTCTATTGGAAGCGTTGGAGACATATTATTGCTTAACTTTTCCCCTTTGTTTGCTATTCTTAGGGTTTGGAATTAATTTGATTTCGTTTTGTGTTGTCCTGAATTTGTTTGCAAGTATTTTAACTGTGGAAGTAATTCTTTGTAGTTTGTATTGTATGAGGAATGAAATAGACTTCATGTTAATGCGGCAAGATTTTAGCACCCTTGTCGTGCGATCTCTCTTATTGGAGTAAGTAATTATCTAATTAATGTTTAGGTATGATACGAAATGGTAATCTGTTGCATTTAACTTGTTTTTATTTGTCTTTAAATGTAGTTTCTTGAGGTTTTCTGATCTGCTGCATAATTGCATTTAACTCGTTCTTGAGAATGTCTTGCGCTTCTGTAAAGAATTTTTAAACTGTAAAGAATTTTTTGAATTTATTTGTACATTTCTAGGATTTTTTAATGCATTTGTGAGTTTGTAATTTTTGTAATTCATTTTCTGTTAGTAATTTTTTGAATTCATTTTGTTGGACCATAAAGAATGTCATCAATGGACCAAAAAAAATCCATTTGCGTAAAATACTCAAAGGCCCAATATAAATTCTGGGTAATAGGAACCATTACTGTCAATGACCGGTTATTGCCCTTAACAGTGATGATGGCGATGACCAATATTTGAAAACCGGCCCATTATCGGTATCGCCACCGGATTTGAACAGCTCTAAATGTGAGTGCCGATGAACCATGTGGCTGTTTGCCAGGTTTCAAAACCTATTCGGCTAATGCTTGGACCCAAGGAGATTGGTCCAGTGGATGCGTGAGAAGTGCAGCAATAATATGAATGGTCAGAAAAATGGGTTTCTTCTCATGTATAAGGTTGATTGGCTCAGCAATCCACTGCGGGTGAACATTAATAGCACTAAAGAGTGCGAATCAACTTGCTTGGAAAACTGTAATTTTTCTTTTCTTTTTTTGCTAGAAAACCTAGGAACATAGAAATCTCAAAAGTAAAAGATGTATATCACAAACCCGGATATACATGCAAATAACAGAAATAGGACCAATCAAACCAAAAGGAGCTGCTCATTTACCTTGGAAAACTGTACTTGTACTTCTTTTGCTTACGATAACAAGCCAAAGCTGCCAAACTCCTTATTATGGAATGGTTCTGTTAAACCTGAAACAACTCCCTGCATATGATAGCTATGGAAATGATATTTATCTGAAACTTGCTACTTCTGATTGGATACCAAGGTAAGAAAATGAATGAACTAGTAGATTCGTTTGATTATTATTTCTTCGTTGGTATGATTTTTGAGGAGATACCAATTAGGGATTTCCAATTTGAAATTAATTCGTTGTGCAAGTACCATGCATACAATATCGATTTCTCTGATTCCCTTTTTCCAGACTCAAACCCGAGCACCGCAACTGTTACTGATCTAGGATACAAGTATTCAAAGAATAACCAATTACTGGTCATACTGCCCACATCTCTTGCAATGCTGATAATGTGCGTTTATGTTTATCTTCTGAGGAGAAAGTGCAGAAGAATGGGTGAGTAAAAAAATTCTTCACAACGTTATTGGAGCGTCTTATCATATATCCTTAACTAAAGTATTCTTTACCGTTCAGGGGAGAACTTGTTACGATTAGAGGAGGACTTGTTACGATTAGATTTGGGCATGAACCTAAATGGCGATGATTCAGAGCTTTCTGAAGCAAATAAGCCTGGTTATAGTAGGAAAAGGGAAGTCAAAATGCCTTTATTCAGTTTTGCAAGCGTTTCTGCTGCAACCGGTAATTTCTCAGCTACAAATAAGCTCGGGGAGGGTGGTTTTGGCCCTGTTTACAAGGTAATGGTTGAATGCCCCTAAACCTGATGGACATGATAAGAAATGTCGATGGACTCGGGAAAAAACAATTTGCAAGTTACAAAACAGCACAAACAGGCCTGGTAAACTGAAATCTAAACTATGAAAATTGATAAAGAATGAGTGTAAGAGAATTTATTGTGGTTGAGTTTGAAGAAGCCTGCAAGATCTATTTACAGGACCCAATGAATAAAACAAACCTACTTATATAATCAATTTGGAATTACGCATTTGATACTCCAACAAGGCACATGCTCATGACAAACAATGTTGTACTGGAGTTGTAACAACCCGGAGCCCAAACTCCAAAGGGAAAGATTTTCATTTATCTAGGCCCCAATATTTCAAAACTAATTTTGTACAACCTCAGCAAAATATTCATGAACATTAAAAAAAAAACCCAAAAATATCAATCCGAGCCCTAAATTTACATTAGAATATCCGATATTTCCAATATCGATGAAGATCTCCCAAAATAATACAATATCGAATTCTCCAACACTAATCTTCAAATGTACTCTTGAAAACACGCATTCGAAACACAAATATCTCTGAAGCTCCTCGAACTTCTCTAATTCCGCCAACTCTGGAAAATATGAAAATAAGTGGTGAGCTACGACTAGCTCAGTAAGTAGTAAGTCAATGAGGGTTGGGGAAAAGACAATTTTATCACAATAGCCGAAATCCAGAATAAAACATTGTGAGTCATACCGAATCCAAAAATATTAGTTTGTAACAAAAATATCCAAGTCCACGCAATATAGGGAAATCACCAATGGTCACACAGACCTCCAGGCCACACAGACCTCAAAATATTAGGCCACACAGACCTCTAGGCCACAAAGACCTCCAAATACCAGAGGGGTATAAAATTGGCCACACAGACCACAAGGATAAATTGGCCACAAAGACCATAGAGATATATCACCAGCGCAAGGATAATTTTCACAGCATGCTCACCAAACAAGTTATAAATATTTCAATGGAGTTTTACAAAAATCTCAACAATCTCATTTTACCAAAAACTTGTTCAATTCCCCAAATAATACATCAAAACCATATAAAATACGATGCACGTTCAAAATCTCATTGAAGAACCACTTACATCAAAACCATATAAAATACAATGTAAGTTCAAAATCTCATTGAAGAACCACTTACATCAAAACCATATAAAATACAGTGCAAGTTCAAAATCTCATTGAAGAACCACTTACATCAAAACCATATAAAAATACGATACATGTTTAAAATCTCATTGAAGAACCACTTACATCAAAACCATATAAAATACAATGCAAGTTCAAAATCTCATTGAAGAACCACTTACATCAAAACCATATAAAATACAGTGCAAGTTCAAAATCTCATTGAAGAACCACTTACATCAAAACCATATAAAAATACGATACACGTTTAAAATCTCATTGAAGAACCACTTACATCAAAACCATATAAAATACAATGCAAGTTCAAAATCTCATTGAAGAACCACTTACATCAAAACCATATAAAATACAGTGCAAGTTCAAAATCTCATTGAAGAACCACTTACATCAAAACCATATAAAAATACGATACACGTTTAAAATCTCATTGAAGAACCACTTACCTCAAACGTTTAATCAATCCTTAAAGCTTCTCCAATAATTGCCGAATAATCTCTCGGAAATTAGTAGCACAACATCAATCCCAATTTTGGTCTCCAATATACATCTCTGCAACTATTTATTAACCTTGATCTCTGCAGATATTTATTAAGCTCAATCTCTACAACTTTAAAAATTCAAACATACCTCTATCCAACACTTTTAAATTCAAACTCAAGATCAAATCTTTATTCAAACCTTTAAATTCAAACTCAAGATCAAATCTTTATTCAAACCTTTAAATTCAAACTCAAGATCAAATCTTTATTCAAACCTTTAAATTCAAAAATACAATTAAACCTCTATCCAAAAATCAAACACAAGATTAAACACTATCTCTTCATTTAAAATTCAAATTAATCACTTACACATTTTTCGGGACGGGATATTACAATCTCCCCTCCTTAAAAGAAATTTCGTCCCCGAAATTTGCGACACCTTCCACAAAGAATAAATCCATTAACAAACCAAATCACAAATTATTCATGCTTCTGCTGCGCACTCTGATCATACAAAATCACCTCATTATTTTTTTTATTAACACAATTCAAGCCTAAATCCTAAAATCAATACTATATACAAGCCTAGACTATGACCAACATCAATATCCTCAAAACAAGCCCATAACTTTAGCTCTTATCTGTAATAGAATGATCAAGATTTGAATCTCTTCCAAATTTAAAGTTATAATACGATTTCAATCAAAATCCTTCTGAAAATCAATGGAGTTACCACATATCAAAACCTATGCTCGGACTTCAATCAAAATCTTCCTAAGAGTCTACAGAATCACAAACCTATGCTCCGATACCATCTGTAACAACCCGGAGCCCAAACTCCAAAGGGAAAGATTTTCATTTATCTAGGCCCCTATATTTCAAAACTAATTTTGTACAACCTCAGCAAAATATTCATGAACATTAAAAAAAAAACCCAAAAATATCAATCCGAGCCCTAAATTTACATTAGAATATCCGATATTTCCAATATCGATGAAGATCTCCCAAAATAATACAATATCGAATTCTCCAACACTAATCTTCAAATGTACTCTTGAAAACACGCATTAGAAACACAAATATCTCTGAAGCTCCTCGAACTTCTCTAATTCTGCCAACTCTGGAAAATATGAAAATAAGGGGTGAGCTACGACTAGCTCAGTAAGTAGTAAGTCAATGAGGGTTGGGGAAAAGACAATTTTATCACAATAGCCGAAATCCAGAATAAAACATTGTGAGTCATACCGAATCCAAAAATATCAGTTTGTAACAAAAATATCCAAGACCACGCAATATAGGGAAATCACCAATGGTCACACAGACCTCCAGGCCACACAGACCTTCGAACACCAGGCCACACAGACCTCAAAATATTAGGCCACACAGACCTCTAGGCCACAAAGACCTCCAAATACCACGAGGGGTATAACATTGGCCACACAGACCACAAGGATAAATTGGCCACAAAGACCATAGAGATATATCACCAGCGCAAGGATAATTTTCACAGCATGCTCACCAAACAAGTTATAAATATTTCAATTGAGTTTTACAAAAATCTCAACAATCTCAATTTACCAAAAACTTGTTCAATTCCCCAAATAATACATCAAAACCATATAAAATACGATGCACGTTCAAAATCTCATTGAAGAACCACTTACATCAAAACCATATAAAATACAATGCAAGTTCAAAATCTCATTGAAGAACCACTTGCATCAAAACCATATAAAATACAGTGCAAGTTCAAAATCTCATTGAAGAACCACTTACATCAAAACCATATAAAAATACGATACACGTTTAAAATCTCATTGAAGAACCACTTACATCAAAACCATATAAAATACAATGCAAGTTCAAAATCTCATTGAAGAACCACTTACATCAAAACCATATAAAATACAGTGCAAGTTCAAAATCTCATTGAAGAACCACTTACATCAAAACCATATAAAAATACGATACACGTTTAAAATCTCATTGAAGAACCACTTACATCAAAACCATATAAAATATAATGCAAGTTCAAAATCTCATTGAAGAACCACTTACATCAAAACCATATAAAATACAGTGCAAGTTCAAAATCTCATTGAAGAACCACTTACATCAAAACCATATAAAAATACGATACACGTTTAAAATCTCATTGAAGAACCACTTACCTCAAACGTTTAATCAATCCTTAAAGCTTCTCCAATAATTGCCGAATAATCTCTCGGAAATTAGTAGCACAACATCAATCCCAATTTTGGTCTCCAATATACATCTCTGCAACTATTTATTAACCTTGATCTCTGCAGATATTTATTAAGCTCAATCTCTACAACTTTAAAAATTCAAACATACCTCTATCCAACACTTTTAAATTCAAACTCAAGATCAAATCTTTATTCAAACCTTTAAATTCAAACTCAAGATCAAATCTTTATTCAAACCTTTAAATTCAAACTCAAGATCAAATCTTTATTAAAACCTTTAAATTCAAACTCAAGATCAAATCTTTATTCAAACCTTTAAATTCAAAAATACAATTAAACCTCTATCCAAAAATCAAACACAAGATTAAACACTATCTCTTCATTTAAAATTCAAATTAATCACTTACACATTTTTCGGGACTGGATATTACAGGAGTCTTAGATGTGACAGTGCTTTTTCATGTTTTCTGTTTTTCTCATGACAAACAATTTCAGGGTATATTACTAAAAGGGGACGAGGTAGCTGTGAAGAGGCTCTCAAGAAGATCTGGGCAAGGTTGGGAGGAGCTGAATAATGAAGCGATGGTCATAGCCAATCTCCAACACAAGAATCTTGTCAGAATTTTGGGCTGCTGCATTGAACGAGAGGAAAAGATACTAGTTTATGAATATATGCCCAATAAAAGCTTGGATTTCTTCCTTTTTGGTTTGTAAATTCTAGTATTTGGAGTACAGAAAATCATTCTTCCTATTGTTGAATAGTTATGGTCCTTTGCATTTGGTGCACTAATGCTGCAATTCACTCATATTGATATGGCAGATCCAGAAAAACGCAGGATATTAGACTGGGAGACAAGAGTACGAGTCATTGAAGGGGTTGCTCAAGGGCTTCTTTATCTTCATCAGTATTCTAGGTTAAGGATTATTCACAGAGACTTGAAGGCTAGCAACATTTTGTTGGACATTGACATGAATCCTAAAATATCAGATTTCGGAATGGCAAGAATCTTCGGAGGAAATGAGTCACAAGCAAATACAAATAGGATTGTTGGGACTTAGTAAGTAAAATGAAACACACTTCTGAATCATAAAAAACAAAATATTGGCATACATGAGCGTAGACATATGCATAGATCATGAAGCTAGTAATTTTTTTTTTTTTTCGTTTCAGTGGTTATATGTCCCCTGAGTATGCTCTGGAAGGCCTCTTTTCAATCAAATCTGATGTATTCAGCTTTGGCGTCTTGCTATTAGAGATTGTGAGTGGCAGGAAGAACACAGGTTTCTATATGACTGACTCTTTCTATCTTCTTGGATATGTGAGTACTCTCTTTGCACTTTCTGTTGTGGAAATTCAACATACTTTCTATTTCAATCCCAATGGAAGCTTACGTAGTAATGGTTTCCGAAAAAAGCACATAATGCCATTAAATCTCCTGTCCTCTTCATTTTAATTAGAACCATGACCAAAGTTACTCATATATATATATATGATAACATTCTGCTTTCCTCATTTGAAGGCATGGGACTTGTGGACGCGTAAGAGGGGTTCGGACTTGATGGATCCACTACTTGATGATATATCCTCTATGGATATGGTGTTGCGATATGTTAACATAGGGCTCCTCTGTGTTCAAGAAAGTGCAGCGGATAGACCTTCCACGTCTGACGTTGCCTCAATGCTTAGCAATGAAGCTGCTGTCCTACCTTATCCGAAACAACCTGGTTTCTTGAATGTCAGAAGTATGGTGAACACAAACCCAGTTAACAGCACGCCAGAAGACTCTTCTGTGAATCATGCAACAGTTTCAATTATGGAGGGCCGGTAACGTTGCACATTCGAGACATAAAGTGTCATACTGAGTAAATGTCCCCTAGAAATTATATTTCTTGTTCTAATGCACCATGGAAAGATCGCTGGTGCTTGGCACTAAAAAGAAGCTCAGCTAGCTTGTCACATTGCAGGTACCAATAACATTTACGTTCACTTGTATTATATAGTCCCCAAGTAAATTTCTGCAGAGGAGACAAACATGTGCACCTTAAAGTGAAATATCGCTGCAACACGTGAAACAGGCACACTGATATGAGATATCTGTAACTAGTTCATAAAGTGATAAATAAATTCGCATTACAAATCACAGTCTAAAATGCGTTGCGCTTAATCCAGGAACATTTGCATTACTATTTTAGAGGATGCTATCATTAATACCTTCTAGGAAAGTATGCAAGGGTTGGTGCTTGTAAATTGTAACACCTTATTGCTTGCTGGAGAGGTCTAATCCTTTGGATGATCTGCTCTAAGCATCTGATTCTGAACATGCGACACAGGGCATATGTGCAGTTCTATAGTATGTTGCAGCAAAGTCAATCAATTCCAGTTATATATTAGGGGGTAAAGCATGCTAATGACTGAGGCTGCAAATAGTTGCATCTGAAAGGAAGATGAGAGTTGCAGTATCTCCACCACACAAACTTCTAGCAAGCTTGGAAAAGAAACTAAAAGTGTAGACGGATGACAAGTTAAAAAGAATCATCCACTTAGAGACATTAACTATGGCTTGAGAAGGATGAAATCACATGTTATTTCAATGATGTTTCCTGGAAATGACCCGCTGAGTCTATATCAACGAAAAAGAGGCCCAACGTGAATAATTTATCAGATAAAAAATGCAATCCTCTTAGGGCTATAATGTTGTTTAAATCAGGAGAAAGTACATTGGTCGTTGAACTTAGCCTTTGTTTATAATTTCGGAGACGGCCTTTATGTACATCTACATCTTGATCCAAATGAAACGTGCAATTGGTCAGTGGTTGAATTTGGAACCTTTCATACTTTATTGCGAGTGGAAGACTCAACTAAACTTGACGAGTTGTGATTTGCAAAATTTGACTTGACATGCGATTACTGAGCCTGATCCATTCCAAAGTCTTAACTTTACGAATTACAAACCCATTTATTCATATAATTACTCTTGATCAATGCGATTGAGGCAATCCCTGATAATCCCCTGATAATGACTTCTATTGACTTGTTTCGTGTTGTAGTAACCAATAATATGATTTGCCTACTATTAGTGTTGAACCTCAACATCTCCTTGTTTTCAAGCTCGAGTAGAGCTTATGACCCATGTAGTTCATATATATTGCTCCTTTTCGACTTCTTGTATCCAGAATAAAAAGAAAAACTAAAGACTCCTTGCATCTAGAATGGTGATAAAAGGTCAAAGAGATTAGTATAGAGAAGAGAAGGAAACATGATCGATCACGAAGACAAACTCAACCGCACCTGGACCAAAGACGGCCTTTCTTTTCTTTCGTTGTTCTTTTTGCCCAAGTAACGTGGGACGACTCGCCTCAAGGGTAATCATGCTCAAGTAACGTGGGACGACTCGCCTCAAGGGTAATCAGAGTCTATGATGTCATGGGGTTGTCTGCCTGAAACTGGGAATATGCTGTATCGCTGCATAAATCTTTACTTCCCTGCATAGACTTGTTACGTTACTGTCTCCCAGGAAAAGAGATATACCATTAGAATATCAATGAAAGCCTTTAACTATCTCTTTGTGTGCTCTGTATTATTCTCCCTTTTAAGATTCTCCTTGCCCGTGGACACTATTACTCCAAGTCGATCGATCAGAGATGGTGACACTTTAGTTTCAGCTGGTCGAACATTTCAATTGGGATTCTTCAGTCCAGGTAGTTCAAAGAGCCGTTACGTGGGAATATGGTACATGGTATCTCCTGAGACAGTTGTGTGGGTAGCCAACAGAGACAATCCGATTAACGATCACTCGGGAGTTTTGAAGGTCACTAATAAAGGAGTTCTCATCCTTCTCAATGGCACAAATAGTATTGTTTGGTCATCTAGTACAACAAGAGCTAAAGGAAGTCCAGTTGCCCAGCTCTTGGATTCTAAAAATATTGTTATGAAAGATGGGACTATTGGTGACCTGGAGAACTTTTTGTGGCAAGAGTTTTGATTATCCTTGTGACACACTCCTACCGGAAATGAAGATTTGGTGGAACTTAGTAACGGGTCTGGATAAGTTTTTATCATCTTGAGGATAACTTCTCGTGGGTTTCCGCAGTTGGTTACTATGGACGGGGCTCGCATGAAGTCCAGAGCAGGGCCATGGAATGGCCTTGAGTTTACGGGATATCCATACTCGAGACAGAATACAGATTTCAGTCCGAATTTGTGGAATGAGAACGAGGTCTATTACAAGTTCAAACTCAAAAACAGTTCAGTTTTAACGAGAGTTCTATTAAGCCCATCAGCCACTGGGGGACGCTTCACGTGGATAGATCGGACACGCACTTGGGAGCCTCTTTCTGCAACGACCGAGGCAGATCAGTGTGAAAATTATTCCTTTTGTGGTGCGTATGCTACCTGTGATGCAGGTTACTTCCCTGGATGTGCGTGTATGGAGGGATTCTTACCCAAGTCTCCAAAAAAATGGAGTTCAGAAGAATGGTCCGACGGGTGCGTTCGACGGACTCCATTGGACTGCAATGGTGGAGATGGGTTTCTGAAGTACACGGGGGTGAAATTGCCAGACACATCTTCTTCGTGGTTTAATAAGACTACGAACCTCAAGGAATGTGAGGGACTCTGTTTGGAGAGCTGTTCCTGCACCGCGTATTCTAGTTTAGATATCAGGGGAAACGGAAGTGGTTGCTTGCTTTGGTTCGGTAACTTGAATGATATAAAAGTATACACTCACTGTAACGACCCAAGGACAAACACTAGCCACATCTGTGCTTTGACTTCAAAAGTACTAGTCAAGGTTGCTTTTGAAGCCCCTTGGATCATTATAAAGCCCAGTTCAACCTAGTAAGGTCCCAATGTGGGACTTGACTCTTATAGAACCAATCATTCATTCATTCTTCTTTCCCACTCCATGTGGGATTCGGGGTATCACACTCACGGCGGGCAAGAGCTATTCATGAGGGTTGCCATCTCAGAGCTAGGTACTTTTTACTTTTTCTCTTTTTTGCTCTCTGTGGATTGTGCTCTTTTCTTATAAATACAGGATAAGTTGGACCACCATATTGCTTTGTCTGAAATAGGTGCTTTCGACCATGTTTATGTTCGGACAATTCCCCAATTTTTTTTTGTTGGGGGGGGGGGGAGGTAAGGATGTTGTGGATGTGCAGGATAAGAACCCATATCCAGCGATGCATTGGTGTTGTGCCTGCTGCAATTATCCACCTCATATGTACCTTTTTCTTCACCAGAATTGTGGCCAGTACAAATACAAGAAAGGACCTTTTCTTCGAATTCTACTTGGCAAAGTGCAAGTACATAGGAAGCTAGTCACAACAGAAGTAAGGTCCCAACTTAATTATAATTTGAGGAGAAATGATCAAACTGTCCTGTAATGTTCGCTGTCTCTTCAGGTTTTTCAGGTACTACTGAGTGAAACAAGAACTCCAGCGAGATTAAACAAACAGGAATAGCACTGGGCTCCGCACTATTTGTCCTTGAAATTCTAACAATTGGAGCGGTCGTATGTATTCGGAAGTACAATCTTACTTTGAAAGGTAAAGCTATAAGTCATCCACTAATAATTTCTGATGCTTGAATAGATTTCACAGGTATGTAGGTGGGTGTTTGTCCGCTTGGTTTCAATATTACTGTTCCAATTATGGGTGCCCAATTCAACTCCTAATATTTCAGGAATGAAGAAAAGAAGGGAGAAGAATGACCATGAAGGCATGAGCGAAGACATGGAGTTTCCGACACTTGAGAACTTTTCAAGCAACAATAAACTGGGAGAAGGGGGTTTTGGACCTGTATATAAGGTAAACAAAGCTATCATTATTATAAAGTCTATCTTCTTTAGCAACATTTCCTAACCTATTGGTTTTCAGGGTACCCTGCTAGAGCCTAGAGGGGCAAGTGATAGCTGTAAAGAGGCTTTCAAAGCATTCCGGACAAGGGCCAAGCGAGTTCAAAAATGAAGTTAAATTCATTGCCAAACTTCAGCACCGCAATCTTGTAAAGTTACTGGGTTGTTGCATTCAGGGAAATGAGAAAATATTAGTCTATGAATACATGCCTAACAAAAGCTTGGACTCCTTTATTTTTGGTTTGTACTTTGACCCTACAAAAGCCAGTGACATTCATCTTCTTTGTTATCCTCTTCTGTTACTGACACCGCTGACTGCTGAGAACTCAGCTAGGTTTGTACTCACATGAGTTTGTGATTTGGCAGATCAAACAAAGAGCAAACTGCTAGATTGGTAGAAGCGCATCAACATCATTGGTGGCATTGCTAGGGGGCTTCTCTATCTTCATGAAGACTCTAGACTGAGAATTATCCAGATCTCAAAGCAGGCAATATTCTACTGGATAATTACATGACTGAAAATTTCGGACTTCGGCCTGGCTAGATCATTTGAGGGAGATCAAGTTGAGTCAGAGTCCAAGACCAACAGGATTGTCGGAACATAGCAAGTGTTGTTAAACTTGGGTTATAGGTTATATCAACCTGTTTATGAACTTCATTTTCGTTGGAACGAAATTTTGCAGTGGTTATATGTCACCGGAATATGCAGGGCATGGGCACTACTATGTGAAATTTGAATGTTTTTAGCTTCGGAGTTCTGGTAATAGAGATAGTGAGTGGGAGGAAGAACACGGGATTTTGTCATGCAGACCACCACCTGAATCTTCTTGGACATGTAAGCATGAAAAACCCATTCTAATGATTCATATTTCTAAACGAAACCAGTAATTGTCAGTGCAGAGATTCATCTGTTGCCAAAATCATTCTAATTTTGTACAAAAGATAGGCAAATTTGAAGGCACTCCGACTTACAGACAAAGTTATGGTTTTATTGGTTTCAGGCATGGAGACTTTGGATTGAAGATAGGCTAATGGAACAGCTAGCTGAATCAATAGGTGACTCTTACACTATAAAAGTGTTATGATGCATTCATGTGGGTCTGTTATATGTGTAACAAAGACCAGAAGATAGACAGAGCATGTCATCCGTGGTCCTAATGTTAATCAGCGAGAGTTCATTGCCTAAGGCCTAAGCCAAGGCAGCCAGGCTTCTATACAGATTTCCCTGAAGCAGATTCTTCTTCTAGTAAACATCATGAAACTTATTCTGCAAATGAAGTCAGCATTACATTCTTCGGGCCACGGTAAATATCATCACTTGGTGCAGAAGGCGAGCGGTTTCTTCTCAAATTTATGCGGTGATGAATTGAACAAATTTCAGTCAAAACAAATGTGGTTCGGAAGGTGCAATTCTTCAGGAAAGAATGAAAAAAGAGAAGTTCAACTCCTTTAATTAGTGGATTAGCTTTAGAGCAAGGTTGCTTCTACGTACTCATGTTTATTCATCAAGTGATTATCTTCAGATGACTACTCATGTGTAGTAGACTCTGCGTTCTTTCTTATGTGAATTTTAGCTAGCCCCATTTTTTTGTTAATCACAGCAGCTGTCATTAATAAAATCAAAGAGGTTTAAGAACCTCAACAAGCTCTAAAGGGCGAACCAGACACTCCGAAAAATTGGCAGGCCAACGAGCAGGGTGACCTCATACAGAGACTCACAATGGGCAGAAAAGCCACAAACGACAGCAAGCTAATATGACTAAGGGAAACAAGCAACATAAAAGTCACAACAAGAATTAAACAAAGTGGCAAGCCCGAACGAGCAAAAGCATAACATAAGTATCAGAAAAAACTGAGCAAACAAAATCTAAAACGTGACCAGAAAAGATGGTGGTGGAGACGGCACGTGCTGGCGAATAGAAGAGATCCATAGCCTAGAGGGGAGGACAAGAGCCATAGAGGCCCATCTGGGGAAGTGAGGCAAGTCACGAGAGGCGGAGGAAACCTCAGACGCATCCAAAGTGCTTGGCGCGTGAGATCCACGCAAGGAACAAAGATGCTAGCTAATTTGAAAGAAAGATCATGATATGATATGGTAGGATTTGTAGTGACAGCTCATTAAAAATATCAACCTTGCCCGAGACTTGATAAGCTGTAACCCTAAAATCATGCTCTGCTTGAATTCAAAATTTCAAACTTTGCCTTGAGACTTTGCATCATATTATCCTTGTTACTTCGTAGAAATGTCACCTTATTGCTCCAGTTATCGGACAAGATTCTTGATCTACTTTAGTAGGGCGTTGGAGACTTGGGAGTAGTATGAGAAGGTGCAGTTGTCGACGGAGAAGGTCATCATCGGTTGATAGCTGTTAACGTTATCGACGAAGACCTATGATTGGCGGTGGAGATGAAATGTATGGAGAATTAGAACTACAGATGAGATGGAACTTTGGTGGAAAATTGAATTCACTGATTCTTTCATTCCTGATGAAGAGAAAGAATTGGCGAAAGTCACGGTCTTGTCCCTACTTTACGACTCAAATTAAAGCCTTTTCCCTTGCACCTGTTACAGTCCATTCATGGAGACTTTCTAATCAGAAATCCACTGGTGATTTGATTGAACAGGTGTCAGGTCATGCATGAAACCTAAGGTTATGTTTGGATAGATGTGTTTTTTGATTTTGTTTCCTAAACACGTTTTGTAATGATGATAAAAACGTTTTCTTACAAATTCCGATGAAAGCACATCTCTTTTGGTTTAAAAGTTAACGCACACCCTGTCAGTGCATTAAATTATGTCCCCTCATAATGCGTGCTTTACGCCCCAATCATGGATGACAACCCTCTTATTACGAGACTGCCATCTATCGTATGCGTGTGGATATGAATTGACTGGCCCCTTGATCGTCTTACTAAAATCTGAATGATGCAGTTGGTGGCCCCCGTTCAGAAGACGACAAGAACGATGCAGGTCCGCATTACTAAAATTTGCTTTAGTAAGAAAAAACAAAAAAAAACATGCGGTCGAAATGCTTACCTCGAATTCGTAGCCTGATGGCACATTCCGGTTGACTAGTTGACATTGGGAAACACGTGCATTTGTAACGTGAGAGTGTTTAATCCAAATTGTTTGGATGCCAAAACTATCTCGAGATACAAAAACGTTTCTAAAAAAAGTTCTCAGACACGATCCAAACATAGCCTAACCTTCTTGGACATGTAAGTTGGAAGAATAGGCCTTCCACTAAATTGATTTTGCAAAGGAAACCTTTGATTAGCTGTGTAGTCCCTTGCAGTGTAGGGGTTCATTTTATGCCTCTTGTATCCTAATGCCCTTTTAATAGTCATGACTCATGGACAAATTCGGAGATAGTTGGCCTAAGATATATGGGTTTGATTTGTTTCAGGCATGGAGCATGTTAATTGAAGATAGGCCAATGGAACTACTGATCGACAAATTCTTGGGTGACTCATGCCCCCTATTGGAAGTGTTACCATGCATTCAGGTGGGTCTTTTTATTTGTGCAAAGACCAGAAAATAGATCCAACATGTCATCTGTGGTTGTAATGTGTAATGTTAAGCAGTACTGAATGTATATTGCCTATGTCAGGCAGCCGGGTTTTGTTTACATATTCACTTAAACAGTCTTAAGCTTTTGGGATTAAGCTTTTGATAAGTGGTAGATTCATATGGTATTGAGGCTAAAATCCTGAGACGTTTGAAACCTGACTTTGCACTTCACCTCATTTTAATTAAATATTATACATGTTGAAGGTAAAAAAAATCCTGATTACATCAAGTCCAAAAAAACCAAATAAAAACAAGGCAAAAAAGTCCCATCTTTACAAATAAAACCAGCAACCTCCAAAGGAAAGTCTGAGAAACGTAAGAAATAATTGCTCACACTAGCACCTCCTAATTTTGATAATGCATCAGCTACTTGGTTGGCCACTGAAAAACATGACGGACCATTTCTTTCACTTCTCTTACTAAACTTTACACCTTTTCCCAATCCTCCCAAATCGACTATAAGGAACGTCTCCCTTGCTTCCACTGAGTAATAAAAGCTTGGGAATCACTCTCTACAGTCACCCTTTGAAAATTTAAATCAAAACAAAGCTGGGGCCCATCAAGAACCTCCTTGAGTTGCGCCTGAGTATTAGTCAAATTTCTTATTATGGTCTCGAACAATTCCTCCCCCTCCACAAATACCTGGATTTCCAAAGCAACATCCATCCACATTCAATTTAACCAAGCCTATCAAAGGAAGAATCCACCTCACAAACCGTATGGTAAACTTTTGTATTTGACGAACCTGAATGCCCAAAGAAACTGAGCACATGAAAATCAACCTCATCTAAGTATGTTAGTTTTCTAGACCGTGTGGATAACTCACCAAGGCACCACCTAATCGACATCCTTAAGGAATGTTACTGATCTAGGACAAAAGGGATAATGCCAATAAGAAAACCTCTTTGCGAAATCCGATTAGCCTTAGAAAACGAAAACTCTACCCGAGCTGTCCACATCATCCTATTCCTTGAAGTGAAAGGCATTCCTATAGAATCCGACAGATGCTTCCATAGAGAATTAGCTGTATATTTGTTGTTATTCTGTTGTAATAGAAGTCCTAGAACGCCATATATAGTTTCCTTCTTAATTTTTGGCCCTTTATAAATATCCCATTACCAATACTAATCAACAAAGCCAACCAATTATATTATTATGGTTTGCCCCCTCCATTGTGCCAAACAAAAGAGGACCTGTACGTTTCAACCAAGTTGTCACACAGACATATATATATTTAATCTTTCTTAATTGCTTAACAACGTTATTTGGTTTAGAAGGCTAAATAGGAGTGACTTATCCGTTTAAGGCGCATTATTCTAAAAAGAAAATTGACACACAAATATACACAGGCGGATCCAGGGGGTGCGGCCCTGGGCGGCCGCCCCCCATTGGATCTGCCAAAAAAATTTATTATATGTAAAAAAAAAATTTATTTTATTTTTTATTATAAGTTAGTATGAGCCTATGGGAGCCCGATCCCCATAGGCTCAGGCCAACCCTAGTTTTAAGCTTGCAGGGTCTGGTTTTAAGTGTGTATTGATTGCCTCTACTTTCAGTAGCCTTGGCCGGTTAAAGGTGCCAGAGAAATCGTCAGATGGTTTTTACTTGGCAAATGCGGACCTCCTTTTACGTGGACCTGGACCACCTGGTGCTAGAGAAATCAAGTCTTTTGGGTTTTGTTTTTCCTAGAAATGAGTATACGTGTATCTTAGTTATACATGCTCTCTTTATTACTTCTTTCTTTTAGTTTTTAAAGTATATTTTCTTTGGAGTGAAAGATTTGACAATTTGATATTTGCATCTTAACTAGACATTGTGAGGCAACTAGTGCTTTTATCAAACCTAATTAATGTATTTGCAATTGAATACTAACGATGGTAAATCCCCTGGTAGCCTATAGGCCACTGGCAATTTATTGAACAATTTGGGCAATTTATAGTTAACAGCAAATTCTTCATACTATTATAGGAATTATAATGCAATACTTCTCAGTTATTTTTGTCCATACTATTTTTGTAGTACTTGATACTGAAAATTCTAGTGTATATCCCCCTTGACTCTCAGCTCTCTCTCTCTCTCAATCTCATTATTTAGATTTTTGACGGTTTCAATTTTTGTAGGATACTCGAGATTTTACACTTGAAAATTGTTGGACCTTCGACCCCTAGTATGTCCCTCTATCCAAGATTCTCTCTCTACAATTCCGTAGAAAAATTCATTTATTTAGTATGCTAAAAATGCTTTTACGGTTTGAAATTTTGTGAGTTGTGAAATTGTTGGAGGATGAGATTGAATTGGTTTGGATATCTTAGGGCTATAGAGGTTTCTACCTAAAAATTTCTAATTTTTTTAATTTTTTTGAAAATAAATAGAAACCCACTCATATTTTTGGGTCCCGAATAAATTATTTAGCTGGTTTTTGTTTGTTTATGATTTTTTATGCCCTTGAATTTCTGTGGAGTTCCTGTTGCTCAAACTATCATTTTCTGATATATATATATAAGATGCAAATTAGTAAGATCTAATTGCCACTTTCAATCTTAGTAAATAGTACGTACTTATATTTTAAAATTTTTAAAGCTTTTTAATCCTTAATTTTCGATATTTTAACTCTAAGACATTTTTTAGATTACGTTGGAATTTTTTTTTTGTCATTTCGCCTTATGTATTCGACCCCCTTCAAATTGGATCCTGGATTCGCCACTGCAAATATACCAAGATGAACACATATAAGAGGCACTTTCAATGGTATCCCCAGCAAGAGACTTCACAATCCCTCGCTTTGACGCAGGGTGCATGTTCTTCATCCAGTTAAAGGAGATACAAGGTCCCCTTTCGCAGGTGGTGAAAGCCGGTTCCAACAACTCGAGGTCCATTTTCAGCCCCCGAAAAAGAAAAAAAAGTAGGAAATTCTAAGCCACTTGTTGAGTCCCGCAAGGAGAAAGAGAAGATACTGAAAGTCATACAAGGCTACGACCAAAGCTAATACTTCGGGATGAAATCCTGTCCTACCTCTGTTTTTTTGTTTTAATTTTCCGAGCGTCTATAGTCATTGAATGGGAACAGAGACTGCTAGCTCCGGACCAAAAAAAAAGAGGACTAAGGAGAACAAGCTTTCTATGAGGTCCAGCTGCTCCACATGAATGACGAGTGACTCAGAGACATAGGAGAACAACTTTGACAAGCAGCCCGAGTAATGATACTTGTATTCAAGAAAGTGAAAATCGAAAAGAAGTGTAGACTCGAAAGAAACAAGAGCGTGCCGCTGAGTGAATCTTTACTCCTGCATAGTTCTTCCAAATAAAAAAGAACTTAGAGAATCATGGAGGTCTTTACGTATCTCTTTGTATGCACTTTATTGTTCTCCCTCTTGAGAACCTCATTTACACTCGACATGATTACTCCAAGTCAATCTATCAGAGACGGTGAAACTTTAAATTTATCCGGTCGAACATTTCAGTTGGGATTCTTCAGCCCAGGTAGTTCAAAGAGTCGCTACGTTGGAATATGGTACGTGGCATCTACTGACACAGTTGTTTGGGTAGCAAACAGAGATTCTCCAATTAGAGACCACTCGGGAGTTTTAAAGGTCGCTACTGAAGGAGTTCTTGTCATTCTCAATAGCTCAAAAAGAATTGTTTGGTCATCTAATACATCAAGAACTGCAGAAAATCCAGTTGCACGGCTCTTGGATACTGGAAATCTTGTCGTGAAAGATGGCAATGTTGACGACCCAGAGAACTTTTTGTGGCAGAGTTTTGATTACCCTTGTGACAAACTCCTACCGGAAATGAAGCTGGGAAGGAACTTCGGGACCGGTCAAGATAGGTTTTTATCATCTTGGAAGAGCACGGAAGATCCTTCTCAAGGTCAGTATTCACAACGGATAGATCCTCGTGGGTTTCCACAGCTGGTTACTATGGACGGAGCTCGAATACAGGATAGAGCAGGGCCATGGAATGACCTTGAATTTACAGGATATCCTAATGCGATACAAAATCCTCTGTTTCAGTATGAATTTGTGTTGAATGAGAACGAGGTCTATTACGAGTACAAACTCAAGAACATTACACACTTTTCAAGACTTGTATTAAACCCATCATGGACTGGGGGACGCTTCACGTGGATAGATCGGACACAAAGCTGGGAGGTTTTCTCTACAACGAACGAGGCAGATCGATGTGAAAAGTATGCCTTCTGCGGCGCCTATGCTACCTGCAATCCCAGTTTGATGCAAATCACAATCATTATTGCCCGGATGGAGGTCATGCACGTGAAGAGAAATATTACTGATGCAGATTTTTTGTTAGTTGCAGAATATTTGAATGATGTTGTTGCAGATCGCTTAATGTTAGCAAGTCAAACTATTTTTAGCGAGTCAAACTATTTCAACCAGCCTTTGCCTGTTGTTGCGAGAGTATTTGATTTTATGGTTAGTTTGTTCCTTTATTTTAGTTTCAGTTATGATGTAGTTCGGCTTATGGTTAGTTTGTTCTTTATTTTAGTTTCAGTTTGTAGTTCGGCTATTTAAAGCCGGTTGAGTGAATAAGAAGCAATCAGACTTTTGCATCATTAAGTTTTGTTTTATTACTTTAGAGAGATTCTAAAGTCATTTCGTTTTGACTTGGTGAGAGGCCAAGTGAAAAAGGGTGTTATCTCGTTATCGACTTGGTGAGAGGCCGGGTAAAAAGAAAACAATGCCATCAATTTGGTATCAGAGCTCAGTTGTTTCGAAAGCACTACCATATTATGACAACTCGTAGTGGTCAGTCCTTCCACCAAAATAATCCTGAGCCAACTCCAACACTTCCCAACGCAGACACATCCCAACCCACTGTTCCACAGACCAATCAAAATCTCAATCTTCAAACACAATTTAACCAGTTGACCCAACAATTAGACGGTGTGATTCGACGAATGGACATTATGGATGAACGAAGACATCGGGAAGGATCTCGTGGTCCAGGAAATAGGAGACGAAGTCCACGAAGAGAGGAGGCACTTGAAAGCGATGGCGAAGGTGAAATGGAAGTGCAAATGGGCGCTCGAGGCTATGACTTTCGGGGTGGGCGACGAGGCATACGTGGTCGTAATTTTTTTCCTAGACACCATGGGGAGCGGAGACATGCAGAACCAGATTTTGGTGATTTCAACCAACACTTCCAGCCCCCTCTGGATGAGCTCACCAGACGATTGAAGGTGGACGTTGAAGACTTTCAAGGCAAAATGGAGCCTGATGTCTTTCAAGACTGGCTCACTTCTCTTGAAAACTATTTCGACTGGTTCTCTGTCTCGGAAGACCGCAAGGTGCGCTACGTAAGGATGAAGCTCAAGGGCCCTGCCCGTGCCTGGTGGAGTAGCGTAGAAGAGCAGCTGCGTCGGACACAACAACCTGCCATTATCAACTGGGAAGAAATGAAAGAGCGGTTGCGGGAGAAATATTTGCCGCTCGATTACGAGCAACTCATCTATGAAGAAATGCTCCTATGGAAGCAAGGATTTGCTACGGTGGAGCAATATACAGACCGGTTCCACGAACTCACCGTTCGTAGTCGGGTCGTGGAAAATGAGCAGCAAACTCTGGCTCGTTATCGAACCGGACTTCGAAGTGAAATTCAACGTGAGATGCTCACAGCCCGACTTCTCAGCGTCGATGAAGCATTTCAGCTAGCTCTTCGGGTGCAAAAACGTTTGGGCCTTAGTGCAGGGCGACATTTTCAACCGGTGGAGCAAATAAATTCAAAGCCAACTCTTAGTCCATCTCCAAGACCATATACGGAGATTCCTAAGAATATAACGACGAATGACTTGAAAGGGAAGTCCAAAGCTATCGGAGAGGGACCTCAATGCTACAAGTGCAAGGGGTTTGGTCATTTTGCAGTAGTTTGTCCTACTCGCGATCATAAGTTTGCTTATGTGTGTGAAAATGATCTAACGGTAGTGGATGGTGCTGTTGATCGCGATGAGACTGAAGAAGAAATCACAGTTGACCTTGAGGAAGAACGATTAGAAGCAACAGAGTTGCCTAGTTGTATCATTCATAGAATTCTAGCCGGACAGCAACTGGAATTAGTTGCGGGAGAACATAGTTGGCGGCGACACAATATATTTCACACTCGCATGGAGCATGCAGGGAAGGCATTGAATGTCATCATCGATAATGGCAGTGGTATGAATGTAATTGCTGAATCTGTGGTTGAGAGGTTGAAGCTGAAAAAAGAGAAGCATCCCGCACTTTACAAAATCAGCTGGGTAAATGAAGGGAGTTCGTTTCCTGTCCAGTATCGATGTTTAGTTAACTTTGCGCTGGGAAAGCATTATCAAGATACGGTGTGGTGCGACATTATCCCCATGACTGTTTGCCATGTCTTATTAGGGAGGCCGTGGCTCTATGATAGGCGGGTGCATTATGATGGCTATAAAAACACATATTCTTTTGTTTTTGGAGGGCGGCGAATGGTGTTGGAGCCCTTGCGAGTTGCCGATTTTGACAATATGCAACTTGTAAAGTCTTTATTAAACATCAGGCCTCAAGCAGAATTTGCTTTTAATAGCTCTGTTAAAAGGACGACAGATTTCGCCCCTTTTGATATTGTCTATGGTTCTAAGCCAAAAGCACAAGTCGATCTGCATTCTTTTCCGCCACCGACCAGGGTCAGTGAGGCTGATATGGATTTTTCTCAATATATGTCGCAGATGCACGAAGAAGTCAGACGACGTATTGCTGTCAACTCCGCAGATTATGCCGAACGTGCTAATCTCAAGCGCAGGGACAAGTTTTTCGAAGTGGGTGATGACGTCTTCATTCATTTACGGCCTGAGCGTTTCCCACTTGGCAGTTTTCATAAGCTGCATGCACGACGAGCTGGTCCATTCAAAGTCAAACGGAGGCTTGGTCCAAATGCATATCTAATTGAGCTCCCATCTGAGTATACTTTTAGTCCAATCTTTAATGTGGCAGATTTAACTGCATATAAAGGGGAATTAGCTGCAGACTTCCCAGTTGTTGAAGCACCAATCCGTGTCCCCACCATTGTTGCACCACGAGAAGAACTTGACTCAATCCTTGATCATCAGTTCGTTACGACTCAACGAGGAGGGTATGATAAATATTTGGTGGCCTGGAAAAATCGTCCTCGTTCTGATACAGTTTGGATGCAGCCTGCAGAGATCAATCGCTTCAATCCTGATTTGTTGAATGAATATATTCGTCGTCACTTGTCGGAGCCAAGTTCTTCCAAGGGAGAGGAAGCTGATGCAAATCACAATCATTATTGCCCGGGTGGAGGTCATGCACGTGAAGAGAAATATTACCGATGCAGATTTTTCGTTAGTTGCAGAATATTTGAATGATGCTGTTGCAGATCGCTTAATGTTAGCAAGTCAAACTATTTTTAGCGAGTCAAACTATTTCAACCAGCCTTTGCCTGTTGTTTGCAGATTTTTCGTTAGTTGCAGAATATTTGAATGATGCTGTTGCAGATCGCTTAATGTTAGCAAGTCAAACTATTTTTAGCGAGTCAAACTATTTCAACCCGCCTTTGCCTGTTGTTGCGAGAGTATTTGATTTTATGGTTAGTTGTTCCTTTATTTTAGTTTCAGTTATGATGTAGTTCGGCTTATGGTTAGTTTGTTCTTTATTTTAGTTTCAGTTTGTAGTTCGGCTATTTAAAGCCGGTTGAGTGAATAAGAAGCAATCAGACTTTTGCATCGTTAAGTTTTGTTTTATTACTTGAGAGAGATTCTAAAGTCATTTCGTTTTGACTTGGTGAGAGGCCAAGTGAAAAAGGGTGTTATCTCGTTATCGACTTGGTGAGAGGCCGGGTAAAAAGAAAACAGTGCCATCACAGTTACTCCCTTGTATGTGCATGCTTGGAGGGATTCATACCCAAATCTCAAAAAGATTGGAATGGGTGTTTTCGGAGGACTCCACTGGACTGCAATGGTGGAGATGGCTTTCTGGAGTATTCAGGGATGAAATTGCCTGACACGTCTTCTTCGTGGTTTAATAAGACCGTGAGCCTCGAGGAATGTAAAGGATTGTGCTTGGAAAAATGCTCTTGCACGGCGTATTCAAGTTTAGATATTAGGGGAAATGGAAGTGGCTGCTTGCTATGGTTCGGTAACCTGACTGATATAAAAGTATACTCCCAGGGAGGGCAAAAGCTATACGTAAGGATAGCCAGCTCTGAAATAGGTACTTTTTTTTTTTTGCTTCTATTGTGCTCTTTGTATTTTTCTCTTTCATTATAAAGTAGGGGACAAATTGGACAAATATATCGCTTGGTCTTCAATTTGGTGCTTTTCAAACATGCTAACTCCATGTTTATCAGACTTTTGTCTCCATGTTTTTGGCATGAAAAGTGAGAGTCAGGGGTATGCAGGATAGAAACTGAAACTTCTAGGAACTAAAGAACACCGTTTGGATGTTTGGTTGATGAATTAAGCATGACTAGATAATAAAAAGCAGTGAAATAGCATTGAGAAAAGTGCGGGACGCTGTTGTTGAAGTGTCATGGAAACAAGGATCTGGTAGTGTTTTGTTCTGCTGTTCTATCCGCCTAATATGCCCAATGTAAATGCCTCTCTCATTGAATTTAACTCACACAAAGAGCTGGTATCACCGAAAGTTTGTGTTCCAACTTCATTGAGGAGTGACGATCAAATGCCACGTGAGTTGATTTACTCTAATTCTCATTTGCAGGTGATATTAAGAGAAACAGGCACTCCAACAAGATAAAACAAGCAGGAATCATAGTTGGTTCTGCAATATTAGTCATTGCAATTCTAACACTTGGAATGACTGCATATATGAGAAAGAAGAAAATTAGCTTCAAAGGTAAAGCTACAAGATATGGACGGATGATTTTGGATGCATGATTGTTTCTTTTTCTGCTAAGAAGCTTATATTTGAAGTTTTTTGAGTTTGAAATGCATCAGGTTTGGTCGTCACACCCATTAAATAAAGGTGTTTAAGTTATTCATGCCACATTCAGCTCCTAATATTTCAGGGACGACAAAAAGAAGCCGCAATAAAGGTTATGATAATGAAGGCTGGAATGAAGAAATGGAGATACCAATATTTCATTTTACAGACATCGCTAATGCAACGAAGAATTTTTCAAGCAACAATAAGCTGGGAGAAGGTGGCTTTGGACCTGTATATATGGTAAATGAAAACATCCTAACTTTGAAAGTGGACTTCTTTGGCAGTATCCCCTAACCGATTGTCTTTCAGGGCACACTGCTAGAGGGGCAAGTAATAGCAGTAAAGAGGCTCTCGAAGAACTCTGGACAAGGAACTAATGAGTTTAGAAATGAAGTTAACTTAATTGCCAAACTTCAGCACCACAATCTTGTAAAGCTCTTCGGCTGTTGCGTTCAAGAAAATGAGAAAATGCTAATCTACGAATACATGCCTAACAAAAGCTTGGACTCTTTTATTTTTGGTTTGAGCTCTTACCCTTCTAAATCCAGGACATTCATGACCAGTATCTTGTTTGTTGAGAATCACCTCTGTTTGTCCTGACTTGTATGTGAAATTTGGCAGATCAAACTAAGAGTAAATTACTAGATTGGCACAAGCGCATCAACATTATTAGTGGCATTGCAAGAGGACTTCTCTATCTTCATGAAGACTCTAGACTGAGAGTTATCCATAGAGATCTCAAGGCAAGCAATATTCTGCTAGATAAGGATATGAATCCAAAAATTTCGGACTTTGGCCTGGCTAGATCATTTGGAGGAGATCAACTTATGTCCAAGACAAGTAGGATTGCTGGAACATAGTAAGTACGGTTAAACTGCCACTGTATGTATCATCGTGTTATTTTTAAAACTCCTTTGCAATGATGTTTTGCAGTGGTTATATGTCCCCAGAGTATGCAGTGCATGGACAGTATTCAGTAAAATCTGATGTCTTTAGCTTTGGAGTTTTAGTATTAGAGATAGTGAGTGGGAAGAAGAACAGGGAATTTCTTCATCCACATCAGCACCTTAATCTTCTTGGACATGTAAGAACAAAGAATTGCATTATACTAGCTTTTGTTAACCAAACCTGTGATTAACAGTGCAGAGCTTCATAAGATGCCCTCTTTATCCTAATGCTCTTTTAATAGTCACGTGAAAATTTGAAGGTTGTATGACTCAAGAAACCATGGTTTTGTTTTGTTTGTTTCAGGCATGGAAACTATGGATTGAAGATAGGCCAATGGAGCTGATTGCTGAATCTATAGGTGACTCGTACACTCAATCTGAAACGTTACGATGCATTCATGTGGGTCTGTTATGTGTGCAACAAAGACCAGAAAATCGACCAAACATGTCATCTGTGGTTCTAATGTTAAGTAGTGAGGGGATATTGCCTAAGCCAAGGCAGCCGGGTTTCTATACAGATTCAAACGAAGCAGATTTTTCAGCTTGCAATGAGGCAGTGTATTCAACAAACGAAACCAGCATTACATTGTTTGAAGCACGGTAAATGTCATCACCTGTAGAATAAGAGAGAGGTTTCTTCTTCAATTTATGTAGTAACGATTCCAATGTATATGTGCCTATATGATAATGCTTTGCAAGCTGCTATGCTCCAGGTAAAAGGGAAGTTCAGTAGTTCTAGTTTATTACTACTCCACTCATGTTTATACTCTAGAGGATTAGTCCTTACACTTGAAGTACATTATGTCACTGTATGTTCTTCCATATTTTTAGTATAAATTTTTTGTGCTATAAATTTTACATCAAATTTGGCACAAGAAACACCATTAAATGATGGAATTGGAAGTGTTGATTAAGGATTGGCCAAAACAGGTTCTCCTGAAAACTTTTTGAAGTTTTATATCTACTCATAAGCAAAATCAATTCCTTAAACTTGTCTTAGTATGTGACGGTGCTTGTTTATATTAAGCAAAATTTCTAGTGTCCGTTGGTTCCAAAGCTCTGATGACAAATTCAGCCGGTAGCGGTCCTGGGACTTTTGTACACTTTTCTGTAAAAAGAATTATGTACTACAAGCTGAATCCTCTGTTTCGTTGTTTCTTATGTCAACTTGTACCCGTTTAGAAGGTTGTTCTTAATATGAAATACACTGTTTTTGGATTAAAAAGAAGATATTAAGGATTTAGTTACTGATCTTACACGTTCCGGAATAATGGCCTTTCCCTTTTAGCCCTAGCCAACAAAAGCCTTGGTTGTGCTTGAACAAGTATGCCATTACTCGTTATCATGTCGAATGGGAGGTTCTATTGCAAAACCACGTGACACTCAGGCAAGATCTTTTTGTGGGGAAATAGAGCATTTCCACTGGTCATTTCATTTCAAGTGTATCGAGTGTTTGTGTTTTACTCTATACGTGTTGCCGTTTATGGTCAGTACTGTCTTATACATGCACTATCATTGGATGTTTTTGGCTTGAGTCTTCTCTTTTGGCTTACATGGAGCAGTTAATGACATGAGCTTCTTCTATTTATGATGCAGGGTTTTTCTTTGACTATCAAATGTAGTTTGAAAATAATGTCCAAATCTCGTTACTTACACCATACTTTTGGGTAGGACAATTCAAAGTGTCTAGGTTGCACTGTAGAGCACATTGGTGACTGACCATGTCTATAGAATTCGCCTCATTAACCAAAAACCATGAACAAAATAACCCTTTCACCATGCAAATGCGGAAGTCAATTTCCAAATCTGTAATTTGGGAATCAGATATAAAAGTTGCGCACACTTGGTAGACTTCATCAATTATCTGCATATATAAACTGATACGATCAATATTGCATGAGTCACTTGCTGTTATCTCAGTCGGTAAATTTTGGATTCTGGAATTCATTCACCAAACAATGTATAGAGTGCACGCCTCAATTTTTCATACAAAAAGTTGTCAACTAAGTAGGGCATTATCCTCTGACAATCATTCAAAGCGCTACAGCAGATGTATGCAGAAGCATAAACAACAATTTACGTGCCTTTAGGCATTTCTTTATCGAGGCTCTGGCAATGAAGTAGTTAGTCCATTGCTTGATGATCTTTTTCGCCTGCTTGGTGAAGAGTCCATGTCCGAAGGATCCCTATCAATGAGAAAACCAGGCTCACGAGGCTCCGGCAGTGCAGTCTCACTACTCAACATCAAAACCACAGTGGACATGCTCGGTCTCTTGTCTGGACATTGCTGCACGCATAATAGACCCACATGAACTGATCGTGACACTTGGGCTGGGTTGCACGAGTCCTTTACTGATTTATCAATCAGTTCAAATATCGGTCTGTCCTCCTTATATAGTCTCCACGCCTGGAAGAAGTTAGACCATTTTGTAGAAGTAAGTTTAAGGAGAAAATAGTATTGAAACCTTAAGAGAGATCACAGGTGGCCGAGAAGCATGTCTGACGAAGTGGAGGTTACTTAGTTGGAATCTAATCCAACATACTAATCAACTAAAGAAAACAAAAACTAAACTTACTAATCTGGAGAATAAGTTGCTTTACTTCACTCACATGCCCAAGAAGGTTAAGTTTGTGGTCTCGATGACAAAATCCCCTGTTCCTATTCCCACTTACTATCTCGAGTACTAAAACGCCAAAGCTAAACACATCAGATTTCACCGAGAAGAGTCCATCGATTGTGTATTCCGGAGACATGTAACCACTGCACAAAAACATTGTTATATCAAAACATTTATGGCATTGTTGCAGTATTTAATACGTGTAGAGATCCTTACTATGTCCCAACAACTCTCCTTGTTCTTGCTTCAGTCTCGTCTCCTCCAAATATTTTAGCCATGCCAAAGTCTGAAATTTTTGGATTCATCTCATTGTCCAGAAGAACATTGCTAGCTTTTAGATCTCTGTGGATAATTCTGAGTCTGGAATCTTGATGAAGGTAAAGTAGCCCCCGAGCAATCCCATTGATAATGTGGAAGCGCTTAGGCCAATCTAGTAATCTGCTTTGCTTTGGATCTGCAGGTTTTACATACCAGTTAAATCATGCCGGTGAAATCAAATAAAATGTTTCACAGAAGGTAAACTAAAGTGATAGAATTTATGTCCAAGAGAGTTCAGGGGGCAACAATGATTAGAGACGGCTGTTTCCAAAGATACATGTGTTATGATGAACAGTACAAAAATGCAAGTGGGTGCTATTGCCATCTTAAATGTCTAGAACGGAGGGATTACTGAAAACATCAATTCAACAAGAAGTTGGTTCTAAATAAGAGAAGTTCTCGAGAGAGACAAACCAAAAATAAAAGTGTCCAAGCTCTTGTTGCGCATGTATTCGTAAATGAGCATTCTGTCTTCCTCTTGAATGCAACATCCTAGAAGCTTAACAAGGTTTCGATGCTGAAGTTTGGCAATGCTAGAAACTTCATTTTTGAACTCCTCCAGTCCTTGTCTTGATTCTGATGAAAGCCTTTTAACAGCTATTTCTTGTCCCTCCTTTAAGATACCCTGAATATCACGATTTTTGTGTCACAAATAAGCAGCTTTAATGGAGGTTGTGTTCGTATGTGTGTTTGTATATAAGCAATATATTCATAAATGTTCTGCCTCTTGTAATTATGAATACAAGTAGTAGCACACTTCGCAGTTTATTTTGTTGGACAAATTCAGAGGCCGTCACATTCTTTTTCAAAACAAACTGCACTAATATCTGATGAAAGTTCAGAAGGATGAATTTGGTAAAGTAAGTATAAGTTATTTGCAAAACGAGAGAAAGAGAGAGAGAACTGGGAGTAGGCACGAAAATCTTTCCCGGGTAAGCAAAAGTAGGGTCTAAATTTTACTTTGGTGCCTGAGTTTGGTTCTATGTAGGCCATTGGATAGCCACAACTATGTCCAGGGAATTATGTAGCAATGTTTGCGTGTAGATACCTTGTAAACTTGTCCAAAGCCGCCTCGTCCAAGCTCATTTTTATTTGAAAAGTTCTCTGTGGCACAGGCTATTGTAGCAAAATCAAATAATGGTAGGTCAAAATTTTCACGCTTGCTTCCATCAGTGGACTTCTGCTCCGGATCGTCGACGGTATTTCCTGCCAAGAAAGGGAGCAAATATGAACTATACAAGAGAGACATATGTTCAAGATTATTGAACCCTAACATGGTCCTTGGAAGAGTTTATAAGGTGGACTCTGCATTTCAGTATGTGGTGGCGTTTGTTCACCAAAATTTCCACCCCAAAATTTCCAAACAAACATAAAATAATGTCCCTCCTCATTATAATATTATAATATTCAATTAAATCTTATCTCTCTTCACTTTTTCATAAAATATATATACTTTTTCACAAACCCCAATATCCAAAATTTCCAAAACCCCAAAATTTCCTAAAACAAACACCACTGATAGTCTGATACAAGGTCTAAATGGCATCCACTGATGCTATTCACCCAGCATCTTTATTGGACTCTTCCTAGCTGACCTCAATTGCAAAGTAGAGAACCGCAGCAAGAAGGAAATTTACCTGATGTCTCCTACTGATTGATGCAAAGCATGGTAAAATAAGCATAAGCATAAGCATCATATAAATGATTGCCAAGAATTAATATTAATGCTCGTGGATTTGTGGGGCTGTTGTTAGATTAGTCATCCTTTCTTTTACTACGATTCTTCACAAACCAACACAGATTTGGTACTCCTAAAATCTCTACCTTCTCTTCTCGGCTTCTTCTTCAGGACAAATAACATCAAGCATAGGCCGAGGAGAGCCATTCCAAGACATACTACTGATATAACTATCGTTCTAACTCGTTTCGACCTTCTGTATGCAGCTGCAAGCATCAATTCAATCAGAAGTAATTAGAACTAGATTATGGAATATAGACGTCAAACATAATTCTATTATCTTTCAGGTCAGACTAATTCCTTACTGTACCTTATCCCAGCATAACTGCGTCTAATTCTCACTTTAAATTTCGAAGGAAACAAGTTCAAAGATTAGGAACAAGCGAACCATACCTAATTCAGAAGCATCCATCCTTATGTAAATGTCTTGCCCATTTTCAGGGTACTCTCTGATATCAGTTAGTTCTCCAAACCAAAGTATGCACCCGCTCCCCCCTCCTCTGACATCCCAATTTGAATAAGCTGTACAACTGCAGTTTTTCAGGCACAGTTTCTTGCATTCGTTAAGGTCCATGGTCATGTTATACCAGGACTCCCGTGTGTCTGGCAATTTGATGCCAGAGTACATCAGAAAGTCCTCTCCATCCCTGCACTTCAAAGGCACCTTCCGTACACATCCATGTGACCAGTCCGCTTCATTCCAATCTTGTGGAAATTTCGGTATAAACCCTTCCAGGCAGCCACAAGCTGGGGAGTTGTTAATGTTACAGCTACCATATGCACCACACAGTGCGTACCTGTCACAACCATCTACTTGTGCTGTTAAGTAGATATTCCAACTCTGACTACCATCGATCCAAATGAAACGTTGCAGGTTGCCATCTGGAGTTAAAACCATCATAGAAATAACCGAGTTGTTGATAAGTTGATAAGAATAATAATCTTCCTTCGGACTGGAAACAAACTCATATGTATAAATTGGGTTTGGTTTCAAATTAGGCATCCCAGTGAAATGGAGACCATTCCATGGTCCTGTACGGTACATCACAACTGAACCCTTCCTTAAATAAAATTGTGGTACTCCATTAGGATCAAGCTCGTTAGTAAAATCACCACTTGAAGGGTCATCATCGCTCTTCCATGATGTAAGCACCCGATGAATGCCCGTTGCCAAGTTGAATCCATACTTCATACCTGCCAGAAACGTATTGCCAGGATGATCAAAACTCTGCCAGAGGAAATTTTCCAGGTCGTTGTCATTTCCGTCTCTCACTACAAGGTTTCCTGTATCCAAAAGCTGTGCAACCGGGTTGTTTACTGATCGTGATGGATTGGAAGACCAAATAGGGCTGTTAGTATCATCTATAAGGACAAGGATTCCCTCCTCGGATAGTCTCAAGACTCCTGATGTATCGTTGAGTGGGATATCTCTGTTAGCAACCCATACCACTGTCCTTGTAGATATCTTCCTGTACCATATTCCTGCATACCGACTCTTAGAATTTGCCGGGCTAAAGAATCCCAGCTCAAAAATCCCACCGGATGAAACTATGGTTGCACCACCTTTAATTGACTGAGTTATACCAATGGTGTCTACAGCGGTTGAGACTACAGAGATGGAGAATGTACAGCACAGAAAGCAAAGAACGGAAAACGCTTTCATGGGTCCTGTCATGCTTCTTATCCAAGTAAGCTATGTCAAACTCACTTCATTGGCAGCACTGACGAATAGAGAATGAAATGCGAGGGCAGCAGAAGCGTTCAAACTTCCAAGTCCTTAATATTGGAGCGTCGAAGGGTAAAACAAAGCAACTCCTCCTCCTTTCTGCCTTTTCTTTTTACGTTATATGCCCGGTTGGATTTTGAATTGGTAAACTTAAACTGCTATAGCCTTTATGTAGTTTGAAGAAATCAATCCTCTCTAGTTCTTGAAGTCTTGGATCGAAGGAGTCAGATTCCTCCAATTTTTGGGCTGAAATCAATTGTTAATTAATGTTAGATATTTGTATTTTTATTATCAGAAGTTGACTCTTGGGAACTGGAAGAAAGGGTTTGTGATTGAGATCCTTGTACCAAACTGCCTTCGCTTTCTGCACCTTAACCCTGATCATGCTGTTTTGACAGCATGCCCAAGGCCCCAAATTCCTTCCCTTTTCGGTGTGCACATAAATGTGTGTATATAATGATATATAGTACGTTCCTTCAAATTGTTTCCAACAGTGACAGAGCTATCAGAGGACAAATTTCCATAGAATCTCCTGCTGCTCACAAATAGATCATAGAAGGAAGGCTTTGATCGTGGGAGACCACTTAATTCTATTCATCTAGTCACACTGTATATAAATGCAGAGATCTGTACATGTATATAGATATTACAATTGATATTCTTATATGGCGCTTAGAAAAAAAAATTCTTATAGGGTAACAGAGCCCTCTGAGGAAAAATTTCCATAGATAGCTTAAAAATTACTTCCATGATCTCCATCATTCTTGATGTAATTCAAACTTTTGTTTCAATGTTCACCACTGCAACACTGCAGCCAACAAGCACCTTAATTCTAGTGAGTATATTGCCTTATCAGAGGCTCCAATTTGACCAGATCAGATGTACCTCAGACTGAGGAAATTATGAAGACCAGATCAGATGTTACATTAGCAACCACGAATGTTCTGTTATATATTGGTATATAAGAATGATACTCATGCTGATATTGCTGGTGATGGATCCGGTTCAGCTTGGAGAGAGCAACTACCCTATAATCAAATCTAATGGGCAGCCAATCCACATATCTTCATGAAATGTGGCATGGGGTGTGTCTGAGATTTCTGGATTTGAGAATCAAGCTAACTGGCATGAGCCATGTTATTTGACACTACTGCTCATCAGCTCCAGCCTTTGCCATCAAATTTATGCTTTGTAGGTTGAGGTCTTGCTTTCAATGGCCAAATTTTCAGGTTTGAGCTGGACCATGGCCTGAAGTCTGTTGTATTTAAGCAGAATATTCATTCTTGAAGATAGTTTGGATTACTTTCATTTATTTATAGAATTACAAAGAAGAAAAACAGAAGAGGAGAAATTAATTAAATGTCTATGGAATGATGGAAAGAGATATGGGGTTGACGAAGAAGCCCTTCTATTTCCTCAGTTATTTATAATTCTTGTCCTTGTTTCTACAGATTATTCTACGATTTAAGATTGTGTGCGGTTGGTAAACAGGTGTCATTGACTTGACATGCAGATCACAAAATTCCAATATTTTTCTTCACACACTTGTGAATTTTTCTTTCAAAATCTTTGTATGTGAAAGAGAAGAATTGCTGGACAGCATAAAACGTGATTCAAATCTTTGTGTCAGGGTGGTGTGCTTCATGAAGCATCCCTCTCCTTCTCCCCCCTCTTTCCTGACCCACAACACTCTCTCAGCCTCTCTCCGAATTGCGTGACCGAATTACATACGATCCTCATTCGGCATGGGTGATGGGTTTCGCTCATTACTAGTCCAGTGAATTTACTCATAGTCAATCTTGTTTGGTAAGATGGAATTGGACAAAGAAAATAAAGCGAGGGACCGGAGCACGCTAAAAATTGTAGATGGAGTGTCAAAATCAATGCTGTCTGTTCAAACCATACCATACCTCATAGATATTCTTAATTTAATTTTCTTCTAATATATTATATATATGAACCAGCCACTTGGGGATCAAGATGGACAATTCCAATTGAATGGGCCCTACGCCTCTTAGAGAAAAAAAATTATAATAAAAAAATTCAATCATGTAACAGTTATGCGTGCATTTTAAGTCATCTTGGGCTTTGGCCAGAAAGTGATTTTGTTGGGCTTGCAATGAGTTTTTGGGATCGATGTTTGATAGCGTTCCAAACAGTTTTGGGTCCATTATAAAATTTCGTGGGCTTTGGTTTCGAAAGCTCTGTATTTTTTATTGGGCTGGATATTTAACTGTCCTCCCCTACTCGGGCCCAAAACAGAAAAAACGTTTACCGGTCCCCGACCCATAGCCCATAGGTTGACTAACAATTCCATTCACCGACCATTACAACTGGAGAAAAGAGGGATGCTTAGTAAGAAAAAAAAAAAAAGACAACTGGAGAAAGATGTACAAAAGGACTTGCCACCTTCCTTCTGGCCAAATTACAATTCTACCCCTCCATGACCTTCTCAGAAACCCATAGGCAATTTCAATATGGACCGATTCGGTTGCTCATGAACTGTACCTTAGTTGTCTTCTATGGTCTCTCCTTCTCGGAAATCTCAACCCCCTCTCCCCCTTCATGTATATATCGTCATGTTCATTTCTAACAATTTCATCCCAAGCTCTACAACTTTCTCTATCTCTCTTCAATGGCATCTCAAAACTCACAGCCCCAGTTCCAAGATTTCTTGCCCGTCATGGCCCACAAGCTTGGTGGGGACGGTCTAATCGGCGAGCTGTGTAAAGGGTTCGATTTGTTGGTGGACGGTGACAAGGGGGTTATCACCTTTGACAGCCTCAAGAGGAACTCCGCTCTGCTGGGCCTGCAGGATTTGGGAGATGGGGATCTACGATGTATGATAAAGGAAGGTGATTTCGACGGCGATGGGGCTCTTAATCAGATGGAGTTTTGCGTGTTGATGTTCAGATTGAGCCCTGAGCTTATGGAAGAGTCATATATGTGTTTAGACGAAGCTCTACAACAAGATGATTTGTAAATCTTTTTTTGTTTCCTCTGCTTTTATGAGTAATTCTTTGAGGACCTGATATGATTCCACATTAAATTATTCTAATTTATGCGTATTCTTTTCTGAGCAAATTTCTATCTACTCTGTCAATGGTGTTATAAATTGGTCTGCGACAGATCGATTTGTGTCATTCTTGACATGGAATCGACCAAATTAGTATAATCACCTCTGAAATTCGAGACCTCTGTACCTCTTCCACGTTCAACAGAATGAGTTTCCATAGAGGCAGAGTCTTTTTCGCTTTATCTCTTCTCCGGCCAACCAATAAACATGTGAATGTATATGGGCAAAAGGCCAATGCCAATACCACAAGTCCGGTCTACAGTGCTCAATTATGTCACCTCCCAACAGCGACAACCTTTCAGATCAACCCTTCCACTATGGTCTTATTAGTCCTTAAACAATCATAATGCCTCTATTTTTGGAGGGGTAAGTGAAGCATTTTACTACCACAGCAAAAAGCCCCTTACTTTTATCACTCATTAATCTTCCCTGTCTGTTTAAGCTGGTCGCCGAGGAGACACTGCAATTGAACCATAAATAATGTCTATCAGCTTTTGGGGACAGCAGTTGTCCGTCACTGACAACCTATCAAAGTCTATTGAATATACTTCAGGCCAAAGAAGAGTGGCATAAATGATTGGGGATCTTCAAGTTCGATTTTATGATTTTTCGTATCATGCTTCATGTAGAGGCGCTGTTCACTTCGGGAGCAATGAATATACAAGCTAACCGATGCGTAACAATGTCCTGTCACGTGACTAAGCGCTCTGCTTTTAATCACTGAGGTTCAGCCCTCCTTTGAAAGTTACCTTTGATGTGTGATTACCTTTGCTGTGTGAGTTCTCATTAATGACGACCACAGTAACGTTTTCACCATCCGGATTAGATAACTGACTTCTTGGACTGAGGGTGTACTGGTGGAGCAAAAATAATTTTGTTCTTGATTGTGTATCTGCACTTCCAGCTCATGAGTAGCTGTTTAATGCTGATGAAGGTTCCAGCATTTTGTGGCCCATGAAAAGTTAGAGATTGTTAGTTTAGGTTGTATTCTCGAGATTTTTTGAATTTTAAGAATACATAAATCGAACATATTTTTTAACATCACTTAAAAATAACTACAACATGCATACTAATAAAGTTATTATCACTTAACAATTTTCAAAACACAAAAAATTCTCAAAATACGCACTAACCGAACATCCTCTTAGCTTTTAATTTCACATGAAAGACTTGCCTAAGAAGGCAACAACCGGTTCAGCTTCTTTTTATAGCTTCCAAAAGCTCCATCAGCTGTCGTCTCCATCTTCACCTTGCAACTTGGATGCAAAGAGCTCTAAAAATACAAATCAATGATCAGTTTTCCATCTTTGTTTATTGTTTCTAATTTGCTCTTTTTCTTCTTCCAAGTCTCCGTAGCAATAGACAGCATTACGAAATCTCAAACTCTCACTGATGGAAGGACCTTGGTTTCCAAAGAAGGAACCTTTGAACTGGGTTTCTTTAGTCTGGGAAGTTCCAAGAATCGTTACATGGGAATTTGGTACAAGAACATCCCGGATAGAACTGTTGTTTGGGTTGCGAACAGGCGTAACCCCATAAGCGACTCATCTGGCATTGTAACGATAAACAGCTTACAACATAGGTAATCTTGTCCTTCTCAATCAGAGTAAGATGATTGTTCGGAGTACAAGCACTTCAAAACATACCCAGAATCCAGTGTGGCAACTCTTAGATTCAGGAAATCTTGTTTTGAGGGATGGAGAAGAGGGTATCTTTCTGATACATTTTTTTTTCTAAATAAAAGATCTTATTAGACACCAAAGAACCTCAAGGAGGAAACCTTGGGTTGTCACTAGTGAGAATTTCAATAGGAATTACAAAGGAGGAGACATTTCCCACAATGTTTTCAGCCAATGCCCATCTAACAAGATGGTGGGCAACCGAATTAGCATTTCGCTTGACATGATTAAAAGACCAAAATCTATGAGAACTACTTAAAAAGCGAATATCATAAATAAACGATCGAATCCTCCAGTCAGAAGAAGAACCACCATCAGTAATAACATCAATCACAATCTTGGAATCCCCTTCAAAAATCACACCATCCTGTTACAAGAAAGATGCCTCCTGAACAGCAAATAATGCCACTCTAGCCTCGCCCACAAGGGGGCCGCTAGGAGGTAGGCTCTTTGTCCAAGCAAAGAGCATATGACCAGCTGCATCTCTACACACTGCTGCAGCAAACGAACAAGAGTGGCGAACCGCAACATCAAAATTTATTTTCCAGAAATTTGCAGGGGGACGCCACAAGGGTAACGGATCAGGTCTCCTGACTTCAGCCCAAGCCAGCTTGTGTTCAAAATATAAACCTCGGACCTTCTCTATAAAAGAATGTGGGTTCGGCCGAATACCATGATGCACAACTTGATTTCTAGAAAACCAAAGGGAGTCTAATAGAATAGCCAAAAGAATAAAGGGTTGTTGGTCCACCAAGGGGAGGTGTATAACGCCCCTGCATTGAGAATCAAATGTATCCATTCACCTATGGAACCAGGCAGCAACTCTTGGATATTCAGCATCCAAGGTGATTCCATCCAAGCCATGCAAGCAAGTGGGCAATCAAAAAAATAGGTGGACAAGGGTCTCAGGCGCATTATGGCATAAAGAGCAAGACAAGTCCTCTTCAAAAGACAAATCAGACCAGCATGTATTAGTTTTGCAAGGAAGAGCGTTCCAAGCGATTTTTCAGAGTAATAATTTGAGACGGTCTTGTATAGGTACCTTCCATAATTTTTTCCAATCCTCAGAGGGGAGAGGTAAAACTGCTTGCGTGACAGGAGAAAGCAGCAATCTATAAGAGGATTTGACCGAGAAATCCCCTGTAGGAGCCGGGGTCCAAAGCATTTTGTCCGCAAGAGAGCTTGAGGGAGTACTACAGTTTAAGATCCAATCAGCATATGATTCTTCAAAGAGAGTATGAACCAAACTTGAATTCCAAATTAAAGAAGAGGGGACGAATAAACTGTTCACCGTATCTTTTAGATTCGAGTAGAAAGCCCCGACTGTGGCCTAGGTGGGTGAGGTTGAGGAGATAAAATCCAAGGATCCAACCAAAGGTTTGTGGAAGATCCTGACCCAATAAGAACTCTCGTCCCTCTTTTAAGAAGAGAAGCTACCCGAGAAATGTTTTTCCAAAACCAAGATGAACTAGGTTTGGGCTTAGCATCCCAAACGAAAGCAGAATGCATATACTTGACGCGTATGACTTGGAACCATAATGTGTGAGGAGCAGATTGAATAATCCGCGCCAGTTTTGTGAGAAGAGCTCGATTCTGGTTCCACATTAGCTTGATACCAAGACCACCAATAGCCTTGGGTTGGCACATAGACGCCCAAGACTTAAGATATAAGTGGTGTTCCCATCATCCCGAAAACCCCACCAGAACCTTATCATCATAGAATCAAGACGCTGACATAAATGTTTGGGCAGCAAAAATTGATTCATGGTGTACGCAGGGAGCGTTGAAGCCACAGACCGAATGAGCACCAATCTGCCTACTTGAGAAAGGGAGCTCATTTGCCAACTCTCCAACCTACTTTTCACCCGTTCACAAATAACTTTAAGTTGGAGAGTCTTATTATGTCCAATGGCAAACGGAAGCCCCAGATGCTTCTCGATATGGTCCTTATGAGGAAGATGAAGAATCTCACAAATAGCTTGCGCATTTCCAAAGCGGGTGCTTCGACTAAACATAATAGAGGATTTTCTATTATTTAGCCTTTGGCTAGACCAGCTTCCATAGAGCGCTAAACACTCCGAAATAGCATGAGCTTCCTCAGTATCTGCTTTACAAAAAATTAGAAGGTCATCAGCATAAAGGAGATGAGACATAGCAGAGACGCCCCGTCCAATACGAATACCATTCAAACGGCCCTGAGATTCCACTCGTAAAAGCATACGGGAAAACACCTCTGAGCCCAGGATGAAAAGCAAAGGAGAAATAGGGTCGCCTTGGCGTATGCCATGAGAAGGTTTGAAAAACCCAAACGGTGACCCATTCAGAAGGATCGAATACAACACCGATGAAAGACACTAATAGATCCAATTAACAAAATAATCATGAAACCATAACACTGAAGTGCTCAGACAATCTGTGGAGTAATCAAGCCCTCCATGCCGTGAACACTCCGCATAGCGACAAAGTTAGGATTCTATAGACGGGGGCCATTTCCATGAAAATATACCTATGGAGTCAAAATGCAGAAGATACAAACAAATCTTTGAAAAAAAATGACCTAAAGGGAGAAATGAGTTTGTGCTGAATTTGGGTCCTCTCGTAACTCCGTCTACTCTTAAAATTTTGACTTCTTGCCTACTATGACGAAGTTTTTTTTTCTAAGCAAAGATAATATATTAATAATCGAGAATCATACAGCTAATACAAAGCAAAAAAGCAACCAAAAAGCCAGCGTAAAATCTAAACGGACCAAAATGTCATACAATAACCGGACACAAAAGCCGGGACCACCAACAGCCACAAGGGCCGTAAAATAACCAGAACCACAAACTGCCCACAAGAGCCATAACACAATACAAACACAACCCGGTCACAAGGACCAGAACACATCACAACCCGGTCACAAGGACCAGAACACAAACACCGCTCAAGGTGATGGCGGCATCCACTGGAGGAGGGGCAAGCCGAGCAACGATCCGACTCCTTTATGGCGAGCTTCAGGTAAAGACTGACTGCATGCAGTGGAGGAGGAGAAGGGCCAACTATAGGCGGCACGAAAAAGGGCCTCACGAACCCACTAGGGGCGGTAGGAAGCAAAACCATCAAGCCCCCGGGCGGCACAAGCGTGCAAGGCCGCGGGTGACCGCTAGGCACCGGCAAAGAGAGGCTAGACGGGGACCGCCAGGAAGGGCAGAGCACGGCGAGGCGGGGCCAGATCTCCAAGAAAAGTGTAAAACATTAAGAGGAGAGGCAAGAGAGGTCGAACGCGTGCGTGGCGCGCGTGGCTGCTGGCCTACGCTCTTGGCCGGAACTAGACGTCGGGAGGAGAGGAGGCCCATTACGGGGCCGTGCACACCGAAGACCACCGAAGAGGCCGGGATCTAACTTCCAAAACAACAAAAAAAACACAAAAACAGGCAAAAAAACAAGAAGAAAAAAGGAGCCTCCGGCCACCAGGAATGGAGCCGGAGGGGAGGAGCCGCCCAAGAGTAGAGGCGGTAGGGGCTGTTGCAGGCAAAGAGGAAGGGGTTCTAAAGAGAGGGAAGAGTCTTTCTATAACGCAAAAGAGGGTCGATGCAGGATTACTGTGACGAAGTTAAGAAGTGCTATTGGAGAATAAAAAGAAAAATCACATTTTGAGGAGCGAAATGGTAAAACATGAAAACTACTTAAAAAAAATCATTTTAAACACTCTAAACAACAAGCTAGTTTTTGGCAGATTTTGAGAGCCCCTTTGGCTCCGTCGCTGGTTACCGACATCTGGACTGTAGTTTTTTTTAACGCTTGAGGTCAGTGTATTGTGGCTGACAAAAGAAACACACGATCGTTTGTTTCGAGGACAACCCAGATGGAGTTATCGGATCTTGTGGTGGTGTTAAGAAATTTGTGTTTGAAGTTAAGCAATTCATTACGAAACTATTGTGGTTCTAGAGCCTCTACCTCTCTCTAGAAAGCCTTAGTCTTCCTTCTCTTCTTTCTTTATGGCGGCCGCCCCCACCCCTCTCCAACTCTCCCTCTCTGGCTATATCTCACCATTCTCTCTCTCCCTCTCCTTGTTCTCTCTCATGTGGTTTTTGTTTGGAATCTTGACGGTTACATCACACAGCTAGTCGTAGGGGTGTTCAGTGCCACCGACACCGGGTTGTCAGTACCTGACTTCACAAATGTCGGTGCCGATTTGATTTTTTGCAAGGAATCCGGTGCCAGTGCTGGTTTGGTTTTTTACAAGGAACTCGGTGGTATTCCAGGTTCCGAGGAACCAAAACCGAGATTTTTTTTTAAAAAAAAAGGTTAAACGTTCGTTTTATCAAAATCTCACCCCCTCCCGACCCTCATTTCGATTCTTTTCAATCGTGTTTCACAATTCACAGAAGGTAGAAAATCGTGCCTCCCTTCTCCCTTAGTCCCTCCCCTGACCCTCCCTCTCCTGTCGTCCTGCCAAGTGTCGACCACCACGCCTGTCGACATTCTCGATTCCCGAATCTCCGACTCTCCTCCGACCTTTCGAAAAGGTTTTTACCTATCCCACCCGGTGCCCCTCTCTCTCCCTCCCCTCCCTCTGCTGCTGATGAGGCAGACACTGACATTAAGGAAATCAGACAGACGAAAGAGTTCTTTGGTCAAAAATAGAAAATGGAAGAATCAAAATTTTGAAAATTGAAATCTAAAAATTAAAAGTAAAGGTATTAAAATCGAAGGATTAAAATAATAATTTTCTTAAAATTAATAATAATTATTGCCTACTGGTAATTAATGAGCAATTATTACCGCATACAGTCTTGTCTAGCCACGAAAACTAGCTTTTATGAATAGCAGTTGTCCTTCACCGACTACCTCTTAAATCTCTTTTGATAACATGTCTTCTTTCTTCTTTTGTTTTTGTTTTTGATTTTTGAGGGAAAGGTGCAGTAAATATCATAACTAATAACTAATAATAGTCTTACACAAACATAAAGGGGACCCGATATATAATCATACCAGTAAGTTAGAACACCATGTCCGTATTTACTTCTGGCCGGCTGGCCCGGCTCGTGCTTTTGCACATACTAAACAAGTCATTGTCTTTTCCCATTATTGTTTTTACCCTCAAAATTGACTACCCGTGGAGTGTGAGACTCTAGTCCAAACACGTGTTTTAAGCAATTGGACTTTCGTGACTTCTCTGGCGATAAGCACTTGATGGGGACGAAATGGCCAGCTACCGTACAAACGAGGGATCAAGATTTTCAGTAATTTTTTAACTTGGATTATAAAGTCTACTTTAAAGAGAGAGACTGAATAGCATACTTAAACTATTTAATGTTATTTATATAAAATTTTGGATAATAAATCTTATAATAGAATTTATTTGGTCTATCTCTACAAATTATAATTTAGACAAAAATTTTTTTATAGAAATATAAAGTCCGAGGAATTAAGAAGTGACTGTAACTAAAGCATCAATTTTCCTATAAAGATGATGTGTGGATCAGTTCAAAGACCACTTCTTTGACTTATCTGTAATGCTTATACAACGTAGGACCTTCAATCACCGCCCTAAGCTCAGTCTCGTTATTGGAAGTCATACCAATATTTCCTGAAAAACCAGTAACAACATCTACTTGAAAGTCCCGAAGAAACGAGTTGTTTAAACAAAAGTTCTAGCTCTGTCACTCTGAAAGCTTAGCCCAACACTGGGTATGAAAGGCGATTAAACTTTGTCCAGTAGCCAATATTTGTTGTTGCTGCAATATGAACAAACACCAATTTAGGTATGGAAGGAGAGTGAACTTTGTCTAACAATGTCGTGGAGACTCCGGAGAGGTGAGATAAGATTTCGTGAGGTTGAGAGCTTAAAATGGTATGCCAGAGTCAAGAAGAATGAATGCGAACTGGTAGGTGTAACTGATCCACACCTAACGCCACACCTTGAAAGCCTTTCGAACCCATCGCAATCGTGAACGTTCTAGCCACAAACACCTTTGTCCAAAACCTAAGAAACCTTTTACCAAAAAAAAAAAAAAGAAAAAAAAGAAAGAAAGAAAGAAACCTTTTACCATCTTTTATTAATAGCAATTGTGATTCACTGACTGCGTCTTAAATCTCTTCTGTACGATTCCACCCATAAATCTTGACACGGCACTTATAGCGAGCTGGTGTTCTGCATAGTGACTACTGCATAAATTTTGACCCTGGCGATTCAGCCTTTTCCAAGTCAAAGTCTTTTCCCGATAATGTTCATTGGTAACCATTTGATGGGGGGACTCGGTCCAATCCTAAAGTGTTGCTTGTCGTAAATCAGCAGGTTAGCGTCCAAGTGGTTTATACTTTGTTCAACTGGGCTTTTGGTCTTGACTTTTCGGACGAATGCATGCAACGAAACAGCCGAGTCGTTCAGGGTCTACTCCCCCACTCGATTCCATTCTTTTGTTTTTCTGGATAAAGATAATACATCAGGGAGGGACTCTGTGTACACAGAGTAACGTGAAGATGAAGCAGCTTACACGAAAAAGAAATCCAAAAGATTGCGAGTGAGCTGCCCATTTCGTGAGGTGGTGCGCCATTAGCCCATTACTATCTTGTGGACTAGGAAATATGAAGATGAAGAAAAAGGACAGGCTGCCATCACCAGAGACTGGTGTCCGTCTTCACTAAAAAGGAACTAAAGAGCTCAAGAATTAGAAACCGATGGGCCTTCTTTCCTCCGTGTTTATTGTTCCAAATATACTCTTTCTCTTCTTTAGGGTCTCCTATGGAGTAGACAGTATTACCCAGACGCAATCCTTGAGTGATGGCAAGACCTTAGTGTCCAAAGGAGGAAGTTTTGAACTGGGTTTCTTCCGTCCTGGAAGTTCCACGAATTGTTACTTGGGAATTTGGTACAAGAATATCCCACATAAAACTGTTGTTTGGGTTGCAAACCGAGGCTGCCCTATCAACGACTCATCTGGTTTTCTGATGATAAACGGCACAGGCAGTCTTCTCCTTCTCAGTCAGAACAAGACGGTTGTTTGGTCAACAAGCCCTCCGAGACAATCTCAGAATCTGTTGTTACAACTCTTGGATTCCGGAAATCTTGTCCTAAGAGATGAGAGAACTTACAATCCAGAAGACTATGTGTGGCAAAGCTTTGACTATCCATCCGATACATTGCTACCAGGTATGAAGCATGGGTGGGACTTAAGGAGAGGTCTTAACCGGCGTCTAACATCTTGGAAGAACTGGGAAGATCCCTCTCCGGGAGACTTCACTTTTGAGATTCAACTTCACAACTACCCGGACGCTTATATTTGGAAAGGCTCACAAATATTCTATCGCACCGGCCCTTGGAATGGAATTAGAACCAGCGGTTCCCCATCACTAAAGCCAAATTCGATATACCAATTCACATATGTCACTGACGAAGATGAGGTCTATTACATGTACACCCTCAAAAACAAGTCTGTTATCACAAGAGTTGTCATAAACCAAAGTGACACTCCCTTCGAGCGCTACACATGGGTAGTTACGGAAAATATTTGGAACATCTACTCAGCATTGCCTAAAGACCTCTGCGACTCCTATGCCCGTTGTGGTGCCAATGGAAACTGCATCATTAGCGAGTCTCCGGTCTGCCAATGTTTAAAAGGATTCAGACCAAAGTCAGAAGAGACATGGGATTTAACAGATTGGACTCAAGGATGTATACCCAAGAAACCGTTGAGCTGCCAGGACAAACATAAACATGGGTTTCTCAAGTTCGCTGGCTTGAAACTCCCAGATACTAAAAACACTTGGGTGGACCGAAGTATAAATCTGAAGGAATGCAGGATAAAATGCTTGGACAACTGTTCCTGTATGGCTTTTACAAATGTAAACATCACTGGAGGAGGAACTGGCTGCGTCATCTGGTTTGGTGATCTACTGGATATTAGGCAGTTCGAAACTGGTGGGCAGGATCTATACATTCGAATGGATGCTTCAGAACTAGGTAAGAACTTTTGTTTTGTGAAAGAACTTCCTCAATGAGTATTTTGATATGCCATAGACTATAACATTTCCTGGCGGTTCCTTCTTCATAAATTTTCCGTGAGTTGCGTTTGACTTTTGAATGAATTGCATTGCTGCATCTAAATCTATTATGAAGAGTCGGCGGATGGTCGTAAGAAGAAGATTGCAGCGATAGTTGTAGCTTCCGTTGCGGTCGTTTCAGGGCTGCTCTTAGGTGGCTGTTACATTTTCAGAAGCAGGAAAAACGCAGACGGTAATAAACTATGACTGCCTATGACATGATAATGACGTTACCGCAATGTTACAATGGATTATGGGGCTCCAATGAATTAGTTTAGATGCAATCTTAAACTGTTTTATTTGTGGGTCTTGTTAGTTTTTGTTATTGCAAATTTTCGTTTCAAAATATTTATATTTTGAATTGTAATTGTTTTAGCTTAAGTTTGTCTCGTGGTTCAAGAGCTTTTGAAGTTTTTCAAGTTGATACGAAGACAAGTTGAGTTCACGTCCTCCTGATGTTCAACAGAAGCTAGAGCGAGACTTGGTAATTTTGGATAGAGAGTTCACGCTAGCTTAAGGTTCGACCCACACTCAAGCTTAAATCGACAAATTTCAAAAAAAAACTTCCTTTCAGATCCTTTTTAAGGAAAAACTTAGGAGATCTCTCATTGTTCGTTGGATGCTGCCCCAAAACCCTAGATAGGTAGGTTATTCTTGAGTTCTTAGAGCCTTTATTTGAGAGAGAAAAAGTGCGAGAGATTTATGTTCTCAATTGACTAGTTTTTCTCACACAAAATCACCATTGAATCCATCCTTCTTTTGTGAAGCCTTCATACTATTGAAAGGTTGTTGAAAAAAAGGTTGTTAATAGAGAATCCATAAGAAGAACTTCAGAGGTTTGAGCTGAATGTCGTACGGAGCGGGTCTAAGCATGATTGCTTAGATTATTACATTAGGGTAGTTAGAGTTAGCAACATGGTTGCTCGTGTCTGAATCACCTTTTGTAATGTTTTCTTCTTAGTGAATTTCAGGTGTCTGTCAGCCTGAAGTGATTTTTTCTTTGAATGATTTTTCAAAGATTTTCCACTTTGTCAACAAATCCTTGCCTCTTTGTGTGTTTGATTATTTGTTTCTTTAATTGATTTATATTTTGTTAATTGAGTTGTTAACTTTGCATATCTAGGCTGAACTACTTTAGAACATGTTTTAAAATTGTTGTTAGATTTTTATTTGCGTTAGAATACACCTATCGCCCCCCTCTAGGTGTAGTTAGAGTTTAAACTAGGTTTTTCAGGTCTAATTATATGTTGTGTATATCATGAGTCGCTTACCTTCTTTGTATTTTCCATGTATGCATCCAACACTGACAAGTATACTCACATCCTGGGAGGGTTGCTACTCCGGTTGCCCCCTCCCCCCTCTTTCTCTAAGGAAAAAAAACATACTCATACGTGTTTACTGAAATTTATCGTCTCAGCAGGATGGTATATATCGTCCCAAAAAAAGAATGTGTTCGTCTCGTCTAATAACATGGCTGAAGCATATACAATTATAGCTGTTAAATTTTTAATCGGAATTCGATGTTTGCTTCTAGTTATGTAATAACTACTTATCACAACCTAATTTATTCCATTTGAGTTGTTTTCTTAACTGAAGCTCACTGTGTCCCCCTTTTATCAGAGGCAACAGAGAAAAGTGAAAAACATGGTCAGGGAAGGGACGGTCAGGAGGACGACAACGAGCTTCCAATATTAAACCTATCAACAATCGCTAGAGCCACAGATGACTTTTCGTTCCATAATAAGCTTGGAGAAGGTGGTTTTGGACCAGTATACAAGGTAAATCCCCAATGTGTAAGAACAATTGGTAACTAACAGAAGCATTCATTTCATTCAGACTGTAGCAATCATTTTGTATAAGTGAATTTTCAGGGTGTACTAGAAGATGGTCAAGAAATTGCTGTGAAAAGGCTTTCAAAGATTTCAGGGCAGGGGCAGAATGAGTTCAAAAATGAAGTAATACTGATTGCAAAACTTCAGCATCGAAATCTTGTTAGACTTCTTGGTTGTTGCGCTGAGGGAGAAGAGAAACTGCTGGTTTATGAATACATGCCAAATAGGAGCCTAGACGCTTTCATTTTCGGTCTGAATCAATCTCTTGGACACTATTGTTATTAATTAGTCACTGACACTAGGATAAATTTTTTACAGAATACTACATTGTTAGTTTATAATTTGAGATGGTGGATTAACTTGAACTACAATTTTGCCAGATAAAACAAGATGTAAAATACTGGGTTGGTCTAAACGCTTTCAAATCATATGCGGGACTGCACGCGGGCTTCTCTATCTTCACGAAGATTCCAGATTGAGGATTGTACACAGAGATCTCAAGGCTAGTAACATCTTACTTGACAGAGAGTTGAATCCTAAAATTTCAGACTTTGGCATGGCTAGAATCTTTGGAGGGGATCAAACAGAGGGAAACACAAACAGAGTGGTTGGCACGTTGTAAGTAACATTCCTATTCCATGTAATGTAATCTACACTTTGAAATGACATAGATCCCTCTCTGACTATTGATATTATGCAGCGGCTATATGGCACCAGAATATGCTTCCGATGGATATTTTTCAACGAAGTCTGACGTTTTTAGCTTTGGCATCCTTTTGCTGGAGATAATCAGCGGAAAGAAAAGCAGAGGGGTATTTCATCAAGATCAGAGCCTTAACCTCATTGGATATGTAAGTCTCAAAGAGTTAACACATTTGTTCAAGCTATGTTAGAACCACTTGTGACGAATAAGTGTAAATGCTTTTAGGCGTGGAGACTGTGGAAAGAAGGCAGTCCTTTGGGACTAATGGATGCTTGCCTCGAGGACTCACATTGTTCGTTAGAAGTGTTGCGATGCATCCACATCAGTCTCTTGTGTGTGGAGCAGCGGCCTGAGGATCGACCGAGCATGTCATCTGTTGTTTTAATGTTGGGCAGTGAAAATGCATTGCCGCATCCCAAACAACCAGGCTTCTTTACTGGAAAGCATTCACTTGATCAAGCACCTTCTTCTACTAGTAAGAACGAATTATCTTCAACTAACGAAGTAACAATTTCATTATTGGATGGTCGATAATGTTTTTGGTCGTCGATGAGTGGGTTTTCTTTTGTGATATACCTTCTTGAGTTTGGGTGTTCTGTTTGTTTTATTCAGCAAAAAAAAAAGGGTAGCCATGAGGACTGTGGATATGTAACCTAAACCTTTTACTGCTATTACTGACATATGTTCGTAATCTGAGTTGTAGTCTTAGGAGGAAGGTATTTGAAAATATGCTTGTAATCTTTCCTGCAGTTGTTGGAGGGTTTCTCGTGGATTTTATAGTGAAAATATCGGAGTCATTTATCACTTTATTAGTAACAGAGATGCTAGTGCTGCTATTAACTAAAAGTACTGTTATTGTAACAATGTGTTGGGTGTCCTGATTTAACTTGTTTGAAGGAAATCTACAAGTCTACTATGCAGGAGGTATCTAGAAATGAGGTTGGAGTGTGGGGAATCCAAATCATCCCTTGTTGCTTAAGTTGGATCTATTTTCAACAAATTTGTGGACCAGAAAGCATCTCGTCCTGTTTTCAGTCGCTTTGTGTCCACTACTCAAGTTTAGGAGAATTTTCAGTACCCTTTTAAAGACTGGAAACAATAATCTGTGAGGCATAGCTTTTGTGCTAAAAGAGAAAAAAAAATAGCCACAATAATGTCTAGATAGTGCGAAATCTTTAGGTGCTGCATACAGAGGAGTCGTTGGACATGTCTATCAAAAGAAAGAGATAAAACAGAGTGGATTTCGTTTCTCACAGATTTGCCAAGGCATCTTTGACATTGTAGCCTGCAGCGGCGGAGCCAAAAATTTTGTATAGGGGGGCAAAAACGAAACCCATAGTACATAGGCATACCCTTCACCCGTCATGTGGATCTGTGGAAGGATGTCAACCACTGCCCCTACTTGCTCTTCACAATAGGCATCTTCAAAAGACAGCAATCTGTTAGTATAAGAGCACATGTTAGACGTCGTAATAATTGCAAATATGAAACCCCTTACCTACTTTAAAAGTTCCAAGACTAAACAAAGTTACACTTCAAAACAAGCTTGATCCCATATAGAGAAAATAAATCAGAAGTGGAAGAAAGAATGAAACGCTTGGCTTACAATGAACCACGGCATGCTGAACAAAGCGCCAGAAAACCCACCGCCCATATTAGCTGCTAAGCTTGAATGGAACCGACCAGCCTTGGCAATTGGCCTGGTCGAGTCCTTCAGAAATGGCGTTCCTATTCCTTTCAAGCGCACTGCGCACGTATGCTGGTTTGATCTATTATTCGTTGAAATTTATTCTCGGTGGGAAGGCAGTTCAATTCTCTGCATCTTGCACGGGCTACTTACTTTCTGTCGCCCAGCTCGTCCCTGAAAATATTGGTGGTTTGGTATATATCTACTGTTTACTGGCCCCTTCATGTCCAAAGGCCCATACAACATTACATTACCACTCATTCCGAATAGACGTTTTCTTTTGAATCTAGTTTATGCTAGAAAAATGCTACAAAAGAAGCTAAAATAACTCAAATGGAATGAGAAACGTCTCGATTATCAATAACTCAAATGGAAAGCTAAAATAACTCAAATGGAATGAGAAAATAACTCAAATGGTTTTTAAAAAGTTATTCTATAGAAAAAAGTTACCTTGAGCTATCGATTATCAATATAATTTTAAGAAAAATTGACAATTTGGTCTCTATGTTTATACTTCAATGATAAAATAGTCACTAAAATTATTATTTTTATTTATTAGTCATTGAGCCCTTACTTGTCTGACGATATGATCATTCCGTCCATATTCCATCAACTCCACTAACAAAATTCATGGCCACATAGCTCAGCGTCTCTAATTCCCGTCAACAGCCCAATCACCTAAACTGAATCTAAACCCAAACAAATAGTTTAAGTCGAGTAAAGGAATGGCCCATTTTTTAAAATTACACAGAACTAAGCTTGATAAACGGAGCCCCATTCGATCGCAGCGCACCGTTTTGGACTCTTCGAATAGGAGGGAAAAATAAATTGTAAAATTGTTAAGCTTTTTTTTGAGCTAACATAATAAGTATTATATAACTAAAGAACAACGTACAGACAGGAAAATAATACAAACAAACTAAGGAGCGTCAGAGCCCTTGTACACCCAAGGAAGCCTATCATAGTGCCCACAAAATTCGGGAAAGCATCCCTCATTAGGCGAGATTTTGTGCAGCAACGTTTGCACACCTAGGAGAGAAAGAACACTTGAAGGAGAGATTGGCCGTAAACCGAGATTTAACCAAAGCAATAATTGATACCATTTTCAGTTGTTCTGTTTCTCCTTGGTGTGCAAGTGTCTTGGCACACAACCTGACCCGATGGACCACTTCCTTCCATGGTAGGGATGCATTCCCAAACTTTTTGGGCAGCATCATCGTTATTCCTGGGTTTGTAAGGGTTTTGATCCTCCTCAGCTTCTTTTTTCCCCTGTTTTGTAATGACTCGCATCTCCTCTCTGTTTAATACTATTTAGTCTTGGTGACCAAAAACAAAAAAGAAGAAGGGTATGAATGTCAAATCCGTATGCGCCCACTGCAGTTTTAGAATTTTAGGCGTGTCCTTAACTTGCCGAATTTTTTTCTCCGTTCCTGTGGCGATTTAGCCAAATGTCTACTAAACAAGTAGTCTCTACATATAAACAAGAATAATCTCAAAAGAAATGCTATCCAAGTCATTGTCTTTTCCCATTATTGTTTATTACCCTCAAAATTGATAAAGGTTTGCTACCGTAAAGTAATGTGTAAGACTCTAATCCAACACATGCTTTAATCAATGCGACCTTCTTGACTTCTCAAATGCTAACCACTCGATGGCGGCCGAAATTGTCGGCTGGTGGGCCAGGTTCCGCGTAAAACAAGGAGTTAAGAAAGTGACTGCGTTTTAAATCCATTTCGAAGTCAAAGTCTTTTTCCAATAATGTTTATTACCCTAAAAATGACAAGGTTTTGCTACAGTAAGTGTAAGCCTCTAGTCCACACACGTACCCTAAACTTTTGCTAGTTTTGAAAAACCACCTTTGGTTAGCGTCCAAGTGACGTAGACTTAGGCTATGTTTGTGTACCAAAATTTTATTCCCTCTAAAATTTTAACACAATTAAATATTATAATATAATCTCTCTCTCCCCATCAAATCATTACTATTTACTACAAAAAATATAAAAAATTATCTCTCTTTTCACTTTTTCACTAAACCCAATACCTAAAATTTTAACAACACTAAAATTTTACAACACAAACACAACCTTAGTGGCAGAAGGAGACGGGCAGTGACCAGGGCTGTCGATATCCATTTCTCTGTCCAAAAGAAAAATTTATGTGTAATTTTTATTTTTATTTTTTACTTGTCATTAGTTTGGTTTCGATATCTATTGGTAGAAGAATTGAATATAGTCTCTCAATATCGGATCGCTGGATTGGTAAGTTTTTGTTTTTTCTCTTTTTTTTCGGTTATTTTATTTTAATAATCATTAAAAATGATTTGCATAATAAGATGAGAGATGATTGAATTAATAATTGCAGGATAATGTATATCGAGCAAGAAGTTTTTAAAATTATTGAGAACGAAGTCATTTTGCAACATTTTCAGAAGATACAAAATCGTAGGATACAATTGTCACCTTTCAATTGCAGTACATAGTACAGTACATCTATTATAATATTTTTAATGTTTAATTTTCGACATTGTATCTCTAAGACAATTTTTTGCATTATGAAAGGAAAAAAAAAATTGTCATTTTGCCTTTAAAGTTCGACGCCCATAGATTTCAATCCTGGTTCCGCTACTGTGTAGACTTTGTTCAACTGGACTAGGTCTTGACTTTTGTGACGAATGCATACAACGGAACAGCCGAGTCGTTCAGGGTATACTCCCCCACTCGATTCGCTTATACAAGCACCATTAGTCCATTACTATCTTGTGGTCTAGGAATAATGAAGATGAACAAAAAGGATAGACCGCCATTACCAGAGACTGTGTCCGTCTTCAATAATCAGGAACCAAAGACAGACAGAGAGAGAGCACGTCGATTTTGGAGAGAGGAAGAAATTTGAAACGGTTTTGCAGGTTTAAAAACGGGTGGGTTCACATAATATGGGTCGGGTTTATGGGTGGGTTTCATTAAATGAGGTAGCAATATTTCAGCCATCGGATTTCTCTTTTTAATCCAAACTATCCACTCACACACGCTCACACAGTAATCACTCGCATAATAACTAAACCCCGCCATCAGTGAAGCCAAATTCGATATACCAATACACATTTGTCACTAACGAAGATGAGGTCTATTACATGTACACCCTCAAAAATAAATCTGTTATCACAAGAATAGTCATAAACCAAAGCGACAGTACTCTTTTCAAGCGCTACACATGGTTAGATACGGAAAAGATTTGGAACCCTTACTCAACATTGCCTAAAGACCTCTGCGACTCCTATGCCCGTTGTGGCGCCAATGGAAACTGCATCATTAGCGAGTCTCCGGTCTAAAAAGATGCTTGATTAATTAGATTAAAGTATCGAAACTTTGATTAATGGCTAGGGGTTACAACGCGTTTCTGAAAAGATGCTTGATTAATTAGATCTTGATCCAACATTCAGTGCGTTGAAGCTCCGCTCTAGGTTTATCGGGCCGGTGTAACAGATTGAGAGTACGAAATATGCTAATCAATAGAACATAATATGCGTGTTTGCTCCTTTTTGAAGGAAAAAAATTGGAAAGGCATGCTTAAAAGTGGACCCTACGATTCCATATATATGATTATATTGGTCACGATCTTAAAGAGCTGCATTAATGAGAACAGGTTTCTCTTTTGTTAATCGGTTCTAATGATGGAGAGCAGTAGATATATGACTTTCCGAGGAAGGAAGTTGGATTGAACATTGTGGGGGAAGTTAATAGTTAAAGGATCCGTGAAGCAAAAGCCAATCTTTCATTTCGATGTCCTTCCGTGGCCCTTAGCGGCCTACAGGAATGATGAAGGATAATAATGGTGAGTCGGTGAAATTGAGGTTTCTGATAATCCAAGGGAACCCATCTTGATCTCATCACATGCTACGAATACCTTTTTTTTTTGGCAGGCAGAAAGGGTAGCGAAAACTGGATTGATATATAAACTCTAAGGGGTCAGTCTAGTAGTTAAGGTTCCGGTATTAAGCTCAAAACTTCATAGGTGTTACTAATCTTTTAGGATTAGTCACATAACATTTGTCCTGATAATTGTCCAATTTATATGGGACAGAGACAAAATAAACTATCATGAACACTCAGCTACAAAAAAAAAGTATTAATAGCGATATGTATGTATTATATGGACTCTTGATTATTTATAGTCATCAGTTTTTTATAATACTAATCACTGTTGTAGTAGTTTTTATGCTAAAATTAATGTGTTTTGACTGTAAAATTTTAAAATGATAAAAAGAATAGTGAATTTAAATATTTAATTAAATTTATATATATGTACTTAGAAACACTGTTTATTATTTGTCACAAAAATTGAAGTATAAAGGGAAAAAAATAGAACATTATTAAAGAGATATAGAGTGGTTTGGCTTATAAGCCTACACATTCCTACAAAATATATTGAGCTTCATTTTACATTCAATCGATTGTTTATGTACAACTAGGGGTGAACACAACAGGACCGCGGACCGGACCGGATCCTAATTCTTAAAATGCGGTCCGGTCCTCTTTTTTAATAAATGCGGTCCGGACCGGACCGGACCGCATTTATTAAAAAAATAAAAAAATATACTTTTTATAATTTTTAATACAAATTATAAACTTAAAACGTTTAATTTTAATCTAAACTAAAACTTAACAATTTTTATCTGCACTTCCTCCTTTAAAATTAACCTAAAAAATTAGAAATTTTTTTAAAAAATAAAAAAATTGAAAAAAATTAAAACTGGTTCGGACCGGACCGCATTTAGTAAAACCGGATAGGAAGTGGTCCGGTCCGATCCCTTAATATACTAGGACCGGAATGCGGTCCGGACCACATTCTGATTTTTCAGCCCTATGTACAACTATAAAATTTGACTCAAATTATCTATCTCTTTAATTGTTAGGCGAAGAAGAACATGCAATTGGACTAAAGTTTCGTGGCAATAATTTCGGCTGTGATTAACAAAACAGCTTAAATGATGTTGGTAGGTGAGATGAACAGGCGCTGTCAAATTAAAATTGTGAAAGCTTAGCATGATTCTGCACGAACAATGCAGTTCTTGAATCCATGCGATGCCCTTGGACCGACACATGCAGAACCCTTTTCTGACGTAAAAAAAGAGGTACATTATATTAGGGAGTTGGATTTTGCTGACTGACGAGAAGATCAGGACTCCGCATGTCGTTTAGTAAGAACATGAATAGATTCCCCTGCACGCTCTTCCTACTTTCCAGCTCAATGCATGTTCTACTTTTATTTGCCCATTGACTTTCCACGCTAATCCATTTCGCTTGATTTAGCCAAGCTGCCAAACCACTACTACCAACTTTGGGGTCGCTTGCTTGAATATCCAAAGTTTGAATCTCAACTTTAGTTGGGAAACATAATTAATTTATAATTTCTATCAAATCAAATAACTTTAAAATAATATATTTCTTCACTTCAAATCATCTGTCTCTTTATTTTTTCACCAACTTCTATAAAATTAAACTATTCTTTTCACTTTTTCATCAACTCCCATAAAATTCTAATTTATTCACTATTCTCCCACAAAATCCAATAAAACTCCAATCTCTTCAATTTTCACAATATTTCCTAAAATTTAAAATGATTAAGGTTTGCAAAGATTATGTTCTAGACCCTCATAATTTTTAATTTATTTTTTACATCCCATAAGTTTTAGAGACATCAACTCAGTTCTCCGTTCAATTTGGTTGTTCTAAAATGATGTGAATACAATTGTGGGATTTCAAATCATTTTCCTTTTTTCTCTAAAAATAATTGGTCCTGACGTAACATATTATGGATACCAAGGGATGTCCAACATCTGGTCCGGGCCGGTTCGGTCCGGTTTGGCCGGCCAAACCGGAAGTTTTTTAAAGTATATAGACCGGACCGGACCGGACCGGACCGGTTATATCCGGTCCGGTCTGGGCCGGTTTTGGGTTGGGCCATGCTATTTTGGGCCAATTTCCGGTTTGAACCGGTTTGGAGAGGTATACTCCGGTCCGGTCCCGAGTTTTCATGAGGGTAACCCGGAACCGGACCGGAATACACCGGTTTACCGGTCCGGTCAACCCGATTTCAAAAAAGTCAACCGATTTGGGTCAAAACCGGTCCGGTTCGGTTTGGCCGATCCGGCCGGTTTTTTGGACAGGCCGGTAACATACCATACTTCCTGGCTAGAGCAGAGGCAGGAGGCGACAAATTTTATTAATATATTTGGGGAAGATAAATAAATATTATAAGGGAGTTGTTCTCAAGTCATTTAATTTTTAGGTAGGGCATAAACGTAAATTCAAAAACACGAATGGTTTTGGACCTTTTGGTCAGCCTGCGATACGTCATCTCGTTTTGTCCACGAGCAGTTTTTAGGAAAAAGTCAAATGCAATCAATGAATCGCAAACCCACACGTAATTGGACCCCCAAACCCAATTACTCCAATAAGTTTTTGGTTCCCAATTCCCTGTTACAAGGACTATATATTAAAAATCGTCTAGAAAAAATCAACGCCTCGGATTCACCTTAATCATGGCCATCCAATGGACCATGATCCACCGTGTGCCTCTCTGTAATTAATGGATTCAAATCTAGATTAGTAACACGAAAAATATAATTACAAAATTCGAGATTAGAATCTCGATGAATATTATAAATAATATAATTATTTTTTATTATATATTCATTAATTAAAACTTTCTCTTTGTCCTTACGCACGATTTTTTTTTTAGTTTTTTCTAAGAACAGTACTGGTGCACATCCGCAGGGCGGCTTAGGGGTAACGAGTAAGGCTCTGCAAGAATAATTATTTTAATTACATATTCAAAAATTTCTAATAACTTTATTAATATTTTTCATTTTTAGTATACTCGTTGACCAAAAAAAATAGTATATCTTGTTACTTTTTTTTTTTGGGAAGGCTTACATACGCAAGTACGTTAACAAATCCTAAAGGCTTAATTTTATTTAGGGCCCCTGAGGTATGCGAAGGTTGTAAATGAATCTTTGAGGTAGTGTTTTCAACGAATAGGCCTTTAGGGTAGAGTTTAAGCCAAATCGAGATTCCTTCGTCCATTTTTCGTCAGTTCCGGTAATGACTATTGTTGACAAGACTTTAAAATTCACGTCATAACGAATTAGAAAGCTTCACTGCCCAATTAAAACATCCATGTCATATCTACGACAGGTGTCTAACAGATCAGCGTGTCTGATTAAAAAAGAAAAACAACTTAATGAGACGACGTTGTCCTCCTCATTTCAGACACATGACACAGATGTGACATGAACATTTTAATTGGATATGTGATGTTTTCTTATTCGTTATGACGTAAATTTTAAAGCCTTGTCAATAATAGGCGGAGGAGCCTCGATTTGACTTGAACTTTATTTCAAGAGTCTGTTTTTGAAAACGTTACCTTAAGGACTCATTTACAACCTTTGTATGCCTCAAGGGCCTTGGATGCAATTAAGCCATACCCGAAACCCAAAACCAATATAATATTGTATGTTTGAGGGTGAAAATTTTGGGTATTGGGGTTGGAGAAATATTATAAAGTAAAAATATGTTATGGGAGTTGGTGAAAAAGTGAAGAGATAGAAGATTTTTAATAAGTATTATAATAATAAAAAATTATGTGATGAATTTTTTATTATTAAACTTAAAATTTTGGGCCCAAACTATTAGGTCCCAAACATACCATTAATTGCATCTTTTAGAGCTTTTTTAAGTTTACAACGAACATGATGATGATGAGCATGACACCGCTATCCCATCATTAATAGTTTTAATGTTAAAGATGGAGTCCAAATTTTCTCAAGCCAAAATTCATAACTGCAAACGGACACACCACCAAACGATACCGTTTCTATCCTTTTCGATCTGATGAAAGGATTAGCAAGTAGACATTAGACTGCTGCAACTAATCCCATCTACAACTATAAATAGGGCATTTGGCTCCTCACTTCTCAATTGTCAAAGCTATCCGATTCGGCTCAGAAAATAAGAGAGAGAAAACTAAAGTAGAAATTTTTCACAGAGACCTTGGAAAGCTCCATCAATGGCTACTAAAGTGTATATTGTGTATGTATCACTCTCGTTTTTTCTGTTTCCTTTTTTTATATGAATCTCTATTATGATGGACTCTCTGTTTCTCGCTACTTCTCTGCTTTTTGCTCTGTTTCTTTTCTTTTCCTTTTTTAAAACTGTGACTTCTACACTTAGTTGGTTTTGCTTTTCCTTGTCTGAATTGGATGTCGTTTATATTTGCTTGAAATATACGGCTGGTTTACATTTGTGTTTCTATAATATGTTCCCGAAACTATGGTGTGAATCGCGAATGTGATTTTCTACGATCTGCTTTTGCTTCTTGTTCTTGTTGGTGTTTCTACTATCTGCTTTTGCTTCTTTTCTACGATCTGCTTTAGCTGTTCCTTCTTTTTCTTGAGAAACAAGATGAAACGATCTCCAATTTGGCCTTTAAATGGAAAGATGGTTAGGCTGGACTCACATATTCCCTGCTTATAGCTAAGAAGTTGCTCTAATTTAACGTTTTAATCAGATTAGCTTTGGTTCTGGAAATTTTAGTTTTACTTTGCAAACCCAGTAAATCTCAATCCGCTTTCGCAATCCAAGATGGGGGGAGAATAATATTGACAACAGGACAACCGTGTAGATATGCATCAAGTAGTGTCAATTCCGAATTGCAATTTTTCTCAATGCCCCTCTATTTTTCATCTTACTTCATTTTTATTTTCGCATCTTTGGTTTGATGTGGGCTATAGAGGAAGGCAACGATTTTTTTTTCTGTACAATGCCATTATGAGAGTGTTATATGTCAAATTTGAAGAGCTGCTTGTTCTTTTGCACACGAGTAGAATGACTTTGGAACTGTGTGTACTGCCGGAAACGATCAGAATGACTTTAGAACTGTCAGTACTGCTGGCAATTATTAGAATGACTTTAACACTGCTACTGCTGGCATCCGGATGTGCATAACCATAATTTCTCATATAAGTTCATTAGCAATATTGAACAAAGGTAGACCAAGCTTTGTTATTTATAGATTTTTCGAAATTCATGAATAGGATGTGTTAAAGCATGAAATGAAGGTATATCGGTGCCAAATAATCAGAAATGAGGAGAGTCTTCTTTCTTCTCAAGACTCCTTTTCTACACTTGGAATAACTGTACCATGCATTGTCTTCTACAGCCGAAGAGAAATTATGAGAGCAAGTTTGATGATCTTGCAAAAGGGATTTATGTTAATCTGCCTGTCATCTCCTGGATCGAAGTCTTTTCAAAAGAATTACATTAATTGTTTTCTAATGAGCTCCATAAAATAATAGAAAACATTTCTGATATTATGGCAATTTGGCTAAGAAAGACTTGTTCTTTTGCATTTTGAACCCTTCAAAAGCAATGTTTAACCAGAGAGGTCCTAATTGAGTTATTTGCCCAGGTGGCTGCAGATATTACTTGAAAGTTGTTGGTTGTAATTGCCGACAGCTAGAGAGTAATCTTTCTGGGTTATTTATTTCACTCTCTATATATCAGACTACTGAGAGTCTCAAGCTAACACTTTGCTTGAACTTAGTTACTTGAAGTCTTCTAAAAAGCATCCTGTGTCTTTGTTTTACAAAATATGTATCCAAGCAGGGAGTGAATCTGTGTTGTAGGGGGTATCCAAGCTACATCCATGTTGTTTTCTATCAAGTTAAAATTCACAGAATTCTGTTTCTATTTGGTGCATTTCAAGATGTATGCATGTACCATCAGAGGTGTATTGGTATGAAATGTCCAAGACATCAGCATTTGCACACATCTTTGTAAAAGCAAGAGAGAAGTCATCTATTACATCAACTTTTTCATGCATGAACTTTCCCAAACTGCCGTGTCTAAATAGTCAGCATAATGTGGCTATAATCAATTCTTCTGTCTCTGTCTGTGTGCTGTGCTCATGCTAGAGAGGCATTTTCAGGCTCGGGAGAGAGAGAAAGAGATAGAGACAGAGACAAAGACAGATCCCTAAGGGGATGACTAAGAAGAATAAAAAGACAAAACTGTTGCATGAAGTAGCCTTGTAGAGCTAGATTTTTCAAGTAGTCTATTTGTTTCCAGAATCTTTTTATGTGTATGCTAATCAGGATCAGGTCCTTTGTTCAGTCCTTGATCTAATATCAGACATTATAGAATTTCCAACTCTCATATTGGTTCTTTTGAATTCCGAAGAAAATAGTTTGAAGAGATAATGAAGTTGGTCATATCAATATGGGAATCAACTTATTGCTTTTCAGGAACATGAATGCTTTTAAAATCAAAGCAAAGCAACTTAATAAAGGAAGAAACTTTTGCAATTGACACACAATAGGCTCACTGTATCGTATGTATCCATGTATCAAGGTTTGTGGGTGCAGCATACTATATTCCTGACTTGTTGACTGTGAAAAGGAAATGAAATGTGGACATTGGTTATGGTCAGTGGATTTTACTCTGATGGGGTGCCAGGTTGGAAAAGTATTGGATGCAGGGAAAGTACAATGACATTTAGTCCATGGATTTTAGGGGTAGAAGAGGATAAGAAGTGACTACGACAGAAATATAAAGTTTTGGGGATCTCTTTCCGGTGGTCTCATGTCTGTTGGCTAAATGGCTCGTTCTGCTTCTGGATGCTGTCAGTTAATGACTGCCATGAGTGGTTTGGGACCATGATGACTTTATTGCTGTTTGGTGTTGTTAAAGGCCTATGTCACTACACATTATCATCTTTTGCAACTAAAACAATTCCATCTATGTCCCCTTGCCCTTGATAGTTCTGCCAAAATTATTTTCCAAACTCTAATGTTTGAGCTACTGACTCCATCTCTAAGCTCAAGCACTATATGTGGTCAATGGCATCTCTTATCTATACTCTATGCTATCAATGGCAACAGAATGCTGGCATAGTTGTGGTGAGAGTGTTAATGAGCCATTTTGTCACGTGGAATGTCGTGAGTTTCCTGTTCAGCTGCTACATGGGCTTCTTGGATTTGCCATTGGCCTGTAACCTGTCAGAAGTTTTAGAGAGAACCTGGGAAGCACTTGATACTTGCACAAACACAAAACCGAAAAGTTTGAAGAAATTGTTTCTGGCAAATAACCATAATAATGGGTTGTGTGAGGACTGCCAAGTTGGCAATCCATTAGAGGTCAAAATCTGAACAAGTTGTTTTTCCTTGTGATTCAAATTATGATGCGACTGCAATGATAAGATACCTGCGATTTGTCCTCAACCTATAAAAAATAATGGAGGGACTCATTTTAGAATCCGTAAAGCAAGTTAGTATTTTGGATCACTTGCCATTTTATGCTGATGCGTGTTTCACCTAGTTTGTTTCTCTTTGGCGTCAGTTCTCGATTATGCTACTTCAGTGACAGACTATATATATCATACCACTTAATATATTTTTTTACTGCTGGCAGGTACTATTCCATGTACGGACATGTAGAGAAACTAGCAGAAGAGATAAAGAAAGGGGCTTCATCTGTTGAAGGCGTGGAAGCTAAACTTTGGCAGGTAATAATGTGCTTAACGTTGATGCTTGAGCATGCAATGCGCCACCAGTTCTATTTTCACTACCAGTTTTAAAGCTTGTTTTACTTATTGCCAATGGAAGGAAAAGTGGAAAACGGATTGTAAACTTATGGAGCTTGTTAGATTATTACGAAGAGAAAATTTCTAAATGAACTCCACACCCCTACCTAAAAAGTAAAGGAAAAAGAAAAAGAAATAGAAAAATGAAATACCAGAACCCATATTTTAAAAACCAAGTCGCGGTTTTGTTCTGTTAAAAGTTGATGTCACTGTTTGAGCTGTACTTCAACGTTTTTCAGTTAAACTTCCTGTTTGCCCAAGTTCTCTTTCTCTCTCATCTTAATAACTGTCTACTTATGTAGTCGTGTCTACTTCTTGTCTTGTGTTTCCTTTCTCTTTCTCATCTTAATAACTGTGACTCTGGCCAGGGGCGGAAGCAAGGGGTGGCGATGGGTATCGGCCGATACCCAAATTCTAGTGTAATTTTTTTTGTTTTTTTTTTTGTTTTTCTTTATAAATTAATTAGGTCTGATACTCATTAAATCCAATCCAAATAGACTTAATGGGTATCGGATCTAAAATATTTTTTTATCTATACATTGATTTTGTTCTTAATGCTACATAATAATTAAGGCAAATATACAGTTATTATAATTTTTTGTTTTGCATAGATTACAAGTTCTTCAATCGAGAGGTAACTTCCTGCCATCTTACTAAATTTATGTTAGTAAAAAATTATTTATTCTTTGCTCCTATTTTTTCACAATCAAGACCACTTCATTTTTTTCTCCCTATGTTGATTTGTTTCTTCATTTTTATTAGAGACCTCAAAAAATGTTGTGTTTGTTTAGGATCCTTGTATAGGCCAAATCAAACTTCTGACCACTTTTGGGATATGTTTATCTAATTAACTCTTTTACTAAATCTTGCTTATCCTGAAAATTTTGTTTTTATTATTCAGAGCATGATTTGTCATTAATTGTTGCTCTCTGTGTGGAAGTTCCTTTGGAGAATGTGAATATCTTTCAATTCCAAATCCATAGAACCTAGAGAAGGTAAATTATAAATGCATCCCAGTAACCTTTTGTCAAAATAAAAAAAAAGGAGAAAAAAAGAGAGACTCTAGGTAGTAACCAAAAAATGTAAGAAAGACAACCCTAGTGACATCAAGACCTCAACCATCATAATCATCTGTAATTTGTTCTAAAGTTTTAAAATTAGTAGGGAATTAACTTGGATTAAATCATAAAGAGTGATTTGCGTAATAATATGAGAGATAAATGGATGAATGATTGCATGTTAATGTACATCGAGCAATAAGTTTTTAAAACTATTGAGAACTAAGTCATTTTGCAATTTTTTCAGAAGATGTAAACTCGTATATCCAATTATCACTTCTCAGTCGCAGTACATATTACGGTACATGTATTCCAATATTTTTAATGCTTTTAGTCCTTAATTTTCGACATTGTGCCTCTAAGACAATATTTTGCATAACGAAAGATTTTTTTTTATCATTTCGCCTTTAAAGTTCGACACCCATTGATTTTGATCCTGGTTCCGCCACTGACTCTGGCATGCATAATAAATATTCTAGAGCTCACACAATATGATGTCTCAATTCTAAAAATCCAAGCAACTGACTGTTTATGGCTAGGTATAGTGGTCTTTTCTGGTGGGCTATGGGTTTTCAGTAGAAGGCCATAAGTTTTACCTTCTTTACTTGCGAGCACACTCTGTTTGTCCTTATCTCTGCATTTTCAGTGTGGTTGACTGGGAGATTCCCTGACTGACTTTAGTGGAGTTGTGGAACAGGTCCCTGAGACGCTTCACGAAGAGGTGCTTGGGAAGATGAGTGCACCACCCAAGAGTGATGTACCAATCATCACACCAAACGAACTTGCTGACGCTGATGGGTTCGTTTTTGGCTTCCCAACAAGATTTGGAATGATGGCTGCTCAGTTCAAAGCATTCCTGGATGCAACTGGTGGATTATGGAGAACACAACAGCTCGCAGGCAAGCCTGCTGGGATTTTTTACAGCACTGGATCTCAAGGTGGCGGACAAGAGACTACTCCGTAAGTTAACATAATTCATTTAAACTGCGATGTTGTGAAAATTCTAAATTGGGGAAAATAAAACTGACGTATAATATATATGTCGTAGGTTGACTGCAATTACTCAGCTGGTTCACCATGGGATGATCTTTGTACCAATTGGGTATACATTCGGAGCTGGCATGTTTGAAATGGAGAAAGTGAAAGGTGGAAGTCCTTATGGTGCCGGAACTTTTGCTGGGGACGGCTCAAGACAGCCAACTGAGCTTGAGTTGGAGCAAGCGTTCCATCAAGGGAAGCTCATTGCTACCATCACAAAGAAACTTAAGGGCGCTGCTTAAGCTTCCTGAAAAATTCACCATAAAGATACCATTTGAAAGCCTTTTTCCATTTTTTCCACTCCTAGAAGGATTTCATATCCCTATTTAATAATTCCTATATTGGTTGATGAATGCTTTTGTATGTGTGCTACAAAACACTAGTTATTGTTTGTGGTAAAAGTTTGATTGATATCCATTCGTGCATTATCCTGCTTGCTCATATATTAATCGAGAACGCGATGAACACTCAATATGGGTGTCAAAGCTTAATACCTGGCTGGAAAAGCACATATACATGTCCTGCTCATGACCAGAGTCCCAACAATAAGTGGTATGCGATTTTGCTGGTTTACTGAGGATTAGCAGTAGATTCTGGTCTTGGTGGGTATCTCTTATTTAGAGGATTGATTGTTTTATTTAATGTGGTATTCACTTTTAACAAATCAGTCTCTAAGGTATAACTTTATACAGGTTGGTCCTTGTGGTCCAATTTTTTAAACATACGAGTCTTTTTGTAAACTAAAAGATAGCTGATTAACAGAAGATCGTAATAGATTTAGAGCCGGAATATCTATTTTTGTAGTCGGATAATCTATTCTGAATTATGTCCTAGTTAGTGTTTTAAGTTTTGATAGACGAAAAGGCTTATATATCTAAAAAATAGACTATAGAGATCGGCACATTCAAAATTATGCCTCAAGAACTGATTTTCTATTGGCTGTGTTTGGTATTTTTGGTGCCTTGTTGTTTTTTGGTAATTGAGTAAGATCTTGTATTGAAAAAAAAAACAGAAGATATACAGGGAACAACCCCACCACAGGTATGGTGCACAAGAGCAAGCCAACCAACTAAACTAGCAAAACAACCTAGCCAGGTTCAATACAGAATAAGTACCAAAAGCCAAAACAGAAGTCAGCAAGAGTATACATTCAGCAAAATAAATTAATCAGTGCGTCCACTCTTGAAAACCAAGTTTGATATACCCCATCTTGCTGCAATATCACGATTAGCAGCTGAAAATGGGTTGTTTTGCAGCAGGTTGATTCTAGCCTGAACAAGAAAAGAGACTTCCTTCAAAACAAGAAGCAGCTTTCGCTTCTCACCACCATACAACCTCAAATTTCTCTCTCCACAAGGTATAAACCAGAGCTGCCAACAAAGTTCTTCTAAGGATAGCAGTTAAAGAATTGTCAATACACTCCATAGAGGCCCAGTAAATAGTTTGTTCCCAAGATCTAGCTTGTCTTAGTAAGAGGCATTTATCCCCCAACAGAAGCCAAATTCGCGAGGAAAACCTGCAACTAAAAAACAAGTGGGTCACCACACAGTTCAATCCATGTTTTATAAAAGTCTCATATCAAGCAGCTTGTCCTTAGTCACAAGACGGTTTCGAATAGCCAACCATAGGATGAAGGAGTGCTTGTAAGTGTAGCCCTTACCCCCATACCAGATTGTGCCAAGGGACTTCTAGCCTCATGACCTCATAAGTCGTATTGATGGAGAAGAGACCAGTAGTGCTATGCCTCCAGGTTACTAGATAAGCTCTACAAGGATGAGGCAAAAGAGAGGGAGGGGTAGCACGACTAACCGCTATTCAAAAGAGTTCATTTCTTGGCCATGCCCAATCATGTCCATTGCAAATATACATGATTTTTGCTACTGAATTGACCACATAGCTGCTCGTATCATCACTACTAGCCCGAAGGTGGAGGGGGCTCCAAGGATGCCAGTTGTCCCACCACACATATATTGTAGCCCCATCACCTAATGTATGCTTGATTCCATCTCTACCAATTGGTCTTAGTCCCAGTAATTTCTTCCAATTCCACGAGCACACCCCAGGTTGCTTGACTTCCCAGAAACTTTTCTCCTTAAAGAAGGTAGGTCCTCACCCAATTGGTCCAAATGGATTGGTTAGTGTCTTGAAGCCCAAACACTGAAAAGCTTGCCTTGAGGAAATATATGAGAAACTCGTCAACTGTAGACTGTAGTTAGCCCATTAAGTGCCATTATCGTGTCGCTTCACATAAATTTTTTTTCTTTTTATCAACATCTATTATATATCTCTAGATCTTGTGATCCAGTCTTAGTTAATTGCATGGTCTCACTCTTAGGATCTGTTCTCGCAACAAAGAAAATGTTTGTATCCGATTTTATCACCTCGAAATTCACGGGGGTAAAGGAAGCAGCTGGTAATTATTTGATCTATCTCACCTATTATTCTTGCTTGCTATTGTACGTACACGCAGAAGGAATCGACAACCATCTGTCTTGCATTCGAAAGTGGAACAAATATCATTCAGCATATAAAGTGCAACGACATTAATGTTGGTGAACATGTTGTGGCAATAATAGGCTGTGATTGTGAGTTTGGCATATGCTTCTTTAGAACGCAAAGAAAATATATATGGAGAAGTTTTGATCGATTGACTACTGCACGGAAAATGAGGGGAAAGAATATATATGCATAATTATGCAAGATTCTATTCCTGTCTTTTTGAGGCAGGTAAATTTGGATATACATTATCTTGCTCATTTGAGGACTAAAAAGGAAATTAAAAGATACCCTCGATTGGCTAAAGCTAGCATAGTACTTTTTTTCCCCGGTGTATAAGGAGGTGGCCTTTAAAAATAGGTCTACTGGCCGTTTTCTTACAGCAGGTATTAGCAATATATATCATTCAACCAGCAATACAAGGTCTAATATTAATGCTACAGGATCATGTTGATAAATTTAATTTAACACAATGTTTGGATATAATTTGAAAAATGAAGAACATTTCTTTTCTCTAATTAAAATTTTCTTATTGGGGTTAGTGTTAGATTTTATTGACTGTTGCGGGGGTTTGTGAAAATTTTGTAGAAAAATAAGTAATTAAAATACTTTACAATTTCTTGCTTGAATTACACGATACAATTTAGAGAAAGAAAGACACAATAGGGGTGCTACACTGTATTATCCATATAACCCAAAACTTTATTCATACAATATTGAAAAAAGTGTAGGGTTCATTTGTTTTGTCTATATTTCTCAAATTGCACTATGCATTAAATTAAGTAGAAAATTACAGAGAATCTAGTTCCAAAAATTTTAATGTGTTTAAATCAATAGTAGGGCTAACATATAATTATGATGTCTTCCAATTCCTTCATTGGAAGAGATTGGAGTGTGAGGCGTACGTGAAGTTAATGCGAACTATAATTTGAATTATTCTGAAGAAAAAGAAGGGGAGAGATGAATTAGAATTATTCTTTGGTAAAAAGTACTGCTTCCTCTAGATAAACAAACAATTTCCATAGGAGAACTGATTCCTCAGATATGATAAAAGAAATTGGAAATAGTGTTATAAATTCGACTTGGGAGGACTATATATAAACAGAATAATATGTAGGAATTCATGATTAACGTCTTAGTGAAGACAAATCTATATGGTCAGAATTAAGTAACCCCATGGACATATATCTTGGAGCTAGATAGTCATCTACACATATATATGATGCAGGCTATATATATTAGCACAAATAATTATCGACACTCATGCATATATGCTTTTCGTTAAAGTGGAGCTTACTCAATAAGTTTATTTTAATCATATCTATATATAGATATATATCTAGAGTACTTAATCACAAGGGCTCCAGGCCCGGGACCAGATCATGTTGCCAACTGCAGAAGTCATGAAGTAGAGTAGGCATCATATACCAAGCTCTGCTCGGAAAAGAAAAGGGGAAGATATTTCGCCCTTTCCCTTTTTTATGTTTGCTTTTCCTTTGACGACTTAGTTATATATATTACTAATATTTTCTCTTTAAGAATAACCCCCATATATAAATAAAAATATATAAAGTTCATCTAAAAGGTTTAGCCATTTCCCAATTGCCCGTGTCTCCAAAAGGCAAAAGTTATACTAGACAATGCAGCCCGGCCTTAATAATTCAGGAAGTTTTCTGGAAATATAAAGGTTTTGGTTTAAAAGGAAAAAAATAATAAATAAGACGAGTCTAAAAGCTTACCTACGTACACTGATTGCTGTTTTACCAAACTTCGGAGCACTCTCATTTGGTTAGTGTTCACATGATCATCAACAGCTCAAGTAGGGAGGGGAAAAGAGTTGGGTTTCTCTCCTTTTCATAAGATGATGATGAAATCAAAGCCTCATGCGACGAAATTGCAGATAACCCTATCTTGTCAAAATCGTTTCACCTTGGTTGGAAGTATTTTCTCTTTTAAGGCAAAAGAAAGACACCTACAGGCTACAAGTACCTGACCATTTGCATAACATTCAAGATGAAGATTAATGTTTTTGTAAGACCATTTCTAGCTAGCTAGCCATGAAGCGTACGTGTGTGATCTCCATGGTTGATAGCACCAAATAATGTCTAAGCTGTACGCCACTGCATGCCATATCAATAAAAGCGGAGGAATTAAGAAAGATGAAACCAAAAACACACTCAAAATATAATTACAAAAAAAAATGGTGATCTAGTTAGGATCCGAAGAGATTCAATAAGGTCATCCATTTACGGGTTTCAGAAGTCCATTAATTGGGGATGAAAATACAAATGGGGTTTGGCTTCTCTTTACCTTCCAATGGAAGCCCCCAATCATGTGACCAGTGATAAAAAGCACGAAAGCATATAACTGATAGCACCCGCATCTGGACAGACATTTTTTTTATTAATCATCTTATTATAACACATTAATTCTAATTTATGTAAACATCTGAAAGGGAAGGAGATGTGGGCCAACCTCTCTGACTACCACTAACATATTCCAAACACATAAACAAATCAAAAGGGAGATTTCCAATCAAATGACATCCCCACACTTACTCCTATTCTATAGTTCAATTATTCCCTTCAAATTTCTCTCCTCCCTTTCGCTTAGTTTAAAGGCAGTGCCAGCTCTACTAAGAACAAAAGCTCCTTTATCCTCTAATAACAACAAATTTTTCTCTAACAATTAGTTTGACACTTCCCCAAAATTCATGAGCAGCTTTTCTCATTTCTAAACCACCTCTAATCATAATTCTTCAATTATTACATACAATTAGTATGCTTCCAGTGGTCCCAATGTTGGCCAAGCCTGCATCATTTTGCCTGTAGCTGGGCCAACAATGGCCTGTCCTCTGGAAGGTCATTTCCTTTCTCTCCTCTTTCACCATTCTTTGAATTTCTTTGACAACGTCTTCCCGAAGTACTAGTACGATAATGTGGGCTTTCTGTGTCTTCTGGTCTCTGATCTTTCTGATCTTAATTATCACTCCCACCTTGGCTAGGGTTTTGATTAGATATATACTACTACGCTGCTACAGTGAATTGGTTGAATTTGACCATTCTCTTCCTCTATCTGAAGGTTCCTCCGAATGCGGGCGTCCAGAAATCAACCGCGGTCTCGTGAGTGACCGGGAATGTACTCGAAACCGGTACCAAACATAGTCCTCGGCTTCTAAGATCTTGTTTCGGACCTTCAGGATCCTTAGATTTGTCAAAATTCTGCATTAAGATTACAAAAAAGAGAAAAGAACCATTCATTATTGCTAAGGAGACAAAAAGAAATGCTGCTCTGTCAAACAAGCGATAATTAACCAAATGTCTCTCATTAGATTTAGAAGATGGCAGAACGGAGAATATTGTACCTGCTGATGCTGTATAGGAACTCCACTTTTCATGTAAGGTGTGCTTAAGACCTAATATGTAAACATAAATCATAGTGGTTACGATCACTAATATGGTTTTCACAATATACGTAACAAGGTGCTTTATGGGACTTACACTAACTTGGTCATGGAGGAACTTGATGTATTCAATGGCTTCAGAGAGCACTGAGGCAGTGTCAGTCTGACACAGTATAACATGATTTGAGATCCATAAACGTATAATGTTCTTTTTATGTATTCAGTAAGAAAATGATCACTCACTCTACTCTTTGTGAAAGTAAAGGAGATTGATCAATTCAGAAGCGTACCTTTCCGAAAGGCGATACCAATTGTTGGAGAGCAGTGATTCTGTCCCCCATCTTCTCTTTCCTCACCTAAGTTCAAAGCAAAGAATTCTCATCCATGGCTATGTAGTAGAATTAATTGTACGATCCAAACAAACGGAAAAAAAGGGCTAAAGTTTTTTCTTGCCAAAAGGCTTAATGCACTTATTGTACCTTAAAAGCTGGTAAAGGCGATGGCGGTTCATTCCGAGGCCTTTTAGATATAGCTTCGCTGCCACTTTTCTTCCCCACTGAAGCCGACTCCCGAACTTCGCATATGTTCTGCTAAATAATGCACATATGAACATTAAGTTTACAAACCCAATACTCGAGACCCTAGTCACGATACATCTACGTACATAATTTGTTTTCTTATTTCTTATATACTTACCTTTGGTTTTTTATCGAAGTTTGATGGGGGGAACTGCGGTTGCAGTGATGGGAAAAAGTTCGGCCGAACATCCTTCATGGCGGCTTCAGACGCGTTCCAAAACGGGGCGTTATTGGAGAAATGCAACTGGCTATGGGGTGGCTGTTTTGGGGGTGAAGTTCTTAAAAACTGAGGAACCTTAGACCAAGAAGGCAACATTTCACTGGAATTAAGCATCCCGTAGTTCGCCGGATACGGAAAACTCATCTGTCTATTCTCAATTGAAGGATGCTGCGGTTGATTATCCGGTCCCAATAGCCCTTGCAATATAGTTGAGGGGCTTCCATATAAAGCTGAATCCATCTGAAAACTAGAGGGCATGCCCTGGGATGTCACCGTGCTATCCCCGGAACTATACTGAGGACTAAATGGGGGTTGGTCTAAAGAAAAACCACGATTAGCTTGCTTAAACTCATTCCCGGAGGACTCGCCCCCACTTATCGCTGGAAAGAATCTTTCCCTCCATTGAAGGTGAGACGATCCTAATCCAGTTTCTTGCTGAAAACTGGTGTTTGAGTTCAAGTTCTCTTGAAGCATCGAACGGAAACCGCTGTTAGCCTTCTGATCACCACGCCTACATAGAAACGTTGCAATAAAACTTGATTGTCTTATTTAATGCTAGTAACAAAGTATTCAATTTCATATCTTCTTTTTCTCATAGGAAATATCGCAAAGAAAAAAGAACAAAACAAAAAATATGAAGATTTAGTTCCTTTAGGGTTTTAGAATTAATGGAAATGTTTCAATTGTCTGCACTTACGTCAGTATAGCTTGGTTCCAGTCCATTGCTTGCGTTGAAAGACCTAAACCCATCATCTGCAAGTTAGGATCGCTGCCACCATCTGATTCATGTCCTTGCAGCTTCTGGATGTCCTGGAAAACCACCGAACTGCCGGACACCGACATAGTATCTATGGTAGTTCTTGCTTTGATGTCCGCCATATCAGTCGTCCATGCGAAGCTCCCTAAATTGTTAACTCCCGAAGAAGACGAAGGTGTCCCGCTTTCGAACCTGCTTCTTGTTGACTCCCACCAGTTCCCACTTGAATTGAACTCGTCCGCCATGTTCACAAATCAAGCTGAATAGCTTCTTTGCTTGCGCTATACTATATCCTTATTGCTTCTCTAGCCTTCTCTGTTTGTGGCTTCAGATTCTTCAACCTCTTTCCCTTCGTTGTTTGGTTTCTTTGAGCTTTTATGGTCTACAAAAATGAATGAAAACGTTTCGCTTCATCTCATGAGTATTTATACTTGCGGTCACACCCATTGGCGTGCGTAGGAATGAGAGGTAACCGGAATGCTGTTGACATTTTAGGGGTGTGATTAGACAAGAGGAACAAGGTCATTTTGGAATTGAATTTCATCTCTTTTAATTTTTTTAATATTTTCTTTTTGATTCTTATATTTTCTTTTATTTCCTCCATTCTTTTTGTTTTTCTTTTAATTTTTTTTCTTCTTCTGTTTTTTGGATTGTTTCTATTGGTCCAATAAGCAATGATTGAAAATAACATTGTTGCACGCTGCCCAATAAGATTATGCCAGGTTGGGCTCCACATGAAAGCGGTACTGTCATTCTGCCAATCATAGAGCACGGTATAAGGGTATACTAGCCATAAAGATCTCAAGAAGATGTATAGGAATACTGTTAAATACAAGCAGTAAATTGTATTCTAATTCTTCAGCACTAATGAATAAGATATGCTTGGAATCCATCAGTTTAGCCAATCTTCGTTTAATTAAAGGTAAAAGGGTAAATTTATTCAGCCTTTTCGACACGAAAAGATGAGATGCGACTGAGAATTTCATCGCGTTATGTTTTAAACAAGTAATTTATAAAGTTAATTACAGTTAAATAATAAATATAGCTGAAATTAATGGTGTCTGGGGAGGATCATAGTCATGATCTGCAAAAGCTCTGTTAATTGTAAAGATTTCATGCACTGATAGCTACCATTAAAGGAGAACATTAGCTTATGTAGCCAGCAGAATCTACAGCAACGTTTCCCATCGCTGAACTTCGTGTAAAGCGACAAAGAGTGTCTCAGATGAACAAGAGAAACACTGTCCTAAAACGTGGAACAGCAATAGATTCCGAATGAAACATGGCACGTGGAGTGAAAACGAACATATAATGTGCTTCAACTAGTTGATCACATGCGTAAGCACCAAACTTTGCCTTAAATAACATCTCCCTCAACGCAAAGGAGACTGTTCTGTTGTCATTGTTTACTACTTCTGGAATTTCTGAGGTGGGGAACCAGCAAAAAGCTATCTCAAGTGTGGTACTCAAATCAGCTAATTGCGAGTTCTTATATATATTCTCGATTGGGAATATTTTACGTCGCATGCAAAAGAACTAAATGCATCAAGTTTTCCATATTCATAGTGGAAAAGTTATATATTCTTCGGGGGGTTTCTTTTTTTTTTTTCATGCGAAAGACTTACCGAGAAAGTTGGCGGCCATGACCTCAAACTTACTAGTTTTCACGAACTGGGATTCACCTGAGGGGCAGTTGACAAGCAGCTCAGGAGGTCAAAAGAACATAGTGGGAGAGTCAAACTAGCTAATTAAGTTCATTGTAACGTAAATTCTGACATGGAAGCAACCCTTCCACTAAAAGATGTCCATTGTCCACTGAGCAAAATCTGCCGGTGAATGTCTACGGATTTGTCTTGTTTAGGTGACTAATGACAATTCAGGTGGGAGTTTTTGTCGTTTTAAATTCAAACTGATCTTTTCTGAATAGTGTCGAAAAGTCGGCATTGCATGTTGAGTCAAACATAAGTTGATTGTCTTCAGCGAAGGATAAGATCGCGTTGAAACCAACAACACACGAGATATTTTTCCTAGTCAAAAGAGAATTTGGCTTTCAACACTCAACTCACGCCATATATTCTTCTTTCCTTTATTTTATTTTTATTTTTTCTTCTTCACGTTTCTTTTTACCCAAACGAGTTCTTATAATTACCCAAAAAAAGTGTTCTTATAATTTACTAGTAACAGTTCTTTTCCTTTTTTTTTACGTACTTGGGTTCTAAAATCGCTTCCAGCTTTAGGTCTCTTGCTCGTTTTCCGGTGAAGCCGCTCAGGTGAACTGAATGGAGTCATTACTAGTAAGAAGAAAACAGTGCTAGAGGTGCTCATTTCTTTCGATGACATCGGTGTTGGGTCAATCCCCTTCCGACTCTGCGCCATACATTCCTGATCTTTTATCAATGGATTTACTAATTGTTCGGCTTATATTCCTACTAATAATTACATTACTTGGACGACAGAGACTTTGTTCTAGGAATCTAGCATGTGAATTATAAACTTTGCATTCAGTCGCGAAGAGCATGAAAATAACATGTTTGCATGCCCATCTTCATTATTCTTGTCCATTTCTGTCCATTGCTTGATGAAGCTAACCTTACGATGTCACCCAACATGCTTAGAAATGGCGGACCAAACTTAAACGATTTAAGAACTTCGGATCATTTAAGATTGTCAAATCAGCTATCTTGAAAACAAATTAAAAGATTTTCTCCATTGTTAATTATTTGAATGGTTTTGGACGGTCTATATCATTTTCCAAAGATTTAAGAAAATGAGCTGGGCCAATTATTTGGACAGGGAGAAAAACAAGGAAGAACAGCGGTGCTTGATAATTTTGACTCGGGTGTCATGTTTATAATATTATGACCTTCTGAGAAAAGGGTCAACGAGTAGGGTCCAGGCGGCGTGCACGCGTGCGAAGACAGGTAGGGTCCACTTATTTCCGGCCTCCCCTAAGAGTCAGAGCCCCGAAAGTGACTTATTATTTCAGATTCTCCCATCCTAATCATTTGGCATTTTGGCCTACCCTGACACACGTACCCACCCAGGTCCCCCCTTTCTATCCTTCCTCCCCTATTGATCCCCTCTTCAATTTTCTTCCCGTTCTTTCCTTCTTTCGATTTCCGAAAAGAATCTTTTTAAAATTTAAGTGATTGACAGAGAGAGAGAGAGTTTTTCCACACAGCGGGCAAGAGAGAGAACTCCCTCATTAGGCCATTAATTGTTGGCACAACAGATGGGGGTAGTTGACAAGTGAAAGGGTCAAACAATAATACATTCCCATTTCATGGAACTGTAATATGTTGGAATCGTGATAATCTAGGACGCTAAATCAGCTAATTTATTATCACAACTGACCATTTTTTGTTGTATTGGTGTAAGTCTTCTGAAAGGCAATTGGTTAAGAGGCTAACATTTGGTCTTTCTTTGAAAGTCATAGCTTGAGCCAATGAGGAACCTGAAACATTACAGTGAATCAGAAGTTTTGCGCTCACACTACACAGCTGACAAAATCCTCTGTTTTCTTTTATGTGGAATTACTGGGCTCCTACTAGCTTGACAATGACCAAACCCTGCAACTCATTAGTTGAATATTTGAACAGGAAATGGTACCAATTGCGCTTGTACCCAGGCCGTGACATGATTATAGATCTTCTTTCCTTTGTTTTTTGTTTTGGCTAAGTAACATGTTCTTTGGTATTGACGCAAGGATCTAATGTCTAATCTTCCCCTCTTGAAAGAAACTCGTAAGAACTGACCAGATATATGTATGTATGTTGGTTCTTAAGTATGTATGTGTATAGGTGTTCCTGTTCATGGACCTGGTTGTACATGTTGAGGGCATGTCCTTGTAATAATTGTGTACTCTGTTTATATACAATATACTACTTGCTGCTATTGATGAATATAGAGGATTACTTGAATGGTCCAGATTCAAGCTCAAGCTTCGTACATTCCAGAAGACACTTCACATGTTCTAGAAGTGATCGAAGCTTTATACAGCTTTGTAACAGATAGTTTGTTTCTATTCTGTTAACTATTCAATTATTGTAAAACGCATAGCTTTAACTTTTCTGTGTATAAATAGATAAACAATGCATTGAATAAAGTAATTCGAATATTCAACTCTATGTATTTTCTTCTACGTTGCTACTCTTAACATGGTATCAGAGGTTTAAACCTTCTCTGTCTTCTCTGATTTTCCAATTCAAACAGAATGACCAATCCAAGAATAATCGAAGACCCTACCAATCCTTATTACCTTCACCATGGAGATATTTCATCTAGCATTATAGTTTCTCAACCACTGATCGGCGGAGAGAACTATAACGCATGGAAGAGAGCAATGACGATAGCCTTGAACGTGAAGAACAAGCTGGGATTTGTTACAGGTGTGATGCATAAACCGCTGCCTTCGAATGCTATGTTCGTTCACTAGAACAGATGTAATATGATGGTCCTAGCATGATTGGTAAATTCTTTGTCAAAAGAAATTGCTAGTAGTGTGCTTTATGTTGACACTGCTAAGGAGTTATGGGAAGAATTGAAAGAGAGATTCTCTGAAAGCAACGAACCTAGAATTTTTCAATTACAGAGGTCAATCTCTACCCTAAGTCAAGGTCAGTTGAATGTTAGTTCTTATTTCACAAAAATGAAGAGCTTATGGGACGAGCTCATGAATTTCAAGCCTCAGCCAGTATGCAAATGTGATCTGGCATGTAACTGTGGAGTTATAAAATCCTTAATGGATTATCACAATCAAGAGCAGATAATTCAGTTTTTGAGTGGAATGAATTATTGCTATTTTGCAACCCGTGAACAATTGTTGTTGTTAGATCTTCTCCCTTCTCTTAATAAGGTGTATGCTATGGTGCTCACACAAGATAGGCAGAAGGGATTTTCTATTCCATCTAAAGTAGAGCCTGAAGCTTTTGCTATGACCAGCCGATCTCAGCCATATCGTGGACAACAGTCATATCGAGGACAATAACAAAATTTTTCAGAAAAGAGATAGGTCGATTTGTAGTCACTGTGGGATGACAGGACATACCATCGACAAGTGTTACAAACTACATGGCTATCCTCCAGGATATAAGCCTGGAAAACCTCAGTCAAGATCAGCAAACCACGTTTCTGGTTATTTTTCAGAAACATCGTCAGCCGCTGGAGATGATCCTACTCCAGTACAACCTCAATTTCCATTTTCTCGGGAACAATGTGACCAATTGCTTCAACTTCTTCATGCTCAAGGAAATCAAACTAGTCCCCATCAGGCTAATGTCATAAATGCTCTTCCTGCCGATTCTTTCACAAATTCTGCAGGTATACCTATTACTTGTTCTGCCAACACATCTTCAAACATTTCCCCTGTTTCTTGGATTCTTGATTCTGGTGCAACAGATCACATTATATGTTCACCTTCCTTTTTCACTTCTAATGTTTCTCATATCAACACAAAGGTTAGATTGCCAAATGGTGATTCTGTCTTTGTCACTCACATAGGATCTGTTCAGCTTACCAACACACTTCAGCTTAACCGAGTTCTTTGTGTTCCATCCTTCCACTTTAATCTCATTTCTGTCAGTCAATTGACTCAATGAAATGTTTATTGTCTTCTCATGATTTCTGGTGTTTGCATTATCCAGGACCGATCCTCTTGGAAGATGATTGGGCTGTGTGAAGCTCGATGTCTTCTCTTTATTCTTCTAAAGACACACTTCATCAAACTAGCTGCGTTGCAACTCCTCAGCAGAATGAAGTAGTTGAACGTAAGCATGGACACATACTTAATGTAGCTCGGGCATTAAGATTTCAGGTCAAACTTCCACTCAAGTTTTGGGGAGAATGCATTCTTACAGCCACATATATTCTAAATAGAATTCCTACACCTCTCCTTCAAAACATATCTCCTTTTGAATGCTTCTTTTAACAGCCTCCTACATATACTCATTTTAAAGCTTTTGGATGCTTATGTTATGCATCCACTCTTCAACATGGCAGACAGAAATTTGATACAAGGGCACGACAATGGCTTTTTCTTGGTTACTCATCTGGTGTGAAGGCTTATAAGGTTTATGACCTTCATACACATACTATTTTTCACTCTCGAGATGTAGTCTTATATGAAACTATTTTTCCTTTTCATATCTCTACATCTCCTTCTCCACTTCTTCATATTCCTTTACCAATACATATTCCACCTCCAGAAACTTTTCCTGCCCCACATATAGATTTTGCACCATTACCCGAATCTGTTTCTACCCCATTACCTGATTCTTCCTCACCTACAAATTCTGCCCCACATACAGATCCACCTTCATCTCTTAGACTGTCTCAACGTTCTAAGAGACCTTCATCTTATCTCAATGATTACCATTGCAATCTCTTATCTTCCACTCACCCACCTACTGGTCCATCAAGCACATCCCATCCCATCTCTTCTGTTTTGTCCTATGACAGATTTTCATCCTCTCATAAACACTTTATACTATCCATCTCTATTGAAACAGAACCCAAATCTTATGATAAAGCCTCTAAGAATCCAAAGTGGTGTGATGCAATGAATGCTGAGTTAAAGGCTTTAGAAGATACCAAGACTTGGTCTTTGGTATATTTACCTCCCGGAAAGGATGTCATTGGCTGTAAATGGGTTTATCGCATTAAATACAAGGCAGATGGTAGTGTTGAGAAGTATAAAGCAAAACTTGTGGCTAAGGGCTATACACAAATTGAAGGATTGGATTACATTGATACTTTTTCACCCGTTGCAAAGTTGACATCTGTGCACATTTTACTTGCTTTAGCTGCTGCTAATTCATGGTGTTTGTCTCAGCTCGATATTAATAATGCTTTCTTGCACGGTGACTTACCTGAAGAAGTGTACATGCAAATCTCACTTGGACATCCCTCTATTGCCTCTCATAAGGTCTGTAAATTACAGAAATCCCTCTATGGGTTTAAACAGGCCTCTAGGCAATGGCTCTCTAAACTGTCCTCCTTCTTGGTGTCTCTTGGATTTGAACAGTGCAAATCATATTACTCACTCTTTATTCAAGCTACTGATTCTAAGTTTCTTGCTTTATTGGTTTATGTTGACGATATTCTCTTTGCTAGTACTGACTATGCATCTATTGTCAACATTAAAAATTTGCTCCATCAGAAGTTTAGAATTAAAGATCTGGGCACTCCTAAGTTTGTCCTTGGTATTGAGATTGCACGATCTCATAAGGGAATTTTCATATGTCAGCGTAAGTATGTCCTTGATCTTCTTGAAGAAGTGGGTTTTCTTGGTTGTAAATCTGCTTCTACTCCTCTGGAACAACATCAAAAGTATTCTGCTGATACTGGTGATTTATTAACTTATGCAAGTTTATATCGACGCTTAGTTGGAAAGCTGTTCTACCTTACCATCACTCGGCCTGACCTCTCACATTCAGTTCATATCTTGACTCAATTTATGGACAAGCCACGCACCTCACAAGTTACTGCTTGTCATCGCATATTAAGATATTTGAAATCCTGTCCAGGCCAGGGATTATTCTACTCCTCCACTTATGATATGCAGCTCAAAGCCTTTTGCGATTCTGATTGAGCAGGATGCTCTGATACTCGCAAATCAGTCACCGGCTTTTGTGTGTTTCTTGGACCTTCTCTCATCTCTTGCCGTTGCAAGAAACAGAACATTATCTCTCGTTCCTCAGCTGAATCAGAGGATCGTGCAATGGCTGCAACTTGTTGTGAATTACAGTGGCTAGTCTATCTCTTAGCTGACTTTCGTGTTCCTCATACAAAACCTGCCTTGTTGTTTTGTGACAATAAAGCAGCTCTCCATATTGCTGCTAATCCCACCTTTCATGAGAGAACCAAACATATAGATTTAGACTTCTATTTTGTCAGATATCTTCACTAAGCAACTTGGAATCTCCCAGTTTCGTACTCTCCTTGCCAAGATGGGTGTGCTCGATCTTCACACTCCATCTTGAGGGGGGGTGATGAATATAGAGGATTATTTGAATGGTCCAGATTCAAGCTCAAGCTTCGTACATTCCAGGAGACACTTCACATGTTCTAGAAGTGATCGAAGCTTTATACAGAATTGTAACAGATAGTTTGTTTCTATTCTGTTAACTATTCAGTTATTGTAAAACGCATAGCTTTAACTTTTCTGTGTATAAATAGATAAACAATTCATTGAATAAAGTAAGTCGAATATTCAACTCTCTGTATTTTCTTCTACGTTGCTACTCTTAACAGCTATATCTTTCCAATGGGTCCTTCACTTTCGTACCCAACAATCCCCTTCTCTCAGGTATGGGGTAACGGTGGCAATAGTAAAATCACAAGAGCTGCAGGAAACTCAACAGCTATATTATATGTCTTGGCCCCTGAATTCATGGTAGTAATCGTGAATTTGTTTAGTTGGTTCGAGCAGTTTGTGAATAAGCTATTTGGACGCTTCTACAGTTCTCATTGAAGTGACAAATCTCCCTCGTATAATTGACAAGGAAAGAAAATTAGATTAAGCACGAGGTGCGCATATAATGGAAAGATGATGTCATTGTGCTGTAAGCTTGAGGTGCGCATGCCGGGAAAGTGAAAGAGGGTTGCCAAATCAGATTTAGATACAAAGTAGTGACCTCCCCCACATTTTAGAGAGAGAAGGGTGACGATACACACGAGTGAATGAAGAACGGGTAAGCGAGACAATGAAGTACAAGCTGACCAAGCTGACCGTGTGTGGGGGTGTTTGAGTCACATTGATTGAAACAGAGAACAAATACAAAGCACATGAGCAGGAGGCGGAGGCGGAGGAATTCTGCCTTTATTGATCAGCTCCATGTGTTTTCTTCAGTCCAACAATATGCCTGATATTTTGCATGCTTCTTTCTCCGTTTCTTGTTCACATATTCTTTGGTTCAAGTCAACAAAGGAAAGATAAGGGTGACACGCGCACCGCGTACACACCCTCCATTCATAATGGGTTGGTTTACTTTGAAAGCACATTCACCAAACTCTCTCTCTCTCTCTCACGTCAACCCGATTGGGAATTTGTACTAAATCAGAATCACTGTCAGAAAAACACTAGCTGAACTAGATTAATTGGTTGGGACTTAATCCCCAAATCGTATGTCAGCAACACACTAGCCGAGTCTTATTGTTAACTAGTTTGATGTGATGGATTGTTGTAGTGAACATCCAATGGGCCATCATGTATACACGAAATTAAGTCTCAAGTCAATCTAGTTAAAAAAAATTAGAGAAGTCAACTGCTATAATGTGGAGATTGACTTATGAACCTGCAATTGGTTTCGACCATAATCTAATCATTGACATTTCTGGAAAAGAAAATAATGCTAATTTCTTCTTCTTCTTGTAATTTGTTCTTCCTTGAGTTAGTCAATCCAAACAATTTTTTGGTCTTATAATTGAGAAATGTAAGTATAATTCACTCAGTTTATGTCAAGAGATGCACGGGCAAATTTAGCTTTGACCCCAATTAAGCGAATTTGCTAGTTTACATCATTTGGTATCAGAGTCAAGTTCCTCCTTACATCACTTGGTTTTATTAGAGTCAGGTTCCTTCCCTTAATTATCAAGGAACAAGGCATCCTAAAACTTTCAACAATCCTAATTGTTAAGCTTAAAAACAACTTATAACCTATTAGTGGGGACAGATTAGTTAGTCCTATATATATGCATATTTAAAGACCATTGCTGAAATATGGATTTAAGAAAGAGTGATTAAAACTTGGAGATACTAAATGTTTTAACTGTCTTCGATCATTTCATACATACTTAGTGTGAACCATCAACATGATCAGTCATACATAAGAGCTCCATTTGTTTGACATGCTTACATCCCCTCCAATGATTGCTTCAACTGCAAAACGACCTCTATGATACTGAATTCACATTTTAATGTGGTTGCAGTCGCTTTCATACTGATATATATGTCCCATCCAAATCAGTATAGAGTATAGCTATTTTTCTTCTCATTCAGCAATACAACTTCATAAAATTTTGTGGATGTAAAATACTTCAATTGAGTCCAAAACTTGTATATAAGTTCTGATGTGCATTGGAATGATCTGCAAATTACAGAAAAAATTAAACTTACATACAGTAGTACTCATACCAAGTTTTTCGTAGGAATTAATTTTTTTTTATTGACTAGTTTCTATCTGAACTTTCACCGATCCATCTATTTCGTGCGGGGTGAACCTTTTTGAGGCATTGCCTCAATTATGTTCTCCAAAGATTTCCCTTTCTCTACATCTTCTATATAAAACAACGGGAAAGAAACTAATAATATTGGCAACTGAAATCAGTCGGCAGATTGGACAAAACCTTGTTGCCAAGATTAACAAAAGCATGGCTTTTAAAAGTTTTGCTTAGAGGACAAACACAAAATGCAACAGTACATCAACAGCTAGCGGCGCAGAGCTAAGAAAGGAACAAAGCTGTTGTTATCAGAGTTGTAATGATAAACACTCTACTATTCTTAAACATAAACTTTTGTCGACCAAAAGTTGTGTATTTTCTCCATATTTTAGGGTTTCTCGTCGCTTCCTCATCCAATGAAGACAGTATTCTACCCGTGGTTCCGCCCCACTTATCAGATACTCTTCCAGCTTTAACCGCGCGCCAACTAAGACTTCCACTTTGTTCATCAGCTGAGCTTCACAAGAATACGTATATAATAGTCTCAAGACATTCTGCACTAACTTTTTTCGAAGTAATTGGCTCCCCAAAGGGACAAGGGCTAGTGGGAAGATTTTTTTAACATTTGATAACTATTAATTCATACTGATCAATAGATATATAAATGAAGACGTATCCATAGTTTCTTGTTCTAGAAAGGTCCACAAATTAATTAATCGTTTAGGGTCGGCTTACTAAATTAATTAACTTGTTCTTAGTACTTTCGGATTGTCATCATGATCCGATAAGTTGATATAAACCGGAAAGTTTAACCGTGCGGTATTGAGCAAATGGAAAAAAAAAGGACCAAATTCTTGTTATCCTTACCAACTTCCTCTATTAAGCTCATGATCATCAGTATCTTTGGGCTTGTGTGCCTTAAATGACCATCTCTTGTCATTGACTTTGTTAATTTATCGAAATTTTCACATTTGGATTTGGGTATTTGAGTGTCATGAACCATAGAAGAAGGGAGGTGATCTTTTCTTTCAAAAGGATGATGATAAGCAAGTAAACAATTTGACTAGTGGGCATGTGTCTTGTCACTGAAATGAGTCTTTCCCCACCCTGGTGGGTTGACATGGATCCTGACCCTCTTTGATGAAACATTCCTTTGGTCATCTAGGGGCCACCCCACCTATCACCGCCAGCTAGCTTATAATCCTACAATATTTGAAGACTTTGGTTGAAAGCTATATTTTTTCTTGTCCGCTTCTGCTTTTTCTTGAAAAACCCAAAACAAATTCCATTATTTTCTCTGTCCTCTATAGTCAGTACTATAATGCCCTCACTTTAACATAGAATTTCCACAAAGTAGATTATCATGAGTTTGATTCCTCCAATGTTTAATTTTTGTTCCTTATTAAATATTATCAAGCTTCTACCGCATTATCTTTCTGCACCTCACTAACTACTTGATCAGCCACCGAAGAACGTCCCAGACTTTTAACTCACCCAAATGCTTTTCTCTATGTGTTAAGGAATATCATAAACATAAGCCAATTGTTCATGAAGTATATATATATATATATATATATATTCTGGCAGTTGATTCTTTTTTTTTGAAGCAGAAACCTGTAGAATCGACCTTACAGGGTTTTGGGGGAATAGCCCACGTGGATCAGACTAGTCCAGGTCTCCTTGTCAACCAGGTGCGCAGCATGACCTCACAGTTTCATCATAAAGGCAAAATATTTAGTCCTTTATAGGGGATTTCAGAGGGTTTCCTGAATTACCATGAAAGAGCAAATTGAGTTATTTTAAAGGCCTCATGATGGTAATATGAAGAAGAGGGATTCAATGGACCTACTCCTTTCATTCCCTTTCTTCTGATCTTGTCATGATTAAAATGAAGACCACCCTCTTTTCTATTCACACTGGTCTTGGTTTTCCCCAGTAAATAAATTTTTTTGTTTTTCTACGTCCCCAATAAATAAATTACCCATAGGATAATATGGGCTCTAATTAAAGGACATATATCGTAAAAAGAGAATTAAAAAAAAAAAGCAGCCAAATGGGGATGCTTCTGTTTCATTCATTACTCTATGAGCGATATCAACAAGCTAGTTGCCTTTTGTTTTAAAGAAATTAACTATAAGTAGGAATTAATATTAAATTTGCAGTGCATATTCTTTCTCTGTAAACTTTAGGGGGATCATTTGATCAAGACCTCTTGTATTCCAATATTGAAACAGATGGATCAATAATCAATTAAAGAAACGAAACGGGTCGGTTTTTTTTTTTTACATTGGTGATTTTATGATTTAGTGGTGGCTGAAGTAGGGGTAAGTAACGGTGACAACGGTGCCGATTTGGTCAAAACAATCACCGCCACCGCTAAGGCCGATGTCAAAATATAATCACCGGCACCGGCAAGCATGAACAATCGACCTTACCGATGTCGGTTGAAATGGTAACGGTTACACGGGCCCGTGTAACCATTTAGAGAAGGAGAGGGGAGAGAGAGACGCCAGAGAGAGATCGGAGAGTACCTATACAGTAAGGAGAGGGAGACTAGGAGTGACAATCGGGATTTCAAATGAAAAACGGCATCATTCTCTTTTTAAAGAGAATGGTGTCGTTTGATTTAAAAAAACGGTGCAGTTAACCGGTACCGCTAAGGGCACCGACATTAGGAAATACCTAATCGGCACCGAAAATTGACTGGTTCCAGTTCCTGGTTTCGGTGATGGTTAAACCGCCACAGTCAGTGAAACTGCTCACTCCTACGCTGAAGCACTGACTGGCTTTTCTCAGGCTAGTCTCAATTGGAATGCAGCCAGCATCGGTTTTTAATGTGTGGGCCGAGCTCAAAACCCTTGAATTGGAAATTTTTGTAAGATTTGGGACCAACGTGGGCTTGGGTTTTTCCAAATCGAGGTCATGGTACGGGTTTAAGAATTTCGAATAGACTTGAAATAGGGCGGATGCTTGGGCCTGACAGATTTGGGATAGGCTCTGTTTGGAGTAAGGCCATTATACTGAGCTGGGCCTTCGTGATTTGCCCAAAAATAATGGTCGAGTTTTTACATTCCATTTCCAGTAACCATTTGTACTTAAAGTATGAGCTGGCGAGAGAAAACTCGGAGACCCAAATAACCTTGGAGGCCCTTAAGGAGCTGAGTTGTGGATTTTCTTCCCGAAGCCTGAGTCTTCCTTCTTTGTAGCGACAACAAAGTACAAACCCGACAGGCGATAACCAATATAGCTTTACAGCAGAACAGCACGCGGATCCCCCAACCGGACTCTGTTCCATGCCATGCCGGAGCCAGTCCTGGGACCTCCATACAGAATCTCGCAGACATATATGCATCCAAGAGAGAGCGTGCTCTTTTCTGGACGGCCTCCTAATTCCCGCCCAAACCCGAATCGCCTGGTACTCTTTTCTCTCGCAGTATTATAGGAGATCAGTCGGGTGTGCTCTTCAAATAGTCTGGAAAGCCCAATGTGGAAAAAGAAAGTTCCTTTGTAGATACTGAGACGATGTTTCCTATATTTTGAGCTATGCCTGCTTTCAAGCACAAAATTATTAATATTTTGAACTGTGAGCTATATTACTTCATTACTCGGCCACTGTCCAAGCGGAGTGAAAATAAGGGGCGAGTGAGTTGCTACAAAAGTATATTTAGTTCACCACTCTCTGTAATCTACAAAGGGATAAGTAGGAAAAATTGCCAACAAGAAGAAAAATCCAAAACGTTACGAATCTAATAATATTTCGTTACAGGTTTGGGATATGGTTTTGCATTAATTTTTCACATATTTTTGCTTGTTCTTAAGGATATTTCGTCGTGAGACAATCAGTGGCCATCATTGAATAAAGTCCGAGATGATTCTTCTCTTTTTGCTGGCGAATTCCAAACCTATGGGGTTTAGTGTGGCTTAAACCTTTATGTCAACTTCTCTGCGTTAATTTCCATATTTTGGGGTCTCGTCATCAAAAAAAAAATTTCCATATTTTGGGGTCACAAAATTAGATTTTAGTACCACATAGGGACTGTGGCCGTTTAACAATTACAACTAAGTACGAAAATAACTAAACGGCGTACTTTTGGATGGCCACCTGTCTGCCTAGATAGCTTGTCATAATATAAAACTGCAAATTTCTTACTTGATCCGCTGGAGTAAGACACATAGAGCTTTCTGGTTGTATATGGTTGCAGGGTGATTCTCATCGTGTAAATCTAGTTCAAAAATGCTGTTCTTATTGTATATGTTCTTACTGACCTGTTAAATAGAGTTAGTCTACAGCCTCTGTACTTGCTTCTGCTAGGATGGATCAGACAGTCTGCATATGTCATGTATGGATGCAGTATCAGCAGAAACCACAAGTTTTAACTTCCCCAGTGCTGAAAGATGTGAAGTGTAGCAGCGACTTTGTCTGTCCTTCTTGTGGATATGATTGCTTGTGAACATAAGTTGATACTTGAAAGGAACGGAGACTCTGTTTTGGCGGGAGGATTGAGGCTTAGTGTTGTTTGTAAAGTTCAATTCAGATCTCCAACTCTTCCTTTCTGCCTGGCCAAAGGGCCGTGGTAGTCTATGGGATATCAGAACTGGCAGGCGGTGCTTGTCTCTATCCAGAGTCTTGGTCCGATCTTTGATACTGAATTTAACATCAGTGCGGAGCAGTTATCCCTCTAGTTGTGTATCTCGAACCAATATTGGTGAGAATTCTATAATTAGGTTCCACTGCTCGATCAGGTAAGAGACTCCCAACGTTTTCCTCCTCTCTGTCACTGGGAGTTTCTGTCTCGTGTTGTTTGGCATCATTTATTAAGCCACACCATTGCTTTATAGAAGTCACAGAGCCATTATAGATGACAACCCGTGTGCTCCAAATGCATAATTCAATTAATTTTTTCTGTGTACACCCTTTGAACATAATTCTGAGAGTCTGTTGAGAAGATATCTTTGAATAAAGTTGCAAGTGTTGGTGTAACTGTATTTAACATCTTTTGCTCAGAACTCATGCCTAAACATTAAAGCTTCTGCCTTATTTTGTGTCCATGCATGAGTTACTGCCCTTTCAGGGCATTTTTTCTTTTACTTGAACTTGCTATATTTTCATTACTTCTTCCCAAGCATTCCTGTCGAAGGTTGGTCGCACATGGACCTCCTTTATTTTTGTTGATCAAGTGAACTGTGTACTATTTCTGAAGTGATAAGAAGCGTTTCAATCGAATTGATGCATACCATTTAGACCCCATAGTAGAAAGCTTATGCGATATGTATATACCACACATACAACCATAATACGGCCTTCAGTTACATAATATGTAACTCGCTTAGGGTGTTAGATGTAAGCCTTCAGATGGGGTTGTTCCAATTCTTACCTTAGGGATTACTTCCAGTGATTGTTCCTTAAACTAACACCCACTAAGTTTCATTGATAATGTTCTAAGGGACTCTCACAAAGAAGGCTTAATAACTAAGCTTGTTTCAGCTAAACAATCATCTTTGTGAGTTTCAAGATTTCGTTCTGAGAGGTTGCGTAAAAGATGGTTCTGGTTTTCCTCCTTGTCGGCATACATATTCCATTTAACTAATAATAATTTGCATTCAAGTGCTTAGGTGAAAGTAAGAGTCTCCTCTTGTTTCTGTTGGGTTGTTGACAATGTAAATTGCATAGAGGCATTGTACAAAAGCTGAGACTCTCTTCCATGATTATCATCAAAGTTTAGCTCGGGGATTTTAAGGATCTATATTTGCATATTTCCTGTGACTGTTCTGTACTCGATTTAGAACCTTTATATCTCTAACGTTCTATGCATTTGGATTAGGTGATATCAAAGATCACATAACAATGTCCAACTGCTTTCCATTTTGCTTTTATTGTGTGAGATGTTTGGTAAGGCTTATTCTTCTCTCGTGAATAATGGTCGATTTAGTCTCCTCGGATGGTTCCGATTGCTTCTGCAATTCCAGATCGGACAATCTTGCAACGAAACTGAAGGCATATGAGACGGTATGCACAGGCATTGCCTTTCATCCCATCATGCCAAATGGACTCGCTTCGCACAGTTGGAATTGAGATGTGGAGTATTTGAATGATTGGCCTTGTTTTAAGACTGGTTTTCAGCCCTGGAAAATGGGATAAAGAGAACTTAGCACACTTGCTTGCTAACAGAGAGAGAAGGGCAAGAAGGCCTGCAGGGGATGGGGATGGGGGTGGGTGATGGGAAGATGGCGCCATAATTTCGTCCAAAATACAAGCAAAAGACCCAAGGATGTGTCAAATTGTGCAGAAATGGGGCTGACTTTTTCTGGAACTCGATAGAGTTGTGCGTTTGGGTTGAATCTAACGTTGTTGTCTTCAAAAATAAGATGGACCCAATATTATTATTCTCTGGAAGTTTTGAGAGTTTAATATATATTTTCATCTATAGTTCCTTGACAGGGTCACAGGGGTCAAGTCGTGGCTGATAGGGACTATGTGATTTCGGATTAAACACGCTCCCATAAATTGTAGCGAAGTATTTACTTTCGTGTACTGGATGGAAGATATTGTATTCTAGCACAAAAGACAACACACCCGCACTTCAAAGAACATGCTCATAGCCACAGCCACCTGACTAGCAGCACACAAATGATTGTCCAAATTATGTGCATGATGTATGTATATCTTAGGTCACTAAAGATCTCGGTCTTTTTTATGCATTTTCGTATGTCCTCGAATTGTATGGCTATGGCACAGCAGCCTCCGCTTATATGGTGATCATGGAGGTTGGCATGGCTCGATATCTCTGTGACCTTAAAGGGTTTATAAGGAGAATGAGGACAGATAAAGGATTGAGAGAAAAAAAAAAAAAAAACCCAGAGAAGAATTGGAGGCCATTAATTGGAAGGAACCATGACATAGATCTTACGAACAAACTCAAGTTAACCTATACCCTAGTTGAAAATCTACATATATACAATGTATGGAGACATTACTGGTGGAATCAAAACAACCAAAAAGGAAAATGGGATTTAGTGGCAATAGATATCTGGCAGTTTGGCAGTGGTGCAGGTAACACCAATGTCTCGAATAGAACTTCTAACCAATACCAACCAGCAGCGTACAGACATGCGCGCGATTCATCTTAGCTGGTGGTGTGGAGACAAGGAAAGAGGTGTGCTTATGTTCCTCCACTTTCCTCTCATAAGAAGGCAGGGGAAGGAGGGGCCAAAAGGATACCCAAACTAGACACCATTATGCAATCTCCTTTCTACACTTTCATGGGGGTCAACTGTTGGGGGACATGACACTCCACCTGTATCTTTCAACACCACGTCCTCACCAACTCAAACATGTACAAGTCAAATAATCATTCGAAGGAGAAAATAAAAAATATGGTTATAACCCCATGTTCCACGGCACTATCTAGACAAACCAGCTATTCTTCCGAATATCCGTGGCCCAGACCCCCTCTCTCTAAATCCCCTGTTCAGTGGTAAAAATCGTAAAACCGTAATCGAATTCAAAGCAAGGGAGACTGTTTCGCAACCTACTTGCCTATGCACATTATTTAGTTTCATGTCAACTTCTATATGAATATGTTCCCCACCTTCCTTGGTCTCCAGCACCCCCCCCTCCCTCCTCCGTCCTTTCTCTGTTGGTCTAAATCTCTACCCGCAATTCTCACATATAAATATATTTTCAAAACCTAATGCAAAAGCTTTAAAAAGGGAAGAGCATGAAAGAAGAAACTTGTTGAATGCAACATCAAACTGCAATCATCATTTGAAAGAGAGATCGCGGCTTTCCTTTTGCGTACTTGTGGTCAAGTGGATGGTTGCGGCCACAAGGTCCCACTGGCTAGCCCATTTGGCGACAGGAAAAGATGGACTGAAAGGTTTTACCTAAGCAAATTGATCTCCACGATTGGACATGAACTCCACAGTCTAAACCACTTCGACGAATTTGCTTTTGATTAGGGAACCAAGAACAACAATTATGGGGAATCTATGCTCGTGATCGTGCTTAACGATGGAGAATCGTTGATTTGGAATCACACTAGCCCCCCCTTGTCACCTTCGTTATCATTTGTTGATTTTCGTATCGTTTCTCTTTTATCCATCGTGTCCATGTTTTTCAAACTTTCGATTAATGTTTATCCCTTCCTACATGCTAGACCATAATCAAAGTGTTTGTACCTAGACACGATGAGTTATCACTTGCTGTCCAACCCCTGCCTGGAAAAGTTGCCGACAAACTCATTTTTATAGGTACTACCATGTGATTTGTGGCCTCAAACAAGTCACCCATTTGGTTGGTTCTTCTTTTTTGTGTGCCCACAATGGCTCTAGAATTTAAAATAATTTTTTCCAAGCACCAATAATGATTTTGTAAATCCGTTTCTTTTTCCTAATTAGGAAGCATTCCTTATTAGGTCTTCTCATCAGTAGGCCACAGTGCCATTAATATGGTGTTGGCACTTCATTTCTTTATAGTAAATAAATCCCTTGTATTATGTTGTTGTCTGCTCAGCAGACCTAGCTAGCAAAACACGATTATAATCTTAGCCCCAAACAACGTTTTCTAATGGTAATCATATCTCGAAAAGCTACGGGCAAAGTGTTTGATCAATGTCATGCACCAGTTGAAGTGAGGTCTAGAAAGCTGGGTACAGCTAGAACCCAGATCAATTTGGATTCTGTGTTCGATTTTGCTTTTGATTGAAATATTCCAGATTTCCTTCCGCTTTTCTGCGGACTTACTTGATGATCTTTTCTTTGAACAGTGTCACAATTTGTCATATAATGCTTATGCACTTGAATGGGCCTCTGGTCAATTCACTGAGCTTAGTGTGAGATACTATATATATTTAGCTCTATTTTATTTGACATTATCATTTTCAAAATAGAAAGATCGGTTATTAAAAAGAGAGATATTTAGCAGACGTCACAAGTCTGCAGTCAGAATATAAGATCTTCAGAGGTTTTTTTTTATATATATAACAAATATCTCTGAGCGTATATATATATATATATATATATATATGGGCAACAATTCTGCCAACCCTTTAACTGGCCACCTAGCAAGATATACCGGATTTTCTGTGCACATGACTTGTGCAAGAAGGCAGCTATTGATGGAAGCGTAAAGGAAGGGGACTTTTCCCCTTATCCGAGTTGATCGAGCTTGTAGACATCTACATTAATTCTTCGAAAGGCATGCATGGCCTCTTCAGATTTATGCTTTTATATTCAAAATTCTGAGAGCAGATCATGCACCATTTTATTGGGAGCAGTAGGGTGGCAAAGAGAGCTAGCCCGTATCCTTTTGAAATGTCAAATTACCATTTGAGCTTACAAGAAAAGTACTAGTTACTTTTAGGTCGACTGCAATTGATCCTGACTTTCTTACACGTGAGTTTGGGAACTGACAACATAATAGGTACTAGGTCTATATAGCTCTTTTTGTTAGTGAAAGGCAATGTAGACATGAATTATTCCTGATTCCTCTAGCTGCTCGGCTTCACTTACAGTGGCATGAACAGTGTGCCCTAATTTTTGGGGCACTTGACCGACAAGAGTGCACAAATAGTTTGCGGATAAAGAACTGTACTAGCGAGCTACCCCCCATGATCAACATCCATGAAGGTGAAGCACCGGCCTTGACCCATTCCTCTAATGGGTGCAGGACAAATGACAATACAAGAAAGCGAAAGAAAACAAGATAAAAAGCGCGATAGAAAGCACGTCCAAAAGGCTAAAGTTATCAGCAGCATTTATATAGTTACATATGGATGAAATCATGGATAAGGACTTTACCACCGCCATATGAGAGTGCATGCATGATATCAGATTGAACTAATATTTCTGCAGTGGCTCCTCATCTGCTCTAAGTGGATTTTTGACAGTTATATTGGATGCTGAATAATTGACAGCGATCTTCGCTTTTGAGAAATGGTTGTACTATTTTCTCTTCTTTAATTTGGTGCATGAAGTGGAGGACATGGCTTTATTTTCCATAAAGTTATAGATAAATTTTCCCTTTAGCCAGCATTTCCTTTTCTTTTTCTTCTTCGAACCCGGCAGGGGACACGTCCGGAAGTGGTACGAGCCAAGTACTTGCCTTGCATAGTTCTACAATGTGATTTCCATTTTTATCTTTTTGGTATGAATTATGACTATAATGGTGGAGGACAAACGAGCGATATTGTTTCTGTGTCGACAAGAAAGAATTTGCACCATAAAAGTGGAATATGATTAACAAGGGAAGAAACAACTGCAAGCATATGCATGCATAACCCAAAGAATCGAAGTCATTTAATCTTCTTAGGCACAGAATTCAGACTAAATTTAAGTCTGTAGAGGGAGCTATATATCAAAAACAGAGCCGCAGATTTTTTAAACAGGCCCTCATATAATTATGTTACCTCATGTTCCAATCCCAATTTAAAGCACCTAAATTTTTGAAGTCCTTCATGATGTCTATGAGGGTGGCCAGCTTATCGAAGCCGTAATGATCAGAAGGTAATCAAATTTGTGGCATATTATATATATTCATTTTAGTGTTTGTGGCTGATAAGGATTTAATTACCAACACCATGGTATATATACGAATTTCCTCATTCTCTACCATGCCGCGCCATATTATTTCCTTAGATAGAGAGAGAGTACTGTCGAGGACTTCATCGCATGAGAAGCTAGCTAACAGAAGTTCAGACGTAACTTTTACACAATATAAAGAGCAGACAGGCTCAAAAGGTTAAGAGGACGCTATGGATACATTGTATAGTGTTCGAGACATCATAAGCATCGATCCAGCCTTCTTAGCTGCATTTTTCTTGTTTTCAACGTGTTTCATTGCGCTCATGATTTTGTTACATTTTTATCCGAAGATGATAAAAAGATTCCAGCAATAATTCAGCAAGGTAGGGCTGCTGAACTTATAGAAGTTCAGGGTCCTGCCTCCATCATTACAAGAATTAGACGTTGAGTCCTCCTTCCTGTGGCCCTGCAGTGTTTAAAGCAAAACAATGCCGTGCAAATCCATGATTTTGTACCGTGTAGAAAGGTTAAAAATACAGAGCACAGGCTTCAAAGCCCTTCGAAGTGTCAAAAAGGGCCACTACGTTACCCTTTACCATGACTCTTCCAGCTGGAAACATATGAAGCGTAATGCAGCATGTGATTAGCAAATATTTTACATTAATTTGCTTTGATATGAATCTTCGAATCTGGATCAAGTTAAGTCAGACTCAATTACTTTATTTACTCACAGTAATTAACGTACCCAAATGTCACATTATAGCAAGATATTGCTGCCTTAACGATACGGCGATGATTTTTTATAGGGAATTGAACCTCTCTCTATGTTAGTGCTGTCAGTGACAATTTCTCCATGTTACACCCAAACGGCAACATGATGTCAGGGACCACATTATGGGTTTGACAAAGCTAATGATGTCTTAAAAAGCTGTCTAGCAAAGAATATAAAGGGATATCCAATGTGATCTAGGCTGGAATTTAGTTATAAAATCAATAGGATTGAGTTTAAATCTACGGATTCGGATTCGATTCAGATAGCTAGTTTCTAGATATGTGCAAATGGAAGGTTTGGATGAGTTGCGGTAAATCCAACGCTCTTGAGGGTGTCATGTCAATCAATGAAGGCATGTCTCCTAAAACCCACAAAGTACTCTCTTCAAATCTCCACATCTTCATTAATTGACATGTCACTCTCAGGAGCGTTGGATTTATTACAACTCATCCAAGTCTTTCATCTACACATATCTAGAAACTAACTATCTGGTTGGAATCCAATTCCTAAATCTACCTCCACCTCGTGCTGCCAGATCTTTAAATGTCCACCAGCCCGCACGATAGTGGCTTTGATCTGTTCGCACTAATGTCTGCGTAGCTAAGGAGTATATATATTTTTTTGTAGAGTACGAGATTTCATCTAATCTCTCACCTTCATCATATTCATATTGAAAGATTACTGCCTCTTGCTAATAACAACCCTAATAGCCCTTCAACAAAAGAAGAAACTGTATTACTTTTTTGAAGTTTGACATTTTATTTCATCACTTGTTGTGCAAACCCATGCAAAATATGGTAGGGAATCATTCGTGAGATCTACAAATTAGTGTAGCCAAACCCTACTTCAAAACTTTCGACGTAACTTAGGCACAATTATTATGATCCTGGCCGTTATATGTCTTCATTAGCGTGATAGTATACTTTAGAGACAGCCAGCTAGTATTCACCGTTCAATATGCACGCATCCTCTCAGTCCTGCATATTAATTGGTAAGAAACTATCTTGTATGTCTCACATCATAACCTGCAGCTAGCTCTTTGCTCCGTAGTGATATCATTTTATGTACGACCATCTCCTTCACTTTCTAACTCCAAAACTCATTCTGCTAGAAGAACGGAAATCGGAGACCTTATCAATAAATGAGCTCAAGTTATGTACAGACTATCTTGGTTTAGTAAATGGGAGGATATTATCATACCCGGCCGTCTCCTTTTTCTCATACAACTGTGATCTATATATGTACAAACAACTAGCCTGTTACGTAAGCTCCTAAACCCTTCACTTTGAGATTAAAAAAAAAGGTCCCAAATCCCCATTAACCCGGCCTCCTACAAGAACTTACAAGCAAATATAGCTGGCATGATCTTGATTACCTTATCTTTTTGTGATTTTCTGTTGACTATGGTGATCATAGTCATCAATATAGAACTGGATTCCAAAGTACGTCCAATTTCAACCAAGATTCTAATTCCTCAATCAAGAAAAAATATATGCCTATCTTCAAAATGTGATCCCTAATCAAATATTTGCTTGCCGCACGAGATTCTTAATGACATTTTCAAATGCATTACCAGAATGAGTTTTTTTATAAAAACAAAAACAAAAGAAAAAAGGCAGAGATCATGGATCCAATATTAATGGACCACCTGACTTCTGTGCAGCTCTCTGTCCAGAAACCGATATGCATCAAATTCTTTCTCCTCCTTTTGCTGTTAACTTGAAATTTTTATCATAATTTATATGACAGATATGAGAAAAGAAAGCAATAGAGAATGGGGTAACGGGGGACAGGCGAGAGGAGCGGGGATTTCAGTACTTTTAAAATGCACGTTTCCTTTTATTTACTCCTATCGAGTACGCTTAGGTTCATATTCTTACCATTTTCCTCGAGATGTTAAATAAATGAAGTAAATAAGACTATCCGCGATGAAAGGTCAACGGTCAAAGATTTGCATTACTGTCTGTCTCCCACACACACTCTCTCTCTCGCACACCCCACATTCTCTCGCTCTGAACTCGCTCACACAACATTCCCAAAAACCCTCTCTATACACCAAGCACAATGCGACCCACTTGGGTGCGGGCCTACCTGCTACCTCGGTGCACCCTCCTTCCCCAATTTCTCCTCCCACCGAGAGACCGCGTCCCACTTTCTCTCTAACTAATAACTATTGGCTTCGTATGTTTTATAATAGTTTCTTTTCCTAAGTTTGCTGGGTTCGTAGCCATCCGATCATATTACCGGTCCTGTGCTTGACTAGTCAACGTTGCGGGTGTGTAGGACACGTGCTAGTCCCCTTAGGTAAAGGGTCTTACGAGGGAGACTCTTCCGGGGGGCAAATGGGGGTGAACAAGTGGCGACAGGGGCGGGGCACAGACACGTTGCAAAAAAACAGTTATTTGGTGGTGGGCAATATCGTGACGTGGCAGTGACATCAGGTTGAAAAGCACTTCAGCCTACAACCCCTCTTGAATTCTGGGGAATATGGGGTCAAGGGAGGAGCAGGATATGGTCTACGACTGGTTTATACAAATGGATCCTTATCCTTCTGTCTATATCTTCTTCTTTCTTTTTCCCTATCGTTTGAGAATGCCGAGAATTTATATGCTTCTCCAATCACTATTATACATGCTCTAGGAATGACATTTTCATTAATTTTGTGACAACCCGGTCTTAAAAAAAAAATACTGGTTTTGCAAGGCTGGGATTCGAACCCAAGCACATAGGAGAAGAAAGGTGCAACTGGACCACTGAGAAACCTTTGTTTGTTTATTTCATATGGTAAAGTTTTTATTCTATTTAAACTCGGTTTGCTCGAATTGGATTTTTTTAAAGTGAAACGGTGCATTTTGATCTTCTTCTTCCCCAAACCCTAAAACACCTGAGTTTCAACTTATGGCCGCCGATTTCAAGATCTGAATCTTCTCTCTCATCAATTCTCTCTCTCACTCTTCATTTTCTCACTCATTTTTAACCGTTTTTTGGCCGTTTCATCTCTTTAACGATTTGATTCAAGTTTCTTTATGATTTTTATTGATTAAAGTCAATAATGAGTGGTAATCGAAGGGACGTCGGTTGGATCTCGAATTGGAACGTTGGAGACTCATCATTTACCTTGTGATTAAGCCCTCAACACCAATAAAAGGAAGTTTCATTCAGATTGTAGTGCACACCACTCAATTTCGGGTTATTCTCCATTTTGAGATTTTCTCTCTCTTTAAGTCAATTTCGGTCATTGATGATTTTCTCGATTTTCTTCAGTTCTTTTGGGTCGCTGCAATACGTGTATTCTAGGGTGGTACGATTGTTGAAGCAAATCGGGTAAGCGGAGCTACTATACTATTTTTCTTCAAAAATGACGAACAGATTTTCATAAAAGATTTTGTGGAAAATATTGTTTTCTTACAAGCTTATGTTATTCTGAAAACTAATGTGGAATTTAAAAGACATACTGAGATCTGTTTATATTATTGTTCTAAAGATTTCATATTCTGTTGAATATTATTTCTGTTTTTGTTTCTGATATTATATATTATAATGTTTTCAAACCCCGAGGTGATGTTCTGTTACTGATTACTAATTACTGATTATTGTTGTTGTTGGTACCAACTTACCGCTGAGGCGCTTCACACGTTTATTGATATTTCTCAGGTTTTATTTTATTTAAACATGTTTTGGTCAGATTGGATTTTTAAGTGAAACCGTGCGTTTCACCCATCTTCTTCCCCAAATCTGAAACTCACGTTTTCTTTGCCCTAGCCGCCGTTTTAGACGTTACAACCTCTCTCTCATCAATTTTCTTTCTCCCTCTTCGTTTTTTCATCCGTTTTGGCACATTTTCGTCTGATTTTCGAGGCTTTTCATTCCAAACGCTCATTTCTCGAAGTTTCTATGTATTTTGGCGACTAATGACAGCAATGAGAGATGTGTGAAGAGATGCCTAATGGCAGTAATGGGAGATATGTGAAGAGACGCCTAATGGCCTTCCATTGTGGACGGTTTTTCACAAAGACTTCAAGACTCTTTCACCTATAAAAGAGACCTCTTGCTCAGAGAATTCTTCACACCTCTCCAACGTGATTGTTTTGAGATTCTCTCTCTCTCTCTATCAATTCGGCCATTATATGGCATTTGCAAGTTTATTTGGTTATTTTGGATCGGTGTGATACTTGGATTCTTGAGTGTTTCGGTTCTCGAAACAAATCGGGTAAGCGGAGCTACTATGTTATTTTCGATGAAAATTGATAAACGATGCAAAATAGGATTTTTATCCGATGTTGTCAAAAAATTGTTTGTGGAAATCAATTTTATTGAAAAGTTATATTATTTGCAAACAAATATGGAATTTTAAAAGCACACTGAAATATGTTCATCTTTACTGTTCTGAATTCTTTCTGCTAAATATAATTTCTGATTCTGATTCTGAAATTTTGTTATTATAAATTATACTGTTTTTAAACCCCAAGGCAATGTTCTGTTACTGATTACTGTTGTTGTTGGTACCCACATAGTGATTACTGATTGATGAGTGCACTCATTCTTCAGAGTAGTTTCTGCGTGGGTTTCTCCTTAGTGCACACTTGGCGTTCTCGCTAAGTCTTAGTAGTGTGAACTTCGCTTTCTGTTGACTTATTTCGGTTGGCCGCCAGTTAAGTCGTTGCACAACCCTGTTACAGGGCTAAATGCGACTTACTGTTAATGCCAAAGAGGATTTTCTGGTAAAACTATTCTATTTTCTGTATTTCTAGTCACTGAATTGAGTATTATTTTCAAAGGAAATAATATATATTTTTATTCTCTCCTTACGAGTTGTCGAACTCACTCCACTGTTTTTTTTTCTTATTTTCATATATTGTTTCAAGGAAAGCATGCGGGCGGGATAGATGAGGGCGTTGTTTTGGATTTTAGACTGTTAAGAGAATTTGATAAAGTTTATATTTTAAAACATTTAGTCATAAAATGTTTTAATTCCGAATAAAGAGATAAATTTATTTTATTTATTTATGCTGATTTTTGGGGTGTGACAACGAGACTTCTGAGATCTGTTTATATTATTGTTCTAAAGATTTTGTATTCTGCTAAATATTATTTCTGTTTTTGTTTCTGATATTATATATTATATTGTTTTCAAACCCCGAAGCGATGTTCTGTTACTGATTACTGATTATTGTTGTTGTTGGTACCAACTTACCGTTGAGGCGCTTCACACGTTTATTAATATTTCTCAGGTTTTATTTATTTAAACATGTTTTGGTCAGATTGGATTTTTAAGTGAAACGGTGCGTTTCACCCATCTTCTTCCCCAAATCTGAAACTCACGTTTTCTTTGCCCTAGCCGCCGTTTTCAACGTTACAGCCTCTCTCTCATCAATTTTCTTTCTTTCTCTTTGGTTTCTCATCCGTTTTAGCACATTTTCGTCTGATTTTCGAGGCTTTTCATTCCAAACGCACATTTCTCGAAGTTTCTATGTATTTTGGCGACTAATGGCAGCAATGGGAGATGTGTGAAGAGACGCCTAATGGCCTTCCATTGTGGACGGTTTTTCACCAAGACTTCAAGACTCTTTCGCCTATAAAAGAGACCTTTTGCTCAGAGAATTCTTCACACCTCTCAAACGTGATTGTTTTGAGATTCTCTCTCTCTCTCTCTCTCTCTATCAATTTGGCTATTATAGGGCATTTGCAAGTTTATTTGGTTATTTTGGATCGGTGTGATACTTGGATTCTTGAGTGTTTCGATTCTCGAAACAAATTGGGTAAGTCGAGCTACTATATTATTTTCGGTGAAAATTGATGAACGATGCAAAATAGGATTTTTATCCGATGTCAAAAAACTGTTTGTGGAAATCAGTTTTATTGCAAAGTTATATTATTTGCAAACAAATATGGAATTTTAAAAGCACACTGAAATCAGTTCATCTTTACTGTTCTGAATTCTTTCTGCTAAATATAATTTCTGATTCTGATTCTGAAATTCTGTTATTATAAATTATATTATTTTCAAAACCCGAGGTAATGTTCTGTTACAAATTACTGTTGTTGGTACCAACATACTGATTACTGAGTGCACTCATTCTTCGGAGTAGTTTCTGCGTGGGTTTCTCCTTAGTGCACACTTGGCGTTCTCGCTAAGTCTTAGTAGGGTGAACTCCGCTTTCTGTTGACTTATTTCGGTTGGCCGCCAGTTAAGTCGTTGCACAACTCTGTTACAGGGGTAAATGCGACTTACTGTTAATGCCAAAGAGGATTTTCTGGTAAAACTATTCTATTTTCTGTATTTCTAGTCACTGAATTGAGTATTATTTTCAAAGGAAATAATATACAATTTTATTCTCTCCTTACGAGTTGTCGAACTCACTCCACTGTTTTTTTTTCTTATTTTCAGATATTGTTTCAAGGAAAGCATGCGGGTGGGATAAATGAGGGCGTTGTTTTGGATTTTAGACCGTTAAGAGAATTTGATAAAGTTTATGTTTTAAAACATTTAGTCATAATATGTTTTAATTCCGAATAAAGAGATAAATTTCTTTTATTTATGCTGATTTTTTGGGCGTGACAAGGAGACTTCTTACTATTCGTAGTTTCATTATTCTTTTCAGTTTTCTTATCTTTCTATTCTGAAAGACTACTCTTTCAAATACAAGTATTGCTTGAAAAAATATTATTAACAATATCTGTAACGATTGCTTGTGCAAAAAGAAATTTTTCAAAACTAAAACTAATAAAAACATATCCAAAATCTACTATAATACAAAACTTTCATGGTCTACTGACCATTCTTGAATATAATACAAAACTTTCATAAATAAAAATTACGAAGAATCATTTTTAACTATATTTTATATTTTAATATAATAATTTATTATTTATTATAAAACGCCCTTTTCATGATTTCGCCTAAAGACCCTCATTTATTTTAGAGACGGCCTGTATTCCACGATCCAGATGGTTCGGTAAACTACTGCGCACTCAAAAATTATCAACACTGTTTACCATCTTCGTTTCGTTTGACAGCTAGCCAGCAAATTGTAGAGAGAAAAACGAATTTAGGTCTGTCTTCTGCCAAATCGATTCACCGACCCTTTGTTCAGACGTCATACTTTGCCGACATTATTTCACACCTGAGAGAGAGCAACTTTGATCAGAAGTTTGCTGCAAAATTGAACACATCATCAGTGTGTGTTTCTGCTTCAGCCGACTGTTTACCATCTTCGTTTCGTTTGACAGCTAGCCAGCAAATTGTAGAGAGAAAAACGAATTTAGGTCTCTCTTCTGCCAAATCGATTCACCGACCCTTTGTTCAGACATACTTTGCCGACATTATTTCATACCTGAGAGAGGCAGCAACTTTGATCAGAAGTTTGCTGCAAAATTGAACACATCATCAGTGTGTGTTTCTGCTTCAGCCGACTGTTTACCATCTTCGTTTCGTTTGACAGCTAGCCAGCAAATTGTAGAGAGAAAAACGAATTTAGGTCTCTCTTCTGCCAAATCGATTCACCGACCCTTTGTTCAGACATACTTTGCCGACATTATTTCATACCTGAGAGAGGCAGCAACTTTGATCAGAAGTTTGCTGCAAAATTGAACACATCATCAGTGTGTGTTTCTGCTTCAGCCGACTGTTTACCATCTTCATTTCGTTTGACAGCTAGCCAGCAAATTGTAGAGAGAAAAACGAATTTAGGTCTCTCTTCTGCCAAATCGATTCACCGACCCTTTGTTCAGACATACTTTGCCGACATTATTTCATACCTGAGAGAGGCAGCAACTTTGATCAGAAGTTTGCTGCAAAATTGAACACATCATCAGTGTGTGTTTCTGCTTCAGCCGACTGTTTACCATCTTCGTTTCGTTTGACAGCTAGCCAGCAAATTGTAGAGAGAAAAACGAATTTAGGTCTCTCTTCTGCCAAATCGATTCATCGACCCTTTGTTCAGACATACTTTGCCGACATTATTTCATACCTGAGAGAGACAGCAACTTTGATCAGAAGTTTGCTGCAAAATTGAACACATCATCAGTGTGTTTCTGCTTCAGCCGACTTTTTGCCGAAGAAATGGCACCAAGTATAGACACTCCGACCAAATAAAACTACGTGAAGGCACAGGCCTGCCTTGCACACACATTGTACACGTGTCAACCTATCAAGTTAGGCAGCCAGCTGGCGCGGTCCCACTTGGATAAGACACTCTGAATAGAGAGGGGAAAAGAAATCCAACAAATTTTACCGTACAAAAATTACAGATACGATTGCGGGGAACGCCGTTTTTTGTCACCGGGAAATGCAACTTCAAGCCTTTTGAACGAAACAAGGAAGAGGCTGCCGGTATTTTGTGGGACACCCGAAGTACAAGCGCGCATGTAACCGGTATACTTAGGAGGGAGCGCGTTTACCGGATACGGCCGGTAAAAAATTGCCGTTAAAAACACCCTGAGGAAGGTGGATTCCAAACGGTTTCCCGGTTTTTCTTGTACGACAAGCACGCCATTTGCACCGAATCCCACCCCAGTCCTGAGTCCTGACGCCTCTCGTCTTCTCTCTCCTCTGAGAGAGACATTTTAAAATGGGTTGGAACTCCTTAGCGTGCACAAGTGCTTCCGTGGAAAATTGACCTAACATCATTTACTTCCCTTTATTCCTCTTTTATCCCTTCAAAATTTCTCGAGAGAATAACTTGGACACTCCATCTTTAATAGCATGAGCGGCTGCCCACTCTTTCATTGTCTGCTTTCTTCTTCTTTTTTTCTCAATTGTGGCTTATGAAAATTCAATGGGGTAAAACTTCCTCGCGATGGTGGCCACAGGGGAGTCACTCCGGTAAACGTGAGCCTAGATCTAGGCTCTCTGTCGTTGAGTTGGGTGGCTCTCGGCCACCTCTCGCGGTGCGCACCACCCCTCCGACGGGGAGATGGGCTACCTCGAGCAAAGGGCCCACCCCTCCCGTTCAATTTTTTCCAGAGGATGACCACGTGGACAAACTTTTGTGAGGTTTTTTTTTCAAATTGATTCACATGGCGAGATCTTATTAGATGTTACATGTCTCGTTATTAGTTGACTGTGTATGTAAGGGACAAAATTAAACGAAATGATTACATCGATAAACAACAATAACATAAGAACTGGTTTAGAGCAAATTTGAAAAAGATAATTTTGAAAAAGAGTTTAAAACACAGGGATCAAAATGATCATTAATCCTTACAAATTTGACGTGTACAAGTCAAGTGATATTGCAACGATTGGGTTCATGGAAATTTGCGTGAAACACGATAACTGGTCAATTGCCTCGGTGAACGTGAGTGCAATTTGAGCAAAGGACTGAAGTACTCGAGAAGGCCGATTTAAGTTGAAAAGTTATTTAAAATATAATGTATTTAATAAATTTTTAAAACCAAAATTTAAAATTTTAAAAATTTCTATACAAATATCGATACTTTTAACATAATATTTAATAATTTTTTATACAAATTTTAATAATTTTTAAAAAAATATAATAAATTTTTTCTATATACTTTTTTCAGTACTCTAATATTTTTTATTAAATAATTATATCAAATTATTTTTCTACATTTTTTTTCAAACTAACAAAAATTAAATATTTTTTAAATTTATTAATTTTTACACAAAAATTTATAAAATTTTAATCTACGTAAATATTTAAATTATATCAAAAATCTTAAAAACTTTTCTCTTCCCCGTAGTCGCTTGGAGAGAAGATTTTTTTTCTTGCGTCACCGCTCCTTAAGGGCGGTGTTATTTTGACTCTTTTTTTTATGCGGTGTTATTTGACTTAAATGCATAGAAGTTCCGTGATTCTTTGTGTCATAGAAGCATGATGAGAAAGAGGGAAACGAAAATGATATATAAAGGGTTGAATTAGTTTTACGTTTATACCCTTCACTCTACTGTTTGTTTTACTTCCTGACCCCTTTGTGTAGCACAGCCAGCTAACCTTCGTATCTGCCTCTATATAAACCCACTGACTCTCTTTCCTTTTCCTACACAAAACCTTCTCTCTTTGTAACAATCACACTCTTTCTCTTTCTCTTTCTCCTAGCACATCAAAGTCACCTCTCTTTCGGTGCACAAAACAAAGAAAAAGAACATAGAAAACAAAAAAACACCATGCCTGAGGCTCCAAAGTGCTCGTTGAAACCCACAGACAACAATCTTGCAGAGAAGAACAAGAAGGTTCTTCAATTCATTGAAGATGTCACGGCCAACGCAGATGAAGCTCAGCAGCGTGTTCTGTCCGAAATACTCTCTCGCAATGCTAACGTGGAGTACTTACTGAGGCACGGCCTCCACGGTCACACCGACCGCGAGACGTTCAAGAAAGTCATGCCTGTTATCACCTACGAGGATATCCAACCGGATATTACTCGTATTGCCAATGGTGACTCTTCCCCAATCCTCTGCTCGAAGCCCATTTCTGAGTTCTTGACAAGGTATGCTGCAAGTACCATTTTTTCCATGCTTAATTTGAGCTGTTTAACATTTTTCTCCGATGGTTTGGCTTAATGGGTTGGTCAAACTTTAAGTTTTGGCTTTGTGGTGAATGGTTTGGCTAAATGGATTTTCTTCGTTGTTGGTTTTGCAGCTCTGGGACATCTGGGGGAGAGAGGAAATTGATGCCCACGATAGAAGAAGAGCTAGAAAGGAGGTCACTGCTCTATAGCCTATTGATGCCTGTGATGAGCCAATCTGTTCCTGGACTAGAGAAAGGCAAAGGAATGTACTTTTTGTTCATAAAATCCGAGGCTAAGACACCTGGAGGCCTTTTGGCTCGCCCTGTTCTGACTAGCTATTACAAGAGTTCCCACTTCAAAGAAAGACCCTATGACCCTTACACAAATTACACCAGCCCCAATGAAACCATCCTCTGCCCCGACTCCTACCAAAGCATGTACTCACAAATGCTTTGTGGCCTCTGCCAAAACAAGGAAGTCCTGCGGGTTGGCGCAGTTTTCGCCTCGGGCTTTATCCGCGCAATCCGTTTCCTCGAAAAGCATTGGTCCTCTTTTTGCAACGATATTAGAACCGGAACCATCAACCCCCAAATTACTGATACTTCCGTCAGAGAGGCTGTCATGAAGATCCTCAAACCTGATCCCAAGCTGGCTGATTTCATTGAGGTTGAGTGTAGCAGAGATTCCTGGAAAGGAATTATAACCAGATTGTGGCCCAATACCAAGTATGTGGATGTTATTGTGACTGGGACCATGTCACAGTACATTCCAACTCTTGATTACTATAGCAATGGCCTCCCACTTGTGTGCACAATGTATGCATCCTCTGAATGCTACTTTGGTGTCAACCTTAATCCTCTTTGCAAGCCTAGTGAAGTGTCATACACCCTCATTCCCACCATGTGCTATTACGAATTCCTTCCTGTGCACAGAAACAATGGCGTCGCTCACTCCCCCTCTGTGCCCAAATCTCTCAGCGAAAAAGAACAGAAAGAATTGGTGGATCTGGTTGATGTCAAGCTTGGCCAAGAATACGAGCTTGTTGTTACAACTTATTCTGGTAAGCTCCTTTATTTCCTCTTTAACTCACTAGCCATTTCAAGTACATATTTTTATCATATTGGAACTTGGTTGTGCTTAACATACTTTTGATATTGTAGGCCTTTATCGCTACAGAGTTGGAGATGTGCTCCGAGTGGCCGGATTCAAGAACAAGGCCCCCAAGTTCAATTTCATATGCCGAAAAAATGTGGTCCTGAGCATTGATGCTGACAAGACTGATGAAGTTGAGCTGCAAAATGCAGTAAAGAATGCTGTGAACCATTTGATGCCGTTTGATGCAACTCTGGCTGAATACACTAGCCACGCCGACACTTCAACAATCCCAGGCCACTATGTGCTATTCTGGGAGCTTAGCCTCAATAGGTCAACCCCGATTCCACCCTCAGTGTTTGAGGACTGCTGCTTGACCATTGAAGAATCCCTCAACAGCGTGTACCGCCAAGGTCGTGTCTGGGATAAATCAATTGGCCCCCTAGAAATCAAGATTGTTGAGCCTGGGACCTTCGATAAGCTCATGGACTTCGCCATTAGCTTAGGGGCGTCTATAAACCAGTACAAGGCTCCGAGATGTGTGAAATATGAACCCATTGTTGAGCTGATGAACTCGAGGGTCGTGTCAAGCTACTTAAGTCCCAAATGTCCCAAATGGGTTCCAGGCCACAAGCAATGGAACAAACAGGACTGAAAGAAGTGAGGCACTCTGGACAATTGTAGTACTCAGAAGCTTTTGGAGGTTCACAAGAACTGTTTTTGTGATCATCTTAGGGAAAATTTAATTGTCCTCTTTAGGTTAGCGGGGCTATCTTTTGCTCTTTTCTCTTTCTTGAATATTTTAGTCGTCGTCTAATTTGCATAGACTTTGATTAGCCATGTACAAAAACAGTTCCTTGTTCAAGGAAAGCTTCTCTTATTTTCTTCTACTTTCTTTTCTATTCCAGGTGTTTAGTGCTGTTTCTTGCTATAATCATCACGTTTTATGGGGAATTTGATTCCAAATTCCGGCAGGAATCGTGCCCACTGAAGAAGTCTCATGGGCTCTCTTCTTCTGAACTCCCATATCTTTCTATAATTTTCAAGAAAAGGACACCAACTTTTCCAACAGTAATTGAGTTAGTCTATGAATAAATCACTCTCCCCGAGAGAGAAACTAATCCAATTGCCTAGTGACCTGCCCACATGACACAAAAAGCGCTGTCTCTCTCTCTGTCAAGAGCATCATGGAACTATGTAATGAAAATAGAAGCATCTTTTTCCCCATTATTAGTTTAGGTTGGGGTACAGCTTCTCCCCCATTATCTATGTAAATTGTCAAATGAAAGATAGAATAGATTAGCTAGGGTCATGTAACCAATAAAAAAAATAGAAAAGAGACCAAAACCAATCGTCCATGAGACTTATAAAAAGCAGGGATAATATCTATTGATCGAGCTCACTAATTAATTTTTTTTCCCTGAGCATAATAAATGTCAATTTAATAAAATATAGCAATTTCCCTGTTTCATGGAAACAAAACTTCAGACTTGCATGTGCTTGGTTGGTCCAGATTAGGGCATGAGGTCTAGTGTTCCTTAGCCGACATCATATTTTAGACCTAATCCTTATGAGACGTTTTATAAATAAAACCCAGTAACCTATATGAAACGAGAAACAGATAAATGCAAAAAAAATATTAGGCACTATTTGAGATCTATCACCATTTCCAACTTTGGTATTGGGATTTGGGATTCATCTTCTGCTAAGTAGTTTGGTCAAATCCAGATTTTATATTCGGCCATCATGAAGTAAGCTGCAATGTATGTTCCAAAATTTTTTTGAACACAGATGCCAAAGTTTCATGCCATGCTAGAAGGCTTTTTGAAGCACACCCATGCATTGAGAACCTGAAATGGTTTTTTTTTTTTGAAATCCCCAACGTTTGTGTCACTGTTACACTAGGACCCATCTCTGTTCCGGCCATGAAAGTAGCCGGGCATTTGCACAACCGGTCAAAAGACGAGAACTGGTGAAAGGCCAAGAAAGTTTTGTATGGGAGTGGCAGGGACAGATACGGCAGAGTCAGAGTACTGTAACACTGTTCTCTATCTGTATGCCTTTGTATCCGAAAGCAAACAAAAACAGTGTTTGATATCTGAAAATGTTTTCAAAGAATCCCGTCATACAGAAAACGGTAGTCCCCCCAGGCAATCTCAGATAATGGTGAGAGAGAGTTTCAGAGACAAATTTTCAGGTTTGCAGATTGAAGAAAAAGCTTCAGAAGCACTTATGCTTGAAGATAAGGCCTTTTTTGTTTGTTTTACTGTAGCCATGTAATCTACTGTATCAGAGGGCTTTGTCTTCTTCGTGATTCTCGATCTCCTTGCTGATTTTCTATACGCACCAAAAGGAACACGATAATATACGTTCACGACAACTCCACCCAAATGTAATCGGCGAGGAATTGCTCGAAATAACCCCCCCGTAGGGCAACATATTTTCATTTTTATATCTCTTGGCAAAAGAAAATGGAAATGGTCCAAGAGGCGAGAACTCTGACAAGACCTGTTTCGCTCGTGGGAAAACTGCTTCCAACCTAACAAAATTCACCTGTCATTCCAAATGTCAAATTGAGATAACTTTTTATAACTTTTGTTTATAAAATTTTAATTAATAAAATAGCTATACAGGCAACAGAAAAGAAAAAAAAATATCATAATACAGGTAAAAAGTAAAATAAAATTCTATATTTTTTATTGTTTTTACTCCTTATAACTTTTAAAATACATCAATTCTCGTCCTTCGTTAAATGAGATAAAAAGTTATGTAAATTAAGAGAAATACTGCTCAAAGAAATAGTTAGATTTTTTTTTTAAATAAATAAACATAACAATAAAATAGAATTTTTATATAGAAATATAGAAATATATATTTTTAATAATATTATCAGCTATTTTGATAAATTTTTATCTGATTTTAGATCAAATTGAAGGAGGGTGAGAATTGTTTTTTTAAAATTAATTGGATATAAAAAATATTAAAAATTATACAATCCGATTTTCAATTTTTAACCATATATATATATAAGAAGTGTAATATGATATTTAAACAAATAAAATAAAATAAGTGCAGCAGAATGCAGAACATCCCATAAACAAATTAAGGAAAAAAAGAAAAGAAAAAAAAATACTCACTCATGGACTAATGGACACTTTACTGGTCGTATGAAAGCGCAAAATACTCGGCGAGGAGGACTTTGAAAGGGAAGGGGACATGTCCACGTAACCCTTGATGCCTTGTCTGTGGGGTCCAAGTTCCATGCAGTCACGGCTCCATAGAAGCGTAGAATCCGGGAAAAAAAATATTCGGACGGGGGCTCTGCTATGGGGGGACCATGCATAAGCTCTCGCCACGTGGTAACCAGCAGCGTTGACATTACGTGTGGATTAAGGGTAGACCCCCCGGGTCCCTCTCCTCCAAGGACATAAATTTTTGAGCAATTAGTTTTGCAAAATGGGAAGGACGAGGGGCCCGTGGCTTTAGCCAATGGGAGACCACAGATCCACGTGGGTCTGTTCCGTTTGGTCGGCCCTTCTAACCTAGCGGATACGACCCTGTACGTGCGTCACATAGCGGTCCAATTTTGAAACCACTTTTGCCAAAGCATAAAAGAAAAATCATTAAAAAAACAAAATAATTTAGGATGTATATATGATATATGTTATATGGTCTAAATTAATAACATAATTGGACCTACTGGCTGAGTGGCTGCAGATGGATGGCTCACGTGTAAGACAAGTTTCAACAAAAATAAGAAGAACAAGATCAAAGCAAGTTATGTCTTTGGGTTTTGTTAATGGTGGAGGATTCTAGCATCTGAACACTAGTGAAAAATAGTATCAACGGTGATTGAAAGCTATATATCAATTCAGGAGACTGTGAATATTGGCAGAAAGATGCATAGTTGGAAAGTTATTCATGTCAGAAGAGGTGCGAATGAGGTTCCGCACTCCCTTGCTCGTTGGGCCGCAGTCGAGATTAGTCTAGATGACATTTTCCATAGTTGTGAACATGTTCTTGATTTACCTTGATTATATGCTGGTACTGATCTTCCTTGATGTTTTGGTTTGGTTTCGGTATAAAATGAGGCCTTGATTACATCACGGCTGTATAGGACATAAAAGACATATGTTGCAATCCATCCAAATGTGTGAAAGATCCGTTACAATATTTTTATTTTTGGACAGATAATGCGTGCAACTTTAATAAGTTTTTCTTTCTTGTTCTTTATTTCAAATTTTCCTTTTTTTTTGTTTTGGATGAATTTTAAATCACCTCCCCTAAGATATCTTATAACCATTATCCAACCGAGTCAAAGATGGAGAATTCAAATCCTAAGGACCCTATATTGGGAAATATTTATATATTAATTATTAAAGATGATACACGTGGAATATTGATTACTAAATTAAATAAAGACTAATTAACTAACAACCACTTATTCGAGGACCGGCTGTTGGCCCAAAACTCACGTGATAGGTCAGGGTTCGGTGAGACAAAGGACACGGCCCAGCTTGGGTCAATCAAAACGTACACCTGTGATGTCACCTCACACGTGTTTAACATAATCTACCACGATAGGCACTAAACACGTGTGGCCCCAATTGACTTAGACTGGCCCCCAAACCCCCCCATCCACACGTGGGGGACATGCGTTTTGTTCCTTAGCTGGGCCCTAACGATAGGCTTGGCTGGCCCAGTTTAGGCCCAAACGTTGTAATGAATAGTGCGGCTGTAACTGAAAGCAGTTTGTTAAAGGTAATTTAAGGAAATTCTTTTTTTTTAAAAAAAAAAACAGAAATATATATGAAAAAGGGGACGTGCTTCTTTCTTTATACTGACTTCTTTTGTTTTTCTAAGCGAGTAAGCATGCTTCATATGCTCACGCTGTGAGTTAAACCCCACTTCTGAATAATTGGTTCCAATAATTGGAGTTTTAACCAAATTTTAAAATTTTATATTATATATATACGTGTACGGTTTATATTTTTAGCCGTAGATGTTGGACTCGTGACAAAACCGCAGACAAGGATATTTAAACAATTTAATATATATTTTGGGCAAAATAAAAGAATCTAACAAATGTCACCTTCCCAAAATTCAACACCAGCTAGCATATAAAGTCATACACAATCTTTGTGAGAATATTAACTAAAAGATCACACACAATGATGACATGACAAATCACCTAATTTCCTCTTAATTTTGTTGGTTAAGGAGACCCAATCATGTTAGGCTTTACTTGTGGCAATTTCCAACATAACATAGCATTGAGTTTCTATGATTAAGATATAATTACTCAACAAAGCGTGCTTATAGATATATTAGCATACTGCTCAGATTCCTCACTACATCAATACAAATTTTATAGTATTATTATTATTATTATTATCATGAAGTCAGGTTGAAGTCCATCACCAGTTAAACTTGGGAATTCCACATAGCTCAAGGATCACTAGAGCATAATGAATCTACTGTGATTCGAACCTTCGTTGGGAGCAAACCCTAAATTTTAAGTTCTAAGAGCTACAGCCCGCACACCACTAAGCCACCAACCTTGGTGGTAAATTTGATAGTATTATTGGTAGTAGTGGTTTGCTTTCTTTGTAACTCTTTTCAATGTTATCCTGTTGGGGACCGTTGAGCAGGTTATGTGAAGTGTCCTCCTAACATCTAGTATGGTTGAATTCAAATATACATGATGGTTACATGAAAGCTACAGAACCAAAAAATAATACAGAAAAAGTTAAAAAAGAAGTTGGTGAAGAAGATAGCTAAGTTGGAAGATATTACAGAATATGTACTTGAAAAGAGGAACTTAGGTAAGAACATGTGTGAAGCAATAGCCACCAAAACCCACCATTCGTCAGTCATATATCACTCCTGTTGGGTGCAACCTATCGACCAACCGGGCTATTTAGACCCAGTCACCCAAGCGTATAATATTTAAGCTTTCTCACTGATTGCTGCTCAAAACATTCTTAAATACGTCAATAAAAGGATATTCCTTTCGTTTTCGGATCAATGTTGTTGCTTTCTTATAGGTCATACGAGAAGGAAAAATGCGTTACAGTCTTGCATGGCGATGCCAAAGTCTTACGGGTCCAGGTAGACAATGGCTAGGTAGCACAGAGACTTTGCTGTTTCACCTTTCTTGTGCAGCTTTCTCTTTACCAGAATTTCAACCTCTTTGGGGTTGCGTCCTTTTAAATATGGCGTTAATGACGCTGCAAGGGAAGTAGGAGACTGGAACGATAAGGACTAAATTCAACCCCAATTTGAGGAAGGTTGTATTGCAACCATGGACCACTCTTGTTCACGAGTGCTATGTTTTTAAAATGCACTCTGTTTTGTTTTCTCTCTCTTCTGCGTTCCATTTTAATGCAAGTGAAATGCTCAGATTCCCCCTAATGCAATGATTGCAGCTGCAAAAGCATAATTACTTGTTAATGGTTGTTATTGTTATCCAGGTTTTGGACCGTTCATAATGTATGCAGACGCAGCTAAAGGGCAATCACTCTGAATGTGAGGCCGGTTTTGCAGTAGCCTTTGGACCACTTTAATACTATAGGTGCTCCTGATTTAGATTGTGTTTGGGGCTTTCTTTTCGTAACCTTTCTTGGGTAGGATATGCTCCATTTATTCTAGTGCATTACTGCAGAGATTTCTCTATACTCGCCTGTTTAAAAGTATGATTGATGGCTAATAATTGTCATTATTCGTTCTGTTTGGGATGTTAAGGAGCAAATGTGTCTTCCTACTCCCTAGTATCTGACTCTCTTGTGCCAATGGCTACCTCCAAAAGCTACAAAACAAGCACATTATAAATTGATATGTGCTGATGATGAAGATAGATAGGGGAACATAATAATGCAGTTAGGCAGAGCCAGACAAGTTTGATGTAGAGGGAGGGAGCCCGAGGACCACTCTTCTATCAGTGACCTTACACTATTCTTCAATGGTGATCATTTCTGCATTTGTCTCCATGACTGATAGATAATGGTGATAGTACTCCTACTTAATTACTTTGTATGTTCTTTTCATGACAGTATCTTTCGTGATTGTCAGGAGAAACACTTGAAAACACATCAATTATCAATAACTAGACTACCCTTTGTCTTCTGACCTAAGAAATTCTAATTAGAAGCTACATGTAAACATACATTTTCACTAATTACCTTTAAGTTGGAACTAAAATGTGAACACTGACATCACAATGTACTTATAGTGTTAGAATTATGTGCCCTCGATAACCAAATTGATTAATTTGGTCCTAATATCTCATATGGAATATAGTATGGTGGAAGGAATTAATTGTATGTAAAAGGGGCATATTTGCAATAATCTTAAATTCCAGGGGTCAATTACAATATGTTGATGGACTTGATTGTAATTAGTAGAAGCCCTAATTGTATTAGAAGAAGAGTTCTTCAGTGTTATCCTACGGCTGGAATTTGAGATCCCTAAGGATCCTATGTCTCATGCTCTTTCTAGGATTTTTCCATGGCCTATAAATATAATTGTTATATTCAAGGGGTTGGCCATCATAACCTATTAGGGAAATCCCGATAACGAGAGAGTGACATAAATCCCATAGGAGGCAACACATCTGAGTTGTTGTTCTGAATTGCTGGAGCTTTGGATTTGATCGTAAAGCGGCTTAAGGTTTGTAGATTCCTAAATTTCCGTGTCAGGTATGGAATCGAATCCGAAATTGTAATCATAAATCCTGGATGATGTTTTGTTGAAAACATGTTGTTTGTTTATAGTTTAATTCCGCATATAAACTATCAGTGGTATCAGAGCATTAGGTTCACATGATTGCAATTGTTGGATTATATGAACTTTGCTTAATTTTGATTGAGAATCAAAACCCAATAATTTTTCTGTTACTATTCAAGTGAACTGTGCATAATTTTATTAAACTCGATTGACTGTTCAAGTGTTGTTTTACAAAAATTGTTTTATAAAGAATTATGAACTGTTATTGAGATTTTTTTTCTCTTCAAAATATGTCCGGCGGCTATAAGGACGGCAGCCGCCACACCACTGGCCGGAGATGCGTCCGGTAAGACCGGAGCAACCTTCTGACCGGAACAGGTGGAGGTCCGGCGGCCATAAGGTCGTGGACCACCACCAGCACACCCGTGTGAGACACGGGTGTGAAAGGGCTATTTAGGCCCAAACGGCGGCAACCGCGCGCCGGTAGGCTGCACGGTGGCCGCCGATGGCAAGGCCGGCCAACGTCTGGCAAGAGACTGGCCGGATGTGGCAGACAGCGGCTGTCCTATCTCCCGAAGGCCATGAGCGGCGCCCAGGGATGAGATCCCAGGGTCGCCCGCTTGGGCCAAACAGGTAGGGCATTTTTTGCCCTACCCGGTTCAGTAGCCCAGCCCATGAGTGGGCTAGGGCCACGGGTTGGAACTGGGCCCGCAGCCCAGCCCAAGTCCGGGTATGACCCGGACCATATATACGGTCCGGGTTTGACCCGGTTGACCGTTGACCAAACCGGTTTGACCGGGTTGACCGGAATTTTTTTAAAAAAAAATTTAGAAATTTGTCTTCCAATTTTTTGTGCTAAATAGGATTAATTATAGTAATTTTTCCTATGGTCTCTATTATCAATAAATAGGAGTTTTACTTGATTAAAATTGGTTGAAGCCAAAATGGATAAAACCGATTTTAATTTTGGAAAATTTTCTTATTTATCTCTTGGGAAGATAAGTGTCTACATCTTAGTGGGAGTGTCTTCTAAAACAATGACATAACTCACAAGTATTTGGAACACACTTAGATAATGAAATGCACAAACCAAATAAACGCTAGTGCTAAAATAGTACAAGACGTGTTTATTTAGGTAGGCCAAAAGTAAATCGAGAATCACAAATATTTTAAAATATTTTGCATATGATGTAAATTTTGATGAATAGTAGCTATTCGCCTTTACAAGATGTGTACAATGAGTACCAAAATGGATTTGTTGTTGCATGTAAGGTAGAGGTTCTCGATACCCATTTAGAATATTATAAATATAAATGTTATATTTTTCATTATTTTGATATATGTGATATATCTGTTTATTGTTCGGATGGGTGGTACCATTAGTTATTCAAAAACCTGAATCTAATGGAATTATATATGTGAATGATTTTGCAGATTCAAAATGACTTTTATTCCTTTGGCTAGGATTTTGGATGACAATCGGTTGACAGGACCGAATTATGTTGATTGGAAGAGAAATCTTATGATTGTTCTCTCAGCCGATAAGATCGGTTATGTTCTAACCTCTGAGACACTTGAGCTTGCCTTGGACAATGCCAGTGAGGAAGAAAAGAAAGTCTTTAACAAGTGACATGATGATGATAATATGACAAAGTGTTATATTATGGCTTCAATCTCAAATGTTTTGCGGAAAGATTGTGAAGGCATAGCTACAGCTACAGGCACTATGTTGCATCTCCAAGAAATGTTCGGAGAGCAGAGCAGATCTGCTAGGCAGACTGCTATGAAGAATCTGATGTCCACCAAAATGGTGGAAAGGAGCCCAGTTCGGGATCATGTCTTGAAGATGATTTATTTCATCAACGAACTGGATTTTTTGGGAGCTGAGATGGATAGTGACACAAAAGTTGATGTCATTCTTTCATCTCTGCCTGATTTTTTCAATTAGTTTGTCCTTAATTACAATATGAACAAGATGAGTGTGACATTGTCAGAGTTGCTCAATATGTTGCAGTCAGCTCAAGATCTCATCAAGAAGGACAAAGGCAAAGAATGTTCAAGGTGGACAAGGAAACAAAGGAGGTGACAAGAACAAAGGCAAAGGAAATTGTTTCCATTGCGGCAAGCCCGGTCACTGGAAGAGAAATTGCCGAGTTTACTTAGCTTCTCTTAAAAAGGGCAAACCTTCTGAAGGTGTGTCTAATATGCTTGTAATTGAATTGAATTTAATGGATGGTCCATTTAATTCATGGTGTGTGGATTCTGGTTCTACATCTCACATCTGCAATATGTTGCAGGGGTTCAAGGAGACCAGAAAGCTCCATGAAGGGGAGCTGATCCTTAAGATGGGGACGAGTGCAACTGTTGCAGCGACTACCATCGGAGTGTTTAGTTTAGAATTATCGAATAATAGAATTTTGATTCTAGAAGATTGTCTTTATGTTCCAGAAGTACGTATAAATTTGATTTCTGTTTCGAAACTTGTTTTATCTGGATATTCGTTTCTTTTCAATTCAAAACTTGTTATAAAGTTTCAAAATAAATTTGTTGCTTCTGGAATTATTTGTGATGGTCTTTATCTTTTAAATGTTGATAATTCTTTGAATAATGTTGAGAATGATGATTCCAGTGTGTTATCCCTTAAAAGGAAGAGGGATGTTAATCCAACCTACTTATGGCATCTAAGACTTGGTCATGCCAATATTGATAGGATCAATAGATTGGTAAGGGATGGGCCATTACAATTTCTAAAAATTGAGCCCTATCCAATCTGTGAGCCCTGCTTGCAAGGAAAGATGACCAAAAGTCATTTTACAGGAAAAGGAATAAGAGCCACAGAAGTATTAAGATTAATACATACTGATGTTTGTGGTCCCTTCAACCACATGGCAAGATGAGGTTTCTCTTATTTCATTACTTTCATTGATGATTATTACAGGTATGGTTATTTATACCTGATGAAGCATAAATCGGAATCTTTTGAAAAGTTCAGGGAATTCCGCAATGAAGTTGAGAAACAGATTGGAAAGTCCATTAAAATGATTCGCTCCGATCGGGGAGGCGAATACCTCTTGGATGATTTTAAAGTTTATCTTAAAGATAATGGAATCATATCTCAACTCACACCACCAGGCACACCACAACATAATGGTGTTGCAGAAAGAATGAATAGAACCCTATTGGATATGGTTCGTTCCATGATGAGCATATCTAAGTTGCCCATATCATTTTGGGGACATGCTTTGGAGACCGTTGTTTACTTGTTAAACATGATCCCTACAAAATCAGTTCCTAATACCTCATATGAGTTATGGACTGGCAAGAAGCCAAGTCTTAGTCATTTTAAGATATGAGGTTGTCCAGCTCATGTTAAAAGGTTTTAATGTGGATAAACTGGAATCAAGGACTGATAGATGCCTATTTGTAGGCTATCCCAAAATGACTATTGGTTTCTACTTTTATAATCCTAATGAAAACAAAGTGTTTGTTAGCAGAAAAGCTACTTTTCTTGAAGATGATTATAGTTTGAATGAAACCGAGAGTAGAGTTGCTCTTGATGAGCAAAAAGATAGATAGTACAGTGACTGTGCAGAACGAGAACAATGAGGATCAAGTGGTTGCTCCCACTGATCAAAGTGAACCTGTTGAGACACAGGAGTCTCGTCGTAGTAAAAGGATTATAAGACCTCCAGTAAAATTCAATTTGTTAAATGAGATTTACCAAATGGAATCTGAGGGACTGGAGATTGATCCTTGTGGTTATACAGAGGTTGTTAATGACAAAGATGCTAAGCATTAGAATGTGGCCATGAAATTAGAGATGGACTCCATGTTTTCCAACAAGGTATGAACCTTGGTAGACAAACCAGAAGGCATTAAGCCTATAGGTTGCAAATGGGTCTACAAAAGGAAACTTGGACCAACAGGAAAGGTAGAGACATTTAAAGCTAGGCTGGTGGCAAAAGGGTATACTCAAAAGACTGGTATTGATTATGAGGAAACCTTTTCACCTGTAGCCATGCTAAAGTCCATAAGGATTCTATTAGCGATTGCGGCATACTATGATTATGAGATATGACAAATGGATGTGAAAATCACATTTTTGAATGAGTATATCCATGAAGAAATTTATATGGACTAGCCAGAAGGTTTCATATCTCGGGAAAATGAATTGAAAGTATGCAAATTGGAGAAATCCATTTATGGCCTAAAACAAGCATCACGTTGTTGGAACATCCATTTTGACGAGTCAATCAAAATGTTTGGTTTCTCACAAAACATGGATGAACCTTGTGTCTACAAGAAGGTTAGTGGGAGTGCTATTACTTTTTTGGTTCTTTATGTAGATGACATACTACTCATTGGGAATGATGTAGGGGCTTTTTCATCTGTGAAAATGTGGTTGTCTAACCAATTTTCAATGAAGGACCTTGGGGAAGCATCCTACATACTCGGGATCAAAGTGTTTAGAGACCGAAAGAAAAGAATACATGGTAAATTTAGCATGGTAAATTCCAAGAAAGGGTTTCTACCCTTTAGACATGGAATTCATCTCTCTAAGCAAATGTGTCCAAAAACACCTGAAGAAAGAGAGAAGATGAGTAACTGCCATTATGTTTCGGCTGTAGGGAGTCTCATGTATGCTATGCTTTGCACTAGGCCTGATATCAGTCACGCAGTTAGCGTTGTGAGTAGATATCAATTCAATCCAGGTCCAGAACATTGGTCAGCAGTGAAACATATCCTCAGGTATTTGAGAAATACAAAACACTATTTCTTAGTGTATGGCAGTGAGGATCTGACTGTCCAGGGATATACAGATTCGGATTTCCAATCAGATATTGATGATAGAAGATCAACGTCCGGATTTGTGTTCCTTCTTGGCAAATGAGCATTTAGTTGGAGAAGTTTTAAGCAAAGTACTACTGCTAATTCTACAACTGAGGCAGAATATGTTGCTGCATGTGAAGCTGCAAAGGAAGCTGTGTGGATTCACAAGTTCCTTCAAGAACTTGAAGTTGTCCCTTCGATTGAGGCACCTATTCCCTTATACTGCGATAACAATGATGCAATTGCACAGGCAGTGGAACCAAGGTCTCATCAAAGGACAAAGCACATAGAACGTCGTTTTCACCTAATATGTGATATCATATCCAGAGGTGATATCAAAATGGTGAAGGTTGCATCAGCTGATAATTTAGCTGATCCATTTACAAAACCTTTATCTCAGAAAGTGTTTGAGAAACATATTAATGATATGGGTTTGATATATATGTATGATTGGGTTTGACGTTTTATTTCTTTATTATATGATAATAAAAGTTTATTTGTTTCTCACATATATTTATTGTTGTTATGGGTTTATACGTAACATGAGATGTTATGTATGTAAATTTGTTCAGGTAACATTGTAGAAAAATCATGCTAGAGATTAATGAATCAAAGGCAGGGAATAATGATTTTTCAGTTCCTTGTAAGCCTGAAAGTGTTCTAGAATTTTGTAACATAAAGTCTACACTTGTTGTGCGGAGAATGATTGATTCCATCATTGAGGTATGACCTTAAGCAAACGAGTGGGTGTCATGTAACAAGTACATACACTGAACAGGATCCGATTGAGAACACCTTTTGGAAATGATCACTGTCAGGTTAAAGGTTGTTCTATCATAATTCGGTATTGTCCTTAGACCTGAGAGGTTTATATTTATTCATGAATTGTGTACACAACTTTGATATTGTCAACCGGTGATGTTCATTCAGGACTATATCTGGACATGTTGGGTTGTGTGTGTAATGATTGAGTGGTATGAATGCTCAACAAGGAATCCACCAGTCTTTCGGAAAGACAGTATATTCAGTTAGTGTTCATGAAAGAGTTGGACCAAAAGAATCCGGCCGGAGTGTTTTACAAAACTATTTTATGAATACATAAAAGTATATGATATATATTTCAAAATTGTTTTGTGGTCCAACTGAATTATGAACTAAGAAATCAAGTTTACATGAGATAGGGACATGACGGTGATATTTGGTTCTGAGGGCAAGTGGGAGATTGTTAGAATTATGTGCCCTCGATAACCAAATTGATTAATTCGGTCCTAATATCTCATATGGAATATAGTATGGTGGAAGGAATTAATTGTACGTAAAAGGGGCATATTTGCAATAATCTTAAATTCCAGGGGTCAATTGCAATATGTTGATGCACTTGATTGTAATTAGTAGAAGCCCTAATTGTATTAGAAGAAGAGTTCTTCAGTGTTATCCTACGGCTGGAATTTGAGATCCCTAAGGATCCTATGTCTCATGTTCTTTCTAGGGTTTTTCCAAGACCTATAAATATAATTGTTATATTCAAGGGGTTAGCCATCAGAACCTATTAGGGAAATCCCAATAACGAGAGAGTGACATAAATCCCTTAGGAGGCAACACATCTGAGTTGCTGTTCTGAATTGCTGGAGCTTTGGATTGGATCGTAAAGCGGCTTAAGGTTTGTAGATTCCTAAATTCCCGTGTCAGGTATGGAATCGAATCCGATTGTAATCATAAATCCTGGATGATGTTTTGTTGAAAACATATTGTTTGTTTATAGTTTAATTCCGCATATAAACTATCATATAGGTCTCTTCATGCCTGACTAATTCCAAAATTGCAGAAAATCTGCAGAGTGGATGAAGGATAGCAAGGAAAAGGAGGCTAGCAAGGGGAGGGGAACCAACTTGTTGTATAGTGCACTCTACCTGCAGCACACTGCTCAATTGCATGAACTTTGTTCTGCTTAGCCCGAGAAGAGACAAAAACTTGAAAAATTAAGAGAGTGGAAAAGTTGCTTGACTAGCCCACGATCACCTCTGTTTTAATTGTTGTTCTGCGCATGGAATACCCTTTTAACTTCCTAGAGCTGTCACCACCTACTGCCTACGAAGTCACATTATTGTTCTTTTTGTCTAAAGGAAACATTCAAACTTGTGATCTAATCTAACTTCACCCCCCACCTCCTTATCCACACAACCATGAACCATCTATCTCAGTGCCCTTTTTTGGCCCCCAAAGAGAGAAAAGACAAGCCTCCCTCCATCTTTTGCCAAGCAACTTTTAAGGGAAGGAGTGATTGGCCTCCCTTCATGTTAATAAAATGATTATTTGCCTAACCTGATGAAAACGGAAAAGGGTACTCAAGTAGACCATGAACACCTTTGGGTATTGTCATGCGGATATAATGTAAGTGTTTCTAATGGTGCAACCACACCAACACAATCGATTTTGTTTTACTCAGTTTTAACTTGCTCGACAGCCTGCCTACCTCAATGCCAGTACCCCATCCCATTTCCACCTGACCTTGGACCGGTGGTATTGGTAATTTGAGGCTTTCACAAAAGGATGCATAATTGCAACTGTCCACAATGGAGCACAAAAACATTTGAACTTCATTGCTGAGCCCAAGAAATCTAAAAATGCTTATAGAAATTGCATAAACAAATCCAGGCCCAACCAACTCGATATACATTCAGATGTCTGACAAATCCAGCCTACTTCTATGCAAGCTCGGTGAAAGATTGGGTCCAAACCGAACACTGAGCAAGTAAAAATGACCCAAGCCCAATTTGAACATAGAAGGTTCAGTCTGAGCGAGGAATACAATCACGGGACCTGACTAAAGATAAATTTCTCTGGCCACCAAGGTCTGATGAGTGAACTGTTTCCAGACCTTCCAGAAGAACCAGTAAATGAATAACTTGGGAACAATTTTTCGTGGACATAATGTCAAATTCTCCATCTTCCATTGAAGTTCTTTGACATCCTAAGGATTACTCCAATAATCCCATCTTTTAACTTATTCGTTCATTCCTAGGAAAGAAGAGAGAATGCTTCAAGGCTTCAAGTATTGCAAAACACCGTTTATTTTCAGGATGGATTTCTTTGTATGAAAATGACCAATGATGACATAATTAAGATAAAAGTCTTACTCATGAAATCCAATAAAACTAACTCAGCACCTTTTGCCTCCTTTTTGCCTCAGATTTCGTCAGGAACTTCTCATAATACACTCCATAGTCTCTTGAGTCATATCCCTCCACCGTAAAGAGGCTGCGGATTGTGGGAAAACACAGAGCGTTTTAGAGGGTGGGTTTTCGGGTGTAGTGTGCTGCTTTTGAATCTGAGTCTTGGGAACACAACTTTTCTGTACGTGCAAGTCTCAAATCAAAACAAACCAATAAATTTGACATTACTAAAATTGAAATGCAGACAAACTAAAGCATTGTTCTAAGAGGTCTTAGTTTCCTTGATGTGAATCAAATAGCATATGAAGTGAAATCTTGGAAAGGAGAATTCAGAAATCAATTTTGGGAAAATTAGAAAACTAAAAATACTTCATGCAAATAGCTATAGGAGCTATAGCACAAATGAGATAAATGGGAACCATCGACTGTCAAGCCTGCTGAGGAGAAACATTGACTACCAGTACAGGAGCATCAGGACGTTGAGTCTTTGAGATATGAAAACCTAGCGATACTTGCGATATCCTACTTCGAGCTAGAGAGCTTTTTCTATTCTTCCTAACTTCTCAATATTTTCTCTAGAATGGATAACCATATACGATCGCCCTAGTGCAGGTCCAAACTAACTAGTACTAGTCTACTAGAGACATCAAATTTACAAGACTGACTCTCTACCACTGAGTTATAGATGCTTATGCAGCCTTATCAGATTCACGTGCGAGGAAATACATACATTTGGCATCCGCAGCTACTGATTGTCTAATCTGACCCTCTGATCATGCCAGGCGCGCGTATGATGGTGGTCAAGGACTAGCAAAAGTTGAGAAGATACGTCTGACTTTGAATCTACCAATCACAGGTAATTTGCCTTTTGGTGAAAGCGACTTTTGGGTCATGGTATATGGGCTATATATATATATTTGCCCTTCGTGCTGTGTTCCACATTTTACATGACATGTTTCTTCATATGCCTTATGATTAGCGGATCCATTGCCAAGAAATCCTAGATGTTTCGCTGTTAAGAGGGTTGAAATGATCTACAAATTACTTCATTCGTCAAAATATACAGCAAGTTTGATATCAACCTTGGAGGTTTAAAGCTTTCCTTGAAGAATCAAATATTGTTTCCTAGTATTCAACCAAGCCCGCAATAAATCCAGTCTGGAAATTTTTTTTGGAAAAGATATATCAGTACGAAACTCATCCAAAAGAAAGAGCAGTCCTCAAACTCAACCCCTCCCCCCCCCCCCCCCCCCCGCCAAAAAAAAAAAGAGGAAACAGGTCAGAGGGGCAGTGGATCAGTTGGTGGTGTTGCCTGCGCTATATTGCTTTGACTTTTAGCAAAAGAAAGAAAAGAATTGTGCCTCAGTCAGTCACGTTAAAGTAAGTAGACTGGCTTCGAACCAAAAAGATCCTCAAATTTACGGGGGGAAAAAACACATCTTTATCTTTCTGCTGTAATGCATGCGCAAAATTCCTTTAAAAAATGGGAAACCCTAGGGTTTTTCTGCCCAAGGATAACCAAGAATTTCCATACGACAGAGGCTCCCTTGTGAGAATATATTATAAAACAAAAGAGTACTCCTGAATGAAGAGTGTGCCACATCAGAGTTTGGCATGTGTTACAGGGACGACACATTAAGGAATGATTACTGGCTGTATAATAATGATTGACCCTAAACGACTTTGATCTCCTTTGTAGAGGTTCCCCCTGTTAATTTGATCCTTTTGAGGTCTATTTTTCAGGTATATTCTCCTTTTTCAGCGTCTAACTTCTACATCATTTTTTTAGTTTTTGAATGGAAGACTGTGTATCTGAGGCATTTCTACTGATATATAAATTTTCCGGCGCCATTTTTGCCGGGTCACTTTTCTTTTCTCTTTATCTCTTTCTTCAGCAACAGTTCCTCCGTCCTATTTGTCTTCTTAAAGCACATTGGATACTCCCGAGCCCTAGTTTTGAGCTATTCATGAAAGCTTTCTAGAGAGGATATTTCAGAAAGCAAGCAACGTCTCATGCACCTTTACAAATGAAAAAAAAAAAAGCTTTATGAGTAAATAGCATTGAAGGCTTAAAATCAAATTCCATTAGAAATCTCTGATTTCAGACCCTGTTAACTTATTAATTATTATAAAAAATGTATTTAATCTTTTAGTTTATATTTGATGTGTAACAAGCTACTTATGTTTATTGTATTAGGGCCTAAAAAATTGTCAATGCTCAGAGTTCATGGGTATGTACTCTATTGGAAACTATTCTGTAAAACAACTTATTTAACTTTTAACATCTATTACTTAAAGGAGAATTTTTTATTCTATTTATTTTTTATTATAGGGATAAATACAAAATTAATCCTTGTGCTTTGATCCAAAATAAAATAAGTTATTCAACTTTAAAATTCATCAAATTAGTCTATAAAATTTAAAATTTATTAAAAACTTAATCATTTTAAGATCATTCAAATATGAATAATTTTAAATTTTAAAAAATAATTTTATATATTTTAAAATTTAATAATTTATTTAATTTTTACGCAAACTTGACGAGAATTGTATTTATTCTTTTATTATATTATAAATTAAAAAGACCTCGCTTGAAACTTTTGCCTCAGGCTTCCATTTTGTTTTTTAGCCAGCCCTGCTTGGCGCTTGCAAAGCTTTTGGGGGTACGAGCTAAGCACAGGTTCTTTTCCAATGAATTCCCATTAGCTTTTTAGTACGGAAGCCTCTTAATTATTTTATAAGAAAATCAAGTCCCATGTCCACAGCATAAAACATTGTGAAAGAGACAGAATCAAGCATCCCACGCCACGGTATGTAACCTTGTACGCTATTTTGTCTTGGATTCCGCTAAGACATTAGTACGATCGGTCAGTCTTTTTTTTTTTTTTTTGCGAAAGAGACAGAACCAAGCGTCCACGCCACGGTATGTAACCTTGTACGCTATTTTGTCTTGGATTCCGCTAAGATATTAGTACGATCGGTCAGTCTTCTTATTTATTTTTTCTAAATAAGGAGAATATCATTTCACTTAGAAGTATACAATCATATTGGATACATACGATCTTATGAGGCCGGATACATCGGGTAAAGGTATAAAGTTCATTACAACAACAATAAAAGCCTTAGAGGTTGTACAACGATGGGCCACGAAGGCCTAGACCTGATTCCAAATGGCCACAAAGGTCTCAATATGACAGACTCAAATGATCGAAAATTGGAAACGGGTCCAAAGACCCAAAATTAACTCCGCCGAATGTGACGGTAATCGAAGGAATGGGTAGTCACGCACCACACTCACACTTCCTCGAGAGAGCATCCACACCAGCACCAATGGACAACAAAGGCCACAACAAAAGTCCAACGAAATAACATACAAACACACAGGAAAAATACAACAAAAAAAAACAAAAGAAAAACCGTTGGCTGGTCGAAATTCGACCATAAAACAGAGCTCCGAGACACCACCGAAAAATACCGCAACAGATCCAAGAAGGTGCGGGCGCGTGAGAGGCACGCGCCTGCGCATGGCCATGCGTGAGGAGACACGCCGATCAACGGCAACCAGGGAGAGCGGGAGATGACTTCTTGGAGCTGCTGATGCCTTCCCTACTGAGCATGGCCACCGAAGTCCAACGAGAACGACAAGATCTGGAGTTGAAGACAACCATAGAGGGAGACCAAAAATGAGGATTTTGTGGAAAAGTGTCGGACCAAAAGAGGGAGAGGAGAAATAGGAAGAGAAGGGGAGGACGGTGGGAGGAGCTTGCCGGTCACAGAGAAAGAGGAGGGAGTTCAGGCGAAGGGGTGGGAAAAAGCTAGAGAGTGGGCTGAGCCTCTCTCTCTAGAATGTGTGTTTAGTGTTTTATCCGCTTGCGCCTTGCAGTACGATCGGTTAGTCGATACATCTTTTTAATATTTTTTTAAAAAATAATTACCGTACATTCGTATTTTATTAACCAGACGTTTGGGAACAAAATTTTAATAGTTTAAGGATTGGTAAAAAGTCAAAAATAATAATAAAAAGGTAGTGAAATATATAAATAAAAAATGCAAAAATAAAGAGAGAAATTTATATAAAGATGATAAAAGTAAAAGAATACCTTCACAACAATAAAATTTGCCGACTACCATCAAACATAAAAAATAAAGTTCAAATTCACAAAGAACTAATCTAATTAGTATTACGAGTCCTTTCATTTAATTGATATTAAGGGCGGTAAGATCAGTTCATGTGTCCGAGGTTTAGTCCCGTCAGTATATTTTCTAGTTAAAACTAATTGATCCCTCTAACCTCACTGAACAAAGGTCGAGTAAACTGAATTTCTCTTATTACCCACAACCAAAAATAGGAACATTTATGTACGGCCAGTGGCGGAGCCAGAAATTTTGTATAGGGGCAGAAACGAAATTTTTTTAAAATAATATGATTAAAAATAAATATTAAATATTATGCGAAAAAAAATTTTCAAATAAGATTTCAATATATCAATATTTTTTAATACCTGAAGACAAATATGCAAAAAAAAAAAATTAGAAGGGAGGGGGGACACGAATTAATATCAGGGACGGAGGGAGGGAGGAAGGGAGGGAGGGAGGGGTAGGATACTCATAAATTTTTTTTTTTTTTTTAGAACTGAGGGGGCAGCTGCCCCGCGCGCCCCCCTCCCTCCGCCCCTGTGTACGGCTACAAAAATTGTAAGTCTCGTTGAAATTCAATAGCACGTAACATCCATGTAGGGCTGGCTAATTTTCTATGTAAGACAAAAAAGGGAAAAAGCCAATTTTCCATATAGGGGAAGCAGAAACAGCTGGCTAATTTTCTATATATGGATAAAAGGCCAATTTTCCCTATAGGGGAAGGAAGCAAAAATAATATGAAATCAGAGATAGAAATTGTAGAGTATTAAGGGGAAAAAAACCATCACCAGAATGCCAGATTAGGTTTGGCGATTGAAAATAACTATACAGCCAATATATTAGCAATTTTAAGAACAAAAAAAACAAATTATATTTTGGAATAAATATAAAATCAGTCCTTGTAATATATGAAAAATATAAAATTAGTTCATGTGATTTCAGAAAATGATAAAATCAGTCTATGATAGAAGAACAACGACAAACAAAAATAAAATAACGACAAATAAAAATAGAATTACAGGAATTAATTTTATATTTTTTCTATCATTATGACTAATTCAATTTTTACTTATATCACATAGATTGATTTTGTATTTATCCCTTATATTTTAGTGAAGAAAAAATTATTTTACGTTAAAACAATGGTGGGAGAAAAACAGTTCGGCTACTTTGAGTGGAATACAAAATTCTCCAGCGTAATAATTTATGAGTACACCCATATAAAGGAGGTCAGGCACATGTCACGCGTGGGGGACCTGCATAACCCACACGTGGGCCAAATTCAACTGGTTACCTGGTAACACAGGCCCCAACCTCAGCTGGAACTTTCGCGAAGTTCGCAAAATTAACAAATACGGACAAACCACCGCCAAGTAGCCGGTCACCCTTTGGTCCACGTGTATCAAATCATTTGGGTGCGGGCACCAACTCAGGTCCCCTATGGGTAATGTGATTATCATCCCTAGAAGCTTTTCTTCTTGTCCGTCACGGCGGGCGTGACACTACAGACAACAGTGGCATAAAGGTAAATTAAGAAGTATATCCCGTCCTTTTTCGTCAAAGAAGAATGAAAACTTCGTAATTTTCTCCGGAAATTAAGCTCGGTTTCCTGACATGATTCGTCTTCCCTGCTCATGCACTGATTAGACAAAAAAAACCAAAAAGGCCTGTATAGAAACTGTGAAAGCTGGAAGTTACTTGTTTGCCCCTCACTCAGTTACGAAAACTGATTGGAGCCTTGGAGGGCTTTCTGAGTTTCGGACCTTTCGGCTTTTTGACTGCAGATGCAACCGTTACATGCGCAATGAACAGCGGGAGAATCGTTGATTGACTGAAATACCCTTCCACTCCCTTTAACCCTTGGTTAATATTTCTCCTGTAATAATGGGTTGCAACAACTTAGGCTTGCATATTAATTAATCTAGCTGTCAATTTCTACGATGAAATGTGACCAACATGGATGTACACCGGTTGAGTTGTTTGGACCACTTTAGATAAGATATAATAAATAGCATTATTAATTATACACAGCTTGGAGAATATAATTATAGAAGGGTATAAACAGCAAATCTGACAACAAAAACTATATTATCTTTTAGGATAATTACCTTATTTTTGGAGTCATTTACAATTTGCACTCCGATGTTTTATTTTTGAAACATTGGACCCTTTATTTTCAACATTTTTGTAATGTAAATCTCGTACCTATTTTGGCCGTCTAAATTAACGGATTTCGTCAAAACATGAAACGGTCGACTGCTTTTTATCTGTGTAGCGGTCGACTGGCTCGTTGTGCCTCTCACGTGTTGACGAAATCTGTCAATTTAGACGATCAAATCGGATACTAGGTCTACATTACAAAAATGTTAAAGATAAAAACCTAATGTCTAAAAAATAAAACATCAGGATACAAATTGTAAATGATCCCAAAGATAAGGGACGCAAAATATAATTATCCCTTATTTTTTTGAACTAAAACAAAGAAACTACAGAAAAGATGCGATTTTAGAGATATCGGCTTTCCTTGTTGTCAATCGCTTGAATACTTAGGTGAGAGGACACATTCATATAGTAACATATAAATGTCATTAATTTAATTGAAGATCATCGGTTCATTTGTTTGCTTGCTCAGTTCGGCACGAGACTACGAATAAAGTTTTGTTCAGTATTGAGATAGATCGGCACGAGATTGCAAATAAGTTTTATTCGGAATTAAGATATTTAATAATCTCCGAACATTTTTATGTTGAATTACACTTACATTTGGGTAAAAAATATTATGAAGACAACTATAGATACCAAATATATATGGAAGTTTGGTGTTAATAGCCTCCTAAAATGATGTCAATGAGTAGATGGAAAAATTTAGGCTTACAAGACAATTAAATGCAGCAATAAGCAAGGTATCAAATGACTACCACATGAAGTATAAAGGCGTACGAACACGGAACAACTTAGATGAAATTAAGGTTTATTAGGTGGTACACTACAAAACAATTAAACCCAAACGACAAACCCAATGGCCACCCACTGGTCACCAAACTAGGGCAAGACAGTAATTCTAGTTCCCATGCTCCTTTTTTAAACAGTCTTTCCACTTTCCAACCTCCCTCCTGGCTCTCCCCAAAACCATGCCTTAAACCCCCCCCCCCTCTCTCTCTCTCTCTCTCTCTAATCAACCATGGCCAACTTCTTTAACATTCACTTCACAGTCCTTCTCTCCACCTTTCTGATCTTTTTCTCACTTCACCTCTCCCTCTCCCACTCCTCCATCCATGACCTCCTTCGCTCCAAAGGCTTGCCACCCGGTTTGCTCCCCAAGGAGATCAAGTCCTATAATCTCTTAGAAAATGGTACCCTGGAAGTCTTTCTTGACGGGCCATGCCTAACAAAGTTTGAGAACAGGGTGTACTTTGAAAGTGTCGTGAGGGCTAATCTCAGCTATGGGAGTCTTATCGGAGTGGTGGGTCTGTCTCAAGAAGAGCTTTTTCTATGGCTGCCTGTGAAAGATATCATAGTCGATGATCCCACATCAGGGCTTATACTGTTCGACATAGGGGTCGCTCACCAGCAACTCTCTTTGTCACTCTTTGAAGATCCGCCCGATTGTAAGCCGCAAGGTATGATATTGTCTTCTGGGTCTCAGATCAGATTAGCTTAATTTTCTCCGAATATTACCGTAATATACGTTGCTTTGTTCGGTTTCATGGTTTTGATTGATCGTACATATGCCGGGTACTTTCTTTCCTTTTTGTAGTCTTTGTTTTTTGCTTTGGAGTTTGTAACAACTGTAGCAGTTTGTTCTCATGTCGGTTTCTGTTACTACTTGTGTACGAAACAGCTTTTTCTGATTTAACGACTATGATACCGGATAATTCCAGTTACATTTGAGAATGATGTTTCTGAAACTGAAAGACTCATTCCTTGCCTTTTTACGTTTGTTTTGCTTCTTTTACTGCCTCTCAATTTCAGTCTTCCAAACAGCTGGAAGAAAACGAAAGGAAAACAAAAAATAGTGGGTTGAACTTTCCTACCCAAAAGAAATAATTCAAAAGGAATTTTTTTTAAGGAACCTTCCTATTAAAATACAAACATTACCAATATCAATTGTTAACTATAAATAGGTATTGGAGGGTGGTTGATTATTTTCTCCTTTTCCTTAATTTCATCATCTTGATAATTTAATCTATGTGGGATTTCATTTTTTAAGGCCAGCTGTGTGGTTGTGCAGGTGCTTTGATGAATCATGTGAGGGAGGAAGGTTTTGAGGCTCTGAGATATAGAGAGATGTGAACCTGTTTTCAAGTTTTTTTCTCTATTATTTTTTTGCCTTTTTTATTTTTATTTTTCCTATGTGATGTAATAATCAATAATCTTTTGATCATTATAGCTATATGAGTGAGTGGGTGGGTTTAGATATTTAGAGGTTGAGTAGTAGATTGTAAAGATGTGAAATTCTGGAATCAGATGTCCAATCAATCAAGTTAGATGTGCTCTAAAATTCTATCTTCAAACTTTTGTTTCTTCCCTTTTGTTTAAATCGACTTAGAGATAAAGATCACATGATTATCAAAGCAAAGAATCTAATCTTATATCTAAATCGCTATCTCTGTGAGGTTTCACTCCCTTTGTTAATATGGAAAAAGGACATAATTTTCTTGAGCAGAAGGGAGAAAGTTTGGAGTTCAATTAGATTTTGTGTGGTATTTCTGAAACTTGTTCGAATCTTTATAGCCTGCGTTTTTGGGCATGAGAACTGATACATACAGAGGAAAAGAAAGAATCCTCTGTTCACGGGCATATTTGTACAGAGACGACTCATGAAACTTTTCTTTTCACGGGTTCATGCTGAGATTCCTGTGATTTTAGAAAATAGCCCTCGGTCTAAAATACTCTTTGACAATCAGCCCTGGGGACTTCTTTGGGTTACGCGGGAAATGTGCGCCAATCACACTCACCAAGTGGTGTGGCTATGTGGGTCCAACGCACATCGATATGGGTGGGGCCCGAATTCCTTCGCTTTGACCCTTTCCATTTTGCTTTGCTGTGTCTTGACACCATCAGACTTCTTCACACGAACACCGTGATATGTTTCAGATGGGTATGGTCTGGCATTAAGATCCGGCCGCCTTCTTCATCTTAACCTTTCCCCCTCTGGCTGCAAAGTGCCAAATATCTTAGTCTTTTGAAACTTTGTAATAAAAATTCGGAAAAAAGAAGAAGCAAGAAATTAGGATTTTGGTTCTATTTCTCTTATAGGTTTGGGCAACGTGCAGAGCTCACTACAATGTCGACTCGACTCTATCAATAATTAATGGGAGAGTTGGCATTCCTCTGGGAGGCATTAAAGTTAAAAAATTTCCTGCACTTTCCATCACATTCCTACGCAAAAGATGATTAATGACAGAATTTTCTTTTCTATGCAAGTAAAAAACTGATTAAGAAAACGACTTGTCCTTGTAACATCAACATGCAACGGTTGCCATCTGCCCTATGAAATAAGGACATCGGACCTTCTGTTGATTTCATTTGACCAAAAATACTTGTGATCTGGGAAACAACTGTTCTACACTACTTCCAACTTGGGGGCCCAGATTCAGGACAAAAGAAGAACAGAATTGGGGACAGAAAAAGGCTGTAATGGCAATTGCCAAGCTCAATTATTTGCCAACTCGCATGCAAACGATTATAAAATAAATAAATACAGAAAATATTTTGTCTTACACATACTCTTACCATATTAAACAAAGGGATTTTTTATATAAAAAAATCTTATTGTTAATTTGTTATTGCCTCAAATTCTTTTGGTTTTCAAACATCAAAATCACTACCAATCAAATCCACAGCACCCGATTCCAAGTACTTCTTCGATATCTTTCCCATTCAATGTGTCTGTCATTAATATAAGTGGGACCTGTTAATTATATGGGAAAAGATTTATCTTTATCATCATGTATTGGTAGCTTGCTTTGTCCTTTTGTGTTTATTGGCTTGTGAAAGGCCACGTTCCTATGCCAGCTTCTAATAATGGTGGTCAAGTTGCTAGGTTGGCCATAAAATACTGAACAATCAAAGGGGACAAGGGGCCGGTCGATGTCTTGTAGCGATTGGTTAATATTGGGGCTTGTTTTTTTTTTCTTTTCTAAGCTATATTGGGGCTTGCTCAGTCAATTAGATCTTGACGTTTTTGCTGTATTACATGTGTTTTATCTATCTTATTGGACCGTCATTATGATTTTGATTGCATTGCTCCAAATAGGTGCAATTCAAGCACCCAAAGGCATAGGACCCCGTCTAACGTCTTGCCGCAACCATTGGCAGTGGAGATATCCATGGTTCCCCAACTCCAAGCCCTATATCAACTTCATATTCTCCGTATTGCGTTTAAGCACTCGGATTAAGTATCAATTCAACTGTTTGAGAGAACGTTTATGATCACACCATAACATTGGTAGTCATATTCAAACATACTCCTTCGATGCTAATGTACTTTCATGGAGAGGTCGATTAAGTGACACATCAGTTCAAAGTGAGAAGACTTTTCGTAAAGTCACAATGCTTCGCAGAGTGTTGTAAGTGAAATGTTGAATGATTCATTTTATTCAATTCAATCTTTTTCATTTATTAATAACCTTTTGTCGATTTACCTCTTGAATTTCTTACCCTAACGAGAGTATTCAAGAGATTGATCATTTACTCGATAGTTTGATAAACGATCCTTTAAAATACAATAGTGGTATTAGAGCGGGGTTGGAGGAAATTGAATATGTGATTATAAGAGAACTTGAAGATAAAGAAGAATTTTCATGAAGTGCACTAAATCATGGAAGAACATCAATCGTTCAAGTTTTAGGTTTATATATCAATAGATGTCACTTTATTTACTTGTTATTTTTTCATTATTTGACTGTTGCAAACAATAGTGGGAGATCCTTAATCTGTAAAGAATCACCAATAATTGAAGTGACAATGAGAGATTGGAGAGAAACATAGAGCATGTTTATTGTTCTCCATTGCAAATTGCATATTTTTTTGAACATTGTGCCAAAGCTTAGTTTTAGTGTCCTTAAAATGTTATAAAACCATCGCCACTGGATAGAACACAGTCAAATCCCTTCAAAAAGTGTCCAAGTTCATGAAATTCGAATTTCTTTGCGAAGCAATGGAAGGAAAATGGTTTATGCGAGGAATAAACGACACATCGTTTAGATAAAAGGAAGCGCTAAACGCCACGCCATTTTGACTGATGGAGAGAAGATGACAGAAACGACATGTCGTTTCCGCGTGACGGTTGTGGCTTAAAACAACACGTTGTTTCTATCGGACCAGTTTTCTTATTTTGACTCGAATCATGTGAATCATTTTCAGATCTAATTGAAAATGATATTTTGAAATAAAAAGCATATATAGAAAAGTGGAGGATCACATTCGGGGACCGGAAAGTATTATGATGAAAAATGAGACAAAGGCAAGCTAATGACACCGACGTCGCAAGCTCTACAAGTCAAAGTACAAACTAGTAAACTTTAGTAGGAGGTGAGAGCAAGGGAAAAAGAAGCGTAAAGAAAGTATAAGAGTTTATTTCCAAGTGTAGGATGTCTAAGAGTTTATTTTCAATTGTAGGATGAAAATGCACGTCAAATTACGGAGGTAATAATTGCAGATAATTATAGACTCTTCGTGAGTAGATTCAATTTCGATAAGACATATTGTAAGCATGGAGTTTATAAGAGAAATAATATTTACAGTGGTACTTTGGGCCAAAAAAAACTGTAAGTTCTCAATAACTGAGCAAGTCATTGTATTACATTAGTTTAATGTATGTGCTTAGTATTAATTAGATAGAACATCTAATAGGAAAGTGCATATAGAAGATTCGAATGTTTTAAGGTGGTCAGAATAAAATCTTTAATTTTTTTTGAAGAAAATGAATAAGACATATAGAATGTCTTAGAGACCTCAATAAAATAGTATCGCAAAAAGAGACAATGATTAGGATGAATTTGAGAATATTCTTGAATCGCGACAAGAATTAATTGAAGTTGAAGTTGTATACAAACTTCAAAAATTTTAAAATAAAATGAGTTATTCATATATAAGGCAAGAATTAAAAATGGGGAAAATACATTTTCACCCTCAAACTACCATATGTTTTACACTTTGCACCCTAAACTACCGATTTTGATACATTGCACCCTCTAACTACCAATTTTTGACACTTTGCACCCTATGTCAAATTTGTAGACTAAAATGACGAAAATACCCTTGACCCATTTTACATATATTAAAGATATTGTTGTCAATCTATTAATTTATTAAGGGTATTTTTGTCTAATGGAGGGTGCAAAGTGTTTAATATTAGTAGTTGGATGGTGTAATGTGTCAAAGTGGATAGTTTAGGGTGCAAAGTGTCAAAAATTGGTAGTTAGAGGGAAGATGCAATGTATCAAAATTGGTAGTTTAGGGTGCAAGGTGTAAAACCTATGGTAATTTATGGGTGGAAAGTGAATTTTTCCCATTAAAAATTGTCCTCCATGCCTAGGTGAAAGATAGCCTTTTGGACGACAGGCAGATAGTGAAGCAAATATTTAGTATTTGCAAAATACCAAAAACCTAATATTATTGTGTTAAAGTGATCTAGAGATAGGAGGGTAGATAGATACACATTCTATAGGGGATATTAATGAGTGTGTGTTCCTATTGGGTCGAATGACATGTGTTTTTTGGACCGTCATTATGATTTTGATTGCATTGCTCGAAATAGGTGCAATTCAAGCACCCAAAAGGCATAGGACCCTGTCTAACATTTTGCCGCAACCATTGGTAGTGAAGATATCGATGGTTCGCCAACTCCAAGTCGTATATCAACTTCATATTCTCCGGACTATTTTATAGCGTTTAAGCAATCAGATTTAAGTATCGGTCCAACCGTTTGAGAGAACGTTTATGGACTCTCCATTTGTGGGTTTGAGAGAACGTTTATGGATATGGAATAGGTTTTGCCATTTGTGCACGTGAACAATTAAGTTATGGGTTTCTAACATGGGGAACATGACGGAGCGGCCCAAATCATAGTTGGGTTTTAACACTTTTGGACGTCCGCATTGGGTGGAGTGGCCCAAATATGAAAGGGAAATACAAGCATTCACGCTCCAGATTTCCCGTTTGGGTTAGTATGTTAATTTTAGTCCTTAAGTTTTATGTCATTTATCAAAATAATTTTTAGGTTTCAAAATTGCTCAAATAAGTATATAGGTTATTTTTATTTATCAATTTAATTATTCTGTCCAATTCCATTTCCCCTGCCCACAGTTAGCTAACGGTGAGACACGTAACTCCCAATAATATCGCGACACGTGTACGATTTTGAAAAAAATTATAAAAAACTCACAAAGGCGGTCCATGTTGGCATTTCGTTTTTTTTATAAAAAAAACAGGGGAGGCCACCCCTTCGCGCGACAGAGGGTGCCCAGATCTGGGCTCCCCATCGTCGGGGTGACTTGCGCCGCGAGGGATCTAGGCTCCTTATCGCCGGGGTGGGTGGCTTCCGGCCACACCATAGCAAGGCACCCCCGCGGCCACCCCGACGATGAGGAGCTTAGATTTGGGCTCCTTCCTTAGCGCGAAGGGGTGTCCTCCCTTTTTTATTTTTTTCAATGAAATGTCCACGTGGACCGTCTTTTGTAATTTTTTTTTTCAAATTTATACTTGTCACAATATTATTAAGAGTGTGTGTCTTACCATTAACTGATTGTATATGAGAGAGACATAATTAAACGGAGGGATTAAATTAATAAATAAAAATAATCTCAGGACTGATTTGAGCAAATTTAAAATTGAAGAACCATTTTAATAATATAACATAAAAATCGAGGACAAAAATGAGCAGAGACCCTTCCTTATTCAACGTGGCAAATTCCGCAACCGGAGCTTTTTTGTTTTCTGTTTTTTGTCTGGGCCGGGTACGAGTGTTTGCTTACGTGGCAAACGCTTTGCTGTACGGATTTACTTAGCTTCGAGCTGAAGCATCCTTCGAAATGCCTTATCCTCGCGGGTCCATATCTGATAAATAGCTCTTCAATTCTATATTCACAGCCAAATCCAATTCGAAGTCGAGGAGTCTGCAAGGCAGCAAGGGAGAGGGAGCGATTTTGTCACGAAATCTCTAGCCATGGGAGGAGGAGGAGCCGTGAGAGCGGCGGCCAAGGTGGCCGGAATCGGTGTCCTGAACGGAGGACTCCGCGGGATGCCCACCATGCCGGCCGCGGAGCAGTCGTTACGGAGCGCCGCACGCCCCGTCTCGGCGATCATGTCTTCTTCTGCGACGGCGCCGCCCAAGACCGCCTCAGCTGACGTTTCTCCGATGCCGGTTGCGTGGGATGATTGGGAGTTCGCCGATGGCGAGCTGACAATTGCGTCAGGGGAGCCGATGTCGAGGGTTGTCTTCGGAGGCGTACCGAGCTTCCAGGAGGCGATGGAAGCGACCACTGAACTGAAAGATGCTATTGACATGTATGATCGATTTAAGTGTTTTTAGTTTGTGATCGAAGTTTTGCGTTTCTGATTTTTTTTGGGGGTACTTGATTTATTACTTTTAGTGGATCGATAGATTATGTTTGGAATTGCATATCGTACTCATGGTATTAGCTGTGTAATTTAGAGATCGGCATGCGCTTTGTTTGGTTGCTGAAGAAACAGAGGAAGGGATTTGGAGCCTCATACACCTTTTTTTGTTAAATTTTATGAGTTCTTGTCATCTTGATCATCTTAGTGAATTTTACGGAGGAAATTGTGTTACCTTTATTAATAAATATATAAACAATGTTTTCCACATTTTCTGTTGTAATATTGAAACGTTGTACTCATCCGGCAAAAAAGGAAAAAGAAAAGAAAAAGAAACTGGATACTGTCTTTAGTTCTGTCATGGATGGGATAATGGGTAGTACTTCATCCTTAAGGAACAGAGGACAAGGAAGGCAAAACAATTTTAAGCCAGAAATTTTATGAAGAAAATGAAAGTAATCTCTAGCAAATGTCTTCCTCAGACCTGATTTACCAATCTTTTCTTGATGTGAAAATGATCTGATATTATTTTCACATGGCTTGTCCCATAAGCAGAGTAGTTTGTGTCATTGGAATATATATTGTGGTGATTAGATTCAATTTGTTTGCTGGGTGTTGGATTATAACTTCAAGTTATATTTAAGTTTCGTTATTGCTTTATATTAGATTACAATGTGCCGGTGTGTTAAATTCCTTTAGTGTTGGAAAAAAGTAATTGCCAAATTCTTTTGAAGTCTGTATATGTGGGAGCATGTAACAAATGGGTGAATGATTGTGAGTTAGGGTTTCTGTCGAGAGGAAGAGACGAAGAGAAGGGTGAGAAGAGTGTTTAAGAGGGTTCGTGAAGCTTAAGGAGGAATAAGGGTCGTGTCTAGTTAACTAATCTTGCATTCTGTTACGTAGATGCATTCTGTTACATGTTAGGCTTTCTGTGATTCCCGGAAAGTTCTTAGATGGCATGTAGCCGCAGGGGGCAGCTGGGAAGGGGTACGAAGGAGTTGATTACTAATTTTTCTTGCTTTTCCTGTAGGTTGCTAGCCTCGAACTAACCTGTAGTTTCCTTTCCTTTCCTACAGTTCAACTTGTATCTCATTTCAATTACAGGTTTCTTCATCAATCAAAACACAAAAACAGCAAATATTCAAAATCCTATTCTATTGTTCCAGAGCATATGTGTGGAAATGTTTATTATCCTTTCAATTTTCATTTCTGTCTCCAATTGTTTGGGTGTCTGGTCACCTTCAGACCAAAAATCTTTAGTTGGGAAATTACCTTCACTTTTGTTCTATTTCCAGTAGATGAACTCACTTCACTCAGTGACCATTTTTTACTTCTCTAACATCTGTTAACTTTGCATTTTGGATGTAGTACCTGTGAGATGGGTTAATTTGGGAATTGGTAGCATTTGTTTTAGAGCCTGAAACCCGAAGAAGTTGGTCAGGTATCCCTTTGAAGGCATCCTAGGAATAACTTCGACAAACTAGTACACCTACTTGATAGTCTAAAGTTCTTTATATATCTCTTGCATCAGAGGTATGGTATGGATCATCCAACTTGTGTACCATTGATTTGCCAATGTCCCATTACTCATCAATAAGGCGTCCTCATTTTAGAGTAATATTGGGATAATTCTTTGTAACACTTATTGTAAGAATTACTTGTGCATAAATATATTTGGGACAAATCTGCGAGGGTTCCCCATATTTATGTAGAAGGGAAAATTTCTCTAATTGTCTGGAAGGGGGAATTTTTATAGGTTTGAGGTTATTTGAGAATGTGATCCTTGGTTTGTATATTGAATAAGAAAAAAATTCTTATGGTGTATTTCTATGTTGTTAGAAGCTTTGTAGTGTGTTTTAGGGATCTGATCAGAGAAAGAAGTATGTGGTCCCAAGTTATGTGTGTCTATGACTGGCTGCGGTTAAAGTAGTCATGAATCTCCCAGTCTAGAATGTATAATTTGAGGCTTTTGTATTTGGAAATATGGGGATTGTTACTTTTGAAGCAGATGCTTCTTTGAGGAACTTACGCTGCTTCAAATTACGAGGAACAATTCTGGAAAAGGTGGGAGTTGTAATTTTTAAGGCAGGCAACGGTTATGGCTACCGTGCTTGCTATTGTTTAAAATTTTGCAGATGCATTTGATCTTCATATGATTAGAAACTATGTTAGTCTTTAGTCATCTCATGCTAAATTTGGGTCTTCATTATTTTGCATTAATGCTGTTTCAGGTTATATCCGTCATCACCAAAATCCACTGTATTTGCTGATCCCTTTGCTGCTGATCATGTGCCTGACCTATCACTTGTTACGAGCCCTGAATCACAGACGAAATCTTGTGTAACCTTTGAGGCCACACCAGCTCCTTCTGTGCCAAAACATGTCCTTCAGGCATTTAAGTTACTCAGTAGAAGCCCTGAAGTTCAGGTAACGATTTATTCCCTCCTAGAGAGCACTTCATGTCTTGAGGCTCTTGTGAATAAAGGTTTTTAATTGCAAGATCCAAGTAAAATTAAACTTAAAAGCCTTGTTCTGTTTTTTACCATCTTTTGTTATGTTCTATTGGAGTCTTCATTTGTCTGCGTTGGATCTGGATCTTTTTGGATCGTTTACCTACCCGGTTTAGATCACTGACAACTAGATTCCTTGTTGGGACTATCTTTGTGGTTTTTGTTTCATACCCAGACTGTTGTGGCTTCAATTGCCAGTGACCCAAACATCTTGAATGCAGTGATGGATAATCCTGTACTTAAGGATTTCTTGTCGTCCCAGCAGAGAAGTAAGTTTTAGTTAACATTTTAGTTCTCTGTTTCCCCATTAATCTATAGACTTTAGAAGTAGGTGCTTATATGATATGGTTCTTGACGTAAATAACTCTTTTGCAGATGATGAGTTTCCAGAACCACAGTCTCCAAAGAAGCTACAAGAATCACCTGATGCCAGCCAAACTGAGAACTCAAAGAGTGCATTTATTGATGTTAGGGGCATGGTGCGGAAGGTTAAGCGTTCAGTTCTTGAGATGGTGAGTAACGTGTCCAACTACTTTCAACACATCTTTGGGCCTTCAGAAGCAGATAGCAATGCTTCTGATGCCAGTGAAAATGCCAAAACAACCTTTGTGGATACGACCGTTGGAAAGACCGTCATTGGATTGGCAATAGTGGTTATTATGGTGGTTATGTTGAAGCGTGCATAGACTTTCTAAGCAGCTTCCCTGCGAATTTGTCGAACTTGCAACTCTGTCTGGATGCAGTAATATTACATAAATAAAGATACTTTAAGGCCAAAATTTTATCAGGTTCGTCCGTTTCAATAGTACTCCTGATACTAAATATGAAATATTCTCTATGTACAGTTTCTGAAAGGATTTTTGTTAGCGTTGATGAATTGTCTTGGATTATATGCTTTCATTTTGTCATACACTGAGGTGAAGGAGGAGATGACATCGGTGGAGAATCTAGGGCATTGGTGGGTTGTTTGACAGAACAGGCGTGGTTCGGGGGAGTCGATGTTTCTAGACATCACGAATGGTTGGGATGAGGTGGAGTTAGCTAAAGAACCGAAGGCTGGGCTGAGGCTGGACTGGGCTGGGTTTCGGACTCTTGGGCTGGGCTGCAGTCTCATTTACGAATTCTCTTTATCTTGTATCCGGTAGTTGGGTTGTTGGATTTAATTCATGGGCTAGTCTTTCTTTTAGTTGGGTTCGGGTCTTGGCTCCGCCAGCCCAGTAGTCATTCTGTTAGAGTTGTCACCTGAATTCTGTTAAGGGATTCGGGAGAGTTATAGTGGGGGGAAATGCTCTTACGAGGGCATTGAAGAATCTGAATATGTTTTTACTTGTTTTCTCTGTGGAGGTCGCCATCCTCGAAATTGGCTTATCTTTCAATTTCCATGAATATATGACTAGCATTTTCCATTTCTCTTCCACAAACAAATCTTTAATACATCCATAGTTCAAATACAATCGGGTTCATTACAATTTGGTATCAGAGGCAAATCGCTGCCATGGCTGACGGAACACGCCTGAATCTTCTTACTGAAGCAGTGGCGATCATGAGAGCACAGCAAGAGACACAGCAAAAAACTTTGGAAGAACTCATTGCACAAGTTTCCAGTATTTCCGTTGGGGTGAAAGCTTTGACTGAAGCCAAGGAACCGGAACCTGGAGGGAGACCGCCTAGATATGGAAACAACAACAACCACAACAACACAGAGCATGGTGGGCTCAACCTGAGGTCAGTTAAGTTAGAGTTTCCAAGGTTTGAAGGGGCAGATCCAGCAGGTTGGATCTATAAAGCCAACCAGTTTTTTAATTACCATAACACTCAACATCAACACAAGGTTCTGTTAGCTTAATTCATATGGAGGGTAAAGCATTGGTTTGGTTTCAAGACCTAGAGGAGTAAGGTACCTTAACTAGTTGGGAGGTGCTAGTGAGGGCTATGTTAACTAGGTTTGGACCGAATGCTTATGATGACCCCATGGAGGCCTTAACTAGATTAAGACAAACGACTACTGTTGAAAACTATAAGAGCCAATTTGAGTTCCTATCTAATAGGTTGAAGGGTTTATCTGAGCCCTATAAGCTGAGTTGTTTTCTCAGTGGACTCAAGGATGAAATTCGGTTCATGGTGAGGATGTTTAATCCTCCTAATCTGGGAGCAGCATATGGTCTTGCCAAAATACAAGAGGAGAATATTTTGTCAAGCAGAAGAGGTTCTCGGAGTATTCAGCAAGGGGGACCCTCAAACTACACTCAGCAGCATAATCCAAACTTGGTGACCAAAGCAACAGTTCCAGTACAGAGGTTAACACCAGCCCAAATGCAAGAAAGGAGGGATAAGGGGCTCTGTTATCATTGTGACTCAAAGTGGGTCCTTTGACACAACTGTAGAAAGCCTAAGTTGTTTGTGCTAGAAGGGTGGGATGTAAAGAATGAGACAGATGTGGGGGGAAATGTAGAGGTGGAGGAAGATTGTGTAGAAGTGGAAGATGATAAGGGAGAACTTGAAGTAGAGCCAGAGATTTCGTTGCATGCTCTAGCAGGGTCCCTCAATCCAAAGACCATGCGTGTGAAAGACACTGTTGGGGGTCAGTCAGTAGTCATCTTAATAGACTCTGGCAGCACCCACAATTTTGTGGATCCTATGGTGGCAAGGAAGGGCAGACTGAGATTGACAGGGGCAAATAAGGTGCAAGTGAAAGTTGCTAATGGAGAAGTTTTGGCTAGTGAAGGGAGCTGTGATAAGGTGCATGTGAGCATACAAGGGAGAAAATTTATCACTGATGTGTACGTGCTGCCCTTGGCAGGTTGTGACATGGTGTTAGAGGTCTATTGGTTAAGAACTCTATGACCTATTTTGTGGAATTTTGCTGATCTCACTATGGGGTTCCATATGGAGGAAAGGAAGGTGGAGTTGAAGGGCCTTAGTCCAACTCAACTTATGGACACTAAGGAGTGGTGTATGATGACTAAGAAAGATAAAAAGGGGTGATTTTACAGTTGATTGAACCTGTGAATTCAGAGGGAAGTACAGAACTGCCAGGAATTAAAGAGGTGTTGCAGGAGTTTGAAGTAGTGTTCCATGAACCAGCTGGATTACCACCAGTGAGGACATGTGACCATTCCATCCCACTTAAGGAGGGAACTTCTCCAGTGTCTGTGAGACCCTACAGATACCCTTTTTACTAGAAAGAAGAAATTGAAAAGATTGTAAGGAAACTACTGAGCTCGGGGGTTATCAGACTTAGTCAAAGCCCCTTCTCATCCCCTGTATTGCTGGTTAGGAAAGCTGATGGGAGCTGGAGAATGTGTGTGGATTACCGTGCATTGAATCAAGAAACGGTAAAAGATAAGTTTCCTATACCGGTGGTAGACGAACTTCTGGATGAGCTCCATGGAGCCCAATACTTTTCTAAGCTGGACTTAAGGTCCGGGTATCACCAAATTCGAGTTAAACCAGAAGATATACCAAAAACTGCATTTAGAACTCATGAAGGGCATTATGTATTTCTAGTTATGCCTTTTGGGCTAACTAATGCTCCTTCCACGTTTCAAAGTTTGATGAATGAGGTGTTTAGACCCCATTTGAGGAAGTTCATCATAGTGTTCTTTGATGACATATTGGTGTATAGTAAAGGATGAGAAGAACATCTACAACACCTAAGGGTCACACTGGAGATTTTGAGAAAAAATCAGCTGTTTGCAAAGCAATCCAAGTGCAGATTTGGCTGTCGAGAGGTTGATTATCTAGGGCACATGGTATCTGCAGAAGGAGTGAGAGCTGACCCATCGAAGATCCAATATATGTTGGATTGGCCACTGCCCTCCAACATCAAGTCCTTAAGGGGGTTCCTTGGACTGACCGGGTATTATAGAAGATTTATAAAGGGGTATGGGTGTATAGCAGCCCCATTAACTGCCCTACTGAGAAAAAATGCATTTAAGTGGTCTCAAGCAGCGACTGAGGCTTTCCATAATCTCAAGGCTGCTGTCACACAACCACCAGTGCTTATTCTCCCTAATTTTTCCAAACCATTTGTCATAGAGTGTGATGCAAGTGGAATTGGCATTGGGGCAGTTCTAATGCAACAAGGGCAGCCAATTGCTTTCTATAGCCAAGCTCTCAAGGGCAAAGCATTAGCAATGTCCACTTATGAGAAAGAACTCCTGGTATTGGTTTCAGCATGAAGAAATGGAGACCCTATCTAATTGGGCAGGTTTTTGTGGTTACAACAGACCAACAAAGTTTAAAGTATCTGTTGGAACAGAAGATTGGGACCCCATTCCAACAAAAGTGGTTGACAAAACTACTTGGGTATGACTTTCAAGTCGAGTACAAGAAGGGCAGGGAGAACAAGGTTGCAGATGCACTCTCTAGGAAGGAGGAGGACACTCAGGAGGTAATCCTGACAGCTATTTCCCTTCCTATCGCTAATTGGCTGGTTGATCTTAAATCTAGCTATGTTGGTGATGAGCAAGCTCAAGAGTTAATTGCTAAGGCTAGTAGAGGACAGATGGACCCAGTGACTTATAATTGGAGGGAGGGGGTTCTCTCTTATCGAGGGAGACTATATATTGGGTCTGCTAACACTCAGGAATCAGATCATAGATCAGGCTCATAGTAGCCCCATTGGGGGACATTCAGGGTTCAGTAAAACCCTACACAGAGCAAAAAGGGTTTTTTTTCTGGCCAGGGTTGAAGAAGCAAATCCAACAGTACATCAGGGAGTGTGATATTTGCCAGAGGGTTAAACATGAGAATGTCTCACCTGCAGGCCTTCTACAACCCCTGCCTATTCCTACTAAGGTTGTGTTTGCATGGTAAAATTTTACCACTCTTAAAATTTTAACACAATAAAATATTACAATATAATTTCTCTCTCTCCCATCAAATCATTACTTTTCACTACAAAAAATATAAAAAATTACCTCTCTTAACTTTTTCACTAAACCCAATACCTAAAATTTTAACCACACTAAAATTTTACAAAACAAACCCACCCTAAGATTTGGAGTCACATTAACATGGATTTTATCGAAGGACTCCCTCAGTCTCACGGTTACTCAGTATTATTTGTGGTGGTTGACAAACTCTCTAAGTATTCACATTTCATACCCTTAAGCCATCCCTACACAGCAGCAACTGTAGCTCAAGCATTCATGACAAACATTTTCAAATTACATGGCTTACCAGATTCAATTGTGTCAGACAGGGATACCACATTTACAAGTATATTCTGAAAAGAATTATTCAAGATACAAGGCACGAAGCTGACTTACAGTACAACCTACCACCCTCAAACAGATGGGCAGACTGAAATTGTGAATAAGTGTGTCGAGGGATATCTCAGAAGCTTTGTGAGTGACAAACCGAAGGAGTGGGTGACATGGGTACCCCTCGCGGAGTGGTGGTATAATACTAATTACCACTGTTCTACCCAATTGACCCTTTTTGAAATAGTGTATGGAATTCAACCCCCCCGTTTGTTACCTTATGAACCGGGAACTACTCGCGTTGCAGCGGTGGATGATGCACTTCGTACCAGAGAGCAAACCCTAGGGTTGCTTAAGGAGAACCTGCACAAGGCACAGGAACGTATGAGGAAGTATGCAGATCTTAAAAGGAGTGAACGACAGTTTACAGTGGGAGAATGGGTTTACCTTCGGCTACAGCCTTATCGACAGCTGACAGTAGCTAATTGCCGGAATCTGAAGTTGTCCCCGAAGTTCTACGGGCCCTTTCAGATCACTGAGAAGGTTGGCAGTGTTGCGTATCGACTCGATCTACCCTCCGATGCCCAGATCCATCCCGTTTTTCATGTTTCCCAACTTAAACGGAAGCTGGGTACCACTATTGTTCCAATCCGACAGCTTCCTCCTGTCGATCACCATGGCGCTGTCAAGACTGAACCAGCGGAGATCCTTTCCCGTCGAGTTGTTCAGATGGGCCGTTTGCCGGTCACTGAGGTTCTAGTGCGCTGGCATGGTCAAGGACCAGATGATGCGACGTGGGAGAAGCTACAACAGTTATCATTTCAATACCCGCACCTTGTGGGCACGGTGCTGTAAAGGGAGGGGTATTGTCATACACTGAGGTGAAGAAGGAGGAGATGGCATCGGTGGAGAATCTAGGGCATTAGTGGGTTGTTTGACAGAACAGGCATGGTTCGGGGGAGTCGATGTTTCTAGACATCACGAATGGTTGGGATGAGGTGGAGTTAGCTAAAGAACCGAAGGCTGGGCTGAGGCTGGACTGGGCTGGGTTTCGGACTCTTGGGCTGGCCTGCAGTCTCATTTACGAATTCTCTTTATCTTGTATCCGGTAGTTGGGTTGTTGGATTTAATTCATGGGCTAGTCTTTCTTTTATTTGGGTTCGGGTCTTGGCTCCGCCAGCCCAGTAGTCATTCTGTTAGAGTTGTCACCTGAATTCTGTTAGGGGATTCGGGAGAGTTATAGTGGGGGGAAATGCTCTTACGAGGGCATTGAAGAATCTGAATCTGTTTTTACTTGTTTTCTCTGTGGAGGTCGCCATCCTCGAAATTGGCTTATCTTTCAATTTCCATGAATATATGACTAGCATTTTCCATTTCTCTTCCACAAACAAATCTTTAATACATCCATAGTTCAAATACAATCGGGTTCATTACACATTTTGGCTGAGGAACGTTTGGCAGTATGGCTTAGTCGTATAATAAACATTGGTTTGGGGTAGCTTTATTTGGCCGGTCGAATGATTCGATGCAATTTCGGGCTGTAGTTCTGCCTTATATTCAATTAATGTTTAGGATAAATGCAGTTTGTTTCCTCCAATTCAGCTGGTTTAAACGGCCAGCGACAAACATATGGTCTACAATGCAGGAAGTCAAAAGCAATATCTACATGGACGGAATGAAAAAGTGGTAAATTCATTTATAGCATCAGAAAATATGTGCGACTGCGTGGTTCTTAATGGTATATGAAACTATATCATGTTACAATTGACCATGATTGTAACATGATATATCATGCTAATGTCCTTCATCTTGCGAAGAACTGTAAACTTTTATCTTCTCGGGAGCAGCAAAGCAGCTTGATACTCCCACCATTATTGTGCATCTGCAGAATTGGACTCTTATAGTGTGCAATTCTATAAGTTGGTGATTCTGCATTTTGAACACCACACCACTCCGTAACACAGGCTTCTCCATGCCCTACCAATGATTGTCATTACCGCGTTCGTAGATAGTTCTTAAGATCCATCCGGTTGCCTCATCAATCGGTACTAATGTACGTGATGTTCTCCTTTGGTATATGCATCTGCCCCCCGTCTCTTTTGCTGTTTACCTGTGTCCGATCTGGTTGGCCTCGCTGAAAAGAATACAACATATACCTCAGCTTCAACTTACTACTAACACCATGTCAGTATGAATGTTTCATTCTCTCTCTCTCTCTCTCTCTCTCTATATATATATATATATATATATATCCAGGAAAGGGATGTGGCACTCACCTTCCTTAAGACGAATGCCAAATATAAATAAGCTACTTCCCATTCATCTTGTGAGAGTGTACCTGCATATGACAAAGCAATACTAGGAACTGTCAGAAGCAGGCCCGGTGGGTTTGAAGTTTTGGGATAATGGAGAAATATGGCTGTTGAAACAATAAAGCAAATCAACTCTTTTTGCGTGGGTGGTGGCTCTGGGGAGCCAGATGTGAGAGAGATGTTAAAAATAAGAAAGCACAGAAGGTCAAACCCTAGACTAGAATAAGAGCCAGTGTCTCAGATTAGTGAGTTGTTTACCAACCCAGAAAGCAAGTACATAGTATCAAAGGCAAATGGAACTTACTATGATCATGGTTACCATCACCCAAGGCACCGAGCCTCCGCATGAGCTCAATATATTCTGTCTTCTTCATATATTCGTGGACAAATTCATGTGAGTTCTTTGCAAAAACTAGCTCCAAATCGTACTGAAGAAGATAGAAACATAAGTTGTTTGGACAGAACAAGTTTATGCACCCAAATTCCTAAAACAATGGAGTTTGGCAGCAGGGTTATGACAGACAGTAACCAGTAAATAGAGTAATATATACCTCTTCTGCCAATGATTTGAAGACATGAAAGGGGACAATCCATTCAGGGCAATCAACAGCATCCTGGCACAAAGACTTCAATTTTAAGTACTACTGACGGCAAAATAACTCGTTCCATAAAGCATGAAAATTAGTTAATTAACCTAATACAACACGATTAGCAATCAAATAAAGACGGTTGAGAGTTACCACAAAATAAAATCACTTAAGTATAAGATCTAGCTGAAGATAATAACAAACTGGCTAAACACTGATATGCAAATCCTATCCTTCTATTGCAATAAACCCATACAGTTACACAATAGCTTGACAAGAAATCCTATTATTCAATTTTAAATACTAAAAACATAATTGATATTAGAAAGAGTATAATGATTTGATAATTAAAGTTACCTCGAGGAGAAACTTGTACTTGATACCAAAAGGGTTAGAAGATTTGAATTTCTGCAACAGACAGTGAGGTAGGTTGTTGCCAATTAAGGAGAGTAATCTCTAAAATACAAATCATGAAATCTCATTCAAGAACTAGAGGAAAAAACAGAGACAAATAAAACAATAAAGACATGTAGCTGAAAGAAGGGAAATGATTTATACCTTCTGAGAAAATTCTTCATCAAACCGTATCGAGTAGACGCTATTACCAAAGGCCAACCCTTCAGCTGCATATTCACAATGAAAATACCATTTCCAATCAAAAATGACAATATAGGTTCTATGATCCTGGGGAATGTCAAAGCTAATATATGCTATTACAGCATCTGTTCTAGCTGCGAACCACTTAATAATAATTCAACTACAACGAAAATTAATTTGAAATATTTTTTGTACTTTGGTAGTCCCAATATTCCAAGTGACAACAACTCTCTTCATCTGTGCCTCCCTTCCATTTTTCCCTCCTTCCTGCCCTTTCTATCCACTACAAGTTTTTCTAGCTTGATGCTTTATTTGGTTAAGGAAAAAAAAGAGGTGTAGTTCTTGTACAAAGTGAACCGAAAAGACAAGAAACCATTCCCGTCCACTACTTGGTTTACAAGGCATGTTATTGCTAAGAAAGGGTCAAGTTTCTCATGATGCCCTTATACAGTTTAGTAACAGATTGGGAGAAAATTTTCCTTCCAGCAAAGCAGCTAGTTAACCGGTGAGGTCCACAGTTCCAAGTAAAAAATATGGAGAAAATATTCCTTCCAGCAAATCAGCTAGTTTACTGGCGAGATACACAGCGATTTCTTGATAGAGGAAATACAAGACTGATAACCATCTATTCAAATTGTGAAAAACAGATGACCCGAATGATGGGGGAACGAGTAATCGTGATCATTGTTCCAGTAATTAGTGTAAAACTAGCAACAAGAGCAAATCCTCTAAAGATCAGGGTGACAGCATTTTGTTCACTTCAACGTGATTACACATAGAAGTGAGAAACTCATGGCTTAGCTCAATTTTATCTAAGCAATCTTACTCATTTTACAGAAGTAGGCCTTTGGGTACCTTGGAAGAGGCTGTGTTTGTTACGTATATCTAGACCTTGTTGCTACCTTGAACGGTTCTCCTTCACATGTTTATTGCTAGAAATCTAAAATGTGAACTTGTATCACTACGGTGCTAATACACTTAAGATCTTCTATAAGCATTAATCAATGAAAGGCTTGTTTTACTCCCTCCCCCGTACACACTTTTTAATCAAGTAATTACTAAAGCAAACCCAAAAAGGAAGAAAATAAGACAAGAAAAAAGAAAAAGCAACGTAGGAAAGGACATTGTAAGACTCAGAATTTTCAGGTTCTTCCACATTCCAGATAAAACCAGAAAAGCTAAAATAATGAGGTGCAAGACAAAACCTTCTCTAAGTTTCTTAACAATCACATTGGCATCTGGCATGGTTCCAATCAAGGTGCCTCCTGGACGAAGTAAAGCTGAGATGTTTGCTAGGGCCCGCCGTGCACGTGCCTCAGTAGACCAGGAGTAATGCAAGGCAAACTGCGCAAATTAGTATAGTTGGAAGGTTCAGAATCCAATGAACTAATTCTCCAAAAAACTCAAAATATGGCATATAGCATCATGAACAATATTTTGGCTGTTCAACGAAGAGAAAAAAACGTTCTGATCTCATGTCCTCTGTACGACTATCACCTTTATAACACAACTGGACACACTTCGTAAAAAGAGCATTGTGATTTTACTTAGAAATGAAAAAAGTCATCTAAAAATCCAATGATAGTAAGGGAATACTTCGGGCATCTGCCTCAGAAGATTTGGTATCCGGTTTTTATGCATACATATTGGAAACACAAATACAATATATCACTCACCTGGCAACTGCAAATATCAAAAGGTGCATCACCTGCAAGAACTTTGTCCAAGCGAGTCTGAAAACATAACATGGAAAACAGACCAAAGTCATTTCCGCTGCAATCTAAACAAAGTTGAATCAGCAGGTCATTACGCCAGATGCTCCAAAACAAATTCAGTTTGGATGTTCGTCGTCTACTGAATTCACAACTATTCAGTACAGCACATCTCAACATATACCACTTAAACAAAATTTTGGTCTTATCAAGTAATGCAACGAGTAAATAAGGTGGATAAGGAGACACATTTCTTAGTGCTAGAAAACTGTAATTACCTCATAACAGTCCCCACATAAGAGGCGGGCAGGAAATGTGAATTTTTTACGATGTTGATGATGATCGGCATCACCGTTATACCGTGTACGACAGTCTTCGATCTGCACATAAATGCTGAAGACGATGATAAGATGGTTGATGACAAGACAAGTAACAGCATAAATATTTGGAATAAAAGAAGCAGATGGCATATAAACTGCACCCCATGGTAACGAGAACTTATGTATCAGCACGTAGCAGATTCATCATCAGGAAGATAAAGAAAAATATTTCTTAAGATGCAGATGAAAAACTATGCAACGTACTAATAAGAATTAAGCATCAGAAATAGCTGATTCATCATAAGGATGGATAAAAGTGTTCATATCATCTAACTTGAATACTACAAAATAGTGAAGATGGCATTTCCTAAGATGCAGATGAAAAACTACACAAAGTTTAATAAGAATTAAGCATCAGAAACAGCTGATTCATCCTAGGGATGGATAAAAGCATACATATCATTTAACTTGAATATTACAAAATAGTGAAGACGGTATTAAAGTTTTAATTTAGATAAAAGACTTGCCAAATGGTACATAATGTGGCCACACAATGAAACATTGCCCAGTTACAAGCTTACTTTATCAGTCTGTTCGTTTGAGAGGGAGTTACTTGTTACGTTAACACATTAAGAAAGATGCTTTATGGAGAAACCAATTTTGATCTTTCCCAAGGGATTAAATACCATGATGAGTTGTTAAACAGCTCTCTTCATCACAGTTGAGGCTAAATCATATATCAACCCCCAGTATCTCCATGAAAAAAAGTGAACAAACTAACAGTAATATTTCGGTTTTAAGCACTTACTGAGCCATCTGCTATATCAACACCAACATAATATCCAACTTTTGCCTTATCCCATTTGATGAGATCACCACCCTGGTGAACATTAAAGAAAAACACATAATTATTGTCTCTTCTTTGGTGGCGGTGGGGTGTGTGTCTGTGTGGTGGGGATAATACCTTGCCACAGGCAAGATCAAGAACAGCATCTCCTCGGCGAGCATAGAGCTGAATAAGCACACTTTTAATCTGTTTGATTAAAAAAGGAACTACAAAAAATAAGAAACTGAAGATAAATACCCTCATCAAAAACTCATAACAGATTCATAAGATTGCAAACCCAATTGTTAAGTTTCTTCAAATGGATTATTGGACTAGCTTCTCTTTCTTCCAGAGTCTGATTTGTCCTTGCACTGTAATGGTCAGCCACTTTCCGCGCAAAAATCTTGGTGCTTTCATCCTCTAAAAAGTTTGCATCATCTAAGGTCACAAAGCAAAACAGTTACATTTAAAACAAGAACTTAATGCTCATTTCAGCTCCTATCAAGTTGCAAACATAGTAAGAAAATTCGAAAATTCAATCTAAATCCTACATTACAGGAAAAAGAGAAGAAAACGAGCCTATACTATTACCAGGCAAACACTGATACAAAGTTCGATGAAGTTGATATGAGCTTTCCGTACTAACAAACTTCGATGAAGTTGACATTACAGTATTTATTTTCGAAGCCACAGTAATATAACACAAATCCGAATTAACAAATCAGACAAGCAATGAACAAACATCTCATATAACAACCGATCAATATTTGGAAACAGACCAAAAAGATATAGTATTTCGAGTCTTTATTTTCTATGATTTCCACCACTTCCCAGCATCTAAACTAAACCACATAACGCCAGATCCAAAATCAGCCAAAAACTTCAAAACAACCAAGAAAACCAAGGCCGATTTACCTTCAGGGTTATACTTTACTCTGGACGGAGGTGGCCCCAGAGAGGCCGACGGAGATTCTGAGTACCCTCGTTTCATGGCCCAACTATCAACAACGCTGTTTCTATTGCTGATTGAGAACAAGGTCTGGGTTTTGCGTTGGATGGGATGGAATGTGGGTTCGTTCAAAATTTCAAATAGCCGACTGGTTCTTGTTTCCGATAACAGAGAAAATAGCGACAGTAAAGGTTATTTCTTTTGTGTCGGGTTTGATCAAAGGGGAAAAAAATGGAACGAGCTGGAAAAAGAGCAAGAGGCTACGACCTACGAGGGTTTTTTTGTTCCGTTTTTAGGTAGATTTGGTCGGAATTATATCTTCGTATGCTGGATAGTGGATAATACACCGTCTAATTATTTTTTTTCCGTATGGCACCTCCTCCGTGTAAGTATATTGGGATATGTTCGTTTTCACACTTTTTAGGATTCTAAGTATATTTATAAATCTACCACCGAATATATTCAGAATTTAAACATAAAAATTAATACATTTTACACAATCTCCAACAATTTTTAAATTTTTTATTCAACATAATTTTCTCTCTCTATATTTTTTCAAATAACTCAAATATTTTTTTATTAAACAATTACATCAAATCATTTCTCTCTCCACTTTACACAAACACCAATAAAATACTATTTAACATAAAAATTCATAACTTCTCTAAAATCTTACATTTTTTCTCAACATAACACTGATCTCGAATACCCTCACCCCTCCCCTTGTAGGCTATGGCCTGCATTGTCTAAAAAAACAAAAAACAAAAATAATAATACACTGTCTAATTGGTTAGACTCGGAGACCAGTTTCTCTACCGTGATCCGAGGAGCACCTGAATCTCTCTCGCCCTATTCAATAAACACCACATGCTTCCTTAAAATTGAAATTTGGATTTACTAAAATATAAAAACTAACCACTAAAATTCAATTATTTTTAAAAAAGTAACATGACCTATAAATTTATTTGTTTTCTAAGATAAATAGCGTTCAACAATTTTCTTTTATCTCTATATAGATTTCAAATGTAATTTGTATAAGTTTTAGTCGCTTAAACATAATATAAATCTATTTAGTTTCAGGAGGATTTTTTTGGTAAGATTTGAGGTTACTTTGCATAAAAAAATGTTAGTAATATGGTCCTAGTTTTTTTAATATTTGGAAAGATAAAAATATTTAGATCAACGAAAAATTCTAAGTGGGATTCACGAAAATTAAGTATTTTTAAAGCTGAAAATTTTATTTTGGAAAATTCATTTTTTCGTCCTTAAATTTTGGAAAATTTTACATTTTAATCCTTCACATTCAAATTTCAAATTTTTAGTCCTTGAATTTTATTTGTTTGACGAAATGGTCTTTCCGTCTGTATGCTTAAAAGAGCTCTCTGACACGTCAGCAAATTTGTATCAGTCGACCGCTACATGTATCGGTCGAAATGGTCACTGCTCACGTTTAAAACATATATCCGGTCGACCGCTTCAAATTTGCTAACGTGTCAAAGAGGTCCGTTAAGCATATGGACGACTGACTGACGGAAGAGTCATTTCGTCAAAAAAAGAAAATTTAAAGACTAAAAATTTAAAGTTTGAAAGTGAAGAACTAAAATGAAAAAGTGTCTAAAATCTAAGGACTAAAAAATAAATTTCTCTTTTATTTATTCCAGATTAAAAATCTTTTTTCAGACGGAGGCGCTTCCTTTCCGTCCATGTGTCTAACTTCACACGCCACCACTGCAGTTGCTTAAAAGAATGAAGGGGGGTTAATGCAATCTGGAAAGGCAAAACGACAAGTGCTAATCCCATTGTTCATGTCGTTTTTTACCTCAGTTTCCACTGGACTGACTAGCCGAACGGTAACGCCAGACTACATTTGCCAGAGCTGTAGACCTCTCTTCCCAGATCCTGAAGGCGGCGACTTCCGAGTCCGGGCGGTGTTTCTCAGGAAGTAGCAGATCTAGGGTTTGGAAGAGCTAATTCGTGCAAAATATCTATCAAATTCCGACTAAATCTGAGGTACGAATTCGTATATGTAGTATATACGTTTTACGTACTAGTATTTATACGTACCAGAAGAGAATAGACTTGAGTCATTTGACGTTGTTGCTTCTTCTATTGGAGCAAATGACACCGTCAGTTCTCTTGGAACACCGTAAACGACGAACTGTTGGCTCGCCACTACGATATTTCGATTTGCGTAGTTTGTTTTTGGCAAGTAGCCGTTCCTTGTCACTTTCATTTAGTTCAGTACGGCTGATTGTTCGTCACTGGTTACGGTTTTTTATCCCTTCGCTGAATTTTCTGATAATTGTGAGAACCAATCCTTTGTACAAATTCGTCGATGAGCAATAACTAGGCATGTTGGCTGGATCTGGTTTGTCTTTGTCTATTGTGGTCCTACTCTGATAAATTGAAGTGGTACCGGGATAGACAAAAAACGGTGAACGAATCAATGGTCCATGTCTTCATGAAATTTTTTCATTTACTTCCATTAAATTTTCCTTTTCAGTTTTCAATGCCTGGTACAAAATGTGAATGTTACATTATAACACCAACTAAATTCGATTACTTTGATCACCCTTTTCTCTGAGAAAACTCCTAAACCATTGAACAGAATCTTTGGGAATCCTCGTGAGGTTATTCTTGTAATCCACATAGTAGAGTCCGAAGCGGACGCTATAGCCTAAGTTCCATTCCCAGTTGTCAAGCAACGCCCACACAAAATAACCACGAACGTTGCAGTTGTCTTGCCTGCATTTGTTTAGTTCTCTGTTAGGTGGTATATGTAGTTTTGGGGCCCTAAACAGCAGGAATTTAACTGTGACGCGCAGCAACTCATGGACTGCAGGGTCCCAATTGAAGATACATTGAGCAACCAATCTGGGAAGCTGTTATTACCTTATAGCAGCAGACAGGTTTGAGAGATAGTCCGTATGGAATCTTATCCTTTTTTCGTCTCGTAAAGCCTCGTCTAGAGATATAGAAGCTTTATTTGGATCATCCATACCTGTTGCCATAAATTTCGATTAATTTCATGAAGTGTGGTTTAACTCTTTGAATATGAAAGTTCTCACCATTTTCTGTGATAATCACTGGGGGGTTTCCATACTTATCTCTCACATATCTTGCCAACTTTCGGATGCCCCACGGAACTATGTGTAGCCAACGGGAAGCTGCCTGGAGGAGGAAGAAGTCATGAGCCAACTCTATGTTCAAAACCTATGAATCCTAGGCTTTCGTGAGTCATAGAAACATACTCTTTCTCCGATGGCCACTCCACTTCGGTATGCTACAATAGATGCATATTACCAGTCAAAACCTCGATCCAACTTCTTAGTTCGTAACACACGGTATAGGATTGCGTATTAGATATCTTACGGCTTGCAATGACGGCAGTGTCTGATGAAGCATCCTGCAGTATGAATTTTCGAATCTGTGTTCTGTCATTCCGGGCATACAATGTGGTATAGTGGTTTATGCCAATAAAGTCGAAGGATCCCACCAGGGACTTTGAGATTGAGCGTGATATCTCTGGTAGTCTCCCACCAACAAGCTGCTTCATTGAAAGAGGGTATTCGCCAAAGATAAGTGGGTCAAGGAACCTGATTCACGTTTGCTGTCTTACATTAATATCTATGGAAATTGATCTCTTCCCAAATATCATCTATCTATATTTTCAATAAAGAGCTTACCATCCAAGCCCGAAATCAATTGCTCTTTGTGCTGCATCTTTATCCTCATCACACTCGGACATGGGTTCATACCATTTGGCATCAAGTGCTATTCCAATTTGACCTCCTTGTCTTTCCTGGATGAACCGATCAACAAAGAAGAAAGAGAAGGATATGTTAGATACGTGAGTTATTCTCACGTGTGGCCTTGTGATTACTATTACAGTAGAAGGATTGAATATGCAAATCAGAGTACCTTGAAATGAAGCACGTAACTATGATAAGCAGCAGCATGAGACAATAGGATGTTGTGAGCGACAATGTATGGTTCTGTGGAAGATTTTCCCATTTTACAGAACAGGTGACTAAGAAGAGAACATCTTCCAGGAGCTTGAATGCCCAAGTCATAACCTTGGATCGAAAAACCACGAGGTTCATTAAAGGTGATCCAGTGCTTTACTCTATCTCCAAAAGCTTGGAAGCAAGTAAAGGCATAATTTTCGAAGTCTTTTCTGTAAGTGAAGGAAGGCTGTTGTGAAGCTTGATTTTTACTCTTAAATATGTCAAACATGACTTGGTATTACTTACACTATCTGTGGGCTCAACCATCCTTCATATTTATCTTCAAGCATCTGTGGAAGATCCCAGTGATATATAGTTGCGCAAGGCTGGATACCTGATTGGAAGAAGATCATAAGGTTTAAGGTTATTATTGTTCAGTATGAGGTATCAATTTGTAACTGATGTTTCTTGATTGACCTTTTTCTAGTAAAGCATCAATGAGGCAATTGTAGTAGCTTATTCCTTCTAGGTTAGGTTCTCCCGTTCCATCTGTGAAAAATTATTCTAGTAGTAGTTAGTGATAGACAGATGACAATCGAAAAATATGGGTAGGAGTGAATTTTGGTCAGAATGGTATCTTACTTGGAAAGATTCTTGACCATGATATCGAGAATCTGTAAGCATCCATTCCCAAATCCTTCATCAAGTCTATATCACTCTGTAAATTTTAAATTTTTATGAGGATCAAGTTTAGCAAGGGACAAATGAGGTCTCATATTGACTTTTATGTTTTCCAAAACTTAATGCCAATTGTCTGCTTTTAATTTATATTCTCCTAAAGCTCATACGACATTTCATCAGCACCATCTCAATGTTGTAGTCATCATCTTATATAGCTTCATGATGGTAAGGACCAATTACGTTAGCCACCTTTATCTAAAGGGTTTCTCCCCAATGTTGGTGATGTTCTGCGTTATAGATATGATTTAATCTCTGCTTTTGTCAGCAATAGATTCCACAGGCGTTTCTGGAGTAAAATATATTAGTTTAGTTTACACCTGTTGCTTCTTATATGTAAATGGGAAAAAAAATACCTGAATAAATTAAGTACTTTAGAACAATTGTTTATTTTATTTGCCAATGTATTATAAAGTAAACTTCTTCCAATTGTCCCGATAGTTGGTGACACATCGCTGTCAGCATTCTCTTTATAATCTCCTTTTCACACGAGTATCATGACTGTTATGAGTACAGAAATTCTTATCCTAATGATACCTTACTCCTTTAAGTTCTGGCCACGTATAGCATAGTTCTCCTAAACAATGTTTGTTTTTAGTCCTATATGCTTTCGGAACTTCCCCAGCTATGCAAGGGTATAAACTTATAAGAAGAAAAACAAGCAAAATCTATAATAAACTTTTCTGCCTTTACTTAAAACATAAAAACAAATGTCTATTTGATTCACCTGAAATCGGTGATACTGATCCACAGCCATGTCCCCATTGCTGAAATCTAAAATTCTTCCTGTTTTCATGTCAAAGAAGTGTGACAAATTGAACGCAGAAGTTCAAAAAATATTATTTTTTTTCATATATAATACAGAAGCATTTGCTATAATGATTTTCTTTCAAAGTTAATTTCTCACCTGGTTGCCTTGCAAAGGTGTCCCATATGCTGGCTCCTTTATTTCCTTCGTTCACAGCCCCCTCAAACTAGGAAACAGAGGATTACCTGAATGTTAAGCCGCTCCTGTGTATGCTGTACTGGGTGGTTGAAATTAGTATTGAAGAAAAAATGAAAACAGTACCTGGTAAGCTGAAGAAGCAGTTCCAAAAACGAACCCATCTGGGAAATCAACTCTGCTGATTGATTCTGAGTCCACAAAGAGACGGGTTAGAAGAAGGAAAATCAGACTGACTGCCATGACGAAAGGGTACAGGCAGAATATCACTTGCTTCTGAAGAGTTTCGCATGGAATCGCAGGGACTTATATGGAGGGAAGCATTTTCGGTTATCTTAGTTGTAAAGGTGAAGAATGCGGTCGAAGAAGAAATGGGCAAAAGCGACTTCGTGAACTCTCGTGCAAGAAGGTTTTCCTTCCTGGATAGGTTGGGGTGGCATGGAGGGAGGTTGCTAAAAAAACTTCCCTTTGCCCCCTTTGTGTACAAGTTATGCAATATATAGACAGGGAATTCGGCTTCTTGCTTGGAGAACAAAATGAAGGGAACTTGGAGGGGGTTGGATGTTACACATACAATTTATACAGAGAACTCAGATGCTAACCAGAGTGGATGAGTCTCTCAGAACAGATTGATAAGAATAGTAAGATTTCTTCTCTCTTTTTGTGTGTGGGGTCTCAAAGGGAATATGCGGATGTCCCAACGAAGAAGGAACCTATGTTAGCAAGGTCCACGTCAACTGTAAGTTTCAGTTGGCAGAAAGATCAGAAGACTATTAATTTTTTCTCCAATTAAATCTTCTGCTGCTTTCTGGAATAAGCAATTGAATAAGATTAAAATGTTACTAGATTCTGCTCCTAGAGGGATTATGAAATCCATAATTAATTGTGTAATTTAAGAATAAAAGTGAAATATTAAACATAGTTTAAATCATATAACTTGATTAGATGCCGAGGCCTCCACAGAATGAGTGAAGAAAAAGAAAGAGAACCAGTGGATCAGATGGCTACAAAATATCCATATCCGGATGTCCGAGAAACTATATGCAAACTATAGAACAACAGGGAGACAGAGGGGGGAGAGTTTTGGGGACCGTGAGCTTTATGCCTCTTATGGGAAAATACCATTTTTTTAATAATTCCTCTTCAAAATTACATGAAAAAAAATGTGGGTAAGTTTTCACCACATTCAATTTTAAAATTTGAGATGTTATTAGAGTCAAAAGGTTACCATAAAATGAAATATGGCTTTGCCTTTGGTAAGAACTAAGAACATATAACTCTTTAAATACTCTTGCATTTTAGAATTTATATAACAGTCTTAATAGTCCTCTTTAGGCCACTCCAAAGACTCCTCGTTTGTGATGTCGATGCCACTCTCCTGATTGCATCAGCTATACATCATAGGCTAGACGTGCACGTATCTTTAACCAAATAGATTACTTGTGAAAATTCAGCGACACCTACTGCCTTGTACAGGGAAAAGCTTGACTGTGCCCATATTGGAGACGGTTTGTTCCTCTGTCTTGGTGTACGTTTTCAGATGAATTGTAAATCGTTTCGCATATCAATTAAGGGTCGGCTTTTTCGAAATGGGGGGTTTAGTTATTTCCACCAAATAGTGTTTTTTTTTTCAAATAAAGTGGCCGTAAATCAGTCTTTTTGTCGAACAGTTGAAATGCATATAATTTTCCCAGAACATTAAGGTGTGGACAAGTAAGTCACATGTTGAGTTAGGTGGCTTTGGATAATATCTTATGGTTGCTACTTTGTCACTCTTTTTTTTTTTGTCAGCAAGGTAGATTACAAATACTCCAAAGAACCACCGCACTAATTAGAAAAATAAAATAAAATAAAATAAAAAAGGAAAAACATGTGCTTTTGTCACTCAATTGCGTGTGCTATTTCAACACGCTAGGCAGTTGTGTATTGAGTACATCTTGAGTCTAAGGCTGCACATGATTTTAGATAAAAGCTTTTCTTTACTTTAATTCATGCATCTTCAAGTTTGAGCATGAGATTTTCTACCAAAGATGGAAAAATATTCTATTTTTATCGAGTTTAATTGGATTATATTAATGTAATAAAGAGGAGTAATGTCAAGCTCCTTATATTATACCTCAAAATACTACTAAGTTTACACTTTACACTTAATGGAATATTTTATATTTATTTAAGCAGCAAGATCTTAAAATGAGATATGAAGTGTTTTGTATCCTCTCAGGTATAAATAATTATTTGGAGTCACTCCCACAATAAAACTGGACTCAATGACGAAGTTTCGGAGGGCAAAACTTTTGCAAACTTTTTTTAGGGAAATTGACAATATAGTCACTAGGTTTATACCTCGCTGACGATTTAGTCACTAGGTTTCATTTTTTGACAATATAGTCACTCAGTCCATACCCCGTGACGATCTGGTCCTACCGTCCATGTTCCGTTTAATTTCTAACGGAAAATGCTATGTCAGCAACTTAACAAGTCAGCGCCACACGTCAGCCACGCATTACACGTCAGACCAAATTTAATCAAAACGCCCCGTTTGGGAAATTGACAATATGGTCACTAGGTTTATACCTCGCTGACGATTTAGTCACTAGGTTTCATTTTTTGACAATATAATCACTCAGTCCATACCCCCGTGACGATCTGGTCCTGCCGTCCATGTCATGTTTAATTTCTAACGGAATAAAACGCCACATCAGCAACTTAACACGTTAGCGCCACACAAGCAAAATGTTGTGTTTAACAGTTAAGAAAATTAAAACATATATCCTAAGCGACACACAACTTCAAGGAAATTGTTGAAGCACATTGTTTTACTTGTTTGGAAACGTAAACACATCGTTTTAGTAATAAAGAATAGAAACAAAAAACGAAACTGAGAATTTGGCTAAGTGTTCGCATGTCCCCGAACACCCCTTAAAGAAGAGTACACCCTTGCCCTAGCGTTCAGTGATTTCCACCCCTTGAGATTGATTTGAGGGGCTCGATGATTTCGAAACTTCAGATCTGTGAGCTGAAGCCATAGTCAGATCTGTTCGTCGGGGATTTTTGGGAACATTGGGGTTTTACTATTTCCTTCCTTTAGACATGGTGAGTGAAGGAATATCCTCTCGTCTGCGTGATTTGAGAAGGAAGAATGTCTAACCTTAATGAAACGGTGAGTTTTGGGTTTGTTCATTAAATGGTTTGGGTTTGTCTGAGCAGAATTTGTGTTTGTGCATTACACGGTGAGCTTTGTCTCAAGGAGTTGTCTGTCGTTTAGCATCGGGGATTTTAATTATAAACGGTGTGTTTTGATTAAATTTGGTCTGACATGTAATGCATGACTGATGTGTGGCGCTGACGTGTTAAGTTGCTGATGTGGCGTTTTATTCCGTTAGAAATTAAACGGAACATGGACGGCAAGACCAGATCGTCACGGGGGTATGGACTGAGTGACTATATTGTCAAAAAATAAAACCTAGTGACTAAATCGTCAGCGAGGTATAAACCTAGTGACCATATTGCCAATTTCCCAAACGGGGCGTTTTGATTAAATTTGGTCTGACGTGTAATGCGTGGCTGACGCGTTAAGTTGCTGACATGACATTTTATTCCGTTAGAAATTAGACGGAACATGGACGGCAGGACCAGATCATCACGGGGGTATGAACTGAGTGATTATATTGTCAAAAAATGAAACCTAGTGACTAAATCGTCAGCGAGTTATAAACCTAGTGACCATATTGTCAATTTCCCTTTTTTTATACAAGGCAAAATTTCAAATATTTACAATTTTTATTTTAATATAAGTGTAAAAGTAATTTTTGAAACACCCTCATATTTTTTAGAGAAATAAACATAAGAGGAAGAAAAAGCGTGAGAGATTGAATAACTACTTTACAAATGGACCCTCCAATTTTTTTTAAAAAAACTAAAAGTGTGTATTTTTTACTTTCTCTATCCCTCTTTTTTTTCCCCCTAAAATTCCTCCCTTCTTTCTCTTTCACTTTTTCCTCACTGTATACACTCTTATTGTCCAGATCTCTCAATGACCTCTATTTTCTTCATACTCAACACTTGGAATACAATAATTTTTTTACGTTGCACACAAACAAATTTCTATTCAAAATTATAATTCTAAATGTTATTACATTTAATTATTATTTTCTTTTTTTCTGTAAACATACTCATTCTCGTTATTATTTTCTAATTAAAATATTATTACTCTATTATTTGTGTGTGCCTATATTATTTTGGCTAGATTTTAACATTGTTTTGTGCTTTTGTCAATAATTTATGAGTCATTTATTACGAATAATTTAAACTTTTGATTGCATTTGGCCGCAGAAGGGTTTAGTATTGATATAATAATTGATGACTTTTACTCATTAAAGGAACATTAGGTTCAATTAGCATAATTGATGAAAATTTAGCTTTTACACTTACGTTAAAGTTTATAATTTTTGTTCTTTTTTAAGTTTTAAAATATGTTGTTATATTTTTTACTATGCTTATTTTAATTATAATAAAAATTTGAAAGCCTTGATATTAGTCAAGGTGCACGTAATACGGTATTGACACCTGATATAAAAAGAATTCAAGAAAAAAATTATATTTGGTATCTCTTAGGGCAAATCCTGGCATGTGTGGCTTGGGAGGGCTGCACGGCCTAAAGTTTACTGTGACGTTGAACCCAACTCGTGCGTATGCTGGATCAGGTCCGTCCAAACTCGGTGAATGTGAATAGGTGCCCAAATTTTCCTCGTTACCTACAAAAAAAGAGAGATATGAAATGTAAAACAATTGATAATTTAAGACATGTCAATTTTTTTATGCCCTCCACTTGTCTCTGATTGGTTTTTTTTTGCTGAATTAATTTCTGGTTTAGCTAAAGTGGTAAATATTTGACCAACAGTCCATGGTTAAACTTCTTCTATTATTCAGGATTCATCTCGACGAGTCTTTCCTCATCTGCCACGCGCAAAAATTGGGAACTTGGGGTCATCAACGTCGCTGTCTCAGCTAGCTTCTGTTCCAATTTTCCAGGTTCACCAAGTGCCCATTTATGGGCCTTTGGCCCAATTGCCACCAAAGGATCCTTCCGTCATTTTATTTACAAGCTTCCGAATTACTCATGAAAATGGAGGCCACTTTGGTATTTTCACAAAGTATCTCCATTTAGAGACATCAGCCATTGGCTTTGTCCCACCCTCTCAAAAAATCTCGTCTTCGCTAGAGACTTTAAGAGGGTTTTAGGCAAAACCCCATGGCCATGGCGTTCAGAACCGCGGCCTCGGCGGCACCTCGCGGCTTGAGGCATCTCTTCTCAACGAATTCAATGTCGGCCTTCAATTTTCCTCCGTCAGTCACGGCGGCTGCTCCGCAGCGCGAAAAAGCCGAGCCTAGCACCAACCTCTTCGTCTCGGGCACGTCCCTCCCTCTCTCCCATTATGCTCTTCATTTCTTGCTGTTCTGGGGTTTCCTTGAATCTTGTTCTAGCTATTGCATTTCTCTCCCCGCATGTGTTATGATTTGATGATATTTCTGTTTTGCTATTCACTTCTAAGGAGTCAAAGGAAAGGCTGCTTTTCGTATATCATAATTGTATTTATTTCTTGTTGCATAGCTTGGGTAACTCAGAGACTAAACAGTCTAAACTGACTAACCTAAATATTCTTTTCGCTTTAATGGTTCTTTAGCGTTGGGTTGTAGATTCGATGTGTTCTATGATTAATAGATTCGGTGTGCTTTATGCTATTGATCAGTGGACGAACGTTTTTTTTGCTCTTCGAAGCTGATCTCATATGTATGTAATTGGATATCCTAGCTGCCTAGGTGGACTACTTGTTTACGATGATTTCTGGCTGTGGACTTGGTTTCACTAGCAGTAAGATTAGATTGTGCAGTGAGAGATAAAATATTGCATATTTTTTTACTGCTGGTGTTACACACGTGCAGACTTTTGGGCCTGGAATGGACTTTGTTATATATGACTTGTAAGTATGCTCTTTGGAGTTTTTGGGCTTGGGGAAGAAACTTTATTTATCCATGTTGTATACCTCAGGCAACTGGGCAAGCAGTGTTTCCTTATGGTAACTGTATTTGGTGTTGAGGAACATTGCAATTCTATAATGGTTGTCTTTGCTGAACTTGAGATATTGAGTTTAGTGATTTACTTCCTGCTTGAAATAGATCAAGCTTATAGGTCAACATTCGCTGAAGAATTCTCCAGTTAAGTCTGATTTGTCTACACAATCAGTAGTTGGGTTATCCTGCAGTGGGTCCCCCTCTCACACTCTCTCTCTCCATCGAAACTGGCTCAATCTAGGATAAACTTTATAGGTCAGGTGGTTTTATACCACAGAGTGCACCCTGTCTCTTTCCAACCCCAATGAGAATAGAAGCAAGTTGCTTCCGGCTTGGGTTGTATTCTGCCTGACAAAGATGCTACTCCAGTCTTCCATTCATTGCCAGTGGATACATCACCCTAGATAGACAGCTATATAGAGGTTTTCTACAGGTCTATATATTCTGTGATTTATCCTGCGTGAAGTGTTGGGCTTTGTTCTGGGGGGTTTCCAGAGGCCCCATTCAGTCTTAAGCAGCAGCGTCATATTTATTGTTCTTGATTTGCACTTAAGATCAGGAGGTTGTCATGTTACAGTTGAATCAAATCAATTTGTTTTTGTGGTTAGTTTTGTCGCCATACTTTTTTAGACATTTTATTTCTGCGCTTAATGAGATTATTTCGTTGCCTTAGGCTATGGATGTTCTCGGTATATTAGCTCTATTTTACTCTTACGTCTTCTATGTTTACCTTGGAAATTGGATAAAACGGAGGGAACAGGTTGGGGGACGGTGGCGGGAGAGGTTGGTGTGAAGTGATATTTTGCCACCTCCTAATGCTGGTTTGGGAAACAGTGGGGGTAAATGTTGCCAAGTTTTAATATCACGTGGAGGAGACTCCACTGCAGGATTTCTTTTCTCCTTTTTCTACTTCCTTTTCTTCTTTGTGCGTTTTCTAGGGTATTGGGAGGTTTTTTTGCTGTGTTGGGGGACTTCTATTGTTTTTTTCCCCCTTGGGGTGAGGGGCTTGAGCACTCGTTCCAGTAACCAAAAAATTTTATTGGCCACTCTGGTGCTTGGTTTTCTTCCAGTCTCACTTCTTTTATATCTTAGGTTTCTTGTGATGTTTGAAAGTTTGTTGCTGAATATTGAATCTTGCTGGTGTTTTTTTTTTGCCCTTTGTGGCTGGTGTGATCTGTGTATGATGCTATTTATTGGTGTGGCTTTTGATAATACCTAGGTGCTTCGAATGATTGAGATGCCTTTGTTGGTGAGTATGAGATTTATGAGGCTCCGTTTTGATTCTGTTTCAGGGCTTAGTAAGCGTACTGCTACTGAAAAACTTCAAGAAGCCTTTTCCCAGTTTGGTGAAGTTGTTCATGGTTTGTTCTCCTGATTGTTATTAGTACTTAATTTCTGCAATTACTATAAAACCTATCATTCAGTTGTTGCTATTACAGCTAGGGTGGTGACTGACAGGGTATCTGGATTCTCTAAGGGTTTTGGTTTTGTACGGTATGCTACTCTAGAAGACGCTGCAAAAGGTATAGAGGGCATGGATGGGAAGGTGAGTTGACATTCTTTACGTTGCTTTCACCCCCTTGAGAAGATAAAAGAAGTGTGTGGGCATTACATGCTGAAGATAAGGATAACATCTGTACAAACAAACGTACACTCGCAGTTACACACACCCACCCTCGCTAGGAGATAAAAGTCAGCGCACAAAGTTTTTGTTAGTCATTTGTAACAAAAAACATTAAACATGCATACATGGACTTGTGCGATGGAAAAGCAAAGTCCTGTGTTACATAGAAGTATGAACTCTAGTCTGAGGGAAATGTTTAGGACAACTTCCCAGTGGAACAGAGATTAACTCTGAGTCGGGAATCTTTTAGTTCCCCTTGTTATGAATACCTATAGGATCACCTACATCACTGCAAGGCACAGAATCGTTCGAATATATAGACTTGATAAAGAACGAGCATTGTTACTTCGCTGATACTCTCACTCTCCCCCCCAAGGGGTGTGTCTCTGCAGTTCACACACGCTGCGTTCTTTCCCACCTCTTTTAAGGGTACAATTTGAAGTACTGTACTTCTAAAACTTCTAGTTAAAAGGTCCTTCGTAAGGCAGCTGAATAGTGGTGGTGATGATTATACATTTTTTTTTGTGGTTATTACTTTTGTGTGATAATCAAATGAATTCTTTGCCTTTTTGCTGTGTAGTTTCTGGATGGATGGGTTATTTTTGCCGAGTATGCGAGACCCAGAGACCCACCTGGCCAAGCTGAGAACAATATGGTTCCTCCATATGGCCGTCAGTGATTCCTTTCCTAAAGGGAACCAGTTATTCCTTCCTTGAACTGGCTTTGTCTGCAAATAGCATTTATGGATCATGGCTCTCTATATTCATTGAGTGAGAGCATTGCAGGTCTTTTACTGCCCATCAATTTCTAAATTGGGGTGGGAGATTAGCCTTACATGTGAACTGAGAAATAGATGTCTTTGATCACTATATATTTTTGACTATCATATATGTGCAAGACCTGGGTTTGCTATTTATGTAACATTTTATCGAACTTCATGGTGAATAATCTGGTGGAATCTGCTTAATATGCGCATAGAAAGTCGAGTTCTTCAGTGATGGCTGAGTTTGGTTGTTACGTAGCATTTCCTCCTTAAATCGCGGATGCGGATAAGAACTGCCTGGACTTGTTCTTTTATGCACAGAAGGATTAAAGGTTTGAGGAGAATAAGTGGACCTCGTTGAGGTAAACTTGAGGTAAACCGCTATAGCTTGGCCCCACGTTGGGTAAATGGATTGGTTTTGAAGTAGTCCCTGCTTCTCTCACTAGAATATGGTGTTTGCTGTTAAAATTTTGGCTTAATATTTTTTTATAATAAATATAAAAATTCATTCTAATCATTTCTTTTTATTTTTTCATTAATTTTTATAAACTAAAAGGTTAACCACTTCGAAATTTTAGTTTGCAAAGACCACTGAGTGGATTATGAGTACACCTCCCCTAAAACAAAGCCATTACAGAAAGATTTAGATGTTATTTGATTCTTAAAATTTTGGGTTTAAAAATTTTGGTGTATGAGAATCGGTGAAAAAGAGATAATTTGAGTGAATTGTTTATATTTATTTTGATAAAAAAATAATTTGTTGAAGTGAGAAATTATGTGGTTAGCTCCCTTATTTCTAATTGTTTTAGATCTATCCTTGAGTGAGTCAGAACTGCGGGCCACATGTTTGAGGTCCGGGACCATCCTTAATACGTGCAATTACGTGACCAGTGTAGCTCTCTTCAGAATTACGTGCGAAACGCTTGCACTCACCTCAGAATTCAGAATCTTCATTTTCGTTCTGGACCACATTTATACTCAATCTCCTGTTGCCGTTGTTTTAAGGGTTGTTGCCACGTAAGCTGTCCGGATCGAAGAAGACGAAGACGTCTATATACAATGGTGGATCCAGGATTGAAGTCTTAGGGGGCGGAGTCATAAAGTGAAAATATTTACTTTTTTAAGAAATATTTTGAATGTAAAAAAAATTACAACTAAACATTCAAAATCTAAAAAAATTCAATATTACATCCTACACATTTTCACACAAACTCCAATACTTTTTAAAACATATACAATCAAATCATTCTGCAAGTTCATCACCCAACAATTATACAAAAAATAATATAAATATTTACTATGGATTGAAATTAGCAATTAAAGGAGGGGAAAAAAAATGAGATCCAAAGAGATTTAAAGTTAAAAAGAGAATGAACTTACATAAACTGAAGAAACGTCAAAATAAAATAAAGAAAAAAAACCAAGTTAAAGTTGTCATATGTAAAGCTGCAGAAGAAACTCGGTGGGTTAAGTGATTTCTTTATGTTAACTTGTTCAAAGGAGAGACAAAATCGATAAGTTTTTTTTTACAGTGAAATTGAGAGAAATAAATAACAAAATAGAAACAAAACTCGATTTTTAGGTCATAAAAAATTGCATTTCTTAGTGAAATTTTAATTTCATTAGCATTAGTTATTTTAAAAATAATTTATTTCATTTTTTTATTTGTTGTCATTTTCAAGGGTATGATTTGTAAAACATTAAATTTGTCTCATTCATTTTGAGAGAAACGATATTTTCTTTTTCTAAGCAACAAACAAGTATATTAAAATCCGAGAAATACACCACACAACAACCACAAAGGTCAGAACGAAACGAATGGCACAACAAACCCTAAAATAACCCACAAGGGCAGCAACCACCACACAACAACCACAAAGGTCAGAACACAACAAACCCGTCGCACATGGCGACGTCGGTTTCCGCTGGAAGAAAGACATTCAAAGCAACAATATGACTCATTCAGGAAAAGCTTCAAACAAGCACCGGCTGCAACGAGGAGAGAGGAAAAGGAGATAGATTCGGGCGGCACAACACAACGACAACCAGATTCACAGGCAAAAATCAACCGAATCTGCCCAGTAAGAGAAGGAAAGAGAAGGAAAGAGGGCAAGGATACTTATAAAACAAACGAACCAACGAAAGAACAAAGAAAACCGGCACATGAGTGGCACTTGCGCTTGGGAGCACACGTGGTCCTCCAGACGCCGGTGGATGGCCAATTGGATAAGACTAGAAAGGACCGCCGGGAGAGGCAGTTAACGGTAGAACGAAGTGTGTCCCCCAAAAATTGGGGACCAACCAAAAAAGAGGTGAAAAGGATTGGGCGCGTGAGATCCATGCTCGCTCATGGGTGCGTGTGCGGAGTCACACGCCAGCCATTCACCACCAGACTTGGTCAGAAATGATTTTCGGGGGGCGCAACATCCATCCAAGTGGTCGTGCACAACAAAGACCATCAAAGACGCCGGGATCTAACCTCCTTTTATTTCGAAAATAAGAGCAAAAAATTAGCCGTAAATGCCTAGAAAAAAGTCGAAAAAGGGCACAAAGGCCATGGAGAAAGACAGGAGAGGGGCCGGAGCCCGCCCTGACCGGTGAAGGGGGTGGGGGAAGAAAACAAGGGAATTGAGAGAGTCTAGAGAGAAGGAAGAGCCTCTCTCTCTAAACTCAGATTTGAGGACTTTTTTGCGAATGATGTGAGATAAATGATATTTAAATGGGTAAAAAGGGGATAATATTTTTAGCCTTGTAAAAGAGATTTTTTCAAAATCTTTGGGGGCAAAATGATATTTGAATGTGTAAAATTGAGATGAGATAATATTTTTAACCTTAAAAATATTTGAAAAGAAAAAAAAAATCTATCATTTTTTGGTCATTTCCTCCCCAAATGCGCCAACGGGGGGGAGGAGGTTTGCCTTCCTGTTGAAGCAAACAAAAACAAAATCCTCTAATGTCGAAAGTAACTGAACAGTAATGGATATTTCGAATTGTCAAGTGCATGTCTTTTCGTCAAAGTATGAAAGAAATCGTTTGGGACAGATGGATCAATTGCTTGGAGGGAGTTGAAGACGATGAAATCAAATGGATGATCTTCGTCAGTACTGGAAGGCTATGGCATTTTTGACCATACACTTCTATATGAATGGTCCTGTCAAATTAGTTTGCGAAGTTATTGATTCTGATCAGTAGCTGATTTCTTCTTAAATTTTTGTGAGCACGTACGTACACCTGCTATACCACCTACCCAGAAGAAAACAAGTTGTTTTGTTTGAGCTCAGAGAGTATATATTCTAGAGGGTGAGGAACGTAGAAGTTTTGAGTAGGTGGTGCCCTCAGTGCCAAGAGTGATGGCCAATACCTTAGTCTCTCACAGTTTTAAACTAAACCCGGAATATCAAATGGCGTAAGAATCACGGGGCAGAATGAATTTATCAAGATTGAAACCTTCATTGCGCATCATATTTGGGTCCTCTAGTCAATGACTAGCACTGCTAAGCCACCACTTCCGATGGTCTGAAAGTTTTAGTTAATAGGAAGAAGTTAACACACTCATTTATGTTATAAAATTAATCTAACACCTTCGCCTTCCTAGTACATGCAGTGTATATAGCATGTGGACCTATTTATTGGCAAACGAATATTGTAGTATTTTCGGACACTACTGTAATATTAATTAAAACTATTTCATTTATATTATTGTAATTAAAGATCCAACATCTATAATTAAGTGCGTGTGAGTCAGCCACAAACATGATGCATATATACATGCCCCCGCGACATTGAGATTTTAAAAAAAAAAAAATTGTTGAATTTTATATTAGGAATTGAGAATTAATAAGTCGAATAAAGTGGATAAAAAATAAAATAAAATATTAAATTAAATTGCTTAAAACGAGAAGTTCCCCTCAACATGTGGAGTGTCTAGAAGCAAACATCAGAAGCTGTCCCATGAAGCCGCCGGGCCCAGCGGAAATCTACCCATTCAACCAAGGGTACATTCGTAATAATGCTGAATACCACGGGCAATCTTATACTATTTCGGATAAAAACAAAAATGGACCATCGATGATGAGTTGGTTTGATTACCCGGTTTCTTACGTGATCAGCTGATTGCCCACCTCACCTGACCTCTATAAAACCGCTACTGCCACTTGACTTCCGCAGCAGACGAAGACGATGAGGAATATGTAGAGGGAACCTGCCTGCGCTTCTCCACCACTGGAATCGCATGTAGTTTCTTCGGAATCCCACCTCAAACCTCAAAATTCTTTCCAGACTACTGTATAGGAGAGGTTGCAGACACACAATACGCATGAAATTCTTATTGGATATCGTGTCCTGCTGCGGGACTCCGGGGTGTTCAAGCCACGTAACGTTGCAGGAGAGAGAGGAGGACGAAGAGACGAAAAGTCTGGAGCCATCGGTTCCGGCTCCGAGGAACCGACGTAAGAGGCATGGCCGGATGTGGGCCTCGGCGTCCGAGTCGGAGTGGAAGCCGTCGCTGGGCGCCATCTCCGAAGACCACTCGGCGGTGGCCGCAACAATGGAGAGAGAGAAAGCCGGCGCGAACCATTTAAAGAAAGTGGCGGATCGAACTAGCAAGTTTACAAAGCCGAAGAATGGGTCCAGAGCCGTAGTTCACGTCCGTAGCTACAGTGAGGATTACGGGTAACAACTGTTCCTTATAATTATCCGGCTACTGTTCCTTAAATTTTACCGTCTTTTAATTATTATGATTTTTTAATTTACATTCAAAATTATTAAAATTTCAGTTATTACGGTTGTGTTTGTGTTGTAAAATTTTAGTTTTGTTAAAATTTTAGGTATTGGGTTTAGTGAAAAAGTGAAGAGAGGTAATTTTTTATATTTTTGTGTAGTAAATAGTAATGATTTGATGGAGAGAGAGAGATTATATTGTAATATTTAATTGTGTTAAAATTTTAGAGGGGGTAAAATTTTGGTACACAAACGCACCCTACATCCTAAAGGCTAAAATACTAATGAATTTACACTTTACTCCGCAATAAGTTAAAATTAATTAATAATGTACCATGCGTAATTAGAAGGGTAAGGGATAAAGTGTATTTTGAGGATTTTTTTATTATTATTATTTTGAGGATTTTAAACTTGAAAATCATAAATTGTTTTTTTTTTGGTGATATACTTTCGCAGGCGAGCTCTAATGTCGTCTACTGTTGTTCCGACCTTCGCTCCGACTCCATTCATGTACTGATGGAGGTTCATTTGAGGTTTCCCAGATTTACATGCAAACGTGTAAAGAATGATATGGATTGAAGTGAATCTCCCGCAAAGATTTTTCTGATTTTATTTTTCCAAATAAAGTAAAGCGTGCTTTCAAGCACACAAGTGGCTTTGTTTTTTCACCGTTCGGCTACTGCTTTGAAGGATTATTTTCCTTTGAATCGGGCAGACAGAAACAAAAAATAGGATCATATCCAATAACGTGGGACTAAGATCATGGGCTTTGTCAGTGGTTTGCTGTCGTGTCAGAACGCAATTATTGTACCGCTCGGGCACATTTACAAAGTTATTACTTTTTTTTTTATTAACGACCATTTTGATTCTTGTATTTTAGATTTTTTTTCTAAAATGGTCATTTGATTTTCAATTTATTTAAATCATTCCTTAAATTATTTTTGTTTATTGATTTAATCGTTTCGTCTAATTATGTCTCTTATAGTCAGTGGGACGCGTCACACCCAATAAGATCCCGCCACGTGTACCAATTTAAAAAAAAAAATCTCAAAAGCCTATCATGTTAACATTTTCGTTAAAAAAAGAAACAGGGAGACCACCCCTTTTCGCTAGTTATGGGCTCCCCATCGTCGAGGTGGCACGCGTCACGAGGGGTGGCCGAGAGCCATCCTGCGGCTCCCATGATAAGGGGTGGTCGGGAGCCACCCCTCGCGCAAAGGGGTGACCTTTCTTGATTTTTTTTTTAAAACATAATGCCAACGTGACAGACTTTTGATATATTTTTTTTTATCAAAATGGTACAAGTGGTGAGATCTTATTAGGTGTGACGTGTCCTGACGTTAGCTGATTGTGCATGTAAGGGACGAAATTAGACGGAAGAATTAAATCGATAAATAACAATAACTTAAGGATTAATTTGAGCAAATTTAAAACTTAGGAATCATTTAAAAAAAAATTCTAAAATCCAAGGACCGAAATGATCGTGAACATCCCCCCCTGTTTGGAAGTTGTTGCTTTATTTTTCTTTACTCGATTATCCCAAACCCAGAGGGCCTATAGGTTATAAGAGGTTGAAGAAGGAAGCCGCTGTAAGTTAGAGGTGAAAAGATTATTGAAGTTTGTAAAATAGGGACAATAAAATTAGTGAAAAAGTAATTGTGAATTTTTTTTAAAAAATTCGGCATCCAAGTCATGAAGCCGTCGCTTTATAAATGTTAACCATTACAACCACAAACGTTTATCTCGTTGTTTAAAACGTTTAGCCTATGTTTGGCAAGAAAATAAAACATTTTTCCATAAAATCCACCGCCTTTTCCTAAAAAAAGATTCCACCAAATTATGAATATCTTCGGCCACACTTTTTCACAGCTCCCAATAAATTTTACATTATTTTTAATAAAAAAATTTGAATAGAAATTTAGTTTTTACTTTTATGTCGGAGAGATAAATTCATGTAAGAGAATGATTGGATGATATTAGGAATTAATATTTGACACATAAATCTATACTCTTATATAATATGGATGCCATGGAGACTATTGGCGTGGTGTTGATCATGCAAAGAAACCACGATTATTGTGTGGGTCTCTGCGGCCCATCTCGATTTTTTCAGATAAATAGATTTTAATCTGATCAGCAGTAACCTATGGGGGATATCATGACTTGACTCCCCCAGATAAAGTAGGCACAATAATGCCATTAACTAGTTAGGTCTGGACTAATCTTGAGCACACTCTACTTTTTTATATGTTTAGGTAATTTTATACTTTACTCCTTGACTATAAGTAAAAATTAATGTCCTTTCCCTACCTATTAAAATAGATTTTTACCTCCTCTAAGTTTCTAAAATCATCAAAGTACGCCCTCCATCCAAATCAACTGTTAAGACAGATGAAAAAAATATGAAAAATGATTGAAATGCCCTCTAAAACAAAAATTACCAAAAATTAGACGGAGGATATTTCAATCATTTCTCACGTTTTTCAATCTGACTTAATGGCTGATTTGGACAGATGACGTATTTTGATAATTTTGAAAACTTAGAGAGCGTAAAAATCTGTTTTGATAGTTAAGGGGAAGACATTGATTTTTGCTCATAGTTAATGGGTAATGAGTAAAATTTTAAATTTTTGCAATTTTTTTTAATATAAGGGCAAAATTGATAGTAATATTTTTAATGGCCCCTCTAAAAATGTTGAAAAAATAAACCTGAGAGAAAGAAAGAACGCGAGAGGGAAAATAACTATTTTATAATTGAGCTCTCCAATTTTTAAAAGAAAAAAAATTCTAAGTGTCTTTTTTACTTTTCTCTACCTCTATTTTTTTTCTAAAATTTCTCCCTCTGTCCCTTTTCTCTTTTCTAGATTGTATATTTGTACTTTTCTTTCTCTTTATCTCTTTTCTAAAATTCATCTCCTTTTTCTCTCACTTCTGCACGTACTATTTACACTCTTATTATTTAGATTTTCTCTTAATGACCTCTCTCTTTTCTCCCCCTCCCATTAGTTTTCCTCATATATAGAAAATAACAAAATCCATATTCAACGCTTAATACAACTAATTTTTTACTTTTCACAAAAAAAATCCTCTTCAAAGTTAGACCTCTAAATATTATTACATTTAATTATTAGTCTTTTTTATAAAAAAAAAATTCATTTCATTATTATTGTCTAATTAAAATATTATTGCTCTATTTTTTCTAAATAAAATATTATTATTGCTCTTTTATGTGTGTGTACGTACCTATGTTATTTTGGCTAGATTTTAACATTACTTCATGCCTTTGTCAATAATTTATGAGCCCTTTATTTAGAAGATTTTAAACTTTTGATTATATTCGGCTGCACAAGGTTTTAGTACTGATATAATAATTGATGACTTTTACTCGTTGAAGAAATTAATGTCCGGTTCAATTAGCATTATTTATGAAAATTTGGCTTTTACACTTGAGTTAAAAGTTTATAATAATTTTTTTTAAGTTTTAACATATGTTGTAACATTTTGATTATGCTTATTTTGATTATAATAAAAATTTGAATACCCGAGAATTAGTCAAAGTACACGTAAGATGACCTCGACACCTAGTTAGAAAAAAAAATTAAGCAAAAATTATATTTAGCCCCCCTAAAAATAAACTGGCTTCATCCCTGATGGGCGAAGTATGAAATTACAACAATGCTTGTGTCGGACAGTATATGTTTGGACAGTATCTTTTTAACCAAAAGCAGCTCCAGTACCACACTAAATTGACAGTGTTGCTACCTTTTCCTAGCTTGAATCAAATGGGTTGGAGTGATTCAATGTGAAGCAATATTTGTCGGGCTTAATTTCTGGTGTTTGGGTATACACAAGTTGTATGGACCATAATCTGGTTCGGGGGTCTAACCAGTTTGGCCCTGAAGGATACTTAATTAACTTTGATGCAGCCATTCGAAATGATTGCTCTATACTCGCTGTTGTGTGTCGAGATAGTAGTGGCAAGTTACTCTTTGCTTGGACATACAGAATGCCGCCCAGCACTCCCCTTGTGGGAGAGGCCCGAGCAGCCTTGCTGGCTGCTCAGGAGGCTTGCCTTATCAATTATCCCTTTATTGTTTTTGAGGGGACAATCTTCAGGTCTGCAACGCTCTCAGTAACCCGACCTTCCAACCTGACTGGTCCATAGACTCGCTCTTTCAAGTCTTTGCTGGTGGGGCACATCTCTTGAAAAGTGGCTCATGTTAGGCGTGGTGCCAACTTGCTGGCTCATAACCTTGCTAAGTGGGCTATTTCTGAAAATCTTGTTGGGAATATCCCAGTTCGTTGTATTCCCATATATATTTTGAACTCTGATAACCCCCCTTGCCCCCGTGATTGTACTTCTTTGTTTTTGAATCTTTGCTTAGAAAAAAAAACAGAGACTACAGTAGGATAAAGCAGAAATATAGGAGAAGATGAAATGGAGATAAGGACACATACGTGTCCCATGCAATTAACATATAGCATGGAAAGTGGTTGTGATTTCCCAACTGCTGTGTAGTAATATTCTTGGTACCCCAAATTTGAGCCTCATCAATTGAGGATGTTTATCCTTTAGTTTTTGGATTAGCGCCTCTTTAAATGGGACTTATCATAACCAGAGTAGCGTTTTTGTCTTAGAAATAAACGGACTGACCAAATTTGCACCAGATTTACTCCAAGACCAGTGTAGGACGAAAAAAATACTGTAAGAACTAGTTTGGAACCCAAAAATATCCCAATTATGACTCGTAGAGTACTAATTAAGCATGAATTTTATCGCAAAAAAGTGTACATTAGTAGTAGTTTTTAGCTAGGAATCTGATCGAATGATTCTTCTACGTACGATTACCTTTTTTTCCAAAGAGCAAAAGCATGTAAAAGACCCAACCAAACATTCATATAGAGCCAGTTTATGAAAGATTCAGATGCTCTTATAAATCGCAGGAAATGTTTAATTAATGGGCCTCTAAGCTAGCGTATAGGTGTGAATGCATGGAAGGAAGCTTCTGCAAATGCGATGAATATCTTCAGTAGTTCATATGGGCATGGAAATGTATTGGACCATCGACTGTGTGGGGCTTAGATCTAGATTATTACATGCATTAATTGATGGTATTGGCTTTTTTTTTTTAGTGCTCATTGCCAAAGCTCTATTGGTGCCCCAATAGTGAGTAGGTGAAACACATTACATCATACGCAGTACGCATCCACCCACCGAAGATGAAAGCAAGCATATTCCAGAGAAAGCTAATTCCGTGCTTATCTTGTGAACTCAGAAAGGACAACAGACTGATAGTCAACACCCTATCATGAAAACCTTCAGGCACTTCTGTAAGCACTTTCCCCACCCTCCATTCCTGCCATCGTGTCATACAAGGGCCTGTGTAATGTCTCCGGCAGGTAAAATGCAAGTATGCCTGCCACAGTCCCACACGTTGCAAACACCACAAATGGTAACCCACCACCCAAAACCACTACAACCGGTGCTAATATTGCTCCCATTTGAGCCGCCTGTGTGGCACATCCTAGTGCTGCATTTCTAACCACTGTCGGGAACAGTTCGGATGTATAAATGAACAGCAAGTTGTAAGTCCCAGCCATCCCAAAGATTCCCAAAATCCCACAAACCATCCTCACTAATTTCCATATCCCAACGCTTCTGACTACGCTTCCCAGAAAGCAGAAAATCCCACTAAACCATAATGTCCCTATTGTCAATGGCTTCCTTCCAAACTTGTCCAACAAAAGGGCTGTAATTGTAAACGCTGGCATCTCTGCCACCGCATTGAGGAGCACGTTGAGGTAAAGATTGGTTCGAAGGTTGACAACGTTTAGACTAAGACCGTAGTACACCACCGAGCACAAGAAATTAATGGCCACGGCTAGAAAAAGACGGATGCGAGTGATTGGTGAGCGGACGACGTCTATGAGAGAACTACTGATTGCTTGTTTCGTTTCCGATTGCTCCTTGCAGCTTTGTTCATAGTTTGAACTGTTGCTTGCTTCTTCATCTAGTGCCAAAACAACTTGCTCAGGGAGGTGCTTTCTATTTGACTTAGCAATGGCGTGCATGAGTATCATGGCATCCTTTACTTTCCCTCGAACGAGGTACCATCTTGGAGATTCGGAGATAAAAGGAAGGACAGCGACGAGGAAGATAAGAGAGGGAATGGAGGAAGCAATATAAAGAGCACGCCATGATCGAAAAATGTAGGCTATGCCGGAGAGTACAGCAATTCCAGTTGAGAAGAAGTAAAATGTGGACATCCCAGCAGCCCCGCGCCTTGTAGGACCAACGGGCTCGGTGGCTAGGACGAAAGCACAAAGGCCAACGCCGCCTGTGCTGAAACCAGTTAGTATGCGTAGTAGGACATACGTCCAGTAGTCCGGCGAAAAAGCTGTCAAGCAGCCAAAGATGGCGTTTAAGGCGCAAACTACCGTTAGAGATCCTTTTCTTCCTAGAGTAGAGTCAGAAAGATGGCCAAAGATTCCGGCACCTGGAAATAGAAGACAATGAGTTAGTCACGAGCCTTAAAAAGAAAAGGAAAGCGCCACCAATGATGTTCTCTGAAATTAGAGTACAAATGTCTTACACAAACACCGTGGTAAAATCTTAGTTCGGGATTAAGGCATTTTTTACTCATCTGCCGGGGCCTATAAAGAAACACAGTACTGGACATAGACAAAAACACACACACAGACAGATATATATACATATATATATTGTCTCTCTACTGCTAACGAAGATGGTCTTCGTCTTTCCTTCCTAGAACAACAGTTCATTGAATGCCAACTTCTTTCTGGAGGATTCACATCTAATGGCATCATGGAATACGAGATCAATTCAAGATATGGAACTCAGTCAATGCACTAATGGATTAGTGACTTGGAATTATGCTTGGACATCAGTCACGCACAATTTTTTTTTTCTCTATAAATATATTTATCACCTTAGAGTTCTCTATCATCACTAATTTGAATCCAGTGCCATATACTGGGGATTAATGAAAGACATAACAAAACACCTTAAAAAAAATACATACAGGAGCTAATAAAATACTAAAATCAGATTAGACTTGAAACATGCCAGCAGTCGCACAATCTATGTAACGGAAACATCAAAATTTCTAGGAGCTACGACAAAAGTAAACTAACACAAAAGTAGACAGAAAAACTTTGGGCCCCTGTGGGCATCTTTTGAAGAAAAAAGTGAGAGCTGGCTTCTAGTGGTTAAAAACAAAGAAGTCGCATCTCGATGAAGTGTCTTGACCAGTATTTACCCAAAAGAAAAAAATTAAGAAAAGAAAAAGCATCTTGAGCAATGAGCAGTAAAGATACATGCACAAGCCAGGTCTGTAGCCTGGAACAGACCTGGAACCGGATATTTCTTAGCACTTCCCAAAGACCCAAAGTTGGACATGAAAGAAGTAAGTACTGCACCTATATTTTATTCCACACAAATGGGAGCTTAATTGAAGTACTACTTCTTCAAAATTTATTATAGAAGTTGCATATAAGATAAGTTAGAGAGAGTGGTACATTCCATCCCCGGTGGGACTTAGATTCCCACTCTTTTAAGACCAAAATACGGAGGTTCAGAGACAAGGATAAGCCTTACAATCAAAAGGATTAGCACTTAGCACTCTTTTTTGCCACTTTAAGAATGTCATGATGACAAGTAGTGCACATATGGGTATATACTGCATAGAAAAAAAAGGGGGTAAAGGAAAAAGCTAGAGCATTCTTCAGCTTATCATGATATCTCCCACACTCGGAGCTTAAAGCAGACGGGAAATCCAGGTGGGAGACAGATTATCCCCATATTCATTGCCTCCGTACGCGTTTATTTTCCAAAATGATTGAAACTTCCCATGATTTTACGTTTGAAACGAGAATGAAAAAACTGAAATATCAATAATAGCTTGACTTTCTGGGTTCACTTTTTGAAAAAAATGAGCGAAAAAATTGCTGCGGACCACGAATGGTTGTCGCTGCCAATTTCTCTTGGAGAAAGTGGGCACAAAAAGACTTCTGGAAATTTAAATGCACAGTGAATTCAGAAGGTTCTCGTATAACCGACAGTATCGGAGTGTATCCTACTTTCATGTCCATGGACCATCGCTAGTGCAGCAGAAGAGAGGTGACAGCCATCTACAGGCCGTAGTTTGCGGCTTAAATTATTTCTTATTCAATGACCTCTACGAAAAAGGATAAACCCAAACACCACAAGGAAACTGACAACAAAAGGATTAAAAGTTGTTTTTCACTTTCAGTCACGCTTATCACTTTCTTATCTATGTTCTCTGTCTTGTACGAAAATCCGTTAACCAGCACGCACACAGGAAAGAGAGAGCGGGAGAGAGAGAGATTAACCCAGCACGCACCCGGAAAGAGAGAGAGTATAAACAAAATACCGATGTAGACAAGATGGCACAGCAATTAATAACGCAGCATGTTTCTCAAACGCAAATCTGGACCTTACAATGAAGTTAAATTCTTTAAATATTTCGTAAATTATATATACTTATATGCAGACAGCAATCCTTTTGCGGCTTTATAGATAATCGGATATGGATGCCAAATAAAACAGAATAATTTAATTAATTATTACTGTCCCCCTATTTTTTTTTAATTTTAGTTTTTTTAGCATTGTATCTCTTTTACCTAAACTAATAGAGATATTCTCCTATTTACAGTAGAGATAGACTGAATTTAAACTGATGGTTATATTGTCAGTATGGTTAACATTAACTGTTCAACTGTTGTAAGACTCAGAAAGATATATTTATTCTTTTTCAAAATTAAATCATCTAATTTAGATAACAAATTAGAAGATTGATCTCTCCTAAACTCGTGTTAACATTTAATTTAGAAGCATAGAATCCTAACATCATTAATAAGAACAATAACAATCGTAGCACTTGATATCTATCAAATTATGGTAATAAATAAAGAAAAATACACTTTTTGTGTAAGAATTACTATAAGCTTTTAACTTTCTTTAAATTACTACTTTTGAGACATTTAATTTATAAAATATAAATCCTTACCCCATTATATTCTTTGTCTAATTATTTTTGTCGAATAAATTAGAAATTAATTTTTATTTAATATGAAATGTAGATTATGCAATTAGTAAGTTACATTTAGGTATAATCGTTATTTTATTTTTTAAAAATGTCAATTTTAATTAAAAAATGAGAGAAAATGTAATAATTTAAGATGTAAAATATAAAATATATAATAATTAATGAGTGAAAAATATATTTTCTTCCGAGAAAATCCATTTGCCATATCTTCTGTACCTATCTAAACTTATCTTTTCGTCCGGTGTCTAGGTTACTATCTAGCACCACTATGCACTAAACTAGTAATTTTTTTCTTCAAATCCTACCTCGCAGTCATTAATTAATTAAGACTACACAGAGAAGACACATTCGTTCCTTATCACACTTGTTGGTCCCAAAACCGAACCTCTCCAAGATTAGACGTCACATAAAAATAGCAAAGAAAACCAACCTAATTAATAAACTTTAACGGGTGATAGAGATTGAAGAAATTGACCTATCATGCAGCCGCCGAAGAACAAGGCCTGTACCAGCCCAACCCTATACTTGTGTCCACAAACCAACCCCCACTCCGCCACCGTCGAGCTTCCCGAGCCACCGTTCCACTCCCACGAGCCCGGTTCGAGACTACAAAACGACATGTCGCAGCCGGAGCCGGACGTGCACGTCCATCCCAGTTCTCGGTCCGCGAAGATCATTACCATGGTGTGGAAGGCTTCCAGAGCCCAAGCCAGGCTCGTCAGTACGAAGTGCTTCAGCTGCCACGGCCCAAACTCGCCACAGTACCTCTGTAACATGTCGTCTATGCACAGCTTCTCGGGATCTGCTTTGGGTTCCGACTCCTTTACGGGTTCTAGCAGAGGTGACCGGAGGTCGGAGCTCCGGTCGGTGGGATCAGAAGCTGATATATCGGGCATATCCGGAAATATTTTTCGGATTCTTAAGAGGTTCTCTCTGTCTCGGTAATTTATGTGCAGTACTTGGAACTGTATGTGTACATTATATACTCGTGGAGGGAGAGTAATGCTTTTCAGTTTGCCACGTGGAGTTCCCTGAACCGTATGATTCCCCTGGTAGTGGGGATTGGACACGTTACGGTACAGGATAAAGTTTTGGATGAAGGGTAAGATAGTGGGAGTAGAGTGGGATGGGTGAGAACTGAGAAGGATTCGGGCATTTGCGTAGACGGGGGGGCATTGTTGGGGGAATCTAAAGTCAGTTTTGGACAGACATATCACGATAACTCGAAAAGCAAATGGTGGCTACCGGGAGCACGTTGGAGCAACTTGGCTGTCTTGAAAAGGTAATATGTTTAATGTTTAGCTACCATCTAGCAGCCAAAGAAAAAGGAAAGGTAAAGCCAACGAGGGAAGAAATAAACCCAAAAGTACGGAAAATGAAGTAGAAGAAAAACATCTTGAAACTATTAAGGAGGAGAGAAATACGGCTCCTGATATTCTTCAATTTGAATATCAATTTATTATTTAAATTAGATAGTTTAGATTTTATAAAAAAATAAATTTTCTCTGTCAATTGAATTATCCAATTCTTACAACAAATTTGAAGAGAATCTAAAAATAAAAATCCATTTAATTCTTAAAAGATATTCATATTTGATTGAGAATAATGGATACAATCTTTTTTTAAAAAAATTATTATCTTATCGAAACTAAAATTTTGGAAATAGGAAACCGAAAATTCCAGTCCTAATAATTGAGCTTTTTTCTTGCCAAATTATACATGGGTTATAATAGGCTGAACACTATTTTTATGCATTTTAAACATGGATTAGGTGCTCTTTTGGTCAAATTGAGTTTTTGAATTAGAATTTATGCCCTTTGATTTTGAGTGTGTTCTATCCACCATGAATTAGTACTTTGATACAATATTATTTAATATTTTCTTATGTGAAATAATAAGATTAAAATAAAAATTCATCCAAAATGCATGTAATTTTGTCACTTGATAATTTCTATCAACAAAAAGTAAATTGTTGGCCATACAAAGTTATTTTTTTCAATAAGGGCTCAAACCTTTTTTTTTTTTAAATATCCATAACTGGAATTTTCAAAAAAATTCTTGTTTCCGTATTGGTTCCAAAATTTGAAAAAAAAATCATTTTCGATTTCGATATTAATTGAATGCGGAACCAGAATTCCAGTTTCCACCGAAATTTTTTCATAGATTGAGAACTAGAAGTCGGAAAAGTTACACTTTTTTTTTCTTGAAATACCTCATCGCATTAAAATAAAACTACTACGCCAAAACAGAGTTCGAATCACAAAAAGCAATAAAAGGAAGAACAACCAAAATATCAATAAAACCATAGCATTTAGAACGAGCATTCCACTGGGCAAGCAGGTGAGAGCTTGCTGATTCAAGCGCCTAGGAACCCAGTGAAGCGCCCAAGCAGACTACCCTTTGAAAGTCGCCCGAGGAGAAAAAAACCAAGTCTTTGATTTTCCAACAAGGATGACGAAGAGGTTGAGAAATGTCCGAGCACAGCAGCTTCGAGTCAGGTTCGAAGATCACATGCAACCATCGCTTGGAGAGAGCAAGTTCCATAGCTCGGGAAGCAGCCATTGCTTCCCCACAAGAGGGTCTATAGCTCGAATTCCCTCCATGTAACACCGTACATAGAGAGCTAGAGGAGTCTCGACAAGAGACAACTATATATGATCTATCATGACGTACAACTACGTCAAAGTTGATCTTTAACCAACTTGATTTCGGAAGAGATTGGGATTCAGCAAAAGAAGAGCAATGAGAAGTCCAAACGAGGTAGTGTTTAAAAAATCGACGTAAAAGGGAAGACTTGAGTTCATCAAGAACAATTGGGGTACCCTCATGCAAAGTATGATTACGAGCAAACCACAATTCATCTAAAATGAGAGCTATGTAAAGGATAAAAGGAAGGCAAAGAGCTAGAATGAAAGCCAAGCACCACATCTGCATGAAGAAGGAAATGAATCCAATCAACTAGACTAGTTGGATGTATGCGAGAAATATCCCAAGGCCAAACAAAAGAGGACGATAAAGCACGGGCTACTTGACAGTCGTGAAAGACATGCAAAATGGTCTCCGAATACGCCTCACAGAGACAACAGAGACAATCATGTTTCGCTTGATGGATTGACCCCACGAAAGCTAAGAGCTCTTATCGGAATAGCCTCCGCAGCCACCTTCCAAAGGAGAAGCTTCAAACGATCCTGAAGCTGAACTTTCTAAAAGGATGACCAATCAAAATCCTGCATAAGAAAAGGAATAGAACGACGAGCAGCCTGGTCCACAAACACTGCCTCCTTAACAGAGAATTTACCCTGAGAATCAAGAGGAGCATGGCATATGAAAATACAACATTGACAAACAAAGCAATTAAGTAATCATATTGTGAGATGCCTTCACCATAGACTTGGTGGGATAAGAGAGGAAACGGTCTCCCCATATGCTAGGTTGAAATGTGTGTTAGTTCCTAAGATTAGATTGTTGGCTTTATTCCGTGATATGTATGTTGTATAGAAACGGTGTCTTGGATGTGATTGATGAAGAAAATGCTTTCAGTTGAAAGGGTTTAGAAATGAACAAATCTGAAAGTTATAAAGTTGTTAAAAATGGTTAAGTGCAGTGCTGGTTAGGCGAGCTCGAAGAAGTCATGTTGTAATTTGGAGTGATTGGGCTAGCTTGGGGCGAGCTTGAAGAAGTCACGTTGTAATTTGGAGCTAGCTTGAGGCTCAAGCCCAAACACGGAGAATTAGTAAGTGACGTTTCATGTTTGATTACCCACTCATTTAAAAGGCACTTTTTGTTCGCTGGACATAGAGACTTCGATGAAATAGATGAGAAACAGATCTGAAACTAGACGAAGCCTTCTAGAGAGAGATTTGTGAAGATTGGAGAAGGGGTTGTTCTTGAAGACTTGAAGAATGAAGATTTTCATTGTCCTCCACCGTGTGCTGATAAAGAAATCAATCACCACCAACAAAATCTCATTGCGGCAGTGGGTAAACATCAGAGTTTCGATGTTCGTCGATTGGGGTTCCAATCGTCCTGAAGCAACTTTGCTTTGATCAAGATTTATTGAAGTGAGAGAGATTCAAAGGTTTTGGATTCTACCACTTGGTGCGGGTTTGAGCGTGTCGTTCGAATTGCTTCTTTCGGGATTTGTTAAGTAGCAAAATTTTGGTGGTAAACAAAGTCACCAACTGTAAGTGTTCTCTCATTTAGTGGATTGATTAACCGGCGGTGAGCCCAGAGTGGTTTTTCCCTTTTGAAGGAGTTCTTTCAAAGAGTTTTTCACTTCGTAAACAATCTCTTGTATTTGTGTGATTGTTTGCGTTCAATTCATTTTATTTTTGCGTGATATTGATCAACATTTTATAATTTCGAAATCTTGGTATGTTGGTTGTGTATCTTGGTTTAAAAGATCAGTTCAAGGATTTTCCGCACTCCTAGTGTTTGTGATATTGTCTAAGTGATCTTAAAATTGTTTAAATTGACTAAATATATTGAATTTCTGTCATTAATAGGACTGTGTGATTTTTTCCACATCTGGACAAATTCAATAAAATTATTTTGTGCTGAGAGTTGTATAAGTTTTCCGCATTAGGGTAAAATAGGTTATGCTAAATTTTTAACTTACTATTCACCCCTCTCTAGGTAAGTTTGGGGTCTAAATCGTGTCCCACAATGTAGATAATGGACATTTTACATCCGATTTGGGATTATTGATTCAAGACGTAGTTATTGCTGAAACAAGAATATTAGACACTTTTGAAAGTGAAAGAACAACTTGGGATACTAGAAATGGTGTAAACCACAGAACTAGTTGTGAATCAAATTGCTTCTATGCGTTGCTTATTATGGATAAATTTAAGGCATGCATGCATTACTTAATTAGGACCTCCCTAAGTGGATCGTTTTGAAAAGTACTCTATTGTAGCTTCGTTGCTTTTTATAGATAAATCTAAGGCATGCATGTATTACATAATTAGGACCTCCCTACGTGGATCGTTTTGTCAAGTACTCTACCATGTAGCTAGTTTGTTAGGCTTGGTAAAAACCTCCGTTTGTGGATCCTATAAATCAATCAAGGATCTAGGTAGTGGATAAGATCAGGGCTTCTATATACATATGTACATGTAGAGAAGTTCAGGAATTACTTATATATACAAGTGACCAAGTTAGGGGAAATCAATTACGATGTTGGATACCCGACCCCAGACCCTGGACAGCTCAAAATCAATTACATGTTGCAGTCTCTACTAGTTGTTGGTTCTTGGCAGCTTTATGACGTAATAATTTGGGTATGTTCTCCTTGCAAGAACAAGCAAGATGGCGGGGAGGAACTCCATCAAGGGAGAAGCCAGGGCGGCTAGAATGGCTTGTCATATGGCTGGTGAATTTGCTGACCATGAGATTATTATCGAGGGAGATTGCTTGAACTTGGTTACCCAAATGGTGGAGGCTACTAGTGAGTTAAGACTGGGAGATTGAGGGCGAAGTTACCACCATCCGAAGACTACTGCGGGATCATGGTAGGTGGAGTTTTGCCTGGATTCCTTGTGAAGCTAATTTTGCTGCGCATCATCTTGCTAAGTGGTGGCTTTCTAGTTCTATCACTGGGGACATTAATCATTCGGTGTTACCGTCTGATGTCCTATGTTGTGATCAAGCGACCCTTTTGAGTCTGCCTCCCTAATGTTTGTAGGTTGTTTGCTTTAAAAAAAAAAGACCAAGTGAGGGGAAATCATGACGCACCACGCTTGTATTACGTGTATGCCCAGACAATAATTTTGAACAAAAAGGACATTTTCCTTCGTGAAAAAAACTACATGGCCACTAAGTGGCGGAGCCAGACAGTTTGTATAGGTGCAGAAATTAAAATTATTTAAATAATATGATTAAAAATAAATTTGATTTACCCTTATTCCGGTTTCAAGTTCATCAATAACAATTAAATGTGCAATTTCAGCTGCTTGATTGGCATGCAGTTCATCATTACGCTTACAAGAGGCACCAACAATATTAACAATAAATCTTAGTTTTATAAAAACAAACCGGCATTACATCTCTTGCTACTGCAACCAATACTAGTTGTATTTGATAAGCCATACAATGTACATAATATGCATAAGGACAATCTAGAAAATAATAGAGACAATATGCATCATCACGTATAGGAGAGTATTTCAACCAAGGAAATTGCTTATACTAAGACGAAGAAAACTGTCGACGATTTTTTTTCAAATTATGTAAATGGATACTCAGTACCAGCTGCAGGAATATATTGATATGGACCCGCCTTAAGATAAGTTTTTCTAATTCCATCATGCTGATTAACTGGATGTTCACATATTTGAATACGTTTTCCTAAATCACGTTCTATAGTAACAATGTCAACTTCTTGAGATTCTTCTTTGGAATCTTAGAAGGGCGTTGCTCTTGCTTAAGAATTAGAGGTTGAAGATTAATACAAGACGAGAAAGACATCTTAGAACCCAAATCAACATTCTTTTTTTTTAGAAAAAATGCATCAATTATTTTTGGCTTGCCCATGATGTGATGTAAAATTATTTACGAAACCTGAAAAATTATTTATCTATTAGTTTTAGTGAATAGGAATAGTAGTGTATAAATTTATTCATATCAAATGTCAATGCATTCATGATTCAATGCGATTTATTCTTACTAATTATAAATGTATTTGGGTAAATTTATCACTACAAACCAACAAAATAAAATGTGAATACTAATAAAAATCATGGGTCTAAGGAATAAATTACATGTTTCTAAAATATTTAGAAAATGAGCTATAAAGTGATGCTAAGAAGCATCTTATTGGAATATTTACTGACAAGTATAAAATATAATTAAACACAAAATAATTAGATGCTCATTAAGGGCTGTAGATTAAAAATAAAACAAAAAATGAAATAGTGACCGCCTTGCCGTATGCGAAACTTGGAGAAGGTGAGAACCTTTCACCTACTCAGTTGTACCTTAACGTAAGGTAGGCTGGCTATTTTAATTCCATATGCTAGCTTCAACAAAGTGCTTTACACACTCATTCGCTCCCCCATTAACTCTTTTATTTCAGCAAAAAAAAAGAGTTAATGGGGAGGCCGATTTCTAATCAATCGGGAAAGGAAGGTACGCATTAACATGGAAATATTATGATTGTTTGGGGACCATATGTCTTGGTCATTCACAGACAAGAAATTCTAGTTCTGCGATTTACAGATCGATCATAGGAATTAAACAAACTGTGTGCCCTTAATATGATCCCACCGGTTGCGGATATTTTCAAAGGCCGCTGGCAATATAAGGAAGATCTGATAAACACATCCAAAAGGCATATTATATTATTGTCATAAATCTCATGTACCTTGGTAAAGCTGCAGATTATTTTATTTTTTTAGACCTGAAGGGGGCAGCTGCCCCGCCCCTGTGGCCACTTGACCATATTAATATTGACAATTGGAATACCGCGTCTTCAATTACTGTAGAAAACTGGACGGACATGTGATACCCATTTGCACTCTTTTTTCCGCTTGATTTCAACATAAGAACAAAACAATGGAAGTTAAACATGTTTTGACAATGACACCATCTTAATCCATTATGAGCCTTAGAGGTTAGAAACAAGCCTTATAAGTATCCATCACGACTCAAATAATTAACACGCCTAGTGTGTTAGGTTGACAAGGTACGGCTGGCTTCTCATGAGCAATAGATCAGGCGGTGTCCATGCATTGGGCTGACAACAGGTTAGGCATACGTCAAGGCACTACAAAGAAAACAGCTTTGGGTGTCAAATTTTTTTGTCACCAAAACTCATTGTTGTCAAAAATATTTTGACTCCCGGTTTGACAGAAGAAGTGTGTCACCCTTGTTCTTCAGTGACAAATTCTGAGTTTCCACATGAACTAGTGCCTCGACGCCAACTCAGACAGTTCGGACGGCTTTTCATTTTATGTGGCATGTTTTGTGCGAACGTCAATATATTACATGACAAAATCAATTCCATCATGGAAAACACGTGCAAACTTCTATAATATCAGTTCGCATGGGGTGAATTTCGGTGTCAAAAAGAAAATTTTGTTAGTAGATTTATCATTCGCACGCTATTAAACTTCTATAATATCAGTTCGCATGGGGTGAATATATTATTGCTTAAAATCAACGAATATAATGTGCGAACGGCTCTAGAACATGCGGACTTCTGTTAAACACGGACGTGGGGACGGTGGATTTGAGTTGCGGATGCTGGTTGTTTTTATTTTATGAAAAAAATGTCACGAATATAATGTGTGAACAGCTCAAGAACGTTCGGACTATAGATAAAAACGGATGTGGGGACGATGAAATAGCGTCCATACGTTATTATGGGTAACCTAGGCGGATGCTAATTTTGTAGTGTGCGGACGAATGATATATCACGACGAACGTCCGGACAGTTCTAAATTATAATATTAAATCTGGCATTGTCACCTTCCTTACGTGTTTCATCATCTGCTCACGCATTTCTGCTTGCAATAGCTTAAGCCTCAGTTCTTGCTCTGCTTGTTGCTTCCGTTATAGCTCCTCTAAGTGATGTTTCTGCTCCATTAAATGTTGATGTTGTTGTAGCATCACCCTCTCCATTTCTGCATGCCTCACAGCTAACTCATCATATTCTTTTTGTCTAGCACTCATCTCCTCTATCTCTATTCTTGCCTCTTTCAATATCCGGGCCAGATCAACGGACGACAATGAGGATGACGGTCCAACTTGCCGCACTGAACGACCTGAACCATTGACATAACCCGCTTTTGTCCCCAAGACCTCTGCAAAAATCTCCACTTCTGTGAATAACCTTCCCTCAGACTCGCGTTGTAATTGTAGCGCCTTCATCTTTTCCTACAAGTAAAGGAGAACATTGTGAAAATTAATACCTTTTTAAATATAAAAAATTAATAATGCATAATAAAATTTTACATAACTTACAAAATGTTCCTGTGCAGTCCTTATTTGTATGCATTTTCTTGTACATCAATGCAGAATTAATCTGATCACTTTCTGCATACCAAAAAATTATATATACATTAAAATCCATTAATAACATAATGATGTAACAAAAAAAATATACTTAAATATTCGTACATGCCAACGACACTGTTTTAAATACAACTGAACGATGTCATTTTATCCCACAGTCGTCCGCACAGCACATAAAACCGTTTTTCATTTACTTAACGTCGTTGTTTAGACGGACAGACAGTGCAAATAGTTTTTAGAACATTCGAACATTCCCGTCTCATTTATTTATAACGTGATAATAGTATTTCATTTCTTAATAGCGTATTAACAATAATTAAAAAATTATTTTTAATAACGTATTTAATTAATATTCTTTTTTACTTAGTATATCCAAACATAAATATTAAACCATAATAAAAAAGATATGCAATAACCATCATAAAGCAAAATCGAAATAATTATTCAGTACGACCATAAATATACATAACAATGAAAATATAACATAACAATCAAAAAACAAGATCATGCTCCAGACCGGGCTCAGTGGATCCGTCTCCCGAGTTCTCGCTCATCTTCACCATCTGATCCTCAATTGTGTCCAAGCTCCTCGACATCACATGCAAGGTGCCTTGAGACTCCATATCGGTCAAACGGGTCCCCAAGCTGACCACAACTGAGGCTTCGGTAAAATAGCAACATCAACCATTACCTTCAGGTCCGTCATAAAAGCATCTGCCTAGGCTGGTCATTCCCCAACATCATGACGAGAGGGCTGTTCCTCTAGTAACGGCTCTCCAGAAGCAAGACCATATGGTTGTTGCTGCCGCCTAATTTGAGCCTCGAAATGGCTCAAAGTAGTCCAACAGATGGGACCAATAGGCGTCTTCCGTTCCTCGTCCAAACTATCCATGCAGCCCACACCATGGAGGAACTATGTCAGAAGTAAACTGTACGGAAACGCGGTAGATCGACTGATCTTCGCTTCAGTTCGAAGACTCATGAGGATGTAGAGATGCGAATCTGCAATACCTCATCTAACCACGTACAACATCAACTCGCCTCTTACTATAGGGCACTCTATCGTGTGTTTTCTCGGCTCGATGTTGTAGGAAAAGATCAGATGCAAAATACGTCAAAATGGGATCATGAACTTCTATTTTAGGAAGGGTCCAACGACCATTACGTCCCGGCCCGTCAATGTTCGGAATACGTCTTCCACAGATGGCTTGTTCTCTATCTCCACTGCAGGCAATGCTCCAATCGGCCTGTGCATCCCCAAAAATTCAGCAAGGATGTCTGCTGACAATAGAAATGTCACCCCAAGTACAGTGACACTCTTTAATTGTGCATTAATGTCCACAACGTCCAACAGAGATACGTAAATCTATCAGACCAAATCTACAGATGCCACGCCATATCTCTTCAGATACCCGATCCAACCCTGATCCTTCAAAACATCGCTAATACTCTCGCCCTGATACCACAACTCCTCGAAGTCAGCCACGTAAACCTCACGCTCCAGGGTGACTGATCGGCTGAGCAAATCACCCGCTGTTGGGCCAGCAGCCTCTTCCTAACACTGAGGATCCTACTGTGCAGAGCTCCTGGCAAATGAGGTGGATGACAAATGTTACATATCATTCGCACATCATCTAAATACAGTCCAGACGTCTCATTTAACGTATGAACGTTATGTAAAATGACTTATATTTTATTGAATAAAGATACGAAAGCTATCATAACCGTCTGCAACAAAAATAATTCTAATATGTGTATATATCCTAAATAAAAATGACAACATATATTTGAAACACGTCACAACGCACAAACAACTTCGTTCGAAAGTATAAAGAAACAACATAGTTTTTGTAAAGTTATGTGCTTACGCTTATAGCACCGTCCGCAACCAAAATTCTCTTAAGAAAAAATATTTTAACATATACGTATAGATCATCAACCAAACGATAGCGTAAAAGGAAAAACGTCCACACGCAAAGTAAAACGTTCGCACGTGTGGTTAAACGACCTAGTTTATTGAACAAATATGTGCACGATAGAATAAGTGTCAACAACAAAAAGATAAATTTGTAACATGTGTATATATCGTAGACAAGACAACATCGTATAACAGCTTAATGTACGCACGTGACAAGTGATCGTCCGAACGTATGTTTAAAAAAAGACGTAGTTTGAAAAACATAAAGATAAGTAATTATTTTAAATTAAACGAAGGCGTATAATGTACAACGTTGTGCGCACAGGACATAAAACCGTCTGCACATTTTAATCAAAACAACAACGTTCTCAAATATAACCCTAGAAAATTTAAACGTATTTGTCTGGAATGATTCAGCCCGTCTGGACCTGTCGTGGGAAAGAAGACAAAGTCGACTCAGCCATGGATGGTCTATCTCCCACCTCCAAAACTCCCTCAAACCAACAACAAACAACACGAAATTATAGCCTAAACAATCCTACAACATCGTGCATTTCATATCAATACAAATATAGGTCCTCAAACAACTGTAGTGGCCAGAAATCGTTCATAAAAATCTCTATGTAAATAAGTTAAAAACACGATTTTTATGCAAAAACCCAAGTAAAAGCATGAGAAACAAACCTGAATATGAAGGACACAACGAAAATGAAAGATTGTTGTACGAGAAACGTGAACGTAGATTGAGAAATGAGAGAAACTGCCAGTGTAAAAATTCTCGGTGTACGTAAAATGACGTTCAAATGACTTATGTTTGACATTAAAATCCATCCACTCCATTCGGACAGGCCATTCGCTGCCGTTTGGATGTTACTGTTTTCGACGTGGACCAATCAGATTCCTCCGTATTAAATTTCCAATCGTGAACGGTTAGCAAAATCTTCAAAACATAAAGGCGTCCGGACGAGATGAGTTTGTGAGGATGGTCAGACGTCTGTAACGTGCAACGTAGAGTACTACCACTAACCGAAATTATTGTCATATGCGTTCGGACGGTATGTGAACGTGCGGATGCACGCAACTGCTCTCCTCGTTCTTTTAAAACAGACGTGTGTTAATCATATGTGAACCATCGCAGATGTTCGAACGTCTATGTCAAACCGTACGGATGATGATGCAGATTTTTTGACAATTTGACCTGTGTCACTTACGGGTGAAAACGGTATTTTGTCACCCAAAATATGTGCCCATGTCTTCACCTACCATACAGACGTGTTTGGAGTTGCTGACGAATATTTTTAGTCACGAATATGTGACGCTTTTCCTTTTGTCAACCCTGAATAACGTCCGAATGGTGTTTAAAGACGTCCGGATGATTTTGTAATTCCTAACACACTTTGGGTAACAAAATTTTTATTTTGACATAGATGGGCATGATTCGGTGTCAAAATTTATTTTGACACCCAAAAATTTGACACCTAAGGTCAATTTTCTTGTAGTGAGGCCTGGGCTTGGCCTATTAATTGTGATTACATTTTAAATCTTCTCTCAACTTGAGACCCAGCTCTTGATTGATACTCACGACTGGCAATGATCATCTCCCAATAATGAGTGTGATGTGTGTCCAATAGAGCACAGTACCTACATAAAAATTTGTCGTATGGAACTTCGTTAATATTTCCGGTGTATGTGAGCCTGCTTCCGTCTAATTTTACAGAAAAAATTTGGCAGAAAAGCAATGTCAATTATCCCTTATAATTTGGGGCAAAAAGTGTATATATATATTCTTAATAGAATTTAGGAGATAAACCATTATTAACAAGAAAACCAAAGCTTTAATAGACAATATTGAAGTCTAGAGATCATAAGATACAAATATCCACGTACAATAGCAACCACCTGAAATCCATTAAAAAGAAAACCTTACAAATTACAGTGATTCAGACACGGGTACCTTGTTGTTGACTCGGACAACCATGATGTAATAATCTAAGTGTCTCAGCTTAGACCCGCTCCATACAGAACTCACCTCAGCCCTCAATGGTTCTTCTTATGGATTCTCCACGAACAATCGTGTTCTTCAATAACACTTCAACACTCTTAAGGCTTCGCAAAAGGGATTGAATATGAGAAAAAAAAACTAATCAATTGAGGTTCTGAATCTCTGTGAGGTATCAAATTGAGGCTCTAGTAACTCAAGAATTTCCTATCTAGGATTTTGGGTGACCTCTAATTATAACTCAATGAAACTAATGAGAGAACCCTTAAGTTTTTTCATATATAGGGCTTTCAAAGACAGTTTTTTTACGATGGTCGGATGTCGCTTAACAAGTAGGTTTTATTAAAACCGTAGGATTTTGCTTGAGAAATTTTTTTTAATCTCTTGAACACTTCAACCAAAAAAGCCTAACAAATTACAAGTAATTTAGGACATATTTTGACACGAAATTTAGCTAATAACAAAAAAAAGAGACTAACAAATGTTATGGATATAAGCTTTGCATCTTAAGTGCCCTAGATAAAATGAGCGTCTATCTCTTTGGTCACCTCAACAGCCAACTGCAACATAGCGTTTGGATCTGGAACATCCGCGCTCAATTTCTCGTATTCAAAGATGTTGCGGACCAACCCCCTTCATCCTTTGGCTTGGATTGAACATGAATTTGACATTTTTGTAAAGCTCTAGGAGTGGTGCTCCTATCAGTTTAAAAGTGATTGACAAGTTAACGTTGTCTACTACCTCAAGCACTTCCTTAGAGACGATGGTGGTCCTCGTACCATAAGCATCATCTATAACTGACAAGGCCGCAAGCTACTTTGGTAAATATCTTCCTAGCGAGAGAATATTGAGGTTCAAAACACACTTCCCAACCCCAAAAATATAATTCCATCACCCTGTCTCGTGCAAAAGGTAGCTTTTCTGCAACATCCAAATTATCTTTCCACCACCTAACAAATAAATTTAGCGAAATTTAAAATGAGATATGTGGCTAATGAACTCGCCTTGAATTATGGCATAGTTCCTTCTGGTGTGTTTTTTTTTTGGGGGGGGGGGGGTAACTAGTAATGTACTGATTCCCAAAGTAACATGTACAAAGATGGGCCTAAACTAGGTAAAGAAAAAGAAACCTAGTGCCTCATAAAGAGGTGAAACTCAAAAAGGAAACCTACACCCCAAACAAGTGGTGAATAATAGTAAGGTATACCCTCAGGCATTACTTCTCAACCTACAAAGAAAGCGCTTGGTATAGCAAAGTTCTATTGAACTTTGCAAAGCTAGATTTTAACATATGGTTTGTGAAATAATGGACCATAGTCGGAGATCTCCTTCCTTTATTTTGATGTCACATGAGACTTTTGAACGGTATTTAAAAGCGTCACAATGGAAAAAAAATTAAGGAATTTTGGCGCGTATTTTTTTATATTTTCATTTAAACCTTGTTCAAAGAAATTTAAAAGAGTTCCAATTAAAAAAAATCGGGGGAATTTTGGCGCTTACTTGTTCATTTTCATTTAAACCCCGTTCTTATGGAAAGTGATAAGCGTTCGAAATTTTTGTACGATTTTACAAACGAAAATATAGTTTTTTGGACTGTAGATTTTTCCCAGTATCCCCATCACAAAAGTTTTCTGGGACAAATTAGCCACACCGTCGTCAAAATATTTTTTTTGGAACGGATTATCCCTACCATTCAAAAGCTACATCCAACGGCGCCCGTTCAAAAGGCCCAAGAATTACCATTCGAACACTACATGCAACTATCCCAATTTGAATGGTCCAAGAATTACCGTTCGAACGCTTCATGCATGCAACGACTTCAAGCCGTTGCCTTTTTCGTCCCAAAAAATTGATCAAGAGCCCATGAATTATTGTTCAAACGCTACATCCAACAGCTTCAAAAAGAAATAGTTTTTTGGTGCGAAGCCTTTTTTCCTTCCCAAAAGATTGTTCAAAGGTCTTTGTCGTCTTCTTCTTCTCCTCCTCCTCTTCCTTATTCTTATTCTTCATCTTTATCTCTCTAGAATCGAGTGTATGTTTGTGAAAGAATATACCACATTCGGAGATTTTCTTCTTTTATTTTGATTTCACATGAGGCGTTCGAACGGTATTAAAAGCGTCACAGCAAAAAATGGAAATTTTTGCACTTACTTTTTTATTTTTATTCATACCCCGTTCTATCGGTAATTGATAAGTGTTCGAAATTTTTTTGCGACCGACGTTTTCTTCATGAAAAATATAGTTTTTGAGGCGGATTTATTTTCCGTCCCAAAAATTAGCAAGTCACATCTTTTCGGAAACGAAAGAATATTTTTGGGACTCATTTTTCGGCGTCCCAAACAATAAAATTTCTTGCAGTGACCATTCGTACGTACATGAGGTGTGTTGAAACGGCTTTTTATTCAGATCCCTTAAAATCTTTCTATTTTGAACGGTACAATTTCGTCCTAAATAATCAGCCCTGGGACGACATTTTTACGCCCAAAATAAAAGGTTTTTTTTTTACGGAACTTTCCTTACCAAAAAAAAAACTTTTCAGGACAGTTTTAATTTTTGTCCTGACGTCCAACCTCCCATTTAGCTAGTTAGAACAAATGATAAACTTAATTACTATCCGTAATTTTGCAGCTGTTTTTGTTAAGCATTCCATCCGGTCATGTATTTCAAATATTCTTTTTTAATTTTTATTCTAAAAGAAATCTAGAAATTATAAAATTTCCACAAAAATAACTAAAGATGACGTCTATTTCTAAATCATAAAGGCCTACGATTAGACAAAGCCAGATTGGGTACAGAAACAGGTGGCCTAGATCTCTACTTGCTGGCCATGTGGGTCGTTTGCCTCTATTGTGATCGCAACTGTGTAGTTGGGTCGTAAGACGCCGACTGACCTTCGGTGATGCAGTTAATCGGATCCTTTATTTGCTTGCAGGCCTAGTTGATCGCCTTTAACTAGAAGCAGATCAAGGCATATGACTTAGGGGACCATGAAGGGTCAGAAATTTTCTAGGCTCAACCTCCTAGTACTCTATGTGCAGGAGTCGATCGGTTGGGCTGACAAAATACGTTGGAGGATGCATGAGGATGGTCGTATAATGCTTGTGATTTGTTTTACATACGCCCATTGGGTGTTAGACAACTAAATACCAATACGTACTAACCCAGCCCCAATGTTATCCGGGCTCCGATTTTGAGTTGTTGAGTGTGATTTGAGAATATTTATAATTAAGGAAAATTTAGATACAATATATGTCGCGCGTGCTTTAATTGAGAAATTGATATTTAATTATCTTTCTTGAATAGGTTTCAGTGGTAATAGTTGAGGCGTTTGGCGATATTTGGTTAAGCACGTGAACTTGAGGTAAATAGAATTAGTTAAGCGTATTTTGTAACTTATAACAAAAATAAAATATTATTTGAGTATGTAAAGTGTATTGAATTATGCATGCGCGCGCATGAGTTAATTTATGCATTCATTATAAAATATATATATTGCACTACTATACACCCAGAAAAAAGAAATAGGTTTGCTCAAGATCTTTATTTAAGTGTTTGACATAAACAAACTATTTAACAATATCATGAAATATGAAACAAATGCCGTAATATTAAACCTTATACATTAATATCTATTTATTTATGGAACCAACATAGCCATAAGTTTCTTCTGATATTAAAAAAATCATATTGGCACCGGATCAATGAGCAAAAAAGTGATACCCTCTACCATCACTTCTCCCACATTTGTGTACGCATCTTCATCCTTGTACACTAGATCCATTAGGCGTGCGAGATTGAGGACGCGTTCAAGAAGAGGCATTCCCACTTGAGTAGGTTTAAGGAAATCCTCGTTTATATCCTTCCATGCACTCGCGAGCCGCTTCTGAAATTCTTCAATTGCCTCCTGCTTTGAGACATCATGTTGCTTCATATAGCATTCAATGATTGATGGGATGTGCTCTCTCTTTTGCTCAAACTGCAAAAAAAAAATTATTAAATATTATACTTAATTAATTATATATATATATATATACATATATCACCCGGCCCCCTTGATCAGTTGCGATAATGGACCAGAGATCTATTTGTACGCACCTCATTAGATACAATGTCATCCATAATCCTGCATATGATTTCTCCTCCTTTAAAAATCTTAGGGCGGTTAAACAGCCAATTAAGAGCCTCCTCTGTTGCGATTTCTCCCATGCCAGCGAAAGTTACGGTCGTCAGTAATAAGAACCCAGCTGATGCTAGTGCAGTACTCATATACTCCTCCGGTGTAGGTATATATTTGTCATTAAGCCACTTGGCTTCAACAAAGTAGGATTCAACCATTTTTTGCATCTGTTTTGCATTAGAAAATGGAAAATATTACCACCCTAGCGGCTAGGGAGTTCAACGTCTCAAATGATGAAAAAGAAAAATCAGTACTGAAAGTGTCCTACCGCTTCTTTTGCATAGTAAAAGCAGTACAGTCTTCCTTCCTTGGACAGCTCCTCTTCTGCTTCTTCATAGACATCCAAGAGTGTTAGGTGGTCTTGGGCCTTCTCAACCCCAAAAGCTAGCTCAAGAGGTGAGGCTTTCCCTCACACTTTTAAACTGACCACCAACCCCTTCCACAACCGATGTGGGACAACCCCAACAATCTCCCCCTCACACATCGGGCCTTGGGTTGGATGCAGACAACCCGTTTCTCCCATGGACTGTTGGGTCCGAGACTTGTTGGTAAACCTGGGCTCCGATACCAGTGTTAGGTGTTCTTGGGCCTTCTCAACCCCAAAAGCTAGCTCAAGAGGTGAGGCTTTCCCTCACACTTTTAAACTGACCACCAACCCCTTCCACAACCGATGTGGGACAACCCCAACAAAGAGTACATTATAAACCAATTTCATGTACTCCGGGAGTTGGTCTACGCAACTTCTTTCCCACCTGAAAGTTATTTGAAAAATGTTTCAAGTAACTGTCCAATAAAATTCAAATACGCCCCAGAATTTAAGGCATGCTCGATCCTAAGCAAGTGCTCTACCTTTCAACTGCCGATGTAAAGAGCTCCAGTTCTTCATATGTACCATATGCGTCATAGGTATCATCTATAACTGACCCAATGCAAATTACTTTGGTAAATATCTTCCTAGAAAGAGAATATTGAGGTTCAAAGCCCGCTCCCAAACCCCAAAAATATAATTCCACCACCCTGTCTCGTGCGAAAGGTAGGTTTTCAGCAACATTCAAATCTTTCCACCACCTAATTAAGAAGAAAGTCAAAGAAATTTGTCATGTCAAAACCTGCGCGCCTTATTCAAGCTTAATGGACACCAACATTAAAAAAAAAAAGTGATATGTCTAATGACTCACTTTGAAAGATGGCAGAGTTCCATCTGGTGTTGTTTTTGCAATATGTTAAAATCTAGGTTTGCAAACTTTAGTAGAACTTCATTACAGGAAGCAATTTCTTTGTAGATTGCAAAGTAATGCCTCGCCTCAACCCTTGGCAGGCACTTTCGAATAGGCCGTTTTAAGGCTCGGTTTACTTGTATGGCAAGATCAGAAGGGATTAAATCATTAGCCACCATCGACCCAAGTTTTGTCGTGCAAAACTTCAGTGCTTCATCAAGTATATCTTCTCCATGCACACTCAGATGCGAAGCTTCATACAAGCATAACATGCCACGTATGTCGTGAACGAGTGACTCCTTGAAGTTCCCCTTGTTGTCCTTGAATTTGTTGAAGACATCTATTTTACCACAGATCGAACACGTGAAATGACTTATTCGAACATCTCATGAGAATAGGAGAGGGCGTCCAATTCAAGTTTCCTCGAGAAATAAATAAAGTACAAAGAAAAAAATGACCATGTGGGCAGATTTCCATGTGTTATATAAATTAAAAAAAAAATACTTACCACTTGGAATTTTATAGCCTTGTTGCCTAAGTAACCGAAAACACAGAGCAACATGGTAAAGGTCTTCTTCAATTTCCACGTGCTTTTTGCTAGAATGATATTCATAAATTCCTCCTAGTAAATCGTCAATCTCCCTTTCAAAATGGTAAGACACGCCTAAGCGCTGGATTGCGTCAATCAGCTCCAACTTTTCTGAAATTTTCTCAACCGGATCCCTGATCAGCATCCTCTGCACTTCTTCCTTCAACCTTTGATGTTGAACCAAGTTTCCATCATGTTCCTACCAAGAAAATTGAAAGTAACAATGAACATCTGGGAAGATTGGCACAATATTGTTTGTCATTCATATATATGTATCTGTGTGTGTGTGTGTGGCATATATATGAAAATACAACATGTCTTTACCATAGACTTGGTGGGATAAGAGAGGAAACGGTCTCCCCATATGCTAGGTCGATAATTTGGTAACGGGCGTTTTACGTCCACCATGGGATTGTTGATTCGAGTAAGAATTGCTGAAGCAGGAAGAGACATTTTGGAAAGAGAAAGAACAACTTGGGGTACGTAGAATTAATGGTACAGTTGGTGTAAATTAACCTCAGAACTTGTTGTGAATTAAATTGCTTATATGCGTTGGTATTTATAGATAAATTAAGGTCTGCATGTATTAAATATTAGGACAGCCTAGCTCCCTAAGTGGATCGTTTTATAAAGTCTACTGTAGCTAGTTTGTTTGGTTTGGTAAAAACCTCTGTATGTACGGATCCTATATCAATTTTGGATCTAGCTAATTGCGTCCACTATTTGCTTGCATGGGTGATCGTTAGGAGCAGAATTAGGCGATATATGACTCCTCGGACCAACTGTGTAAAAATTTACTGGGGTTTAATGAGATTGCTCGTAGTAGTAGTCTCTGAGACGTAGGAGTGGGTTGGGCAGACAAAATACGACGTAGGAGAATGGTCGTATACAGGACCGGCTCAATAAAAAATAGGCCTAAGGCCATACTAAAAATTAGGCCTTTTATATAAATATTTTAAAAAATATTTAAAATTTTATTTAAAAATAATTTTTCAGATATAAAATTACTTATCAAGTCGGCCTAAATCTCATTTGTTTTTAATTTATTTGTTCATCATGCATTTAAGGGCCTTTTTATTTTTATTTTCTTTTTCTTTTAAATTATGGGGCCTCTTGCTCAAAGTGGGGCCTTAGGCAACTGCCTAAGTTGCCTAAGGGTTGAGCCGGCCCTGGCCGTATAGAGCTCATGTAAATATCTTGCTAAATACTAGCCCCAAGTCTGAATTAGTTAGTCCGAGGTCATATAATTAGGGCTGAGCAACCGAATTTTCGGTCCGATTTTTGAACCGGATTTCCAGTCCTCCTAAAATAGTGGTCCGGTCCTACTAAATGTGGTCCGGATCAGTTTCAAATTTTTTCAATTTTTCTAAAAAAAAAAAATTTAGGTTAATTTCAAAGGGGAAAGACATATATATAAAAATATAGAGTTTTAGTTTAGATTAAAATTAAACGTTTTAAGTTTGTAATTTGTATTAAAAAATATATTAAAAAAAATATTTTTTATTTATATTAATAAATGCGGTCCGGTACGGACCACATTTAAAAAAAAGGACTGGAACGGACCGCATTTTAAAAAATAGGACCAGACCTAAAATTCGGTCCGGTCCGCGGTCCGGTTTTGTTCAGCCCTACATATAATGGTATTTGACGTTTATAAACCAGTAGAAGTCGAGGTCATATAATGTCTTTGATGGCTTGGATCGGAAACAGATTCGGTTTTTAGTGGGGTTACTTGAATTTCTTATAAATACATGTTAAGATTTAATAAAATCAATCCAATAATAATCTGGCCATCCCTTAATTATTTAGTGTTGAACAAAAACAATAGACTTTCCGTAAGGCAAATAGGTCGGCTATGTACTTAGCCTGCCGTGTGGGTACTTTGCCTCTATTATCTGAGAATCGAGTAGATGAGTTTGGGACCAAGCAGGGGTTAGAAAATTCTTTGTAACAATTAAATAGAATGCTAGTATGTCAGTACAAAGGTTTAATAAAGTAATAGCCGCCTTAGCGAGCCAGCTAATTGGGTCCTGTATTTGCTTGCAAGGTGAGTTGATCCCCTTTAAATTTTAATAGAAGCAGAAGGCCTACGACTCATGGGACCAACCGTGTCAAAAATTTACTGTGCTCAATGTCCTGGTACCCTTTGAGCAGGAGTCGGTTGGGCTGACCAAATACGTAGGAGGACATACTTTTATATATATATACATATATTCTGCTTTTATTTTATTTTTTGGGCAAGTTTTTAAAACCACTAATAAACATCTCAAAACATAAAATTTCCACACTGATACAGAATTTTTTGGCTTTGCCCCTGCATACAGAATGTGGAATGAAGGCAATAGCCTTTCCTTGAACGCTGATAGTTGTTTCCCAAATGTGCGTGTGCGTTCTTAGCCTCTATTAATGCGAGTACTAAGTAGACGGCGGTGTGATACCAAGGAGCAAGAAGCTGGATCACAAAATTCTTTCAAGCAATTAATTAAAGAGAAGAGTATATTAACCTATATCTAGATGTACGGCTTGGGGTGGGGGGAACCTCTTTAATTTTCTAGAAAACTTCTGATATTTCTTGCAATGTTTTTTTTAATTTGGTTTAGACTACGTCATATTTGGGTACAGAATGTTGAATAAAAGCAATAGCATTTCCGTAAACTCAAATAGGAATTTATTGTCATCAATTTATTGTTGCTGCAATCTATAGATTCTGTTTGTGAATTTGTTTGTGAGCATATAGAAATTTGATGCAATTGAAATATTAAAAGTTAATTTGATTGATTTTATTTCAAATACTCTCCAACTAACTATATATTTGATTATATATATATACACACACATTTAAGCTATGGAAGTGGCTGTACTTCAAGATTTGCAGTCCCATACTAATAGATCTTTCCAATTATCACAACACGAGACCCAGTATTTTATTCCCATATTTGTTTGTACAAGCAATATTTCCATAGACTCGATGAGAACAAAAATTGCAAAAGAAACATGTACATTAATACTTTCTTCCAGACCTTGTTTGGTGTTCTTTGTTCTTTTTTGTCAGATAAATAGTACTGAAGACCCGACACAAATGAGGTTTACTTCTACCACATTAAGTATTTGTTGTTTGATGAGCTTAGTTGTCTTTGAGTAATTTGTGGGCATTTCTTCAGATCGTTATATTCCGCGTACCAAATGATTGTCACAAAGAGGAACTCATGTATTTTCCTAGGGAAGATGCATGAATATCCCAGAAATCTGGCTTCCAGAATAGCATTACCAAATGCCTCATTCGAGTGTTCCCTAAGCATATATATAGCTGAGTCTGCAAACTTTCATCATTGCGTATTTCTTAGAAATCAATCTGGCTTCATCTAGACCATGTATTCTTGAGGGTTCCGTCTAGCTTCAATGAACTACTTGGGAGAAGTCATAGTTAGTTTGCAATAATAGTTCATGTGTTGTGTAAGCATCAGTCAATTAGTGGCCTAATAGATTTATAAGGATCACTATCCCCTCAATCTTAATATGTACATGATTCTTTAGTTGGTGCAACTATCTGAACTCAACTTGATGTTGTCTTTATTTATGAGTTTGCCCCCTTCCCATTAAATCTTGGTTCGGCCACTGCCCCTCCCCCCACCCCCCAAGAATTTTAATTAAGGCTGCTTAATGATCCTAGCTAATTAAGCAAGCGCTCTACCTTTCAACTGCCGATGTAAAGAGCTCCAGTTCTTCATATGTACCGTATGCATTGTACGCATTATCTATAATTGACGCACCGCAAGCTATTTTGGTAAATATCTTCCTAGCAAAAAGAATATTGAGGTTCAAAGAACGACACCAAACCCCAAAAATATAATTCCACCACCCTGTCTCGTGCAAAAGGTTGCTCCAACTTTTCTGAATGTTTCTCAACCGGATCCCTCAGCATCCTCTGCACTTCTTCCTTCAACCTTTGATGTTGAACCAAGTTTCCATCGTGTTCCTACCAAGAAAATCGAATTAACAGTGAACATCTGGGAAGATAATTGGCACAAACATTGTTTGTCATTCATATATATATATATAATTTTCATATGCCATACTATATATATATATAGTATGGCATATGAAAATACAACATTGACAAACAAGCAATTAAGTAATAATCATATTCTGAGATGTCTTTACCATAGACTTGGTGGGATAAGAGAGGAAACGGTCTCCCCATATGCTAGGTCGAAAATTTGGTAACGGGCTTTTTACGTCCAACTCGGGATTAGTGATTCGAGTAAGAATCGCTGAAGTAGGAAGAGACATTTTGGAAAGTGAAAGAACAACTTGGGGTACGTAGAAATGGTACAGCTGGTGTCAACCTCAGAACTATATATATAGCAGGAAAATATTCTACGAAAGAACACTGCTGAGGAAGCGTCTCCAATAGAAGAAAAGAGGTGAGATCCTGGCCAGGTGTGATAAACATACATTCTAATGCGTTATAATATCATATAAGCTAACTAACCAATAAGATACATGATTTATGGACAAGTGTGAAAAACATATTTGATTTACTCATTTTTTTTCTCAACTATTAGTCATATATATATCAATATATCATATATGATATCATGATATGCCATAATATAATATAATATATCATGTTCTAACAATATTATATTTGAGTGACATACTATACTATACATTAATCACTTCAATATGATGGACTACCATATACTCTTTAATTAAATACATTCTAATACATTTACAACGGGACATGATACATCTATACATTACAATATTTTTATAGTATCTTGTAAGCTAACCAACAAATAAGATACATTATTTATGAACTATTGATGTAATCAATATTTGATTTACTCATATGTTATAATATAATACGATATATCATACTATAATAATATCTTACTTGAGTGACATATTATACTATGCCTTAATAACTTAAAATACGGTGGAGCACTATATATCAGTTACACATATTCTAATATATCAAATATTATGTTACAATGTATTTAACATGTCATACATCTATATTATATAATATATCATAATGTATGGTGATATAATAATATATAACATGCATGTCAATAAACTATTCTATATAAAAAAAAATACACAACAACATCTAAGTCATCAAGTTATAGCATATAATAGCTTCAATTTCTATACCACTCCCTCTAATTTCATATTTACTACATAAAATAATATATTATAAGGAATATCATAATATATAAATAAAAAATTAGAAACATTATATAGCTTAGGATAAGCATATTAATATGATTAATTTATAATAAAACATAAAGCGACAAACTTACTTCAACGAAGATCTATTCAGTGGCGATTTGGTAATTTTCGCCACTAAAGTACATTCAGCTATGAAACAAAATCATCGCAGAAGATACTTTTAGCAACCAAATTGATATTCGTCGCTAAAACACATATATTTTCACTTTTTGGCGACGAAATAAAATCGTTGCAGAAGATATTTTTAGCGACAAAATTGATTTTCGTCACTAAAAATACATTATTTTTATTTTTAGCGACGAATCTTTATTTTCTTCTCTAAAAGTAGTTTTAACAATGAAACAAATCGAAGATACTTTTAGCGACGAAATTGATTTTCGTCTCTAAAAACACATTATTTTCATTTTTTAGCGACTACCCTATATTTTCATCGCTAAAAGTAGTTTTAGCGACGAAATTTATGTTTGTCGCTAAATGTTATCTTTAGCGACGAACCGATAATTTCGTCACTAAATATGTATTTTTAGTGACGAAATGAGTTTCGTCACTGAAAAATTTGTCGTTGAAGATCAAAATTGTTGTAGCGTAGGTGACATACATAGTATATAATCCAAAGAAAAAAGTCAGTCCTTGGAATGTTTTGTAAGTATCTGACGAGGAATCCAAGTCACGTCGTGCCATGTCACTACAAAGAATTAAGCCTATAAAGAAATCACCTGGTCTACCAATGGGGCCTGCACGTACTGCTTTTTATTTTTATTTTGGGTCGGCAAAAAATTTGGCTCTAATAAAGACCTGCCTTCAAGCTTTTGTTTTTTTTCTTTCTAAATCATGATTCCATAAAGAAACCGAACAAAGTACTGGTCACATGTAGTAACGTTCACTACAGATCACTGACTAATTAAAGTAGGGATTCTGCCTAACTGGATGGGGCCCAAAATGAGAGAATCATCCGCCGATTTTGCAATGAGATGCGCCATCATGTTAGCCTTCCTTGAAATCCAGTTGAGCTGCCAAAAACGGTTATTACTCCGGAGGGCTCTAATAACATCCACCTGCTCAACAGTCAACACTATAACAAATGGAGGAATTGGATGTCAACGTGACTTCATTACAGAATAGGAGAGAGACATTCAAAAATCACCTTAAACCAACTCTTTTGTGATGCCTGTTTCATCGCAGTCAACACTACATGCGCTTTGCCAAGCAACGGGTCCACAGTTTCGATTCATTCTTGAAAATATATCAGAGGGAACTTGAGTTGTCTCTGCAAGACAATATTGTAAAGGACCCTTGATTTCTAACTGCTACATATATGTGTTGACCTTTAAACAGCCAAGATCGAGGCGTTTCCAAATCTTTGGGCTTGAGTACTCCAGATTACACCACGCCGGCACATGATCATTGACTCGAGCGTTAACAGAAGCAATGAGCCTTTGGATATTTACTGTTTCCTTTCGGTGGACCTCTCCATTTCATGTTTGCCAGAGAGTGTCCAAAATAATAGCCGCATTGATAACAGCTGCATGCTCTGTGATCTTTTGCCTTGGGGAAAGTACTACGAGTCCACTATATAAAATTCCATAAGGTCCTCCATAGAATTGATGGGGATCCGGGTAATGTCTAGAAGCCTGGCCGACTTGTCTCCAAAGAACTAGAGCAACAGGGCATTGTGTGAAGAGATGGAGAGGAGTTTCAGATCAAAGAGTACAAGCAGGAGCCCACTCTGCCACATTCAAATCTGTCGGATGTGCGTACATGCCTTTCAACAGGAGAGTATTTAAAGCTCCTTTCCACATCAGGAGCTTAAGTCGGTCCTGCTTATCAAACTTCCAAAGCTTATGCCACAAAAGTTTTCGATTTTGCATATTGGGGGGGAAGGGGGGCACTGGCCTCTTCATTTGGTTCATTGAACAACAGACTTAATAGTAAAACAACCTCGGGAATTAGGAGCCATATAATCTGATCACTACCATCCGTCTTGGGGGCTGGTAGTTGAAGGAGAAGGATTAACTTTGCTGAAACCTCATCATAGGAGGCTCGAATTAGAGCTTGATCCCAAATTCCTATCACCGGGTTCACCAGATCATCAGCCACCACCTGGAGTCGTGCATCATCAAAACGCCATGATGGTCATGCACCTATGTCTAGATGTAGCTAAGGACGAAGGAAGGAATGTAATATTGGAGGGGCTGCATAAAATCATATTTCAGGGGGTCAAAATTAATAAAATGATCAAAATAACCTTTAAAGGCTGATTTTTAGTATATATATATATTATATATATATATATATGGGGCGTTTGTTGCCGAATAATTTGCATCCAAATAATTGGGGTTAATATTAAAAAATTATTAATAATATTTCTTTCTCCATCAAATAATTTTTTATCGTTATAATATTCATTTAAATCTTCTCTCTTTTTACTTTTTCACCAACTCTCATAATATTTTTACTTTTTCACAAACCTCAATGCACAACATTTTCACAACCCCAAAATTTTCACAAACAAACACCACCTAGTTTGGGGGCTTTGGGGGCCACGGGCCCCACTAGACCTCATTGGCTTCTTCTATGTTTAGGTGTGAATATTTTCTCGTCCTCTTGCTTCTCATTCTAGTTGCCTCTCCCTTTTCGTTTTCTGCCCTCCTTTCCATCATTCGTAGCGTTTGTTTCCCGAAATATTGGGCATCTAACATTTCGGGCATATTATAAAAAATTATAAATTAATAATTTTTTATATCAAACAATTTTTTATTATTATAATATTCATTCAAATCTTCTTTCTCTTCACTTTTTCACCAACTACCACAAAATATCTTTACTTTTTCACCAACCCCAATACCCCAACATTTCCACCACTCCAAAAATTCCACAAACAAACACCACCATTGAGATCTGCCTAGGGGGAGGAGCTCCCCCGTCCCTCTGCTCTGTCCCAGCCATGTCTTTCATGGCCAAGATCGGAAACAGATTCGATTCTAAGAAGGATTATTTTAAGCTCTTATAAGAGGGGTTGTAGATGAGTTTGAGACTGTTAGAAAATTCTTTGTAACAATTAAATAGAATGCTAGTATCTTAGAACAAACGTTTAATTAAGTAATAGTTATAGCCCCCTCGGCAAGCCAGCTAATTGGGTCCTCTGTTTGCATGCAAGGTGAGCTGATCGCCTTTAATTAGAAGCAGAAGGCCTACGACTCATGGGACCAACCGTGTCAGAAATTTACTGTTCCTGGTATTCTTTGAGCAGGAGTCGGTTGGGCTGACCAAATACGTATGACTATGAGGGTGGTCGTATAGTGCTTGTGATTTGTTTTACAGAGGTCCATTGGGTTATAGAGAACTAAATACTAACCCAGCCCAATGTTATATGGGCTCCGATTTTCCAGTCCAGGCCCCAAGTCTGAAGTCCGAATTACAAGTCTGAAATTTGTTCTTCTGCCAGAATCATTCAAAGTAAAGAACGAATACGCAGCATTTCACTTTCTGAGTATAAAGATCAAAAGAAAATGCCGGTGCCAGGTGCATAAGAGAAAGGGAGGGAGGGGGAAAGGGGAAGGGGAGGAATAAATAAACCAAAAGATTTGGAGAAATCCTAAATTAAAAGTACTATACACAACTCTAACATAGCAGGAAAGTCTACAAAAGAACACTGGTGATCGAGGAAGTATCTCAAATAGAAAAAAAAAGAGGTGATATCCTGCGTGGTATAAACATTATAGGAAAACGAAAAAATTTCAGCCATAGGAATGCTTGGGAAGATCGGCAGGCCTAGCTAATGCATACAGAGGCCCATCCTACAGCATATATCACCTTCTATAGCACGTGCAATGTCACTATCGAGACGCCTATAACAAGTAAGAGGTGTTTTTTTTCTGACTACATCTGTAACTGTCTACCCTATTATTATTGCCAGGCAGAAGCTGATATCAGGTTCCTCTTCTTCCAGCCCAAAAGCATGGCCCCGTCCTTCTCCACTAGCGTATAATGTTCTGAATAACACCTCAGCAGGCTCCTTATCACAGAGTTAACATAAGAGCTCAATGGATATTGCCGGAACCCAGCCATTGTCAATCGAGACTTCCACTTGCCAAATAGCTCATGACGCTCCACCCTCTCCTTCCCCTCGCAAGCAATAATGTTCACAATATCCCTGGCCAAACACTGCTGCTCCACATTTACCCGATCCTTATTGTTTCTTGGCAGGGTAACATCAATAGACTCGAACATTGCCAAGTAGAAGTCTAGAGTTTCAACAAACCTACTGAAGAATGGAGTTGTGTTGGTGTTCGACTCTTGCTCCACCAAAGTAACCACCTTGGGAGAAAGCGACTTCACCATTCTCAGGAGCCCATCCCTTGGATTATTCACATCAACGCTCTCATCTGGGGTGTGGTGGAGCTGCAAGGGAAAGTTCACAGCCAGAGCTTCCCCGGGCCTCACATTAAGCATATCCTCTGTGATGTCTGGAGCAAAAACTGGTACTCCATGAAACTCAACTGGGATGTTAAATTTTTCAGAAAGTGCTGCCAATCGTCTCCCTACAGCCTCCAACCCATCGCCACGGGCATACTTAGAGACAGGATCATCAATCCCTGTTATCCGTACATGAGGAGGACCTCTAGGTCTTGCTGCAAGCGCTTGAAGGAGAGTTGTCCACTGGACTCCCTGAGCAATCTGAAAATCTATGATATGTATACGCTCCTCATTTTTGCATGCATCAGCGATGGCCCCATTGGCAGCCATGTAACCAAATTTTAAGTAGGGGCAGATTTCGTACAGGATGTGCATGTACGAAAGCAAGTCCTTGCTCTCAGGCTCTCTACACCTAAGGGCACGGTAAATGTCAGTGCCTGATGCCTCCTTTCTTGCTACAAGCCCCTCTACCATATATGCACCAAGACGCTGGATTGGTTCTCCCGTGATAGACACAGCACCTTTGGCATTTTCAACCAACTTATCAAAATCATCCGTGTGGTTATCTGATAGAGCTTTAGCACATGCAATCAGCAATTGCTTCAGATTGCCAGGGGGGAAAACCTGCAAAGATCCATCATCCATTGATTTGTGACATTTCTCTATGTGAACAACTTCACCTGACTGCCTATTCCTAGAAACAAATGAGGGCTGAGACAGAGATGTATGTACCCCTTGTGGCTCCTGGCTCCATGTCTTAGGTCTCTGGCCTGGTATCTCCCCTGTATTGACTTCTTCATCATCAGGCCCCATTAAAGCAGTCTCTAATTCCAGTAAAGCGTGTTTTATGTCCTGGCTACAATTTGCATCCTCTACAAAAGAAGCCTCGCCAGGATAGAGCTGTCCACCGTCTCGATTACAGTCCAGAGAAGGGTTTAACTGATAAAAATAACTATTGGTCTCAACTGAAGAGTTACAGGAAGGGCTGAGTCCTGAGAGATTCTATGTGGAGCTGTGCTGCTCTCGGCTGTCACTTAAATTCGCAAGGTTATCAGAATCAAACAGAGTTGAAAAGGGCGAATTAGGTGAGTTCTCTATATGGAATTTCAAGGACCCAAGCAGTCTATTTGGTATTGATGGAACAGTGGATAAGAATATGAGAACGATAGGCCTGCACCAGTTAGTCCATGTCCGAAAATATGGTGCGAGTCCATGCTATGAGGCTTGCATTAGAGATTTATGTGATGACAATTCTGAATACTAGTCAAGTGGACCAAGACTAATCAGCCTTGCCAATTTAGGATGCAAAGTCTTCTACGTAAAGATTATGGTCAAACTGCAACAGCAAAAAGAAAAACTGGTAAGCTCCTCCTCACATATTACATTTGAAAATCAAGCAGTCCAAAAAGTCTCATACAACAAACAAACTTAGAGGAGCATACACATGCAAACACATGCAAACAACTTATAACAAAAGAGAGACTGATCACAAAAAACAAACCTGAATGCCACATCTAAGGCCAGGTAAAACAATAAAACAAGGAGCTGCCATCAACAGATGGAACCCCGGGTACCCGAAGAAACAAAAAAAATCATCACATAAAACAAGTCAAAGAGCACTAAAGATACTTCCATAGGGTGAGACATTTGATGGATGCCAGAGTCGCACAATCCTATGCCTGAAAACCTTACATTGACGACCGAAAATTTGTAACATTCATACCCTGGCAAACAACGAAATCGTGAAATCGTCACTGTGGCACTGACTTCGTTGCCCAAATTTCGTGGGACAGAATCAAATTTTCAGGCGTCTAGTTTATTTTCGACAAAAATCAACTATAGCGAAATTGGTAGCAAACTCTATCGGCTTCGATCAATATATTTCTTATCGACCTTCACTCTATGGTGCTTTCAAAAGGTCATATTCAGATTAATCCTAAAACACAGACATACGCGCTTATTAGGATTACAAGTTGAACCGACAATTTCACGATAAGAACTGAAATAAGAAATATGACAAAGAAGATAATTACAGGAAATAAACTTTTAATTAAAATCCACGCAGTAAAAATACTATGCATTTTAAGCCAACTCATTCACTCCAAACCCAATCAGATTGAAAGGAAAGCCGTCTAAATAGTCCTCTTCGGTTGTCAAAACACTTAATTTCAACCCAAAAAGACGCGTGCAAAACTCCTCCTCCTCCTCCCCACCCCCCAGGGCGGAAGAAAGGTCAGGAAGACAATATTAAAAAAAAAAATCAACCACAATGACCTTACAACTCTTAGAACCTGAGCAAATCCAAACGAAAAAAAACGACAACAACATGAAGCACAAAGATCAAATACAAGATACAATAGCGAAGAAAACAAAAATACAAGACAAGTAATTCTGGCCACTTACCTGGAAAAATTTTGCGAGAGAAAATAGGGATTTTCTTATCTGGGTCTCGCCTGTGCTTTTACTCAAAGAATCACTCTGTTTTGCGTCCGTTTAGTACAATTTTGTGTCTCTCGCTTTGAGGGTCTTAAGGAGTTTTAAAATGGCAGCAAGCGGAGATTGATTATATTTATAGGGGAAGGATGTTGACGGGAATTCCGTACGTAAGCTAACGATAACGGAGACTTGTGGCGGAGGTCGTTATTGTACTGCGTGCGTTGACGGACACAGCGCACGTGGGGTTAACGGCTGACCACTCGGACCACACGTTTGCTTCGACCTAAGGAGTAGCCGAGTAGGACTAGGACCAACTGGCCCAAGGGGCAAGGAGAACATTCCTCGTTTTTTTTCTTTATTTTTTGGATTTTTCTATTTTCTTGATATTTTAATGGCTGGGGTTAGTGGAAGCACTGGTGCCACGCGGTTCTCAGGAGAGTGTCCAAAGACTCCAAACCAGGGTATGTTCGTTTTCACCATTTTTTCAGGATTCTAAGTATATTCACAATTCTACCACCGAACATATTCAGAATTCAAACATAAAAACCAATACATTTTACACAATCTCCAACAACTTTTTAATTTTTTATTCAACATAAATTTTCTCTCTCTATACTTTTTCACATAACTCCAATACTTTTTTATTAAACAATAACATCAAATCATTTATCTCTCCACTTTACACAAACACCAATAAAATACTATTCAACATAAAAATTCACAACTTCTCTAAAATCCTACATTTTTTCTCAAAACGAACGTCACCCAAATCTTCGGTGAAAGTATTTCAAAATTGCAAAATCCATAAACGTAATTATTTTACGGACTATTAACCATTAATTATAAAAACTCATTTACAAATAATTTTACTCTTAAATTTACAAGGAATTTAATTCTCAACTAGTTCTAAAATTGAATTTTTTTTCCAAGTTAAGTTATTAAAATAGATAATATTAATAAAAATCTTGTTTATTTGATTGGCAGACAAGGATTACACTTCAATATAATTTTTGTACTAAATTATAATTATCTTCAAACTGTTATATTCCTCATAAATGAATTAAATATGTTTAATATTCACACAAAAAAAAAATCAACTTATTTGAAGATAATTATAGTTGGACAAGAGAATAGTACCCATATATTTCCTTTTATTTTAATTAACTAACCAAAAATTGGACTATGGACTAAGAAGGAATTTGATTGCCGAAATTTTGAGGAATAATCTTAAAATTTTGAAAATCTTTTGGATATTGAATTTATTTGAATTTGTGAAACTTTTGAAATGTGTGTATGGATATTAGGACTGCATAAAATTGGACCGGACCGGACCAGATTTTTTGTCTTAGTAATTCAAATCCGGTCCGGACCGGATTTATAAAACTGGTTATATCCGGTCGGGTCCAATCCATGTCTTTTGGGATCCGGTCCGGACCGAATTTTTTAATATAATTAATAATTTATTTTTAAATTTTTTAACACAAATAACATTTTTTTACACTTATAATTATAAATTTTTTAACTTATGGTACTTATATTTTTTTAAGACATTTGCAACTAATTTTTTATCTTAAGATGTGAGCTAAAAAAAACCTTTTAAAAAAAATCGATCGTTTCTTTAGTTGTAAGTACAACCGAAAATCTGATCCGATCATATTCCGGTCCAAAAATTGGACCGAATTTCTAATTATTCAGCCCTAATATATATTGAAAATTTTAAAATATATTTAACTTCTTCCAAAGTTCGAAATTGAATAAATGAACACACACCACTTTGAATAATAGATTTTCCACAGTACTGTTCTCGCGCTGTAACTGAGGGTGAATCCTCGACAAGTGAAACCTTTTTTTTCTGGAGAATTTGACTTCCCCGTATTCAACCGGCCACAACACAAGGGTGAAGTAAACGGGTCTCGGCTCAGCCGTCAACCTTGCTGGGCGCGTCAGGCGTCACGTTAAAGTCGTTGAGTTGGCAATATACCACGACAGCTGTGACTCTACCATAGCGCATGCGTTGAAACGTGGATATAAGAATGACGTTCCGTTTCACTCATTTGACCTGACGTGGCACGCGTTTAGACCATCTGATGGAGACCAAAAGCACTTATTTTGATTTTTGTTTTCTTTTTGGAAAATTTGCTTTCTTGTCACTGGATTTTATTCTCTTTTTATTTTTAGTCGTTAAATTCAATGAGTCAAATTTTTTGTCCTTTAATTTTCACTCCGTTTAAATTTTAGTCCTTAAACTTAATGAGTCAATTTTTTAGTCCTTTAGTTTTCACTCCGTTTAAATTTTAGTACTTTCGTCATCCTAATTAACGGAATAATTTTACACGTCAGCTTCCATCTAACACACTACCCTTCATTTCCACGTTAGTCTCAATCAATTGAACGTGATTTCTTAAACGACCTGTAGCTTCTATTTAATTGAAACTCTACATAAAACTTAAAGTCTCAGCCTCGTCGTTCTCATGTCAAGGAACACAGAAATGTATCTTTGAGGATGCTGGAAAGGACAAAGGTGGGAGTTGCAGGTATTATACAGGCTTTGGTGGATTCTATACACGAAAAGTGGAAGTCCGATGAAGTGGTGAAGTTGAAATTTGAAAGGTCTCTTGCGGTTGACATGAGAACGACGAGGCTGAGGCTTTAAGTTTTATATAGAGTTTCAATTAAATAGAAGCTACAGATCGTTTAAGAAATTACATTCAATTGGTTGAGGCTAACGTGGAAATGAAGGGTGACGTGTTAGATGAAAGCTGACGTGTAAAATTATTCTGTTAATTAGGGTGACAGAGAGTAACGGAAGGACTAAAATTTAAACAGAGTGAAAATTAAAGGACAAAAAATTTAACTTATTAAATTTTTAGACTAAAAATAAAAAAAGAGTAAAAGTCATTGACTCTTTCTTTTTAAAGCAGAAAGAATTTTCTATAAAAAGAAGACGAAAGAAGCAAGAAGAAATAGATTTTAATAAGACCTCCAGCCCATCGTTTTAAGAGAACTGAAGACATCGGAAGTTACTAGAGATTTTTGTTAAAGTTGTCGTAGTTTGACCACATGTTGAAACTCAACTCAAGTATATTATAATTAATGTCAATATTACATTTCGGTTAAATTGCTATAAAATATACTCTTTTGTGTATTTTTCCCGACTAAAAGGGTAAATATATATTATAATTGGTGGTGTGACAGTGGAAAAGATGTCCACCATATTAAGGTGATGTTTGTTTATTAAAATGTTAGAATGGTAAAAATATTGGGATGTTGAAGTTTATGAAAAAATGAAGAGATTCATAATTTAAATGAATTTTTTATATTTATTTGGAGTAAAAAGTGATGATTTAATGGAAATAGAGAATTTTGTGGTATTATTTTATTGATACCAAAATGTTGGGAATCCAATATGTTGGCTCCCAAACATCAAACAAAACAAGAAAATCTTAACCTGAAAAACATCTTATCATTCACGTGTATATGCCAAACTCAAGGTATGAATATTTAAAGACAGAAAAATATATCAAATTTTTTTTATAATTTTTTGTCCGAATTATATAGTACAATTTGGAGAAACATAGACATAACAGCTAGTCTCATTATAAGATCTATACAATTTAAAATCTTATATGAATAATATTAAATATATATTTATTCTCAAATTATATATTATAACTCGAAAAAAAAAATCTAAAGAAATGCCACTGACAACCTCCTACGCTGCAACTCGCATAAGGATATTGATCTTTTAATACATGTCAAACTCTAGTCCCACACTGTCGGGGAGTTGAGGAGCTTGTGGACTTGTAAGTTGGCACTCTTCCTTTAAAAGATCAACTCTTTTAAAGAATGTGTGGATTGACCTTTTTAACTTCATTTGCTAGTGGCTCCTTTAACCATTGTGGTATGTCTTCTTACTTGCTAAGAAAAAAAATGAAAAAATACATTTTCCACCCACAAACTACCAGGGTAGTGACACATTTAACCCCAAACTACCATCTTTAAGGCATTGCATCATCAAACTACCAATGTTAGACATTTTACACTCTAAACTACCCACTTTGACATATTACACCCTCCAACTACTAATATTAAACACTTTACACCCTCTATTTGACAATAATACCTTTAATAAATTAATGAATTGAGAACAATATCGTTAATATATGCAAAATGAGTCAAGGGTATTATCGTCATTTTATTCTACAAATTTGACGTAGGGTGCAAAATGTTAAAAATTGATAGTTTATGGTGCAAAGTGTAAAATATATTGTAGTTTGTAGGTGAAAAATTGTATTTTTCAAAAAAACAAAAAAAATACATGCCAAACTCAAGTGTACGAGGTAGGACCCTGTGGATAACGCGGCGAGATCTCGGCCAACAGAGTCAGCAAATCTGTGTTCTGAATGCCTACAGAGGTCATGTCCCATCCAATCGGGATTTGAGTTGATGTACGGTGATTCTATTTTTTTTAAAAGCAAGCTGGATTCAATTAAATAACGAGTATAATAAGGAGGAATCTTGGATTGTGCAATGTACAGGAATATAAGGTGAGAATATTCCCAATTAATATTTCGGTTGCTATCCATTGGGCTACATCATGAACCATCCTATTAGCTTTACGATTTACATGATAAAAACTCCAAGAAAGATAAGTCTAATTCAACTCGTAGCATCAGGAAAGGCTTTTTTACAGCATCAGCATAATAAGAAGAATCAATTTCCAGCAATTTTCCAAGCTTCAAACCAATGAACTTTGCATTAACTTCTCTCATCCGGTTTCTGGGCATTCATGAAGTTGCACCCAGAAAGATACAGACTGAAACTCAACTTCCGAGAACGTCATTTCCGGCTCCCATGGTTTTAGCTCTAAAAGTTGGCTCCTGATGTTCCATGGGCCCATTTGAAGATCTATATCCCGATCAGATTCATTAACAAAGTGAAAGAGAAACAAATTGGTATCTACTTATTCCACCAAGAATTCAGATATTGCACTCCAGGTTGCCTTCAAGATAGGCTGGACAATATTCAGGGAGAACGATCTCAAAGATAGGAGTTTTCAACCAGGGATGGTGAGGAATGAGACATCACTTCCTCCAACTCAGGGTATAACAGAGTGTGAAAGTCATCCCAACCAAGAGATTCTACCTTTATGGTAAGTGCAGCAATGTCACAGGAATCAACGTCCTTCAAGAAACAAGAGGAAAGGAAAAAACACAAGAGACAGAGAACCACCAAGGAGAAGGAGACAAGAAAATAGAAACAGACACACGAGAAATGGAGAGAAGAGGCAAGGCTCAGGAAAGAAACAGAAAGAAAGGAAGGAAGAAGGGAGAAAGTAAGTAGGCTTCCATGATCACTCAAGGCTGAGTAGGAAGGACAAGGAAGAGGGAGAGGGAGAGAGAGAGAACAGAAGAAAGAAAAGGGTGGGAGTACGGCAGGGAGAAGGGATAAACCCTAGCGAGGACCTCACACGAGCAAGGAGGAGCTGAATCTGGATCTCCAGGATTACGGTGATTTTAACATGTAAAGAGTGAATGCGTCGACCGACCTTTCCCTCATTCACTTGCATGCGTCATCTCTGTCGTCATAAAATTTCTTTTATTTTTTATAACAACAGCTTTTCTAGAGGATAAGTGAAGTGAATGGTTCAAGAATCAATGTAGTGTTGCCTAATCTAGAAGGGGGTTGAATAAGTTCTGATTTTTCTTGACTATTATAACCACTTAAAATATGCACGCTCTTCACAAGCTCAATCAGTAATTTCAAGAGTGCTAAACCAACACAAATATAGTGCAGAAGTAATAATCAAATATGGACAGCAGATACTCAAATGACAGAACACCTCTATGATTTTTTCTTAACCAAGGAAATAAAAGAAAAAATTAATAACAAGAACAAGTTAATCTACGTAAACACAATCACAACCAAAGACATCAAGATTTGGTTACAAAGAGAAAACTTGCTTGAAAGAATTCTTTCAAGAGGTAAAAACTCTCCAGGCTCGTAAGCCGGTTTAATCGAATCCACTAGAATCTTCAAACTCGGTACACAGTGATCTATGGATCATCCAACACCCTGTTACTAGTCTAACTCTACCGTTACCTTACCTGGAATACCACATCCAGATATGTCTCCTGCAGGGAACGAGGAACTCCTCTTCCGTTTGAAATTCTTGATCCCGAAAAGCTGAACTCTGCAACCAAACTGATCTTTCCACACACTCATGTGCAATCAGCTCTTTCACACTAGGAACAACAGTCTTGGTATTATCTTGGAGATCAACAACGAATCTGAGATAATGGGAAAAACACAACTTCACCGGGTTTAATCTTAGTTCACACACAATAGTCTACATAAACTTTTCAGAGAATGTATGTAGAATGCAAAACTCTGGAAGCAAGGATCTCTCTCAAAATTATTTCAAAGAACGTCTAGAATGAATAAGAGAAAATGGATTTTATATTATGAAGGGTCGGAGGAAAGAGATTCATGAAGTTTCAAGACTTCTTGAATCTTGGAGGCTTCTGTTAAAACTGTTATAACTGACTTTCGCAAGTCTTGAGCCAACTACGAGTGAACTCTGATCAGACTTCGCGTGCTTCATCACCAATCATGTTGAACTGTTGGACTTTGAGCAGGGTTTCATTAACCACGTATCTTAGGAATAAACTAAGACACGTCATGAAGTTTTTATGCCAACTAAAATACATTAACAATCTCCCCCTTTGGCAAACTTCATGATAAAACAAAACACAATCCCTAATGACATTAGTTCTGCTAATCACCACTGCAAAACCTATTTAAAAAGAGAGACACAACTTATTCTAAACATAGGCTATTCCTGAGATTTTATTAACCTACACACAACAATCTCAACAAAGACACAATAACTCACAGAAACATTAGTCGAGATTAGTTCAAATTATCAAATGAAAAAAACATAAGCATAAAAGTTAAACATCAATCTCTCCCTGAGATAAGCATTACCATAGGAGGTCATCTCCCCCTTACTAATATCACATCTTATTGAAATTTCACAATGATAATCAAAACTGAAAAGATCACAAGTCTTCTCCCCCTTTTATCAATTTATCAATTTATCAATTATGTACTTTCATTGTAACTACTTTAGTAAAACAACCTTCTCCCCCTTTTAACAATTCTCAAAAGTGAAACACGCAAACAACAACTTCTTCTCCCCCTTTTTGTTAAGAAGGAGGCCAAAAAAACACATCACAAGAAATAGTAATGAAATCAAAATATGCAATATCATTATAGTAGAACACACAAACGAATTATTTAATAGGCATATAACCATTTATGGTGCTACAGATACAATGCTCATGTCCATGAAAAAAATTAGCACACTTATTGCATAACCACATGGAAACAACCAACTAGACCAAATATATTCAAATATATTTCATACTAAAAAAATAATGAGTCAAGAAACACACATCTTTAATAGTCATCTCAATAACTGATCAAATTTATTTTTTATTATTTTTTTAATGGTAAACATTTATTAACCCATGATTTTTTTTTTAAAAAAAAGATAAATCTTTCTAAATAAAGTTCCAATAGAAATGAGTATTGAAGAAATCATTTTAAAAAAAATTTTACAACAGAAAATGTATGTAGAATGAAAAACTATGGAAGCAAGGATCTCTCTCAAAATTATTTCAAGGAACATCTAGAATGAATGAGAGAAAATGACTTTTATATTCTGAAAGGTCGGGGGAAAGAGATTCACGAAGTTTCAAGACTTCTTGAATCTTGAGCGCTTCTGTTAAAACTGTTATAACTGCCTTTCGCAAGTCTTGAGCAAACTACGAGTGAATTATGATCAGACTTCGCGTGTTTCATCACTAATCATGCAGAACTTCCTTAACCACGTTAATTTCTTAGGAATAAACTAAGACATGTCATGAAATTTTTATGCCAACTAAAATACATTAACAATAACGATTCGTGACCTAATTGCGGGGTATCTCTGTCCCTTCCAGGAATACTCTGTGTCCATTCATCGGGCATGCTCTCTTAATCAAAGACAATGACCTGACAGTAATGTGCATGCCACGAAACCTCTATGTTAGATCAGCTTGTTTCAATGAGTTTGCGGTACAAGATTGCTAGCTCATCATACATAAAATAAATAAATAAAATTAAAACATACAAAAGTCTTGTTTGAGCCCCAATAATTTGGGCTCAAAAATTTAAGTTTAATACTAAAAAATTCATCACATAATTTATTATTATTATAATAATAATATTTATTAAAAATCTTCTCTCTTCACTTTTTTCACCAACTCTCATAACATATATTTATTTTATAATATTTCTCAGGCCCCAATACCAAAAATTTCTACCCTCAAACATTCCCAAGTCACCTGCCTAATAATGGCATATGGGGTCACATTATAATTATTGTACTTTTTTGGCTTCGTGGTAGGATGGTGGAAAGTCTTGGTATTCCACGATGACTTTGACCAGCAAATGAGCCTTCATCACATGGTGGACGATCTGGTCAATTCTTTCGAATTGTCTACGTTCTAAGATATTTAGGACTCATTTCACGTGCTTTCAACAAAAAATAATTAAATTGACAAGATTGACTAGAAAAAAAGAAAGAGAAAAGTGGTCAAAGAACAAATAAATTAAGACGCAACAGGTAGACCGTAGACTGACTCTGTTTCTGAGACTAACTCAATCCCTACATACAATATTTTTTCTGTTTTTCTGAGCTTCATAGCCATAAGTTTGTCTTAATTGATAGCTAATCAGAATTTTGGACCCTCAAAGGCACGATATTATGACACAGACTGAAGATCTTCCGAGTATTTTAAGGGGTCCCTCCACGCCTGGTACCAATCCCTACAAGTTTGACAGAGGCGAAAGGATAAACTCAAACAGGGGCCTCTTTGCTTCTCCTGATGTTGATACAGTTGGCTTTAATCGATGAAAAGATACTGATCTTGCGGCTTCCCGCTTTTTCATTATTCTGTAGAATTTTCCAATGCACTCTATTGAGTGGATTTCATTTCGTTAAATCTCAATGTGATCTCTGAAAAAAATTGACCCACCCATTTCTGGAAATGGAATGAAATTCGGGAGACTTTCATGCAGAGAAGACAACAGTTTAAAATCGTCGGCGGTCGGTGTCGGTACTATTGGAGAGGAACTATTGACCATCCCTGGCGAAAGCAAACGTGCTGTTGCTTTCTTTCACCAATATTCATGCCATTTACAACAGACTTGTTTTCTCGGGTAAAAGTCTGTTTTTGAGGAGACTACTGCACCCAACTTTTGTATGAGATTGTTTAGCCACGCTTGATTTATGCAATAGAAACCCAGCTCAGCCCATTCTACTGCCCAAAGCCAAATCCCACAGGCCACAGTCAAAGTTGCTTTGGGCCAGAGCCAGATCCATGCTAGCCCTTCAACCAAATGAACTTCTCTTTCGAACTCTCAACATTAATGCAAGACCGACTCTGATCCAGTAATTCAAATCTTTCAAACACCGAAACCCCACTTTAGAAAAGTTAAAACAGAGACGCACTATTTGCATAAACTATTAAAGCAGTTTTCTTTAGGTTTTGGGCCTCCAATGGTTGGGCTGGCTTTATCTAGTTGCAGAGCAGGTGAAAGTGCTACTCGAGCTGAAATCATTGCTGAAGCAATGAAGCTCAGACAACCCTCATATTGGTGATAAAAGTAGCCGAGAAACCTGGAAAATGGGGCCAGCCCTGGTGGACTTAAAGAAATTGAACAAAAAAAGTGTTCCAGATGTAAAAAGCAACCATTAATATGTTGTTTACTCCGATGTGAAAGGTCTAAATATTTCCACTGTTATGTTAAATCTCATGCTGTAGAGCTTACTTGAAATTCCTTTTCGTAGAAGAGCCGCTATTTCACGTTAACTAATTTGATCGTTTTGCTTCAAGTTGTAGTTGTCTTGTCAAAAGCTTCAATATCAATGAGATCTGGAAGAACTTAAAAAGCTTTTTCTACCATCTAGCTTAGCTATCTTCAAATTTTCTTTGATTATTCTTAGAACAACTATGCCGCAGATCGAAGTCGATCTGGTGATCGGAACTCTTTCTTTTTTTCCCAAGAGTTGGGTCCTTGACCTGATCACTTGCCTTGAACTGCATTCAATCATCCCCCAAGACTGGAGAACAAATGCACATGCTCCCACATGCGTAGTAGTAGTCACGGAGCCAGGCAAAGAGGGAAGGAACTAGGAAGGTTTGCTTCATCCTCATGCCACCGCCGATATGTAATATCTTGGGCCTCCAAGGTAAATGTGAGCACAATCAATTGGGCCCGGCCAGATGTATTGAAAGAAATAGCTGTGACTAAATTACTATTTGCATGAGCTGATCGTTGAGGAGTGGTCCAGCACTGCCGTCTGTGGATATATATATATATTAATTCATCGGCCACATTAATAAAAGGTTCATGGACTACTTGATCCCATTATAAATATCACTTTAAATTAACACGTACCAACCATCAAATTCTAATATAATGTTCACATGAAACTTCTATTTTAGCTAAAAGTATATATATAGGAGAGAGAGAGAGAGAATATTCTTCTGAAGAAACTCCCCCTGGTTATGGTCATGTGGTTAATTCAAACACACATAATAGATTATCAATTAAGCTAATTTCAAGCAATCTTTTTTCCTTTTTTTTTGCACGGATTCAACATCAAGTTGAGCCCCATGTTTGTGGTTTCTGCAATAACCTCTTGCATAGGCGGAGGCAAGGGCAAACAGGGGTCACTGCCCCACCCTTTAATATTTTAACTCTTGAGACATTTATTTGCATTACGTAGTAATTTTTTTGTCATTTTAGGAGTTTGTTCTCCTTCTATTGCATTTGCTAACTCCGCCACTGTCCTCTTGATATTTATAATATTGACCTGTCCAAGATAGTTCCAGAGAAACATCTCTGATATGGAGGGTTAATGTCCTTTTTAGTCCCTAGGTTTTATTTTTGTTCAAAACAGTCCTTAGGTTATTTACGTTTGTCTTTTTAGTCCTTCCGTCCAATTCCGTCACTTCCGAGCCCAGTCAGCTAACGGTGTGACACGTCACACCCAATAGAATATTGACACGTGTACCAACTTTTTAAAAAATAATAAAAATGTCCACATGGACAAAACTAAAAAAAAAAAGGGAGAGGCACCCCCGTGGCCACCACCGAACGGGGAGCCCTCACACCGTTAGCTGACTGGGCTCGGGAGTGACGGAATTGGACGGAATGACTAAAAAGACAAACGTAAATAACCTAAGGACTGTTTTGAACAAAAATAAAACCTAGGGACTAAAACGAGTACCGCCCCAAAACCTAGGGACTAAAAAGGACATTAACCCCTGATATGGAACTATCTTCGACAGGTCAACATATAGGCAGTGGCGGAACGAAGGGGTAGCAGTCCTGGGCGGCCGCTACCCCTCAAGCCACCAAAAAAGAACTCTTACATGCAAATATAAATATTTTTTTTTAAAAAAATAAGGGCTGCTACCCCTCAAGCCACTGCAAGGTTCCTTTGAGGCAGATTACTTTTGAGCTATGGAGTCAGTTTCTCTGAGGCAGATTACTTCTGAACTCTACAAGGTTCCCAAAGGAGAAACCTACCTGCAAACACTATCAATAGAACAAGGATTAACACCCAGACAGGACGACTTTGGTTCAGTATTCTCTCCAAAAAGTCTTATTGCCAAGGTACGTAACAAAGTTGTTTTCCTTTTTTTTTCGCAAGGAGAAAAAAGCTTGAATTTTTTTCATTTTCAGTTCTGTAGTTACTAGATAGATAGATAGATAGATACCACATGAAAGTCTCAAACTTGATGTTGATTATTTCTTTAGGGTTTGTCGTTTCTTTTGAATTCCAACCAAATTAAAGGCTAAGCAGCGTTGAGGTATTTGGAGCTCTTTATATGGATGAAGAATGATACAAATAAATTCTGGCATGGAGAGTGGTTGAAGACGATCGAGATTAATCGACCAAAAGGAAGTCCTCCAAATAATCCTAGCCAGTGGACATTCAAGAAATAAGTGGGCAACATCTTCAGTCGTAGCTTTGCATAAGTAACAGCTTGTATTTCTGACCTGTGACCTGAAATGAAGAGGAATTGATACTCAAGAGACTACCTCCCTAAGACCTATAATATGTAACGGAAATTATAGAGGCTATGTGCTTAATTAGATAACCACAACTTAAACCTGGTTTTGTATAGATCTTTATTGAGAATATCATGGAGAGACCATGAGAACAACAAGTCTTTTAAGCTTTTGCCAGAAATTTCTTCCTTCTTGGCATAATATTGAAAAGGAGGGAGGGAATTTACCTCTGTTTCTTTTTCTTTCCTTGACTACATCTGGTTTTGTTGTGCGAGTTTGTGAATTAAAATCTTGGAGTATCTATTCACCCGCTAGGGGCTAAATTCTATGTTAAAGATCATCAAAAGCAGGCGTAGCTACAAACAAAGGTGTAAAGTGAGAAAAAACGTTGATGAGTAAGATGCAATTGTCACCTATGTACATGTATTGTAATATTTTTAATGTTTATAGTTCTTAATTTTTTATATTGTAATTGTAAGATAATTTTTAACATTACAAAGGAAAAAAAAAATTCTTGTTACTTCGCTTTTAAAATTCGACCCCCCTGAATTTTGCTCCGAGTTCCGCCACTGCATATAGGAATTAGTTATGAAAATTGGATTTAGCATTGTAAATTTTGTAACATGTTAGTGCACACATAAACTGGACATTGAAACTGTTCCTCATGACCCAACCATCATGTTTTGTCAAAGAATTGAAACCTTGCCTAATTTGGTGAGGAGCATAGAAACTTACTCGTGTACGGATACAACTTCGAGGAACTAGTACAACAATTTCATGCATGTTCTAGTGATAGGGTTTGGGAAAAAAACTTAAAAGAAAAAGGCGGTGAATTCAATACAAAATGAATGATCCCTCACCTACTCTTTTTAAGCCTAGCCATTAGCAATTTGCAAAACTAATTGGATTAGACCTTGTTAGTCCCTGAATTTTACAACTTTTAAAAAAATAGTACTCAAATTTTCACTTTAATTACCAGCAATCTGTTAATTTTATCAACATGGTCTTTCTTTTAGCCTCAAATATAATCACTTAACGAGTCCTACACGTCATACTCAAAACGATAGTCACGTATTAGAATTTTATTGGAGAAATGTATGTGTCGAAACCTGATTAGACGTGACGTGTATCACTGTTCAGCAACTGGACTTAAAATTAACGAAAAATATTTTTTTTTGACAAAACAAAAAATCATATATTAAAAACACTAAACATTTTTAAAAATGGTGTAAAAACCAGGTAATAAAAAGCTCTTTGACCCAAGTTACACATACCCAATGTTCCCGCGAAATTTTTGCTTTTGCAAGCTTTTCAGATTAAGGCTGGGGACAAACCCTCCCGTTTTCTACGCACATAAAGGCCCTTTTAATGCTTTATGTTCGGCCTCACTTGACCGTTTACTCAATAATCAATTGAAATACTCCATTGCTTTATGCGATGGAGTTGGTAAAGCTAAAGGCCGATCCCAGATTCCCAATTCCCATCATTTTTTTTGCCAATTTCAAAGCCAATGAGCACCAAATACATCAACCTGACAACCCCTTATGGTTCGGATTTCTAAGCTCTCAAAATCTTTAGTTTATCTGTTTATGATGTTTGGTTTCCGTGTTTATGGCGACCAGTTGGCCAAATGCTTTGTGCTTTTGTTGAACCATTCTCTGCAGTGCAGGTATCCCATCAGACATGCCACGGCGTTTACATTGACAACAATATTCCCAGATTGACCCCCGCCCGTATCATATGCCTCAGATCAGAGGACTTGTTTAGTTTCTTCCTTTCTCTACCAACTCGTTTAATAATTAATATAATTCAATCTGTCGTGACCTCCACCAAGTCCACCAAGGATTTTCCAGTAGGTGGGGTGCTTCATAAATCTCTTATTTGACCAGGCCGAGATCTATCTACAGTATGTTTATTGCCAAACCTACTTACATATGCAGTTGTTCATTGAGTTCTCCTTGCGTTTTGAAGAAAAAATGGAGTCCTTCCCAAGCCCAGAAACGTCGCCTTCTCCGGTTGCTAATCTTTGAGAAACAAGGATATTGTTTTATAATACCCTCATGTCCAAATAGGACAGACCAACCCTGTTACGTCCTGAACTCAACTTCTGACCTTTAAGTATGATCCAATTAGCAGAAAAATCTCAAGCATCTGATATCACATATGCATTCTGACAGATACTACAAGGTTTAAATTACTAAATCCCTCCAAAAAAAAATAGAACTTCGTGGGTCAAATTATTGGAGAAGATAGATAGGAATTCTGATGTTTATTGGTACAGATCAGACATGAGGTGGGGCAAAGTAGATTGATGGGACACGGTCTGAGATATTAATGTGATCCACTATCTTCCATTTCAAGATGCCAATTTTGATCCTAATGACTAGGTTCACAGTCATTGTCAAACATGGGTCAGGTGCGGGTTTCACATGTCAGCACGCACACCTTGTGTTTGCTCTTTTGTTTACCATCTGTCTTAATAGTCTTATTATTAATCCATAGGGGTTAGGTGTGTTTGATGCTTTGGTTGATAGTTGCTCACTACCATCCCTCCAAGTTTTTCATACCTATTAACAGCGGAAATCAACAACCACTGCCTCTACTAAAAGGATCTTTGTACTTTCTGTGTCCACGTAACAAGTCCTGTTCATGTTTGGGAAATTCATTAAAAAGATTATTTACTTACTAATCATGAACATATGAGTTTAGTCTATGAAGGTTACCTCAATTTATGAGCAAGTTTGCTCCTCACATTTGCTAATTGAGATTCGGTTTTCTGACTTACCTAATTCTTAGGATGCGGGAGAGTTCTAAATGTCTAGATTGTTCATGTAGGAGCTTAGTTTTCATTTTTAAGGATTTTAATGTTATTTTTATGAGCACTCATTTTTATGCATCATTTTCTTTTGACTTTATTGTTAATTTAACTATATTACCGACTTACTATCAGCGATGGTGATTTTGTGATGTGCGGGCTATGTCTAGGATTCAATATTTACTCCTAATTAAGGTTTGAAATTAAAATAATTTATTATGCTTTGGTGGTCCGGTGTTATATGAAATTCTCAAATTTAAATGGCGGTAGATTTTGACCTAATTTCATGAAAGTTCATCTCGACTTGTTTTCAGATAAAAAAAACTTTAGTACTGACTTTTCATATACGTTCAATGATGTATGTACATATTTCATGAGATATTTTGTTGAGTATTTTCTAGAAAATTTTAAAATTTTATGTAAAAAATTGGGTGAAAAAGTGGACTGTTGTGGGACCTGTCCTGCTGGGTCTGAACTCTGAAGAATGAAAGAAAAATTTCATTAATTCATGTTTTGGCAGTGAAATTTTTTGCGTGAGTGAAGTTATTGTGTTTTCGTGAGTGAAGTATTTTCGATTATTGTGTGAGTGAAGTTATTTTCGATTATTGTGTGAGTGAAGTTATTGTGTGAGTGTGTGAGTGGACGAGTGAGATTAGAAGTTGAGAAATCTAACAGCTGACAAAATGTTATGTCAATTAATGAAATCGGGTCGGTTGCGCAGGTCGGGTTCATTAATTAACGTGACATTTTTTCAGCCGTTAGATTTCTCAACTTCTAATCTCATCCGTCCACTCACACACTCACACAATAGCTTCACTCACACAATAACTTTTGCCTAAGAAACTCTGTTGTAATGCGCCCATCAAAGAGCTGACAAAAAAATATAGGGAAATTCACTTTTTAGTATTTAATTTTTGGACACTTTTTCATTTTAGTCATTCACTTTCAAATTTTAAATTTTTAATCTTGAGTTTTTGTTTGTTTGATAAAATGGTCCTTCCATCAGTCTGTCATCCATATGCTTAACGGAGCTCTCTGACACGTCAGCAAATTTGTACCGACGACCACTACACTAAGCGATCGAAGACCGCTCACTTTCAAAACATATACCCGGTCGACCCTTCAAGGTCCATTAAGCATATAGAAGACAGACTGATGGAATGATCATTTCGTCAAAAAAAGAGAATTCAAGGACTAAAAATTTGAAGTTTGAAACCTAAGGACTAAAATGAAAAGTGTCCAAAACTTAGGGACTAAAAAACGAATTTCTAAAAAAAAATGCAAATCAGATTTTATGAGGGCGAAAGCGTCCAACTTGATAAACTAAGGCCATTTTGGGAACAGCGAAAATTCTTCCGCAGAGGCGTTTTTTTTTTTTTTATTGTCTGAACGGCGGTTTACGGATTTTTAAGAACGAAAGCAAACACACGTCCTCGTTTGTTTTCCTGCTTCCAGAACAGATCGATATCGTATCTGGTTCGCTCCTCGGCCCTCTCTGCCCAGCGACATATTCCTTTCTCTTCCTCTCGTCCTTCGAATCTCACTCCAAAAGCTACTCTACCTCTTTGTTTTTTTAGCTTCCTAGCAACATTTCCGTTATCTGTTTCTGGTTTTGTTTCTGCTTCCAGTAAACGAGTAACTGCCACAAATGTGGCCGTAATCCACAGGTAACCTCAAGTCCGATTCGCTTCTGTGAATGCGTTACACTGTTTAGAATGCCTACTTCTCAACATGTTTGGGTTTTCCTTTTCGTTTTTTCATCAGAAAAACATTCTTTTGAATGTGCTCTTTTGGTTTCCTTTTTTTCTTTCAATGTTGTTTGCGTCGACCTCCATGTTCGTTATGCACTGATCCGTGGGTTTATTCTCTTATGTTTGGCTGCTGTGAGACTCAGAAAGAGAGAAAGAAGAAAATCTCTGAGAAGAAGAAAGAAAGGTGAAAGTAAAAGGAACAAAAAAAGTGCCTTAAGCTTTGTCAAAAGCTTATTGGTGAGCTGTATTTGTTTTTTTAATCTTTTTGTTTGTGTTCAGTTTGTTTTACGAAGTGAGTGATCAGAAAAAAAAATTGCGTATTTAATTGTTTCCTTTTTTTTTTCTTCTAGCTATTGAGCTTGATCTTCTGGGCTAAATTCGTTGCAGCTAAACTTATAAATAGGAATACTGAGCATCATATGGATAAATTTAGTAAAAATCGGTTATTAAGAGATGGTTCTCTCATTTTACTGAGATTTGACCAGAGCAAGACTGATTTGGCGTAAATATGGTTTACGAGCTGCCTAATATTGGCTTGGTTTTGCTAATTAATTAACTCCTCTATTTTTTAGTTTTTGTTTTCAATATATTGTGTATGTCAATAAGTCAGAGCGAAAACGATGTGAAGGATTTTATTGGGGTTTTTGAAGCTAGGCTTTATCTAATTTCAATTGGGTTTTCTTTATATTGGTCTTCGCGTGCTTGTATTGAATTCTGCAATAATACTTTTCTGTTTTGAGTATTGGAAATGTTATTTTGGCATACTTCGGTTAGTTTGTTGTCGGCATATTTTTTTTACTTACTGTATGGCAAGGAATATCAAACAATTTGCTTCGGACAGAATAGGAGTGGGGCGTTGTTTTGTAAACCTTGGTATTTTTGAAAGATGATGGGCTAATTTGCAGGTTGGTCAATGGATTGGACGATCGAATAGGTAGTAGCGAAGCACGGAAGAGGCGATGAAAGGGGAGTCATCTGGGTTGATCATCGGGATTTCCATAGGCGTGGTGATTGGAGTGCTTTTGGCTATTCTTTCACTTTTTTGTATTCGGTACCATAGGAAGCGCTCACAGATAGGGAATAGCAGTTCTCGGAGGGCAGCAACGATCCCTATACGTGCTAATGGTGCCGATGCTAGTACTATGTTATCTGATTCAACCCTTGGTCCAGACTCACCTGTAAAGTCTGTTCGTAATGGTTTGTCCTTCTGGCTTGACGGATTTAGGAAGAGTAACGTGGTCTCTGCATCCGGAATACTCGTGTACTCTTACAAGTATGCATTCCTTGCTATATATATAGCTTCTTTTATGTTGCACCAATACACCATGCTTTGGGAAGAAATATTTCTGGCATTGTTATCATTCTTCTTCAAATAAGTATCAATTGGGAGTTTTCCTAGACACAAAAGTCAAATCATCCATTTGTATACAAATAATATTTTGGCCTCGTTGTTATCTTACTTTTTTGTGCCCCTGAAAGGGTGCAGGTTTTGTACAAGTGGAGGGAACATGTTGATTATGCTCAGTGGATATCTATCATGTCTTTCCAACTTTAGAATCTTTAAATGTGTACAATATGACGGAAATCCAACCAACAACTGGGTAAATTGGTTAATGTTTTTAACGAGTTGAGTTCCACTCCTGTGATCAGATTTGAATCGGAGGTCTTGAACTCGAGTTTGTGAGATATTCAATATAGCCCCCCCTTCTCTCTCCTTGCTTCTTCTGTGGCCAATTACTTGACTTAAAAACCACAAGTATCTGTTTTGCACTCTTTCTTGACCTCCTTTTTTGGTTTTTTTATTCACGTTTTAATTAATTTTGGCTTAATGGTATCCATGTAGGGATCTGCAGAAAGCAACCTATAATTTTACCACTTTGATAGGCCAAGGTGCATTCGGTCCTGTTTACAGGGCTCAGATGTCAACAGGTGAAACTGTTGCTGTTAAGGTTCTTGCAAATGATTCTAAGCAAGGGGAGAAGGAGTTCCAGACAGAGGTAGAGATGGTTAATGGATGATATTTTGGCAATTTTTGGGGGCACCCGACAATGCACATCTGTTTAAAAGATAAATTTGGCTGGAATTTTGAAGGTGTTAAGAGTTTGATGAAATTTAGGAAAGTTAGACCGCATACACAAAGTTGGAATGTCTTATTTCTCACGAGTGATGTGTTGACTGATTTTCTGTGTGTAATCTTTGTCTTTGGTTAGAATTGCTTCCTCGGTTTTAATTTTTCTCTTGTTGAAACCATTGTCAGGTAATGCTATTGGGAAGGTTGCATCACAGAAACCTTGTGAATTTGATTGGATATTGTGCAGAAAAAGGCCAGCATATCCTTATCTATGTATATATGAGCAAAGGCAGCTTGGCTTCTCATCTATACAGTAAGCTATCTATTAACTTTACATATGAAAGGTTGTAGCAAATTTATGATATTTGAAAATAGAACATAGCTATAGATCCTATGGACCTTGGTCTGCATATAATAAATCAGAATGTCATTGATATCCCCGATGATAGTAGAGTCTCTATAAGTGCGTCAATTGTATGTTCCTGACGCAGCTGAATCCTAGTACTTGATGAGGCCCCACTACATTTATGCTGAGGTTATGGTTCTGTCTCATATTGTATGAAAGACCCTACAACTGTCATCTAGTTTAGAAAGAAAGGATGACTGAAGTCATATTCATTTTGCAGCTAAATTCATCATTCTGGAGTTCATCAGAGTTACACAAATTTTTGACAAATGCAATCAAAAAGGAAAAAAATGCAGAACTTCCTGTGATTTTTTCCTGTTATTACTGCCCCAATGTGCTGACCATAGTAGTATGATTACATGTCTTCCAAACAAGCAACACTTGTTCAATCAGGCAAGCAAGTTGCTATTGTGAATCCTTCAATGTGTTGGTGCATTGAAATAACCATGTAGTAGAAGGATGGCTGAATAGGTTAACGAGCGAAGGCTGATACTTACTGCAGTTTGATGTTTTATTCATTTGCAAATTTAAGTGATAAGAGTATGTTTTTATGCAGGTGAAAATCACGAACCACTGAGCTGGTATTTAAGGGTTCATATAGCTTTAGATATTGCAAGGGGATTGGAGTATCTTCATGATGGGGTAACTCTACATCCTCTTTGTACGTAGTTGATTGGCTTGTCTTTTTGTATGCAGCTTTACATGTTTGGGATTTGCTTAAGGTGCTTATTTGTTAGTTTGTCTTTCACCTCAGGCAGTTCCTCCTGTAATACACCGAGATATTAAATCTTCCAATATTCTATTGGATCAGTCCATGAGAGCTAGGGTATATCTCTTTTCTTGATTGTTGATTATGTCTGGTCCAAATTATTTTGCTTTGTTAGGAGGACCTTTGTATTGAAGGCTTTGATTAACATTCTTGGAAGCTGTAGTTTGTAAAGATTTTGTGAAGACATTAGTCTATGTTGCCTCTTACACTGTTGTAGCTGGTTATGTTGGTTCTGGTAGGTTGCTGATTTTGGGCTATCAAGAGAGGAGATGGTGGACCCACATGCAGTTAATATACGAGGTACTTTCGGGTATCTTGATCCCGAGTACATCTCTACAAAGGCTTTCACCAAGAGAAGTGACGTCTATAGCTTTGGAGTATTGCTATTTGAACTTATAGCTGGCAGAAATCCTCAACAGGGTCTCATGGAATATGTTGAGCTTGTAAGATCTCTCTCTCTCTGAAGTAATGAAAATAAAGCACTACTGGGAGTTCAAGGGACACAACTCGAGAGTCTGCTTCAATAACGGTATTAGTTCTACCCAAAAAAGGCTAAAGGGAAAGAAAAAATCGATATAGGAGGTACTGGAAGTACAGGAGTCATCAAAGTAAAGTACTTGAATGATGATTATAACTCTTCTACTGTGTTGGTTATATACTAAAGGGCTAGAATAAGTGACAGTGCACTCAATGTTAACAAATTGTTCAACAAAGGCTTTGCAGGCTAAAGCCAAGGTGACAATACTTCCTATCTGAACCCTAAAGGAAAATACAGTTGAACATTTAATTTCTTAGAAAACAAAAAGGATTATATCTGGCGCGTGTTGCATTAGTGCATACCTGGCCTTAGTCATATATATGTTTGCTACTCTGCGTGTCATAGTTTTGCTCATGTTGAGCAAATCCAACTTTCTAAGGAGATTTTACTGAGTACATGGCTTTCGGATGAAAATGTCTAAATTCTCAAAACTGCCTTCTTCCAACAAAGCAAGTGAAGATATCGTATCGTATTTCAAATAGGGGAATGGGGGGCAAGGTAGCAGACCCATTAAAATTCTGCCCCATGAATTATTGACTGTGGATAATATACTGCGAGTATTTTAGTTTATGGTTGTAAATGCAATTTGTTTTGTTACATGTTGAATAGGCGGCGATGGATAATGATGGAAAAGTTGGTTGGGAGGAAATTGTGGATTCCCGTCTTGAAGGAAGATTTGACCTGCAAGAGCTCAACGAAGTGGCTGCGATTGCGTACAAATGCGTCAACCATGTCGCAAGAAAACGACCTTCCATGAGGGACATTGTGCAAGTGCTGTCACGGATACTTAAGTTGAGGCACAATAGGAAGCATCACAAAAAATCTCAATCTGCCACAGGAGATGAAGTTGCAATTGATGTCGATCAATCAGAAACCAAGACTCCAGTCTCTGAACACCGAAGAGAGGAATCTATGGATAGCGCAGCTGACACCTATGAAGTATAGATGATGGTTTTTCATTTGTTCATTTGTTTTGTTCCTTTTTTATTTTTTTGGTTTTGCTTTTTCCTTTATGTGCAGTTTGGAAGGAGTTAAAAGGGTAGTAAATCTGTCATAGTTCTGATGACCTAGGACTCATGTCTTTTTTCCTTGCAATTTTGTGCAACATAGTTGTGTCTGTTGTCTTGTTTTGTCCCCGTTCATTTTTCTTCTCTTAGCTAGTGTGACATATGATTCAGTCTCTAAATTAAATACATATGAAATGAAAATGAAGGGACAGTCACCCTTTTTTCTGTAGCTGCCTCTTCATTTTCGTGCTTCAACTGGGTAGTATCTTCTGTTAATCACATCAGCATTGTATCTCAGATTGCCTCATTTTTCAGGAAATATGTTGTTGATATTATTATTCCCAATTTTAAGTTTGTGTTAACCTACCAAATTTTCCAATCTTCGAAAAACTGCATAACGTTTTCCTTTCTCCTTTGTTTCCTTCCAACAACTTAGGGAGAAATGGCTCTTGTATTCCCAAGTTCTCACCAAACTAAGGTATTTTTTTTTGGGGCAAAAATGGTAGACGACTGAAGTTTCGCAATAACACAAATGGATTAGAACTCATCCCCAACAATTTTTGTTTTGTTTTTTTTTGGTATTGAGGAGAAATTTAGGCCTGACAGGCCTACAGGAATGGAACTCACCTAAACTCATAGTATGAGTGGCTCTAGAGAATTATTTGTATCCGGAGAGATTCGAACCTGAGATCACATACGAGCGCAGTCCTAAATTTCAAATTCTGACCAGCCAGACCAATTCTTTGGAGACTCCGCAACAAAATTTATAATGAAAAAAAAAATAGACTTTCTCAAGAGACATGTATTGCTAGAACAAAAATGATGGCTTTTCGTTTTATTATTTCTATATTTACAATAGTAGAAGCTTAGCGAGAACTTAAATTCCGGTTACAACTACAAACAAAAAATTTGAACCTTTTTGCAACCGAAAAGTCTATTTTTGTTGTCGTTGAGGACGTCAAATGCTTTAAGCAGGCCAAGCCTGCAGGGGATGAGGGTAATGAGATATGAACCCCGGTTCAGAACCCTACATGAAAGAGGAGATGTCAGTTGAGCCATAGCTCATTGGCGAGGACGTCAAATGCTTAAAAGTAAATGAGCACGTTTCTACGATAAGAGAGGGAGATCAACAAGGCCCATTTTGGAGGCCAAACCCCATCTTCGAGCCCAATCTCATATCCGTTGTCGTCTCGATAACATTCTCGTGGCAGCTGACGGCAACACTGTCTTTCGGCTGCCCTCTGTATTATCCATAAAACATCAGCGGGGTCCGAAAAAAATAGAGCTCACAGCGAAAGCCACAGGGTCGTCGAAGTGGAATAGGGAATGGCAGCAATGGCTGCAATTCAGAGCTCAATGACCTCTCTCTCCCTCTCTTCCAACTCCTTCTTGGGCCAGCGCCTTTCATCGCCCACTCTCTACCCTATGACGGTACCTTGTACTTTACTTCTCTATGCCTTTTCTCATATTACTTGAGGTTTGTAGCTTTAGACTCAATGTGTCTTGGTGTATGGATGTTCCGTTTCGTTTCAAATTATGGGTCTTTGTTGGTGATGGTATAAGGGTGCCTCCTCGAATTTGAACTCTTTTACTCAATTTCTCGTAGTATGTGGGTTTTTACTCATTGAGTGTTGTACTTGGTGTAGCTTTGTGCTCGCTGAATGTTGTACTTGGAGTTTCCATTCTGATTCATTAATTGGAGTCTTTTTTTCCCCTTCGGACTTCTTGTGCTTTAAGGCTTTTAAATCAGAATGCGTTGGTAGCTAAAGTCACAATTTGTTCTTCTTCTCATCAGTTCCTTTTTCGTTGGTTTTAGACTTAGGTGGGTCTAGCACGAATTGGAGCAACGGTACTGTGTGTGTGGGTGTTAAACAGATTTATCCCGAAAGAAGAGGACAGTATTCAAGGGGCGGTTCTCCCACTTGGAAGAAGCTGTTCTTTTGGTTCTATTATTCTCATATCTGGAGTCTTTGAATGTTATGTATATCTTAGTACTATTAATCTGAATGCACGTGTTCAAGAACAAATTGAAAGGTCTTTCAAGGACGAAGAAAGTGGTGGCATATTTTAACCTGTTTAGGAGGTTTCAAAGTAGGTTTTAATCTGTAGCTATTATGTCCCTTAGTTGGAGCATTGGGTGCTGGGAATTGCTTATCTGATACTATCTCCACCTCCTGAATGGAAAATTGCCTCATCTTGACTGCAGGTGGTAAATGGGTGGGTGGGGCTTGGTAGACTGTAGGTCCAAATCTAAACAATCAAAAGGAAGCGAAGGGGATCCCACATGATAAGCCCTTAGAGACAAGCCCCAATGTTTTGTAATATGTGGCTGAACCTAAGTGTGCTGCCCCAGGCCCACTACAGAGGAAGTCATTGCCCTAGGTTATGGACTTAAAGGATAAAACAGACTTGTCTCCTCTGCATGGATGTGAAGTACTTTGACCTGTTAAACTGCATAGAGTTCCAAGCTGGATTAAACTTCTACACTTCTAACCCTTTACTGGTTTACTTACGTACTTATTGCTGTTTATTTCTGAAACTAGGGAAGGAATTGCTTCATTAATAATGGTATCTGCATTTTCACATGTGTGACCACTATGGACACCATGAGGCTGCCATCCAAGTTTGTCTTGTGTACTTAATGATGGCTTAGTTCATGTTTTGGAGTTGTTTGGCCCCTATGGACTCAGATTTATGTTCTCCAGGCATGACAGTTGATCTGTTCCCAACTAAGCTTACTGACAGCAAGGTTCATTGGCACTGAACAGACTGACTTAAATAATTTATGACTCCTCATCTTCAAAATAACTTCTTGTTTGTTGTTTTTTCTTGCCTATAAGTTTGGATATTAGAGTTCCATCACTGAATCCCTTACAGAATGACATATGAATGACTTAATTTGCTTTTTTCACATGTTAAAGGTACTACTGCCTGCTTAACCAACCCCCCCCCCCCAAAAAAAAAGGTGCATTTCTCATGTGATTATAGATCCTACTATCCTCCCCATCCTAATCCTATACTTATCTCATCAAAATTAAACTGGTAGTAGCATAGACTAGTTTTGTGTCATTTTGCTTGTGGTTTCATCTGCATCATTGCGTCCACCAAAACTGGGCTCTTTTGACAACATCTTCTTTACATGCAGGCCAAGCCGTCAAAGAAGCCATGTCTCATTGTAGTGAAGGTCAGGACTATGAGTTCTAACCTCACGTTCATGCTGATGAACTGTTTCTTTAATTTAAGGGAAAGGTGACGTGTCACTCAGAAAGAGAGAAAAGGAAAGACATAACATGGTTAACCTACTCGGAGGGAAGAACGAAGATTTTTCGGAACACTTTTACCGATCCATTATTTGTGATGCTTGAGTCATTCAGGAGAAGTTATTTGACTGCAACCTATTGTTGAATGGGGAAGGAGATGCATAAATTCGAACTTTTATTTTGGTGAAACTAAGACAAAAATCTTGGTGTCATTTTACATGGGATGTTGTTGATTTATTTTTTGGCCTCCCCAGGAGATTAAGGGCGTAACATAAATATAATGTCTTCTTAGGGACATTTTCTTATGTTACAGGATTGATTACGCTTATAAGAAAAAAAAAAGATTGATTCCATCTTATGTTCTTCTTTGTCCGTCTGGCAGATTAAACGATGGGAGCGGAAGGAATGTAAGCCAAACAGCCTCCCAGTTCTACACAAAATGCATGTTAAGTTGGGAGATACGGTGCAAGTAATAGCTGGACGTGATAAAGGTAAAACTGGAGAGATTACTAAGGTCTTTAAGCATAACAGCACCGTGGTAGTGAAAGATATGAACTTGAAGACAAAGCATGTGAAGAGCAGAGAAGAGGGTGAACCAGGCCAGATTCTTAAGGTTAATTTCACCCTTAATCAGAATGCTATTATTAGTCTCTGTATATGCTATTTGATTTGAATTGGATTTCAGATTTTGTTGATGTATGTGAATCTTACATGCCAGTGGTCACAGATAGATGTTTTAATTTTGTATTCCAGATTGAAGCACCTATCCACAGCTCGAACGTGATGCTCTACTCAAAAGAACAGAATGTAGCGAGCCGGGTCGGTCATCAAATCCTTGAAGATGGTAGACGAGTCCGTTACCTTATAAAGACTGGGGAAATAATTGATGATGTAGAGAACTGGAAGAGACTGAAGGAAGAGACAAAGAAAACTGAAGTAGCTGCTGCTTCTTAGGGATCAGATTCATAAATTCACGATTAACACGGTGTCTGATCCTGAACATGTATTTCTATGCTTTTAATCTTCATCCGTCTGAAGATTTTGCTGCTGCCTCTTTGTTGATCCACAAACTAGGGTGAAATAGTTTTGTCCATGCTGTATTGGTTCTGTAACTCGACAAATTGGAATATGGATCTTTAGATTCTAAACACTTAAGCTGTAAACTCTCTTGCTTGCACAGTTGCACTGGTATGGGTGAGCACGCGCGTGTTTGTGCATGAGGGATATTAATGACATGCTAAACAGAGTCCGCCTTACTATTTCTCGTACTTAAGGGGGTCAGATGTCTCGTGGAAGATGGAGATTTCTGAAACTGTCTCCTCCCTATCACTTTCCGTGCTGAGTTTTACTCAGCCATGGCACGAAAAAATTCCAGAGTAGATTCCTTCTACTGTGTAGTCTACTAATAAATATAATGGATAATGACAATTTTTAGTCCTCTCACTTTTACACCTTCTAAAACTGGTCCACGAGTTTCTGTTTTTATCAGTTTTGTTTCTAGTTTATTTTTGCTTATTAATTCGGTCCTTCTATCTACTTTCATTAGAAAAATATCCATAACGGTTTTACACGTCCCTCCTAATAAAAAAAATAACATGTAAAATAAATTTATTTAAAAACGTTGGATTAATTTTTATTACGTTACGTGTCATTTTATGATTACGTGTGACGTGAAGGATCATTAGGTAATTAGATATTTTATTAAGAGACTATAAATGTAAAATCTAGCGAAGAAAAAGGTTATCAACTCTAAATATAATTAAACAAGGGAAGTAAAAGGAGCGAAAAATCAGAAAATGCCTTTTTTCTTTTCCTAATCGAATTGAAGGAAAAGTTTATGCGCTATGGCCATTGTTTAGGCAAAAGCTTCAGCCCATGACTTGGTGACAATCGAGAATGGGGCCATGCGTATAAGAAAAAATTACTTTTCATAAGGCCCTTCAGCGTGCTCAGTAGAATTGTTTCGGGTATACGTTTTAGGGATAAATATAAAATTAGTGTATGTGGTTTAAATGAAACTCAAATTAGTCTTCTGGTTTCATTTTAGTTTGTTATTGGTCGTCCATCATATATTGATTTTATTCTTTAAATGAATTAATTTTATGATTTTGTTATCACCGGGACTAATTCAATTTTCGCGTATACCAGGTAGACTGATTTTGTATTTATCCCTATTTTTTATTTCGGATCCCTTATTCTTTGTACAATAAATTTAAGATAAAAATTCTCTCTAATTTACTGTCTGTGTCGGATGAATATTGTAAAATTTATTATATATTGTCTATATTTTTTTAATTGAACCCTTTAATTTGAGTAACAAATTGTAAAATCTGATCCATAATTTTATTGCAACAAATTGTAAAGAACTCTGATCTATAATTTAATTTTCGTGTCGAATCCATAGCAGCGGCCACATGATGTTTAAAGACATTGCGCTGTAAACCATCTGTTCTGCGCTGCTACGAGCCTCTGAAATCTTTGAGCAGACGAGACTGAAGAAAAGAAATGGACAGAGGCTCACATCATTTTGCTACTTCGAACGAGAAAAAAATGTGAAAGATATGTATGGAAATTCGAAAGACACGACAAAACTTTTTTGTCCCTCATATCTGGCCATGGCTCATCAGAGATTCAGATGTATCAGGACAAGTGCACTGGAAAATCAGACGGCACCGTTAACATTTGTCAACGACTCAACCAATGCTTTGGTGACACACACATCATAATCTCCAAAATAGTGTTTCTTTGTCCTTTTTATATTCATGCCATTCTCGGGCAAAGTAACATTTTGATATGGTTTATCATGACCAGCATATGCTAGTTGTCTTGTCTAGTTCTCTATTAAACTAATGTTTTGTTTTGTTTATTTCGTTTAAGTTGACTAGAAGTACATACAATCAACATTTTGAGATGCAAGGATTTCAAAGGCATTCGTTTTCATCTTCTTCCCTCATAGACCAACACCAATGGGAGGTTTGTAGTTTCTACTGGTATAAAGGAGTTGAAGAAAATGGAGGATTTAGAAGGCAAGAGACACGGGATTCCGACCTACTGTGTAACTGGTGCAACAGGGTATATTGGGTCTTGGTTGGTGAAGATTCTCCTTGAAAGAGGCTACAAGGTTCATGCCACTGTCCGAGATCCTGGTCAGTTTGCTCTAACTCAAATACACAACATCCTCCTTTTGCTCCCTTTTCATTCTTTTCTTTTCTTTTCTTTTCTTTTTTGTTTGATTATACGGGCTAAGAAGAGAGAGTTGTGTTCTTTGGGTTTGATTATTGAGGGAGGAGGAAAGAGAGAGATTTGAACCCGGCTGGCTTCCTTTAACATGGACAGTGTAGAGCATAGGTAAATTATTGAGTACTTTTGGTTCCACTTGATTTGCATGGTTGAGTTTTCCTTCATCTTCTTTTTTGGGTCTTTCATGGGACTCAGGATGGTTCGAGTAGAATATTTTTGGGGTAAACTCATACTTAGCCCCTTATGTTTGGACAAAAATTATAGTTAGCTCCATATTTTTGAATCCAATAATTTGATACTCATAACTTTCAAAACCTATCAATCTTCGCCCCCGGTCTAAATTAGACGTTAAATCAGACGGAAAAGCATGAAAAATGACCAAAATGCCCCTCCAAAATAAAATTACTAAAAAAATAAAAAAAATTCATTAAAAATAAAAAATGATATTTTTTCAAAAATTATTATTTTTAAATAAAACTATATTGAAACTATATTTCAATAATTTATTTATTTTAATTTATTTCTTAAATTTATATTTTATTTTATTTTATTTTAAATTTTAACTTTGGAGGGGCATTTCGGTCATTTTGCATGAATTTCCGTCGGACTTAACACCTGATTTAGACGGGGGGCTAAGTTTGATAGGTTGTCAAAGTTATGGGTATCAAATTGTTGGATTCAAAAATAAGGGGCTAACTATGATTTTTGCTCAAACATAAGGGGCTAACTATGACTTTACCCCAATATTCTTGAACTAAAAAGGAACAACTACAACTCAGAACTGATGCTGTATCTCAAAAATCTTAAACCCATTAGAAACCACCAGTTGGTGTCATATTGTAATGAATTATCACGGATCTAAAACTTCTGAGTTAATAGAAAATGAATAAAAAAATGCAACAGAAGTGTTATTAGAGTAAATAGTTGCATACTATTATTTGGGTGGAAATCCCCTTGTACCTCTATAGGAATTTTGTGGTTTTACTTGCACAGATATGAAATCGGTGAAGTGTTATTTTCCCATGCAATTCTGATATAGATAAAGTAGATCTTGTGAAAATCTGATCCCCAAACATTAGCTAGTCATCATCATTCTTGTCTATTTCTCCCTTACCAAATATTCACAATTCCAATGCATATATAAATAACTTGTGTCAAAAAAATTAAACTCCATTTACCTATCTTTCACATATTTAAGATCTTTGCAGTCGCAATCATGAGTTTTGATTTTGTGTTTTATGGAGCTTCTTCACTAGAGATCATCGTGATTTAGATACAGAAATTTTAACCATTTTGGTCAAAAAAGTGTTAAAGAATATGACCTCAAGAGGAGAAAATACAATCTTTCAAGTCATATATCAGCAGAATTTAACCCAAAAACATTTTGAGTATAATGCGATTCACCCTGATTAAATAATCTGTTTGCATTGGTTACCGATTAAAGTATACGTTGAACTTTTAAAATGAGCCTCCCCGGAACAGAGAAGACATGCACAGGTGAAAAGAAGAGAAAACATGGAGGTCTGCACTGGGGAGCCTCTATCTAGACTGTGGGTACAGGCGTACAGTTAACCGGATAGTCTCGTCGGATGATCATTCTTCACCTTAACTTCAGATAGTTTCTTCCGATGATCATTGTGAAAATTACCGGGGAATTAATCAATTACCAATTCTTTAATCAGTCTTCGAAATTTTTTCAAGAACTTATCAATCTCATCATTTGAGCAGTCCAAATATTTTCTCTCTTTTCAGTCCACGTCTCACTGTTTAGGGTTTCATTTTTCAAGTTCTAATGGCTCAGCTGTTTAACAAACTATCCTATAGTTTTTCTCTTTCTTTGAAAACTTAGGTGTGATATGGTCTAAGATTCCTAGGGATCTCGAGTATAGATTATATGATCACATGAAAAAAAAAGTATTATATTTTTTTATTCCGAATTTTAGACTTCTACTAATTGCAATCATGTTCATCAATATATCACAATTGCCTCTGAGAAGATGAGATTGATTTTTGAAATTCCTTTTACTAACAACTATTTTCTTATTTATCCTTTCACCATGTAATATTCCACATAAACTAATAAAACTAGAATAATATCATTGATTAAATCCTTATACCTCATATAATTTTTCATTCTCAATTTGTAACCTCTTGGACTCTCCAATTGTTTCCAAATTTTTTTAAAATAAATAAATATATATATATATATATATATATATATATATATATATATATATATATATATATAAACTTTGAGAGAGAAAAATATTTTCTTAAAATTCCACTAGTCAGTGATTTCTTTTCAAGTTCAATCATATATAGATATAATAAATATATTGACTCACCAAGAGACTAGTGAATTTCTTATTGAGTATTGATACAAATTCAATTATCATTAACAACTATTTTCTTATTTATCCTTCCACCATGTAATATTCCACATAAACTAATAAAACTAGAATAATATCATTGATTAAATCCTTATACCTCATATAATTTTTCATTCTCAATTTGTAACCTCTTGGACTCTCCAATTGTTTCCAAATTTTTTTAAAATAAATATATATATATATATATATATATATATATATATAACTTTGAGAGAGAAAAATATTTTCTTAAAATTCCACTAGTCAGTGATTTCTTTTCAAGTTCAATCATATATAGATATAATAAATATATTGACTCACCAAGAGACTAGTGAATTTCTTATTGAGTATTGATACAAATTCAATTATCATTAACAACTATTTTCTTATTTATCCTTCCACCATGTAATATTCCACATAAACTAATAAAACTAGAATAATATCATTGATTAAATCCTTATACCTCATATAATTTTTCATTCTCAATTTGTAACCTCTTGGACTCTCCAATTGTTTCCAAATTTTTTTAAAATAAATATATATATATATATATATATATATATATATAAACTTTGAGAGAGAAAAATATTTTCTTAAAATTCCACTAGTCAGTGATTTCTTTTCAAGTTCAATCATATATAGATATAATAAATATATTGACTCACCAAGAGACTAGTGAATTTCTTATTGAGTATTGATACAAATTCAATTATCATTAACAACTATTTTCTTATTTATCCTTCCACCATGTAATATTCCACATAAACTAATAAAACTAGAATAATATCATTGATTAAATCCTTATACCTCATATAATTCTTCATTCTCAATTTGTAACCTCTTGGACTCTCAAATTGTTTCCAAAAAAATTTCAAAAATAAATAAATAAATATATATATATATATACACATATAAACTTTGAGAGAGAAAAATATTTTCTTAAAATTCCACTAGTCAGTGATTTCTTTTCAAGTTCAATCATATATAGATATAATGAATATATTGACTCACCAAGAGACTAGTGAATTTCTTATTGAGTATTGATACAAATTCAATTATCATGTACAAGACCCAACGTTGTTTGAAATATTTGACCTAAAAATATAATCACCAAATGACTCAATCAAAAACCTCTTAGGTCTAAGGATACTATACGTTAATTGTGTTGAATATCATTCTCTCTATTAATGATTACTTATAGAAGATATCCATATTGATCATCATTCAGTGCATGTACTCTTAAAGTGCATCAATTTGTCGACATCACCTCAATAATGGAATCCATCATTCTATTTAATAGAGTCACAACGAGTGTAAACTTATTTATACATAACTATGTATCACGGTTTATAACAACCGTCAAGTGAACAAGCTGGTATAGAAAAATCATATTTTCCACCTTTGAATCATTAATCATTGGCATTAATTTTTCTACAATGTCACTCAACAATATATTCATATGACATCTTATGTCATAATATAGTACCCAACAATAAATAAAATAATAAATACATGTGACAATTGAATAAATAATTATCTCGTAATTATTCTAAATAACTACTACTAAATAACTAGTTTTGAAGGTGTATTTCTAACGCGTTCTTCACCCAACTTGAGACTTACCTTATTCTTCCCGTTGAACTTAACCAGAAATGGACATTTTGTTATTCTAGTAGTGTGCTCGTTTCCAGCATGTCTTGTCTGGCATTCATATGTAATTTACATCATGTCTAATCAAGCACTTACATGCTATAATTGGTAATATAAGTTGACTGAACAGCAACCTAAATTATCGCAGCAAAGTCACTATCCCTACTATCCTTATGGAAGGGCAGTAAGCGGTTGAGATTGTTCCAGGCTGATTTGCAAGAAGAAGGAAGCTTCGATGAGGCTGTAAAGGACTGCGATGGTGTGTTTCACGTAGCTGCTTCAATGGAATTTAGTGTTCTTGTAAATGAGGACGTAGGTAATCCAATGAGTGCTGATTAATTACTGAGCTTTCTGAAGCTGGATGAAATTAACAATTTAACACACGTTTGTTTTATTAACTTGAAGAGACTCATTTTCAATCACATGTCATTGACCCTGCAATCAAAGGAACCTTAAACCTTCTCAAAGCCTGCCTGAAATCAAAATCTGTGAAAAGGGTAGTTTTCACGTCTTCCATTAGTACTATCACTGCCAAAGACAGTGCTGGAAATTGGAGACCTTTTGTTGATGAATCTTGCCAAACTTCTGTTGATCATGTCTGGGATACAAAACCAACCGGATGGGTAATGCTTCCTATGCCTCCTGTATTTTTTGTCTATAAAAGTTGTTCAGTACTAAATCTATATGGAAATTTTGGTTTCAGATTTATGCGCTTTCAAAGCGTCTCACAGAGGAAGCAGCGTTTAAATTTGCGATTGAGAATGGCATTCATCTTGTCTCAGTAATAACAAGTACAGTGGCCGGCCCATTCCTCACTTTGGATGTGCCATCAAGTATTCGAGTTCTATTGTCACCAATAACAGGTGATTCTGCAGTCATCCCCCCGTATTCACTAGCATGCACATACAAAATCATGCATGAACAGAGCAAGCTGTTTCTGACTGCATGCGTGTTGCGATTTCTTTTGGTCCTCGGTTTTTCTCTTCTAAGCCTATCTCTGTTTCAAGTTTTGCTATACACATGATTTTATAACATAATTACTCTAATGACGGGCTGATCTTTGTAAGTCCAATAGAGAAGAGATAACTTGGTTATCAGAACCAATACAGTAAAAAAAAAATTTATACACCTAGCTCCCAACATTCTCCAACAAAATTCTGAGACATTGCAGTAAGAACACTGTCAACACTATCTTGTTCAAAGACGTCTTAGTTCCAAACTTGTTTTACATCTAAATACATATTTAAGAATTTGATTTGTCTGCTGTAGAAAACTCTCATGTTGTGTGTAATATCAAATTAATGTTCAAGCATGTAGGGGACCCTGAATTCTTTAGGATAATGTCGGCTGTGAATGCAAGAATGGGGTCGATTGCATTAGTTCACATTGAAGATATATGCAGTGCCCACATATTCCTTATGGAGCAAGCTAAAGTACATGGTCGATACATATGCTGCGCCCAAAATTGCCTAATGTCTGAGTTGGTTGAGCATCTAGCTGAGGAATATCCCTGCTCAATTATCCGGTACCTGCTCTTTCTTTTGAATACTCAAACTTTTGAGGTGTAAATGATGTGTACAGAGGAATGATATCCTTCCATGTGCAGGTCTGCTGAGAAAGAAAACAATCCGGTCCCTCCTGCAATTTCTTCCAAGAAGCTATTAGATTTGGGTTACAATTACAAGCATGGAGTGGGAGATATAATACATCAGACAATCGCTTCTTGTCTAAATTGTGGTTTTCTTCCTCAGATCGCAGAGTGATATCTGATGCTACTGTCGGTAAACTTGAAACTTCTCATCCAAATAGAGGTAACATTACTGTCGGTGGGAACAAATGAAGAGAGAAACCAACTGATCAAATTCATTTGTAGTATGCAGAGTTTGGTACCTGTTGTTTTCTTACACCCAGTTTGTATAACTAATGGCAAATTTTAGAGCTGGCAAGATGTGCACACTGATGTGCCGTGAGAAATGGACTTCGAAAGCGTTCACTCGGGAACCAAATTAATTGAAGTTTTGAATTAACACACAGCAAGCTACGGTTTGTCATTGTAGAAACTAAGCATTCAGTACCAGTCTAAAACTTGTGTTAGCCGTCTAGAATTGAATGGCAACAAGATACTTTAGTACCAAAAGGTAGGGATATGCCGTCTATGCAGCCTAAAGCAGTTTAAATACATAATGGAATGAATAGGTAAGGTTGTTGATGTTTTGCGGCATAACATAACAATAAGATCTAGGAAGAATATGAGAACAATAGAAGAGAATGTAGAAGCCGTAATTAATGCAGCTTTAATTAAGGACCTACTTCTGAACTTACTAAAGAAAATGATGTATTTGCCTTCTGGGGCTGCCTATACAGGTTGTAATGCTTCGTTTCTTCTTGTTTGTGGCGGATTAGGATCTTTTGCAATTTGGGTATTTGCGGCGGAATAGAATCTGTCATTCTCAACCCGAATGCTACGTTGCAATTTAGAGAGATATAGACACAATATATAGATTTAACATTATTTAATGTTCGTGTAAAATTTCAGACAGTGTAAGTCCTACAATGTGGTTTACGTATTATGTCTATTTCTTTTCAAATTGCAAAGATAAGAAATTACAGAGGATTTTTGTCCGTCTACTATGAACTTCCTCATCAACTCATTCTTTTAGTTTCAAGGGTAGTTTTTCTGGCCTAGAAAAAAAAGGGTAGTTTATCTGGTAGGCCTAGGAAAAGGACAAGCCATTCTAATCATCTAGAAATGTGAACATGGCCAGTTGCTTCCGGGAAGTTGAAGTTGAGAAAAAGAAGAAACAGGTTGTTATCAGCTTAAGTCGGGAAGAGGTCAGAGCAAACTGAAAAGATCAACATGACAATTATTATATTACATATGAGTCCCGGTTTAAAGGCTTCCTATCGAGTGGTTTTCCAAGGTGACATCTGCATAAAATGTTTCCGATGGTTCCTAATCAGTCAGAAGATTAACAAAATCTTCATATGACACAGCAAGTGGCAGTCGCCAGATGAAGAGTCTAAATCAAGGAGTCGTACGTCAATCTGCAACCAAACTACCCCACGCAGACATTCAAGACTGAAAATGAATGCCAATTCAATTTTCCCGATTCTTAATTTCAGGCAACCGCTGTGAGGGTGGGTTAGTATACATTTATGAGGGTGCATGTGCGAGAGAGCTTTAAATGCGCCACAGATGTCTCAGCAATGAAACCAAATGACTAAACAAAAACCCATACCCAGGTGGATTCCCTTCTAAGGGCCTCTCTAAAGTGAACAACACAACTTTCCATTTTGAAATTCAAGAGAAACAAAAGAGAGGAAAGAGATGGGTCCCTGACCTTATCTTGAATTTTAGCTGCTCCTAAACCAAGAGGATCCATAAGCTCCAGAGGAAAGCAAACCTGACAACTAAAGAGTGACAGAATATTTACACGACAAAATGATACCGGGACGGGAATAGAAGAGACAAAAAATATGCGCGGACAGTTAAGTATAAATCCCTGGTTTTTGTCTCCTGGTTTGGACTAACCTTTGTTTGAAGCACAACCATCCAACTAGGACCACGTGCACTGTTTCCCCACTGAATATACTACTGAGCATATGGACATTAATTTTCTTGTGGCCTGAAAGTAAGCACACTGCAAAATACAAAGAGGCTAAGGAGAGCCTAAGAAGTGAGTTAAGCGACTAGCCCCCCCCCTCTAAATCACGAGGGTTCCATGATACTCTGTGTATAACTAACATGGAGTCTAAGCTTGACCTTATTGATTTGTTTGATTTTCCTCGCCCTCTTATTCTAATGGCTGTTGGACATTTTCGAGTAATGAAATAGTTTAAACAACTGGTTTTGAGCAGTCCTGCATTTTTTGCAGATAATTCAAGCTCGAATACACCAACATGATAAATATAATCACCATTGGAGCTGATTTGCAAGCTCAATTCGACATGATTATAAAAACAGTATGTTAATCTGCGCAACCTGACACCACCCATGTGGGTTTGAATAATTGAACATATATGATAATCGAAGATTCATTCAAGTTTTCTCATAAGTTTGCAGGAAAATCAAGATCCCATTTGAATTTGAAAGGAATTTTTTTTATTTCGGGAAGACAAACGAGTAAGAATTGATCCACAAATAGATGAACTGGTTTCAAATTTAAGGCATGTGCCATTCTCCTATCAGTATTCTACAAATAATGCTTGTTAGACTTTGGAAAAAACCCAGAGCTAACTATCGTCTGTGCAAAAACTACAAGTAGCTGCAAAAGTTCTCTTTTGTGCAATAAATTTCAAACCAGATCAAGAACATTCCAACTTTGCTATAAATTTCTTCATTGACAACGAGCAGTCAATTTAGAGGAAGGATGGTAGTCTAGTAGCATGATGAATGCACAGGCTGATACAAGTAAAGCCGAAAAGTACAAATCTTTAATATATTGCAAGTGACCGGAGGTGCTGAAAGAAAAATCATATGCCTTCGCAACAAAGCAAGGGAAAATTCTCAAGAAGAAAAAAAAATAGGAACACCAAAAACGGATTCACATGACAAAATCTGAAACACTTGTTATCATTCTTCAGGGTTTGCAAATTACCACAAAACAAGGAAGGAGAGCTCTGGGGTTGAGCAAATAAAGCTCCTCAATGTTTGAATAGAGACCCACTTTACCAGCCAATGAATCAAATCCTGTTTGGCCAGCCATTTCTTGAATGTTGTCCAAAGGCCTATGAACCCTGCCAGCAATTACTCTGCAGACTATTAAGGCTTTCCTAAGGGCTGGGTCTTCCTCCAGAATTTCGATACACTCAAAAGCTCTTCCACTTGTGGAAGTTGTGAAAACTCCGATTCCACCCTTAAGCTCCTTCTTGGCAGAGAAACCATTTCTAATAATTCGACAAACACAGCATTTCTCCGATACGCAGAGACTGGAGGCACCATTTAGACCAAGAGAGCATGACACAGTTGTGCCATAGAACCTCAAAAGTTCATTACCATCGGCAAGGCACCGAGGGTGTTTCTTGGGGAGTTTGCTGGCTTTGATTTTCACCATCTCCCTATATTCTTCAAATCGAGCTAGAGTTTTTTGCATATTGTGAACTTTCAAAACTCTCTCAATCCGGCCAAAATGGTTCTCAGACTTCAACCAGCTCGTCCGGCATATGATTTCAACAATTTTCCTAGATGAGTCGCCCTCCACAAGTTCAGTAACTGTTAAGAGAAAAAATAGTGTCAGCTGCTGACTGACTAAGCAAGCCCAAAATCTAAAGAAATAAGTTTAAACTGATAGAGATGGAACTGAAGAATGTGAGAACAATACAACAAAGCCCCACATTTAAGCAAGTACTAACATTTAAGCGAATAATGGCTTGCCTAACAACTCGCGATACTCTACGGTGAATTTTGGCAGAGCAATAAAATTGCAAAAATAAAAAACGAGTCTCAGTAAGATGTTTCCTTTCAAGAGAGAGAGAAAGAGAGAGAATGAATATCTTTCTGACAAACGATGAAAGGTAAAACTGCAGGTGAATCCCGAAACAAGTTCCAAATCAAAAGGAGATAAACAAAGGCAAGCAGTTCGCAAGAGATAAAGCTGATTAGCTTAAGAAAGTATCTTCAATTTGCAAAAGATTCCTCAGTGTGCAGAGAGAAAGATACATCCCCAATTTAAAAAGGACAAATAGAAAGGTACAGAGGAACCACGATTAGGACCAGGAATAAATTACCCTGAAACTAAAAATCTAACATGGGGTTTCTTACCAGCATGCTTGGAGAGATGATGAGATTCAGCAGCTTCCCATTTGCTAAACTTCTCTCCACATTTATGGCAAGTTACTGTAGAAGACCAGTGAGACTCTGTTTCAAGAGAGACCCTATTGCTTGAATGAACTCCAGCACCACCAAAAACAGCAGAACCCCCTAATCCAGACCTTTCTCTATCGGGTATAGAAAAATGAGACTTCTTCGAAGAAGTTGAAGAGCTCCGAACAGAATGATTGAAATAGTGCATAGTAGGGTGCCCCCCAGGGCCAGGTGTCCCGGGCGTTAAAGTGCCCACGAACGTTGAACCACCACCACCACCATTGTTACCACCAAGACCCCCACCACCGCCAACCCCGTCTTGGAAACCATCAAAACCTGTAATTTTGAGCTCGCACCTTGAGTTACTCAAGATCACTTCATGGGTTATTGGGTTGAGGAACTCACTGCTTCCAATAGATCTTGGACTGCAACTTGGTGGCTTCTCCAAATGTCTCTTACTTCCATGGATGACATCTTTGAGATTTGCTATAGACCTTGAACACCCCGACCTTCCTGCTTTTCTGGTCAAGATTGTACTCAATTGCTTCCTCGACTTTGGGTCATGAACATCTGATGGCTCTGATTTGCAGTGTAGAGACCTCTTTAGAGAGAACCACACTGTTGGCATATTTTCTTTCACCTTTCCTAACTACTTAGCCTACAAAACATCCCAAGCCTTCAACTCTTTTCCATCCTCGAAAGTAAATAGCCATTGTCCATCCTTTTCCGCCAGGAAAAGCTGAAAAAAGAAGATAGACACCAAAACTTTCTCTAGAATTGCTTTCTACTTTAGTCACAATACCCACTTAGCCGAAACTTCTTCCCATTTTCAGAAACCAACAACGTATCTAACAACCAAAAAACTAAAGATGTAGTACTCAAGAAGAAACCAAAACACAGATATTCATGCAACAGCCAGGAAGAAAGTCACGAAACTCTCAAGTACCGTGCTGTTTTGTGTGGTACAGTCTGAAAGCCACCCAACCATGAGGAACTTTGTGTAAATGGATGCCATTAAGGCCATGTAGGAGGAAGAAAGTGAGACAAATGACTCAAAACCAAAAGCCAAAAGATCCCCTTAAGATTTAAGATATAGATGTTCAAGAAATGGAGAGAATCTTTTGGCTCTTATGGAACGACGACAACCATCCAAAAAACTCTTGCTCGGCACACCAATAAATGCCGAGGAAGCAAACATTAAAAGAGACAATCCGAAAGCTGTATGGACTCTCTCTCAAATTGATTTGAGTTGGTTCACATAACAAGCATTCAAGCAAGTTTAGGAAAATATTTTATAACTGAAACGGCTCAGAAAAAGATTTTACATGGTAAGTACAGGCAAATATCTTATTATTAACTGAAATGGCTCAGAAAAACATATTATTAACTCAAATGAGTATTCTCTGGGCGTCAGGCACAAACTAATCTTGATAACAGTCCTTCGACTTGCCCGGAAAACAATATGTTTGAGGGTGAAAATTTTGGGTATTGGGGTTTGAGAAATATTATAAAGTAAAGAAATGTTATGAGAGTTGGTGAAAAAGTGGAGAGAGAGAAGATTTTTAATAAATATTATAATAATAAAAAATTATGTGGTGAATTTTTTAGTAGTAAACTTAAAATTTTGAGCCCAATTAATTGGGGCTCAAACATGTCATTTCGCTTAAACAAATTATATGGGCGTAACTCTTGACTTTATAGCTTATTATATAAATGAAGCAAGAAACAATAATTTCCAATTTTCATTTCAATTTGCTGGAAATACTGTAACATATATATCAATATTATCTACAATTTTCTGTTTGAATTGTAGGATAGAATTTGAAAATGGATAGAAGTATTTATATTTATTTATATAAAATATAATCACAAAGAAAAAGTCATATTTTGCCAAAATAAATAAGCAAAATAAGACAGACCGGATATTCGTCTGTTGCCGTTAATTGGAAAAATTGACATGTTTGAACCCAACCAATTATTTGGGGTTAATATTAAAAAATTCATCTGGTTTATCAAAACTAGGGCGCCATCACAAAGGGCATAGGTTGTCAATTTACTGCACAAGCATTATATTCACAGGAACACTGGCTTTCAGTACTGTTCGACCCGTGAGTCACTCAAGTCAAGCTTTACGCAAACTTTTTTACCAAAGAACGCATCTTGTCTTGATCCAAATGTTTGTCTTCCTGCTTTTACGGCACATGTTTCTTTCTATCTAGATTGCAATTTTTCAACTATAAACACTGAAATGCCCACCAAAAAGTAATAAAAGGTTCTTACGTTTCAAAATGTCATTTTGGCATAGTTACAATTTTAAATTATACATGGTTTCTTACAATAGTTGTGAATAGCAATCCTCTGTCGCCGTAATCAACAGGAACTGCATATAAATGTTAGAGTTTCCTTTTCCTCTCATTAATGGCGGGAGTGAAAATTTGCTATCAAAGGCCCACCTAAAGAGACATAATCTAGATTAGTTTCTGCTTTTGGACAACAAAAGTGGCACGGCCCTCTTGGACCTGGGTACTAATTATTCCGGCTAACAATGAGCTCTTCTGCTTTACCTACCACGAATTCTTAAAAGGGTTTTTGAATATTTGATGTTGTACTGCATCTTGATGAAATTCTCCTTATTTGTGGAGAGGTAATTGGATGAATGACATCGATTTGTATAATTTGAGAAAATATAAGGCTTAATTGCATTGTAGGTCCCTGTGGTATAACATTTTTATAAATTCATCCATGTAGTATCATTTTGTACAAACAGGTCTATGTGGTTACCATTCTAGGTAAAAGTTAGTCACTCCGTCTATCAGGCGTTAATATACTAACAGAATGAAAGTCGGTCGACTGCTACAAAGAGGCATATTGCAGCGGTCGACTGACCCGTCGTTAGTGTGTTTACGTCTGATGGACGAAGGGACTAACTTTTACCTAGAAGGGTGACCACAAGGGCCTGTTTGTATAAAGTGATACCACATGGATGAATTTGTAAAAAAGTTATACCACAGGGACCTACAATGCAATTAAGCCAAAATATAATGCAAAAGAACTGGGGAGCCAATGAAGAATCTTCGTCCTAATGGTTTATTTGGATATGTTGAGCACTTTCTGCTACATCGAAGATTCTGAAGTACCTAGCTTGTAAAAAAAATTGGGTTAAATACACTTTGCATCCCTTATGTTTAGAGGTGTTGATACATTGCACCAAATGCTTTATTTTTGAGACATTGAGCCCATTATGTTATCTCCCCCGACGATTTACACCTCATATTGAAATTTTGGTGTCAAAGTAGACAGTCATATTTTACATGCGCCTCTCATATGACCTCAATCCTCGTCAGATTATTGTATTACATTTGAATCTAAAGCAAATCATGATCAAATGAGCTTTAAAACCCAATAGGCGAAAATCGTGACTTGTTTGAAGCTCATTTAATAGTGACTTGTTTAAGATTCAAGGGCAATACGATAATCTGACCGTGACTGAGGTCACTTGAGAGGCAAGTGTAAACAATTACCGTCTAATTTGATGTCAAATTTCACTCTGAGGTGCAAATTGTCGAGGGAGGTAACATAATAGGTTTAAAATCTAAAAATAAAACATTGGAATGCAATGTGTCAACAATATCAACACCCCAAACAAACAAACATAAGGAGTACAAAATGTATTTTACCTTCTTTGTTTTTTTTTGTCCTAGTGTGTTCGCAAGAACTATAAGGGTTTTTCTTATTAAACTAGTCTGTCGCGGGAAACCAGATATTTATAGGCATTGGCTTAGTAACTTCCTCAGCTGTAGAATAAGTTGAATAACAGAGGCAAATAAAGCTTTTGCGAGACAAAACAAATATATATATATATATATATATATGAACAGAGGCGGATCCAGCCAGGGGCGGTGGGGGGCGGCCGCCCCCCATTGCCTGAATACCTCTGAAGATTTTTTTTTTAATATGCGCCCTCCTTTGAAGCAGACTCAACCCTCTGATCCAGCCCCTCCAGCCTTCCCCTTCAATGACGCCTGCCCCCCTTTCTTCTTCCAACCGAGTTGCTTCCAAGTCGCTCACTGAAACCCACTTCGCTTTCTTGGACATCTTCCTTCCCCAAGGTTGGCATCTCCTGCAATTCCATCACCCACGCACCTATCCCCATACTCAAAAGGTACGCAATTATTGCTAATCTTTCATGTCCCCTCTCTTTTAGATTGATTTTCTCGGTATTTTTGCACGACAGTCGGCTTGGGCATCCCATTTCTTGATTTTGCTACAATGTAGGAAATTGTCGAAAACCCAGTCTGTAAAGCATGGTATTTGGGGTTGAATTGGATGGCTTTTGGCTCAGTACCCAACTTGAAACCCTTTTTGTTTTCGGCATCTTCGTAGTTTTTAAGTTATGTAGTAAAGGAGCTAGCCGGCACAATCAGTTAAGTAATAGATTAATTATTGTCAGCATATGTAGCCAATTTGATTATTTGTGGCAAGAACCAATAATTGGTGTTGAATTTAGAAGGGGAAACAGATTGTATGTAGTACATTGGAAGCAGAGAAGAGATTCCAATTGATGTGGCTTTGGTGTTTGTTGAAATTCTTGAGACAATGAATAACATGTTGTTTTGGAGTGAAAGGGGAATGGTCTGTAACATCCTGGTCCATGGGAAACCGATAAGACTTTCTGAAAATGGATTGTAAATGGAATTTATGCACTTTGTTGTATCCTTCCCGGTTTGTACATCCAGAGAAACCTTTTGCTGTATGAGATAGAATTGTTGTGATGAGTGGTGAAAGAAAAATGAGATGTTAGATGAGTTGCTCTTGCACTATGTGAGAGTTGGGGTTTTGGACAGGATTATGTGATCAAGTTTGCAACACGAGGAGCCCATTAGAAATGATGAACAACATCCCACGACTTTGTTATGAAGTTAGCACTAGGTATTGTATTTTAAGCCATGTGGTTAGAACTAAAATAAAGCTCAATAAGTTACTTCAATATATTTTCATGTTATAGACATTCAAACACACTCATAGATATTGATAGAATGTCTTCCCTTACCTCCGGTGGCTGGTAAAGAAAGCCTCAAGCAATTTCATACTGAATTAACCCTAAGAGAAGGTCATTTGGTCATGCAAATTTTTGAGAAAGAGCCATTCTAAGGCTTGAAGAAGAAATCTTATTTCAGTAGTGCTCGTGTTTGGCCTTTACCTTTCCCTCTCTGACAAATTCCTTATGAGATTGTACTATTCTTTCATTTAGGGGGACTGTAATATGGGATTAATTTCTGCCCTTCAAGGGGACAATTCCAAGCATTTTCCTTTAAAAATATAAATGTTATAACTGTACTGTAGGATAAGGGATTAATTTCCACCTTTGTTGTGCAAGCAAAACACTTTTTGGGTAAATGTTTAAATTCCGCTTTGATATGCCTTTATTGTGAGAATTTTCCTTTAATTGCTGAAAGTATGATCCAGTGCTTGTAACCGTGTATGAGATACAACCTGTTAATGATTACAAGCATTTTCTGGTTGATAGGTTAATGATTATGTCTCTTGTTATTTGTCCTTTGCGACCCCATAATTAGATTTGTGAATGTGATTAGGTTGATATTGTGAAATTGTGATTAGGTTGTACGATACGTGTATTTCAATATTTTTTAACGTTTTTAGTTCTTAATTTTTTATATTTTAACTCTTAAGACATTTTTTTGCATTACGTACAATTTTTTTTTGTCATTTTGCCTTAAGAGTTTGTCCCCCTTCAAATTCAATCCTAGTTCCGCCACTATATATGAAGATGTAACTTGTAAGTCATCTTTTAAGAAGAATCATTGACCACGAATTTACAAACTTCATTCTGTACTAGTCTAATCTCCATGATCATCGTCTTCGCATTTATATTGAAACTAAACCTTGTTGCATTAAGCTTACTGTCAAAAAAGAGAAGCAATGCGTCCACGGGTAGCCCAATCCCAAACTTGTCTTCAAGAGTATGTTTCGTTATATATTAATCCGAGTAAAAAATTTCATGTGACTAACGTAAATACGCATTAACCAATTATTAATAACTACACGTTCTCACTAATTGTCAAATCACCCAGCGTGCCACATATGACCAATCCCATTAATTTTATTTCCACCTCAAAATTTTTATGTGACTAATGAGAGAGTTGTCAGGGAGATATTATTCCACCTCAAATTCTCTATGTGGCTAAGGGTAGAGTTGTCAAGGAGAACGTCTCCCATGTTCGACCGAGTTGGTCAACCTGACACAAGGACTAAGTGATTTGGTAATTGGTTAGTATTTTTTCTTGTTAGTCAAGTGAGATTTTTTTCCATTTACTGAATCGCACAAGTTGATAGAATAACCACCTTAGAATAAGAAAATTTTTGACTAATTTAGGACGAAACATACTCTTAAGGATCAATTTAGAATTAGCCAATACGATATGGACTAGTAGACTAATTAAGAAAAAAAAAATTTGACTTGTGGACAAAATAGTAAAAAGCCCGGCAAGAGTCTAGCCTAGTAATTATGAGTAATTCTTAGACGAGCAAGTAGACTCGAACGTCATAGATTTGAAACCCAAATAGGTGCGCTCGCTTAAGTGGGCCAACATATGTTGCCGGCAGGTGTGTGCCCAAGGTTTGACCGTACTTTTCCAAACAATTGCAGTGCACTCCTCACTTGCTCGAATGTCCATTTAGGTTGCGTTTGGCGTTTGCTAATAAAATTTTACAAAATTTTTCATTAACTTACAATAAAATACTACAATATAATTTCTCTTTCTCATCAAATCATAATTTTTCACTACAAAAAATATAAAAAGTTATCTCTCTTCACTTTTTCACTAAACTTAATACCAACATTAAATCCAATACCAAAATTTTTATAACACAAACATAACCTTAGACGAAATACGAGACTGGTATACAGATTTTCCTCGTTATTTTTTTTTAAAAAAAAATTAAAAAGAAAATAGTTGCAATTAAAAACAGTTTCGGCCATTCTCCCTACATAATTAATATAATGTTTTTTTTTGAAGGGGAATAATGATCGGCACAGCTGGACTACAATAGTGTGAGCTGTTATTGTAAGTACTCCGCACTATGTTTGCCCAAACTAGTTCATGCACATTGGGAGCCCATGATCTTCGTTACAAAACATTTGTCGTTAAATGAGCAAGCTAATTTATAATAGTTAACGGTGCACTTTTACAGGTAATTTAATGCTTGTAAGCAAAAAAGTTAATCAATTTGGCATCTTCATTTGAATAGATATAATTAAAAAAAATATTTTGGTGCCAGGTGAACCCTTTATCTTATACATCAGGCTTGTTTATTGGGGTATAAGCTTTTTGAGAGTCATCGATCCATTAACTCTCATCGTGTTCACATATTCCAAAGTACACACATTATTATACTTGAAAGAGAAATATTTCGAGAGAAAGAAAAAAAGTGAGACTAAATAATATTACACCCTACGAATCTTCAAACCACCAAAGAAGCTGCTCCTTGAACAGGCCTACTTCTTCTTCTTCTCCTCTTTCCTTCCTCCTTCTTTCTTCTCTTCCTTACACCAGAGAGAAGAAGCAGACCTCTTTGAAACTGCAAAATTTGTATGCTCCCTGTAATTAATATGTTACATAGTGGCAGAGGCAGGCACGTATGCCTGCAGGGTGCAAGATGGGGAGGGAAGAGCTGTCATAACCAGATAAACCGATAAAATGTGAGTTATATTTACTACATAGTTTCCTCGTCGGAAGTGGGGGACCCAAAACCGAGAACGGATTGCCTCCAAAGACAATCCGATCCGGATGAGTCGGTCATCCGACGGTGTGGCTTGGGAGGAGTGTGGGTCCCGCCCGGAACCCACACCTGTCCGGACAGCCCTATCGGATGATCGACTGGATGGGATCCAGCCGTTCAATCGATCATCCAGACCGAATTACCTTTTGAGGTAATCCGTTTCCCCCAAAACCTTGCATTGAATCTGCAACGCGTCAAAAAAACTGCTTGCAATGCTGCATAAAGTATTCAGTCCATAGCACCTAGAATTTTGTTTTTAATGTGCCCTTAAATTGTGGCTGGGAGGGAAACAACAATTATGAAAACTGACACTCCAAAACCCAAGAGGGTGTTTGGAGAAGACAGAGATCATTATTAGCTTTGACCACTAATCTCCATATGGACATGCATTGTTTAAGTTATAATTTTGAAAACCAAGAAGGTGGTGAAATAGAGGCATAGAAAAATGCTCCAAATGGTCATAATTAGGCTGCATTTGCAACCAAAATTTTATCCAAAATTTTATCTCTCTCCTAATAAAATACTCCAATATAATCTTTCTCTCTTTCATTAAAAATATAAAATATTACAAAAACTATAAAATATTACCTCTCTCTTCACCTTTTCACTAAACTCAATAACAACACATATTCTCATACCAAAAATATTACAACACAAACACTACCTTAGTCATGCAATTGGGATTACAACTTTTACTTTTTTTACTTTTACTTAATGTTTTCTTTTACTTCGTTGATTTTTCTACCTATTTTGTCAGTTTGCTGTTATAGACTATTAGACTGTATCAAAAATTGCATGCCATGCGTGCAGAGATTAAAAAGTTTGTCACTGTCCTTGAGTTTGTAAACCCAACCAAAGGACACTAGTGGGTAACAACAGCCCTGAAAAGGGATGGCAGTGGGGGCCTCATGCAGCAACTGAATCACATTCAAGGTGTCGGTATCTATCGAGGTACTGTTTCATCCATCAATGCATGCACATGTGTGATTAAGAACGGAATGGTGATTCAGAAGAAGTTGAGTGGTGGGTGAGAATCTGTGGACTGTCGAGCTGATGAAGTCGAAGAGAGAACAAATAGAGAGACTCAAGTGTCGTGCATTAATGCTTCTGTCTTTAATTCCAATACTAAAACAGAATTTTTAGGCGTGGTTGACGGATACGCTGTACAAACCCATCTTTCAGAGCATCATTTTCCTCCCAGATCGAATTCATTTAATTTAAATGATGCAGGCCGTGTTCTTCAGCATTTATCAACTTCAAAAAATAATGAAGATTTGGGTGGTAGATAGTACACCCAAAGAGACATGTTTGAGAGGTCTAATTTTCTGTGAACTCTATTTTGAGATTTTCTGAGCTAGAAATGTATTTGAGTCGAGAATATTTTCTTGCAAAACAAACACGGCCATAGCAATATATAAATCACCACACTGATTCTGGCATATGAAAGATTTGAGCTACGTAGAAAAAAAAAAAAAGATTTGAGCTAGTTAGGTTTTCCAGGCCCATACATATACGCGTAACACTGTGGATCGCGATGTGGGAAAGGCCTCAGATTCCCCCCCTCAAATGTGGGAAACTAATTGCCCACCATCGGTGAGCATGTGAGGCCCAGTGGCCCTCACTACGATCTCACTTGTATCTAACTCAGATTGGGCTGGCATCCCAAGCCCAATCACAACGAACATTTGAAATTATTAATTGGCCCAAATAGTGGGCTGTTTTTAAGCGGCCCACAACTGTTGGGCCATATCAGTTCCAAAGATATGTCTCAGTTAATGCAGAAAACATGTTCATCAAACTTCAAAACATGTTCTTGGTATACCTCCTAGCAAACCGAACTATGGGTTGACCACATCATCATATGATGCCTTCATTGCATCCTTTTAGGAAAGGGTAACGGCAGTACCAGAGTCGGAATTTGAAATTTCGGCTCCGGTTGTTATCCGGTTCCGGTCCGATAACTATCAACGGTCGGAATTACGACAATCCGGTAATGGATTCCGAAATTTCGACAGTGATAATCTAAGCTGTTTGGCACGATTTAGGCCCAAAATTTTGAATTTGTAGGCTTCCTGAATGCTTATTATGCTTGGATTTTTTTAGTTTTGTTGAATGCCGATTAGTTGGATGTTGGATCCAATACTCTTTTATTCATTTACAGATTACAATTTTATAATAATGGTTGATCAATAAATTAATAAAATCACATACATTAATTAAAGAAAAATGATACAAAATTACAAATAAACATAGAAATAAAATCTACAAATAATACAAATTTACAATTTGAAATAAAAAAACAAATAATATTTGGATAGCTAGATTATCCAATTTGGATAGTTGAATTTAATGGAAGAAAATATAGGCCATATAATCAAAACATCACTATTATATGATTATGGTTGTTACTTTTGTATGACATTTTTATTTATGTTCATAATATTTAATGACCAACTACAAAAGACTGATCACTAAAGACTAAACTAATTTAACTAATGCATAACATAACACCTAATTGATAACTTTCTATTTTTCAAAACATCATCATATCAAAATGATCAACTTTACCAAATAATTAAATATGTGCACAATACCATATCCATCATTTAAAAAAAACTACCAAATCCAAAAAATAATTGTTTATTACATACTCATAGTAAATAAATAACAAAATACAACACACCCCCAAAATCCAAATTATTGATTACCAATCAATCTCATGATCTAAGATTCTAAGTCTAACAATTATTAATCTAATATTATAGGCATTTTCCTAAAGCAAAAAATAATATACTAAGATCTAAAGTCTAAACTATAGAACCTATACTCTAATACTCATAGTCATATTGAAAATGGAAAACAATACCTCCCTCTAATCGTCCACGTCAAGAGTCATGCTATCCATATTGGAGACCGAGCTAATAGACATTAGTTGTGTAGGGTTATTAGTCACGTTTGCAAACAAAGGGTGTTTAGAAAAGAAAAAAACATTTTAAAAAAATATGTAACAATTGTATTAAACTAGACAAATATTGCATTACCTTTTTCCATATTATAGCTTTCCAAATATTCTGTTTCATCACCAATCTCAAGTTCATCATCTTCATGAATGTCTACAGATTGCAACTAATTCTGAGCACATATGAGACCCTCCATTGTTTCCAAAGACAAAGAGCTTCGAAAAACATCTAATACATGTTCTCCTGTGTTGAAGACCGACTCAGATGACACGGTTGTAATTGAGATGACAAGTACATCTCGAGAAATCCAAAAAAGTATTGGGAACTAAAATAAATTCACTTTCCACCAAGCTAGAATATCAAAACCCTCGGTCTTAGGCTCAAGAGCCTCCATCAAATATCTATCCACCTCAGACTTGCTTTCTAAGACATTCTCCTCCTCCATTAAAGAAAGAAATTCATTTCTACAATTGTGTTTCACTACCAATTCTACAAGAACTAGAATCACAACCACCAGTGTTTTTCAGTCCCTTGACTCCTTGAAATAGTTCCAGAACAAAAAACAACATTATACTTTGAAAACAATCGATCCAATGTACTTACCAAATCAGTCATCTCTTGACCCTCATCCTTACCCAATATCTTAAAGAACAAAAATCACAACCAAATCAACTTGGGGGATCAAGTGTTGCTGCCACAAACAATAGTCTATTCACCTTTCTTAGATTACCCCAATATTTATTATACTTTAATTGCATCCTCTTTGCCATATCCACCAACGATGCATCCCCACTTTCAATAATTTTGGTCAAATGATTGTGAATCAAAGTTAACTGTTCAAAAAACAAGTTTACAGTAACAGTTTTCGAAGCAGATATTTCACCGTGACATCATACAACAACCTTAAAAAGCTTATAAAATACCTCAAATGCCCCAATCATCTCTAGTTAGAGGCACTAACTCCTTCTTCCCATGTTCATCATCAGTTAAGAAATCCAAAAATTGTGACCTATCATCCAACTCCAACATATCTTTGAAAATATTTTCATACTTCTCCGCATACTCCAACATAATATACTTCAAATTTCACCTTGTATGTACATCAAGTTGCAAGATGGAATCTGTATGAAGCTTCTTCTTACTCACACATATCCTAAAATAATCCAACCGTTGGGGGGATGATTTAACATATTTCATACAATTTCTATCTCTAACCACCGAATCATCCAATTCTTTCAAATTGTCTTGCACAATCAAGTTTAATATATGTGCACAACACCTCATGTGTATAAAGTCATTCCCACAAACAACTTCTCTCACTTTACCACCAGTAAGTGCCACTTGTCTCCTTTTTACTTGGTCAATTGCAACATCAGTAGAGGATGCATTATCCACTGTGATCGTAAGAATCTTATCAATCCCTCACTCATATATGTAATCCTCCAACTCCTTCCCAATTGTGACCCATCTGTGATCCATGACTCTAAGAAATTCAAGGATCCTTTTGTGCAACACACACTTAGAATCAATAAAATGTGCTGACATAGCATATAGTTCATATTTTGAACAGAAGTCCACGTGTAAGTTTTAAAGCAAATCCTAGGACTCGTTCTCAAAATGATATTCCTCAATTTATTCTTCTCATCAAGATAAAGACTCATACAATCCTTCATCATTGTGTATCGAGAGGGCATCCTAAGTCGAGGCTCAAGGGTATAAAATCATATCTTTGAACTCATTCTTGGTTACCACCCTAAATGACAACTCATCGACGATTATAAATCGAGCAATGACCCCCTTAACTTTCTTCTCATCATATGCATCTATTTTGAACTTGCATCGTGAGTGGACTTCTTTTGAGAAAAGTTCAACTTTCTTTGCTTCCGTTGATAGGTTAAACAATCTCTTAAGTGAGACCTCAAAGTGGAGGTCCCTTGATTCTTGTAGTGAACTCCAAATTTGTGATTACAATAATTACATTTTGTCATTGGCTTCTCTGAATTAGACACATTTTTTCTTGTGAAATGATCCCACATGAGAGACGGTTGAGAAATTCTCCTCCTCTTTGGGAGAGGTGGTGTTGACTCATCAACATCCCCCACAATTTCAGGAGCTGACTCCTCACCAATAACAGAAGAAGAAGCATTGGCTCCTATGAAAGGGCATGTTGAGTCAACAGATCAATCTGAGAAAAACAAAAAGTTTTGAAAAAAACTTGATAAGTTTTAAAACTCAAAACATTTTTGAAAAAAGAAAACATATACCAAACATTAAACACTAATAAACATACTATTAGTCATTTTAAACATTAATAAAATATACTAATATTCATTTTAAAACTGACTTATAAAAAATCATCATTTTAAAACTGAATAAATTTTTAAAAACAAAACATAAACCAAACACTAATACACAAATCCAAATTCAAATCACTAAAGAGAGTCACATTCAAAACACTCCAAAATGACAAAATCCAGATCCAAACACAATAAACAGATTCACAACCTATACTTTAAAATTCCAAATCCAAATATCAGCCCATCCTTCATTTCCAACTCAGTTTCACAACCTATACTCTAAAATTCTCTATTAACTAATGAACTATAAGAAATAATTAAGTAATTAACTATAAAAACTATAATAAATCTATTTACCTCCAGTTTGTAATTCACAAACTGTCACCGAATTCCACCACTGACCACACAAGTGCACCCACTGTCATCAAACGACACACAATACACAACAACCACCTACATTAATCAAGAAAAAATTAGTAATTAACAAATAATGTAATGAACAACAACAAATAATAATGTAAAAATTGATGAAATTTGTGAGAGATAGAGAGTGAGATCGACTGAGAGAGAGAGGTAGAGAGGCGACGAACCGACGACGAGCTGTGCTGCTGTTTTTGTGGGGCCGTGGAGATCAGAGAGAGTTAGAGACAGATAGAGCCGAGAGAGAAAATAGAGTGATTGTGAGAACTAGGAGACTGAGACTGAGGTCAAAGAGAGAGGCGAGAGAGCAATGTTGGCCCTGCAATATGAGTCATAACTCGTAAGTGCAATTCTGTCTTTTTTGTAAGCTTAAGTGCACTTCTGGTTGGTTCAACATAAATAAGGGTGAGTATCGGAATGACCAATTCTGGTTCCATTCCCGTATTCATCGGAATGTAATCTTTCTTTGTTCCGGTTCCATTTCGGAAATTTCGGTTCGACATGTAGGTTTTTTTGGACATATTTTTGGGCCTTAACGAGCTAACAATATTTTTTGGATCAAATTTTTGGAAGGTTTTTCTATTATTAATCATAAATTAACAATAATTGTAAACATTCAACTAAAATCTAGATTCTAAAATAAATATTCAAATAATTTCGATACTCATCATATGTTATAATTTATTTTGAGCCCTATTTTTTTTTTTAAAAAAAGGAATAAAAAATTTCGGTATTTTTTAGTTATTCATCATAAAAATTAAAAATATATGTAACTTTTCATCTAAAATCTATATTCTAAAATAAACATTAAATCAAATTACATATGTTATACTTTATTTTGAGCACTATTTTTCTTTTTAATTTTAGAAAAACTGGAACTAAAAATTTCAGTAATTCCGCTGAAATTTTCAGTTCTGATTCTGATTCCGAAAATTATAAAGCATTTCTAGCAGGTTCTCTATTCTAACAAAAATGTTAGAATAGAGAAGCAATTTAACAAAAAAGCCAAAAAAAACCCCTAGCAACTTATCTATTCTAACAATTTTTAATAAAAAATTTAACATGTGAACAATTGTTCTCTATTTCTAGAGAATCACTATTCACTTCACCATCTTAAAATATTAATATTCTCTTATTTTTATTGTTCTTTTTCTTTTCTTCCTCTCAGTAGGCAAGAATAGGTGGTTTGCTCCTCTTTAGGCGTGTGATTTGAAATGGATTTAGTTTCATAACTTGAATAGTTATATTTATTATCTAAACAAATGTTTATTTTAATAGCAGACAAGAAATTATGAAAAAAATAAACATAAAGTACTAGACAAGCTTGTTAAACTGAAAACAATGCATGTTAAACTGAAAATAAAGACTAAACTTAATACATTTTAAACTAAAATACTAACATATTACAAATTATGCATATTAAACTAATCATTCGTCTGAAGCTCCTACGAAAACAATGCATATTAAACTTATGACTATTGGAATAAGACAAATTTTTTAAAAATATGACCGTTAAAATAAGACAAGTATTTAAAAATATGACCGTTAGGATAAAATAAATTTTAAAAAATATGACTGTTAGAATAATTTTTTTAAAAAAATCTAATCATTGGGATAAGACTAATTTAAAAAATTTCGAGTTTTAGGAAAAGATAAAATTTAAAAAATCTGACCTTTATAGAATAAGACAAATATTCAAAAATATAACCGTTACAATAAAATGAATATTCAAAACTGTAAATACTAGAGAAAGAATAAAGAAAATTTTTAAAAATAATACTTAAATAAAATAGTAAAAATAGATATTTAAAATAGAAAAGATACTAATTTTCTTTTTAAAAAGTTGATAGTTAAAAAAAAAAAAAAATATATATATATATATATATATATATTTTTTTTTTTTTTGGGTTGAAGTAGATAACTAAATTTAAATAAGCGCTTAGAAATGCTCTAATTGCCTAAGGTCTAGGAGGGTACTCACGTAAATTCAAGTTTACTCAAAGCTGACTTCGATTCCCTTGTCTTGTCGTCACGGAATTCCAACCCAAACCAAGGTAAAGCGGTGATACCCTTAGATTCAAAATCTGCACCGTTCCTCTGAATCATAATCCAACGGCCTTTCCACTCGATCCGCGTCCTTCAACTTCATTGGTCCAATTTATTCTCTAACTCCTATATATATATGCGCAAACCACTTGCACACCGGTCTAACCAGTTCTTCTCGACTCCGCCTCTCTGACCTAACTTTCCCTCTCCTATTGCTCCCTCGCTCCCTCTCTGGCTCTGTGAATTATACCTTCAAATCAATGGCAGGTCGGGGCAAAACTCTGGGATCCGGGGCCTCAAAGAAGGCTCAGTCTCGGAGTAGCAAGGCCGGTCTACAGTTCCCAGTTGGCCGTATCGCCCGGTTCTTGAAAGCCGGCAAGTATGCTGAGCGTGTTGGAGCTGGCGCTCCGGTCTACCTTGCCGCTGTCCTGGAATATCTAGCCGCAGAGGTATCAATCGTTCTCTCCTCTCTCTCTGGGCTTTCTAATTTTGTCAATTGCGTTGTGTCGTTTTGGGTGTAATCGTGGGTGCGCTCTTAGGTAGATCTAGAATTTCGAATTCTAGGAAATGTTGGAAATTCAATCGTTTTTGCGTTTTGTTATTTAAGTTGTGGAAGGACCCCGAAAATGCATGGAGATGGTGCTACTTGATGGTCCTCTGTAATTCTAGGGTTTCGATTACATTGGAAATGCCTACTTTCTTGATGAAAAATACGCGCTTCGGTTTGAGCGTGTAGACTATGTAAAATTCCAATTGGTGTTTACTTCTCCTTTTGTACTGGTTATACCTGTGCGGCTTAGATCTAGGTCTTTCAGAGATCCATTCTTCCTTTATGGGGGGAAATTCTAGGGTCCGTATATTTGTCTCTCTTTTATATTTCGTGAAGTTAGGACTTTGAATATCTGTTCGCTAACGGTTTCGGTCTTTTCAGGTTCTTGAGCTGGCTGGAAATGCAGCACGGGACAACAAGAAGACGAGGATTGTTCCTCGCCACATCCAGCTTGCGGTCCGGAATGACGAGGAGTTGAGCAAGCTTCTTGGGGATGTGACAATTGCCAATGGTGGTGTGATGCCGAACATCCACAACCTGCTCCTGCCGAAGAAGACTGGGAGCTCAAAGGCTTCGGGCGGAGATGATGACTCTTAAGACTGAAGTAACAGAATTGAGATTATTCAGTCTTTACGTGTTGGGTATCGGATCCAGTGTTCTTTTCCAAGTATGATTTTTGTTTAGTTTCAGGTAGGGTTTGAGTACTACGTGTTTGTGGATTTGTAGTAGTTGGAGGTACTTGTTAGGTTTCATGTTGTAGTGAATGTGAATATAATGATCTTCTTCCACTTATAGAAGAGATTTCCGAATTTAAATTATCTTACTTTCGTATTGATAATTCATGACATTGATGCAAGCTTTGATGCTAACGGTTTCTTTTTCTGTAATGTTCATTAATTCTTGATGGTATGATTCAAACATGAAAGATCATTAATATTTAAGCTTTGTTGCTGTTATGGAATTTGGGTTGGCTTGGCTTTTGATTACAGGGTTGGCAATACGTTAGGCCTATGTAGTCGAACGAACCCAAATAGTTTTTATCCCTAGTATTTTCTCTTATGTGGTACGGCTGTGGCTCTAATGCTTATCAGAAGCTGAATAGCACTGTAATATACCACTTTGACATTATTAGCAATTCACCTCTAACAGAGGATCATTGATGAACAGAGAGCAAACTACGGACATGTTAGTCTTTTCAACCAAAATATTTTCAACATAGGCATAATCTGATGCACTGTAACGTAAAGAATTCTTTCTTATATTAAGCCCAAAATGTTGATGGAGAGGCTTGCATATTAAAGGTTAGAAGCCATACAAGGAAATCCTAGGATTTCTTCTTTGCAAAGATGTGAATTCTTTGGAGCCATCCGGCTGCAGGGATGGTGGAGCATATTCGTCGTTGTTTGGAGGAGCGAAGGGAATAGAAGGTGGCTTGGTTCTTTAGGAGGGGCAACTTGCAGGCTCACCTTTTAGCCAAGTGGGCTGCTCGTTTTGGTTTTGCTGGTTTTATTGCACTTTCTGATATTCTCGAACATATCCGGACTTGTGATATGCATAGAGTGAAAATAGGATACAGACTTCCTGCTGGTATTCTATGATGAAGTAGTACTGTCCCCTGCCCCAAAAACGCTTGGACGCTAGAGCAACTTGAAGGGGCTACTTTGATGTCCTGGAAACCTGTTTAGTCGTAGGGCTATCCCCTGATCTTGTTTTGGGTTTGATTATCTGTTCTAAAGAAAATAGAGTTGGTTGCCAGTAAAAAGCCCAATGACAATCTGAGACCAAATATACAGACTATCCTGAAAAAATCGAAGTTTCCTTTTCCTGGCAGCACGAGCAATTCTACAATGTAAATCTGCCTTGCTACATATTCCACTTATGAACTACCAACTAATCTAAGCATGACATATCAGAAGAATAACAAATAGTCTAACTACTAATGCACAAGGGGATTGCTTCAAGGCAAACACAAGGTAAACTAGGAATCCACTCCTGATGGCCCCTTCAATAAGATAAAGATAATCGTAGCATTGACCATTGTGAAGTCATAGTCAGGCGTATGTTACCATGAAAGCTTCTCCTCACAACTGCCCACTTCGTGCCGCTAGCACCTTTGTCTGATCCTTATGAGAATGTTGTCTTTATGCATGTATTGTAGGATCAGGGGGTAGTATATCTGCAGAACTTCTGCCACAAAAGCCACCTGTATTAATTAAAGACAAATCACTTTTTCAGATTCCAAAGGTAATGCACGAAGGAGAAGGATGAAAAGCAGGCGCAACCAAGACTTACATTTCCTAAATCTTGTTAGTCTTAAATCCTGCATGTATTATGCATGAAAGAAATGAAAATTTGCTTGGCAAAGACTCGAGCGGAATACCTCTTCTTAAAAACCTAGGGACTCTCATCATCCGAACTAGAATTATCAATCCTTCTCTCTGTGATTGCTGGAAAAAGAAGCTGATGGAGATCAGGAGTCTGCCGGGTATCAGAGGAAGCCGGCACCATAGGAGCCTCTTTTCTCTGTGCTTTTGTTGACCTCTTTGGCGCAGCTCTCACCTCTTTACATGCCTTGTCCAACATTATCAAGAAGTCCCTTACTATGACAAACAAACGTAAGCCCTCATCGTTCCCTGCTTTCCCATGAAAGTAATCACTAGTGCTCTTCACCAAAGCCATGATTCTCTTCTCTTCCTCCTGAAGCCACATGACATCAATCTCAGCGTTCTGCACAAAATTCTTCAGTGTTTGATGGAATCCACGATCTTCTCCAATACTCTTCATTTGTGAATTCAGGAAGTCATAGGTTTTAACCAGCTGCCGGCCTAGTTTGGCAACAGTTCCTGTCAAGCTGTCAGCATCGAAAATTGCTGCTTTCTTAACATTCTCAAGTTCATTGCTCAAACCTGAAACCACCTGAAGACCAAGGCTGCGGTAGTCCTCTTCTGTGTCATGTGTAGTTTCCTCAAGTAGATCATCAGATTTGATGCTGGACAAGCTCTGGCTCTCTTTAGCTGCACGAGCAGCTCTTACACCTTCTGAGCGGATGATCTCTTGAACGACAAAATGCAAGAGTGTGGTCTTGCCATCTACTCCTTTCACGTCTGACAATTTCAAAAGAGTGTCAAGTTTGAATGCTTGTGCACCACCACGGAATGTTCCATCATTCATGCGATTTCCAGTTTTTAGAACAGCTTCTAGAAGTTTGAGGAACAGCCGGCTGTTTCTAAGTTCCTTGCAAGCAACCTGGTAAATAAGAAAGAGATGCGACAATAATTAGAGATTATGAAGTCGAGATACGCAAACCAGGAAACACTGCCAGATGAGGTCATGCTCAGAAGCAGCACTAACTGTCTGAATATGAAGAAGAAATCTGCATTTGCATGGAACTGGAAAGGTTGATGTATTCAAAGAACACACAAGTGAATAACTATATTCATGCAATCACGCGAGTACATCCAATCATATTGACATACCGATCATAACAATTGGAGATCATTTCACCAGACCTTAAAATATGGATAAGCAATGCAAATGCCAAGGGTGGGCGCAAACAACTTTAAGGGCACATATAGCACACCTATGCTCAGCTGAATGTGCTGGATGTGAGAATCAGTATGATTTAAGCCCCACGATCCGTAATATTTCACGGAAATACCCATACACATGGGATGTGGGGAAGTCCTTGGATGGTGTTGACACTACTTCCCAAATGAAACATAACAAATACAGCTCAAAATCTTCTCTTTCAACCTTCATTATGCTCAGCAGATTGCCTCTTTATATTTATGTTAGAAATTTTGGTAATTAGTTGGTAGTCTTTTACATCTGCCCGACAATAATATTGCACGGAAGGAGCTCCAAGTAGTGAGACACAAAATAGAATAAGTGATGCAATTCAGAGATTCAGTATCTTACCTCTAAGGTTGAAAAGGCCTCTTTGGTGTTAGTAGCTTCCTCCTGAAGGGTAGACATGAACAGCAATGCTTCCAATCGTTTAAAAGCAAACGGGACATCAATCAAGGCTTTTAGGAACCGGTCAGCAGGCCCAAGTTGAGCAAGTTCACCACCAAACAACCTAAGCTTCAGTTCTTCTTCTGTAGTTGGTGCCATCTTTAATAGAGTATGAAGGACTTCTGGTGGAAGCTCATTTCCTGGCTCAATAAGGTTAGTTAGACAGTGCTTATCAGGCATTGATCCCAACCAAAACGTAATACAGGCAGGTTGATCACTTTCACAATTTGCTTAAAAGATGGCATTCCTTGACCTCACAGAAAAATGAATTCAGCAAAGCAATATAAGATAAACTTTTCTCATTTTTCATAATATACATGCTTTGGGCAACATGCATATCAATTGAAATCTTCCTACTTTGACAGCTTCAGTTGATCTTTCCATTCTTTTCTTCTTTTTTCCTAAACTAGCATCCATTCATCCCTGCCAAAAATACCAAGACTTGGGTGTATAAATGATGAAACACATATTTCGCCTGCAGTCCTTCCCAGACACAGGCAACTAATTAGAATGGAGGGAGTAACGACCAAACAAGAAAAACATGGTTAAGGATGCTCAATCTGGCTATAGGGCTATTATTTCAAATTACATCTAAAAGTGAACGGTCGCATGTTTTCTTCTAGAATAGGGAACTATAACAGTAAAACAAAGTCATCACTCATCCAAATAAGTTCCTTTACTCCACATTGGGATAAGTCTAGCTTGACATTTACTCAATATATGGGTGTATGGGTGTGTGTAAAAATAAACAATAAAAGTAGAGGAAATCAAGATACCTTCATGAATTGCATCACAGACTTCTTCTGTTGTCACGTTCAATGCCCGCAGTAGAATCGATAGATTTTGTGATTTTTTTGAATCAATGATTTGAATGTACTGGGGTGAAGGATCTTGTGAAGATGATTCCTTCTTGCGTACATTTGTGTTCTTATCGATAACATTATACCCAAACAGAGTTTCTATCATCTCTTCATTGAACCTTTAAAATTAGAAATAAACTTGAATAAGCAGCTGATCATTTGTACTTAACCAAGCAAAAAAAAAATCCAACTTACTGAAACGATCCTGATTTAATCTGATGCCACACCATTGATTGATCAGGGCTAGCTAGAACCTTATCCCAGAAAAATGGCTTCAGCTTTGCTTTAGGAGCATCAGCATCACCCTTTGAACCAGCTTCTTCGCTAGATGTGGCATTTGATGAATGTCTCATTCCCACAGGTGGTCGAGCTCCCTTTGTGCCTAAGCCAATTGGTTGAGGTGGCCGAGGAGGAGGAACACCACTCCTTGGAGGAGCTGGTGGAGGAGGACCAGTTTTAGCGCTTGCAGATAGATGTGCCGGTGGAGGTGGTGGTCCCGGAGGGCGAGGAGAGCCTCCACCACTAGAAGAAGGTTTCAGAGAGGGAGGTGCTACAGGAGGGAAAGGAGGTGGACCAGCCTTGCTTGGAGGAGGCCTAAAGGAGGAAGGTGGTTCAGGAGGAAGAGGATCTGCCCTGCCAGGAGGAGGCTTCTGAGAAAGCAGTACAGATGCGGGGGTCACCACCCTTCCAGGAGGAGGTTTTAGAGGAAGAGGCAGTACATGTCCATTAACATCGCTTGATGTATCAAATGATTCGGGTGAGAATTTGGCAACACCACCTGCAGCTCCAACTGATGAAGTTTCATGTGGTGAATTGAGGAGAATATGAGACTGCATTTGGAAATTTCCATTCAACGATGAGCCCTTTTTGTCATGATTTGAGTCATTCCCAAAAGCGTCATGCTCAACCTTCTCTTCTTTTGTTGAATTTCCGTAAGGAAAAGACTTTGGTGAAGCACCTGAAAGATCAACATCACAAATAACGTCAAAACTGTTTTGACCAATTGAGATTTCATTAGAAGGCCATGTGGGAAAATATACCAACAGAGAAGTCGCTCATGCTCAGACTGAGCAGGGGCCTCTCATCATTTCGTCTTCCTCCAGAGCCTGTCCTACAACACTTCATGTAGCATAGAAAGAATAGTGCTGCAACTACAAATGTCGTTGATGCAGTTACAACAACAGCAATGACAACAGATTTATGGCTACCACTCTGCTTATTTCCCTGAACATTTATACTAGAATCTGGACTTGCAGAAGAATATTCATTAGCTGGAGGTTGAATACTTGAATTGTTAACAACTTGTGGAAAAAAGGGCTCTCGTGGAGACGCAACAGACGGTTGAGGAGCAGAAGCTGGATTGCTGGAAGGTACTGGGGCAGGGGATAGTGCTGCATCAGGAGATGGTACTGGACTGGAAAAAGGTGATCCAACTCCAGGCGCTGGGGATGGTGTTCCTGTAATGCTCTGAAGCAATTCAGCACCCAAATGCCTTCTAGGAGCACCAACCCTGGGGTATAGTGTACCAATATACTCGGCATACCAAATTTTGGAGCCAGCTTCTTCTCCAGAGACATGAAACAGGATATTGTTCTTTCTAAAACAATCTAAAAGCGTTCTTTTCAACGCAGGATGCAGGAACCCAATTATTTTCTGCATGTTTTCCGTTGCTAATGACCGAAATCTTGAATTGACATCCTCAGTACCACTGGATGTTTCCTCCACAAAGCATAAGTCAAGATCCCCAACAGCTTCGCTTAAATGGATCAAATCTTGCATGCAACTGATCCATAATACCTCCGCCTGCAGGAGGAGAATGTCAGTCAATCTTAGTTGTGCCTTGTTAAGTACCATACTATAGTTGAATGTCGTCTTAAAATCTAAAAACGAGTAATCTCTCTACCCTTGACACTTCAGGTAAGCCTCAATAATGCATACGAAATACAAAAAAAATCAATAGCCTTTATTTTGTCCATTTGTTGGACTATCTTTGAAGGAAAGATCATTCATTACCTTTAAACACTGTTACCACATTATAAGCTACCGCCAACCAACAACTGTCCCTTCTAAGATTCTTTCATTAATTTGAGCTTAAATGAACACTCTTTTCCCCTTAGATATACATTTAAAAGTAACTAAATATCTTTGCTTTGACTCCACGAAGTGAAAAGCATTTATGGTAGGGAGAATTGGCATGAGTCTCATCCTCTTACAGACCTACCCGTGGAGACTTAAATCCATGACTTCCTATCTACTAGAACATACAAGAATAAGCTTTTACCACTAACACAACTCATCTAATTCCAAATCCTAAATGCTAATTGCAATGCCACGATAGCTGCAGGGTTATTAAACATAGTACAGGCCAGTGCATGCCACCACCCCCAATCCAAAGCAAACGCGGGAAGAGAGAGAGGGGGGGGGTGAGGTTAAACAGTATATCCTACAAGCCCATGGACAGTGGGGTATGCATAATGATTTATGCACCCAAAGAATACGTCGATAGTTTTAAAGCATAACCATGATATCATTGCATATAACCTGTGTGTGTTGGGGGGGGGGGGGGGGAAGAAAGTGAACTTCACACATTGAAAGCATGTGGAAGCATAATCCATGTACCAAGCGTTATATGGAAAGTTCTGAAGCACAACCATGATATCAAAGCACAAAAGCTGTGAGCATTTGTCGCAATACATGTAAATAAATTAATAGATTAAGCCATTTAAAGTCGAACTCATTATAAAAGAGGATGCAAGCAAAAGTTTTAAATTGTATTTTTCAAGTTTTTTTTCCTGTCCTTTTTCTTCTTTCATATTATTTATTGTTTCCTCTCCTTTTTTCAAAGATTAATCTTAGTTTTTGTAAGCATGAATAGATTACCTAAATACGGCATGAATATTAAGGCTTTTGACATCAAACTATTTCATTTCAAACAAATAACTGTATAAAATGTTAAACAATATGACAATCTGGAGTTGAGTACTTCAAACGAAAAACTTTTACCCTGGACTAGTACATTGTCTACAATGATCTAGGAGAAACTAAGGTGACACGTTCTTCAACTGGATTACCATTGGCACTAACTTTGTTTCAAATGACAGTTTCATCAGCAAAATTTCTGCTGTTATTATCATAGAATAAGAGCAGAAATTTTGGTGTAAAAATCGTCACATAAGTAATGCTGCAAACAAGAATGTAAAAAGAAAAAAACAAATTCATTCAGTTTGGAACATGATATCGAATTGCATCGAGGATAATACTCCCCCACAAGAATGATTCCAAGGAATAATACTTTAAAAACAAGGTTATAGTCTCTCACCGTGTCTTCATCTATCTTCCCAGACTCCGGATCAACTAATTGCCTGAGAAACGCTTCCTCGTCACTGTTCCTCCCTTCGGAATTTAGTACTGCAATAGTACAAAGCAGACTTACAAAGACGATGAAAAAACTTGTCTTTACGAGACCCATCAATTGTTGAATTGTTAGTCCAAACGCATACTATCCTTTTCATTTCATCAATGACTAAACCTCTCACAAGCAAAACCTTAAAGGGGCTTCATATCCAAAACAACCCAAAAAGTTTCAATTCTTCGCCATACCACCGACCCAATTCGAGTTTACCAAGAACCCTCAATAATATTCAATCACCAACATGTACATCCAAATCCTCTAATAACCACCTAGATTTCCGGAGCACAACGTGATATTCGGAAGCCAACTCAATGAATCAAACAAAACCAAGAGTTTTTCTTCCCCAAACCAGCCAAAACTCAGGATCAAGATCGCGGTTAATGTGAGACCCACCAAGAATTCAATACACGCGCAAAAGGAGCTGAAACAGAACCATTAAACTCAAATATGTCTTCTTGATTTTCCACAGAAGAGCCCCTGAAATTTACAAATGAAAAGGCCAAACCAATGGCTCTCTGTATTGACGCTTCAAAATGAGTCTTTGATTCGGACCAGATCCAACAAAGGGGCTCAAAACATCAGCTGTGAAATGTATGTACACGCATTAGCTGTGTTGACTACAAAATGTTGAAAAGGCTTATTTTCCCTTCAAAGGGTTCCGTATGAAGGCTGCAAATGGAGTGAAAGGGAGGATTTTTTTAAAAAAAGTCTTAATTTTCTATTATTATTTTTCTAGAGAGGAAACTTGTTTTGGGGGAGGGGGGGAGTTTTTTTTTTTTTCTCAATGGGGAGGGGGGAGTTAACTTCTCGTTCATTGCATTGTTTTTGGAAAGTAGTTGAAATTGGATCATTTTTTTCCCATGTGTTGCCTGGGAGTTTTGTAATCATAAATCACTTTCTATTGCAGTAAACCTGAGAACCGTTGTGGTTTTGCAGCCGCCGTTGACCAGACGGGGTGACTTTGCTAAGCCGACAACTACGCCCGCCCTAATAAAGCATTTGTAACTGTAACGCCCTTGATTGTATTCGTAAGGTCGATGTTTCAGACTTTCAGCTGTCAAATGCATCAAAGTCGACACGCGGATAAAAAAACATTTGTTACGCCCAAGTAAAGCTTCAAGGGGTGAACAACCGATGGCTCGGTTGGGTTTGAAGGCAATTTCGACAACCGAACCGAGCACAGTCGGTTGCCTTCTGATTCAAACCGAGACCGACCGAATTTCATTGATAACCGAAAAAATCGAAGACAATTCCATTCGGTCAGTTGGTTTGGTTGGACTTCTGAGCTTTTTAGACCAGAGCCAAATTACTTTTTACGTAGCTCAATTCTTGAATAGCCCAATTCTCTTCAAATCGTTGGCATTCTTTTGATGAACTACTCTTTAACTCGTTTATTTCATGCAAAATTTTCACATATCCTTGATAAGCAGATAACTTATTTTCTCTGCAAGTTTTTTCATCATTTTTGGCACGAGCCTCATCCCTGTGATGGATTATGCAACCGTTAAGTGTAATACTTTAGCACTCCAACGTCTTAAAACATACATCTCATTTTCATTGAATACAAACTCAAAGACATACTAAGATAACTTAATACATTCCAAAATAAAATGAATTCAAGCAATTCAAGATTAAAAAACCCACAACAATTCTCAATAGGCAGTACAGTACGCAACTCCTATCATTAAAAAACACACAAGCCTCATTCAACCTCCTAATAATTAAAACATAGTAACATACATCCCAAATTTCATAAATATATTCCGTTCACTACGCAACTCCTAATCAGCTCCCAAGTAGCTCTTCTTTTTCTTTGTGCAGTCTCCCAAACATCTCCTCATTTGCAAGCATTCATCAAGTCCAAACTCTCAATGTTCCAAATATATGCAAGAAACATATGACATAAATTATTAATTATATTACAAGCATCTATCACAGAAATTCAAAAATTTATAAAGGAAATCAAAACAATATTTATATCATTACCAAAGGGCATCATGTATTTCCACTTCCACCATCTCAAAACCAAAAACAACATATTGTGTAAATACTAAATACTATGCATCATAAATAGATTTTCAGTAAAAATGAATCTAAATAAATAAAACAACTACTAAATTACCTTCTTCAACCCCCAATGTTTTCAATACTGCCCAATGCTTGTTTAATGTCAAAATTGGATTCTTCCCTTAACCAATTTTGCGTGCAGATTAATACCTCAACAGTTGTTGGACTCAAAGAACTCCAAAAAAGGATCAAGTACACATCCACCGGTGCTAAATACCGTTTCAGAAGAAACAATAAAAATAGGCATGACCATCACATCACGTGGAATATGGCCAAGGATAAAATATTTAGAAGCATTCATCTTCCACTAGTTTAATATATCAAAATCAACAGTTCGTGCCTCACGACCATCTGATAAGTACTATTCAATTTCATATTTGTTACCCACATTTGTCGTTGATTTAAATTCATCCATAATGCCCCCAAAAAGATTCAGAGTCGTCTACATCATTCTCACCACCCTCATGTGGAGTAGAAGAATCCTTGCGTGCTTGAACCTCGCTTGAAGACCTAAACCGAGCAGAATACTACAACGATGTAAAACACTTCTCACACTTTCTAACATCAATTCAACCTCATGTGCATATATTTGTTTGAACCAAAATTTCAAACCAAACATTTTACACCGTGGATCAATCACAACAACAATAAATAACAATAAATTAAACTTCTCAGACTTTCCCCAATACTTGTCATACTTTCGTTTCATACCAATTACCATGGCACTTAAAAGAACATCACTAATATCACATATCTTCGAAAATTATTTTTGAATCATACAAACCTCTTGAAAATATGCATTAGAAGTTACATGCAAAGAACCAGAAAATCTCAATGTAGCTTCATAAAAAAGTTTCAAAAACTTTGTAATTACTCGAACTCTATCCCAATCATCACATCCAGGAGGCCCTAAAATTCTTCTCCCCTCACTAGCTTCACTAAAGTGACAAAGAAAGTGCTCATCATCATCCTCCAAGAGTTCGAATGCCTTTTGATACTTTTGAGCTGACTCCAACATAAGATAAGTTGAGTTCTATCTAGTTGAAACATCAAGACACAATCCATTTTTACTATCAATCTTTTATTTTTGTGCACAAATCTTGAATTGTTTCATTCTAGAAGGAGAAGACCTCACATATCTCATTGCATTGCGAACTTTGACAATTGATTCATCACTTTCTTTTAACCCCTCATTGACAACAAGGTTTAAGATGTGGGCACAATATCTCATATGAAGATAATCACCATCTATGAAATTGCCCTTCAAATGCCTCTTTAGGTAATCAATAGCAACATCATTTGAGGAGTCATTTTCAACTGTGATGGTAAAAACCTTATCTATTTCCCAATCATGTTAACAAGTCTCTATATGCTTCCCAATTGTATCCCCTCGATGTTTAGGAATTAAACAAAAAGTTTATAATTCTTTTGTGCAACCTCCATTCAGAATCAATGAAATGTGCCGTCAAACACATGTAATTTAAATTTTGCACTGAGCTCCAAGTGTCAATTGTGAGATAAACTCTACTAGCAGAAGACTTAAAAAAAGATTTCAACTTCCCTTTTTTCCATATCATAAAGCTTCATACAATCTCTAGCCACAGTAACACGACAAGACACATTAAACTTAGGTTCCATTTTCCAACAATTTTTTTTAAACTTGAACGAAACCACAAATCTAAAAGGCAATTAGTCAGAAATGATCATCTAAACAATTGCCACATGAATACCTTCAAGATCATACTTATGAAATCCCACTTTTTTATTTGCACCATCATCAGACCCTTCTCATTTCTTGTCAAAACACAAAGTAGTTTGATTCTTATTCACAAGTATCCTATAAGGATACTTCTTGCAATTCTTTAAGTATTGTATAATTGATGATGTCCCATTTTTCTTGGAGTGACAATAATACTCCTTGGAACAATAGTTACATGTGACTATTGGATCACTAGAATCACAACCAGCCATTTTGGTAAAATGGTCCCACACTTAGGAAGGGTCTCTACTAGCCTTCCTTTTAGAAAAAGGTCGAACAATAGGTTGGGTTTGAGCTGGAGTATTGTTAACAGTTTCATTCATAGGAGATGATGTCTCATACTCTTTTAATAATTATCTGGGGGTAGGATTACCCCCATTAGATGTAGTAGGGTTGTCCAAAATACCGGACCGGACCGGTTTTGGACGAAACCGATTGACTTTTTTGAAACTCGGTTGACCGGACCGGTAAACCGGTGTATTCCGGTCCGGTTTCGGGTTAGCCTCATGAAAATCCGGGACCATACCAGAGTATATTTCTCTAAACCGGCCCAAACCAAAAATTGGCCCAAAATAGCACGACCCAAACCCAAAACCGGCCCAAAATGGTATGACTCAACCCAAAACCAGCCCAAAATAGCAAGGCCCAACCCAAAACCGGCCCAAAATGGCATGACCCAAACCGGTCCAGACCGGACCGGCGAAACCGGGGACCGGACCGGATCAAACCGGTCCGGTATGGTCCGGTCTATATACTCTACAAAATGGCCGGTTTGGCTGGCCAAACCGGACCGGAACTTGGACAGTCCTGAGATGTAGGACCGTCCATCTAGAATTTAGTAACTGAAAATCAAAAAATTAGACTATGTCACTATCAAAAAATCAAAATCAAAGATCAAAATGTAATCTGTAAAAACTAAAATATTCAACAATTTCTGTAAAACATATTCTTCACACATTCTTCACATTCTAACATGCTAACATAATCTGTCTTTCTCATATTCAAACATTATTCACATACTAATATAGTTCAATTCATACCAAAACAATTCAATTCACTTATTCAATTAAATACAAAGAAATCAATGTTCACAGTACAAGAGATCAATGCCAACATTCTTCTATCCAACGATTAAGTTCAAATACAAAGAAATCATTGTTATACAGTCATACCCCTATTCGGCTATTCCACATATCATTGAAGACCCAAAAACTAATTGTCTCACAGATTCACAAGAAAGAGAGTGTGCTTTTGTTTTATATGGATCCTACATCAAAAGAAAGAGTGATGAATTCAAATGAAATAAATGAATCAAAATAGGGAGATCAATTCAATATCCACAGATTCACAAGAAAGAGAGAGAGAGGGATGGTGAGACGGAGACCGAGGGAGAAGTGACGCTTGACGACTTCGACTCTCTTGAGATAGTGCGAAAATCTTGCTGGATTTGTGAAGATGCACTGATATGGTGAGATGGAGACAAAGAGACAAGATGGGGAATGAAGCAACTGAAGTCTTGAGGGAATAAGATTAGGGAACGACGTGGCAGGGAAAGAATGAGAGGGAACGACGCAGCAGGGAAAGGAGAAAGGGGAAATTTTTTTTCCTTGGGCGTCTATCTCTTAGGGTTAGGGCACGACAGATGAAAAAACACATATATGGGTCGATCAGTTCGATTTTCGGTTAACCGACCTATATCACCGAAAAACTAACCGATACACTTGGTTTTAAAAAAGCCTGGGCTGACAACTGAGCCAGCCCAACACCCAACCGCCCGCCATGATGGGATTCGGTCGGTTTGGGTCGGCCGGTTCGATCTTCGGCCTAGTGTTTTTCACGCCTAAAAGCTTGTAACTGTTGTTGCGAATTCAAGCTGTTAAGTTTGAAGGAACTGTGCTTTAGTAACGATGCAGTAAATGGCGTTGCAAAAGCTTTTTCCCAATTCTTGGCTCCAGCTAAAAACACGTGTTTATTTCTAGAGTGAGAGAGGGGAGTAGAACCCCTACTCCTCACCTGAACAACCTCTCACCCATTTTTTCTGGTTAGGGGAGGAGCTTCAACTCCTCTCACCCATCATGTTATAATGTATATTTTCCTGATAGCAGATTTCTTAATTGGAATCCTATGAACGAATGTAATAATATTATCTATACAACTCCACTACGAGTCTACGATAATAGAAAATATTTGTTTTTTCTTGTAAAGAAGCTGCCCGATGGCTTGTGACAATTAGAGATTAGATTATCCTAAAAGCTGAGCCTCAACCTTTATGGGCTTAGTTATCCTGAGAATGATGGTATACGATTTGCCCTTTATTTTGAAGTTAACTGCATCTACTTTCAATTGCCACACACTTTTATGTGCATTGTGCATGTGCCCACTATCCAAAGTGGCTGCATGCATGCAGGCAGGCAGAATCGCCCATGCCTGTGAATTCAAACATCTACCAAGCATATCCTAATCCTGCTTTTGGTAAAAGTTGTCCTGCAGATGCCAATACCCAAATGCATTGCAGTGCATAAAGCTCAATTTGTGGTTGCCAATACATTTTGTTTTTGGCACTAAAAAAGACTTGCATGAAAGGTATATATCAAAAGAGGGAGGAGATGCAACATGACAACAGGCACCCCCCGATCGAGCTTTTAAAGATGCCTTTCATACGTTTTCTTTTCTTTCCTCTCTCTCTGTGAACAAATGGTCAAGCATATCAAACAGTTGGAGTGCGTAGGAAAAAAAAATCACACAGTTGGAGTAGGGGTGGGAGCTTTGCTGCTATCAAATCGTACGAAAGGGGACAGAGTTTCGGGGAAAGACTCATTGGGCTAGCTAGATCCTTTCACACGGCTTTGCATGTTAAAGTTATTATCCATATCCTTAGGTCCCCTTAACTTGACAATTGCACGGGGAAGGAAATGCATGCATATAAAATGGTATTGTCGCTCAAAGGCTATATATATAAGATCATCAATTATTAGATGCCTTAGTTTAACTCCCTTTAGACAGCTAACTAGCTAACTAGCCTAGCCTAATTTGCAAAGAAACGTGAACAATTTTGACATATATACTCTGTAAGTTTGGAGAGACTTTTACCTTAAGCCACAGAAAATATAGGAATTTGTCCGAATTTGGCTTCTCCGCGTTGGAAAATTGAAACCAGCGGCAATCCGTAAAGGTTAAGGCTGTATTGCGACTTTGACTTGTTCCTTAATATATATGTGCCTGCAGCATTTCATAGGGCCAAGTATATATAGTCCTGATCAACATTCTAGACTACTATTACTTTACTATAGGCGGCTTATCAGGACTTATGCCTAATGACCCAATGACTATAAGGTAAATCTATGGTACCCAAAAATGAAGTAATGCTAGTTTTGGACGTCTGAAATTTAGCTAACCAAATTATTCACGTACATTTTCCGGGCCGGAAGATCGCTCATGCCCGGATTGGTATTTAGAAACCTTGAATTGGGATCACCTAGATAATGTCATGTGTCAGCTATGAGCTTCTGGTTTAAGAATGTCAGAACATCGATTAAATGATTATATTTACCTCTTTTAAGTTTTTAGAAGAAGTGATAATTTAGCATGCATGAGATATATATTACTAGTTATATCTTTAATTTAAAGATAATTTGGCATTATATTAATATACCCTTTTTCAAATTTAAAAGGTAGTGATATTACTGAATTCCATATCTAGCTCTACTCTATCGCTAATTCGTAATTTTCTTCTAAAAAGTTGTGCTAGTATTTGTAATGGGTTTTATGAAAGAATGGGTATGGTCAAAACGTACGTATTCCATTTTGCGGCCACCTTTTCCATATTGGACAGAATAATTTGCCATGGGCTGCCACATCGAATCTTGGCATACATAATCTGCACACCATAACCTCTTCTTACCAATGAGAAAGAAATCTCTAGAAAAGAAATATTCCTAATAGCTTTACTGCCCCCAGGCCTAAATATTCTAGTGGAATTTGTCCACTGCTTTTTCGAAAGGCTTGTCTCGCACTATAAGGGAACAAACTCAGCACTCTGATCCCCATGCCAAATTCTCAAACTTTACTCCAGCTCTAATCTTCAATGACTAGTCATAAACAGCTTGAAGTTCATACAGGAGATCAAACGCCACAGAAATGGTGTATCTCCTTAGGAGAAGACGTCTTCAAGAGATTTGTCGCCCAGGGTACTCCAACGGTGCATAGGGTTTTCAAAGAAGGGTCCCTTTTCAGTCCACTCCTGTTCGGAAAATTCTTTGACCCTTCAGATGCATTCCCTCTATGGGAGTTTGAGTCGGATATCTTGTTATCTAATCTCCGGATCTCTGGCCAAAGCACTGTGGATTGGTTTCAGACAGATGAAGATTATGTACTCAAAGCAGAACTGCCAGGTAAGAGTGATCACTGATCTATTAATGTTCAAATATAATCTGGTTCCATTATTTCATTTCTAAACTTCACGATGTTCATGAACCAAGGAGACAGCAACCATGAAGCTGTCAGACTCCAAGATATAAACCTAAGGAGTAGAGGCATCATTCCTTAACTCAAGGTAAATCTTCTGGTAGGGGAACCTATTGCCTGAAATTTTGATAGAGGTTCCGGTTCCATTTTAAAGAATGAGAAGCCAATACGCACACTCCTCATCTATATGTCCCATGTGAGTTGGGAATAAGGCCAAAACTCCATAGGTTTAATCTATATAAACTACTGGTTGGTGGAATAAAGTGCAGTGACACTAGTTGTGTGCCAAAACAGGGGTGGGAAATAACGTTCAAGTCTTTGTTGACAAAGGGAAGGTTGTCGAAATAAGTGGGCAATGGAAGCAGCAAAGAGAGTCCAAGACAAAGGACTGGAGAAGTGGCCAATGGTGGGAATATGGGTATGTACGGAGGCTTGAGCTGCCAGAAGATGCAGATTGGAGGAAGATAGAGGCACATGTGAATAGTGACATCTTCCTAGACATTAGAATTCCCAAGGACCTTTCGGATTGCGTTCATCAAGGAAATGATGTGGCTGCTAAAGATTCTGAAGCTGGTGTAAGCTAAAATGAGTAAAGCAAACTGCTAAAACTGTCTAAAAATCTATGATGCAATGGAGATGCATAAACTGTACGACCATATGTTTATATATATACCTAGAGAGACAGATCACGCAGAGTCCCTAGATGTCAGAAAGTGGGACAGTGCGATGAATTTAGAATGCACCAAACATGTGGGACCGACACTCATTAATCATGGATCTAGATGTATTTTGGTAAACATGCAGCATATTCATATTTTTGCAATCAAGCATTTCTCTAAAGCTTCATGGCAACACTAGCAGTAGTGATGAGTACCAGAGAATTAACCCATGTTCTTAGTACTGGGGAGCTTAAGCATATCCACAGTAGCTCCCAAGGCTAGACAGCGGCGCATGGAATGTATACAATTAGTTTCTGGCATGACATATTCAGTTAGTCTGGGCTCAAAGCCCCTCCACGAAATGTACCCAAAGGCCCTAAACAACCTGCCTTGAAACAGAGCAGGAACCTTAGATGAGTTGGTCCTGCTCTTCTCATCCCAATACCCGACCGAAAAAAATGGATATTGCGAGTAACTGCGAACTTTCGCCCTTCAGATGCTGCTGCCTGAGCCCTTGGAAGCTACTTTACTTCTGACACCCTCGTGTACCTGGATATTACATGATCCTGTTTTCATGAACTAAACATAAAGCTGTAAGAATAATGCTCTATGAATCATTTGTCTGAATAATAGTTATTTAGATGTCACATGTTTATATTTATTTATTGGGTAATATGATGTGACATAAAATGTTACATAGATATTATTGACTGACATTATAGAAAAGTCATGCCAATGATTAATTAATCAAAGGCGGGAAGTATGACTATTCGGTTCTTTTTTCACTTGATGTTTTGTTCTAAACCGAGGTACATATTGATGTACAATAGGTCTACACTCGTTGTGCCTCTATTTGATACGATGAAGGACTTCTTCATTGAGGTAGTGACCTTAAGCAAACAAGTGAGTGTAATGTATATTGATGTACGATAGGTCTACACTCGTTGTGCCTCTATTTGATAGGATGATGGACTTCGTCATTGAGGTAGTGACCTTAAGCAAACGAGTGAGTGTAATGTAAGAGTACATGCACTGAACGAGATCAAATATGAATACATGTTTGAAGTGATAACTGATGTTGAGAAGATATTCAACACAATTGGTAATTTATTATATCCTTAGATCTGAGAGGTTTATAAGGACCTATTGGTTGTGTACTTGTGCTTTGACCGAGTCATTTGGTAATGATCTTTCTAGGTCAAATATTTCAGATAATGTCGGGTCTTGTACATAATAAGTAGATTTGTATAAATGCTCAATAAGGAATCCATTAGTCTATTGATGAGGTAGTATATTCAATATATCTGTATAGGGTTGGTCTAGAAAAGAATCCATTGGCCAATGGTATTTTGTGAAAATGTTTTCGAAATTAATATATATATATTATATTTATTTGTGAAATAGTTTTGAAAACAATTGATAGTCCAACGAGTTACAGATTGTGAATTGAGAATTATATGAGTTAGAGACTTAATCGGTGATATGATTCTGATCATATTGACTTATGTGGAATATAACATGGTAGAAGGATAAATAAACAAATAGTTATTAGCAAAAAGGATTTCACAAATCAATCTCAAATACTTGGGGGTAAATTGTGATATTTAATGGACATGATCACAATTAGTAGAAGCCTAAAATTCATAATATCTGAGATCTCTAACGATCTCACACTATATCACAGCTAGGGTTAAGAAAAAGACTATAAATTTTTTTTCTAGACAATTGGCCATTATGACTTTGTGAAATCTTGTGACGGCTGTGAGGCGTGGAGAGAAAGGACGAAACGTGAAGATTATCGAAGATTGGAAATGCAATCGGCAGACAAAGTTCAAGATTGTTTGTCAGATCAAATAAGTATAATTTTCCGGATGCAAACTTTCAAAAACATATACGGTTCAGTTTTGCAAAGGATGTCCGATTAAACCTTCGATGCGCAAGAAATCAAGATGCCCTTGGGAAAGCATAATGCTGATTCCTCGAAGTTGGATGGATAACAGATCCACCTGCGGTTACCATTCCTGCTGAGTGCTGACCATATCCCCAGAAAGATAGAAACAAGTGGAGCAAAGGCTTAGAGATGGAACTTTCAAGAGATACTGTGTCACGACCACCGCTATATTTTTTGGCTTATTGCAAACATATGGACAATTGCATGGTACTGCGAGAAAGAGAGTGAAACTACTTAACAAATTCAGTACTAATTAATTTCTTGGCTTATTTCAAAGATATGGAAAATCTGTCATGCGAGAGAGAGTGAAACTAAACAAATTTGGTATTAATTTCTAATTCTTGGCTTATTGCAAACTATGGACAATTGCATGGTGACAGAAAGAGAGTGAAACTTAACAAATTTGGCACTAATTTCAAGTATTCTGAAAAATTAATCATATTGAACCACCGCATTAGCGAGTTATATAGATGACTGCGATTGAATTAGTTAACACATTAAAGGTGCAAAAACCATATTTTTTTCCCTATTATCTTCTTCTTGAATAACTGGATCTGGGACGTTATCAATAAAACTCCTTAATGTTGTGGCTGAGCGTGAATCGTTTATTACAACGTATTAGAATCTTATCCTTAACACTGAATTGGACACACAGAGTGGCATTTACTTTGGTTGATAAGAACATTACCTCACACGTATTGCATGTCATTGTCTCTCATATGACACATGTCTATATGTAAGAGCTTCCACCAACGATTGAGGAGCAAAGAAACGGCCGGTTGTCTGTATGAATTCCCTCTAGCTAGTCTCTCACTCTCCAAAACAAACCCCAAACACCTTGACTTCTTCAACTTGTTGGAGCGGTATGGCACCTCATTCTCGACGTTAGACGTCTCGAGCTAGAGTTAGTCGCTCCTGCAGAACCAACACCTTGCGAAGTAAAGCAACTCTCAGACATAGATGACCAAGAAGGTCTGCGTTTTCAGATTCCGTTCATAATGTTTTACTCAAACAATCCATTGATGGCACAAAAAGATCCGTGAAGGTCGTTAAGAATGCCTTGGCTAAAGCACTGGTATATTACTACCCTTTAATTTGCCTGTAGGCTTCGAGAAGGACATAACCGAAAACTTATGGTGGATTGCACTGAAGGAGGAGTCTTTTTCGTTGAAGCTGATAATTCACGCAAAAATCACGAACTAGCTATTTCAAGAGTAGGTTCTTTAAAATTGTTAACGGGCTTGGGAATATACTTGTAAGAATTTGATGTTAGAGATGAGGTGATTAGAGTTCAAACTTCCTGGGATCCCGATATATATATATATATAGTCATTTTTATGTTATAACCATGCATATATATAGATGCTACCGCATCAATAACTTTTCAGCTTGTCAATTGTTACGTTCTTGGTTGCCTAAACTTTCCTTCAACACATGAAGGTGACCCGTATCAAATCTGGGGGATTCGCCTTCGCCGTACGACTGAACCACACCATGAGTGATCGACTTGGATTGGTCCAGTTCCTATACGCTGTTGCAGAGACGGCAAGAGGTGCATGTAGGACTGTTCAATGCCACTGGCACTGGGATGCCGTTACCCGGCTTCACCAATGTAAGTGCCAGTTTGACATTTCTGCAAAAATCCGGGGATAATCTCAGGTCCTGGGTACTGGGCAACCATGATTTTTTTTACCGCAAAAACGATGTAGTTTCTCACGTTTCACTATGCACCCCCCAAATTTCTTCGACACAGTCCCCAACCCAAGTTTCTTCGACGTTCCCCACCCCCACCCGTGGACGTGCCTCTCTCTCTCTCTCCCCCTACTTTCCCTCTCCTGCGTACAGGCGGCACAACCCTTTGCCGACCACGCCTACCGGCTATCACACCTCCTTCGCCGATCACAACTTCTTCCTCTTCTCCCCTCCTTCACGCGTAAATTTCTTCTCATCTCCTTTGTCATTTCTCTCTCTCTCAAGGCTTAGATTCATTTAGGTATGAGGTTAAAAAGCAATGAGATTGTTGATTTTAATTTGTTCTATTGAAAGTATTAAGATATATATTATTGTTTAACTTGTTTTAATTTGTTCCCCTTTGTTTGCAATTTCTAGGGTTTGAAATTCAATTTTGGGGTTTCATAGGAAAGAGAGAAAAGAGAAGAAAATAGGGCTAGGATTTCTGCTACTCTGCTGGTAATTCCTATCAAAACTCTTCTCTAAAGTGAATGCTGGATTTTTTATGCGATTTCTATTAATTAAGTGACTGCTGTATTTTTTTATCTAGGTTTGATGAATTGGTGGACTGCTAGAATTTTTGAATGCATTTATATGTTTGTGTAATTTGTGAACTTGTAAATTAGTTTGTATGTTTGCATGCATTCATGTGTAACTTGTAAATTACTTATTTTAATTTGTGAGCTTGTAATTTTTTGAATTCATGTGTAAGTTTTTTTTTGGATTGCTGGAATTTTTTAATACATTTGTGATTTCTACGTTTTCATAATTTCTGAACTTGTACATTTTTTAATTTGTGATCTTGTAACTTAGTATGTTTGTATTATTTTTAATTGAAGATGTTCTTATTAGTTACTTCTCTAAGTTTATTATTTTGGATTTTATTGGTTTTGACTTTAGATTATCATCTTGTTGTAATGTTCTCTAAGTTTATTGATTTTGGATTTTATTAGTTTGGAATTTAGATTCTTATCTTATCTTTTAAGATGACCTTTAATTTTATTGATTTTAGATTTCATTAGTGTAGATTTTATTAATATGTGATCAATAGACCAAAATAAAAAATACACTAGGCCAAGTGCATAAAATGCTAAAAAAAGCATAATATGAATGTAGGTTATCCGGAAACCGCCACCGTTAAAACCGTCACAGCTAAGGGCCGATTTTTGCCCTTAACGGTGTAGGCGTAGGTGATCAATATTTTAAAATCGGTCTATTCGGTGTAAGTGCCGATTTTGAACAACCCCAAGTGCATGTGCGCCATCACTTGCAGCCTGTGTGGCAAGGAGAGATCTTTAATGCGCGAGATCCGCCACGTGTGACATGAGTACATCATGAGTACGAGGAAAAGGTGACTAAGAACAACAGTAGCATTGGAGAAGGACGAGGTACATTGGTCTTGCTTCTTCAGGCCCAAAGAGATTGGATCGATACGGGAGCATCTTTCACTACACCTCCGGACATGCTCCACCTTTGAGATACTCAGCGCTTGTTTATGGAGATGCCGCACGATTGCCCTCGACATGGACCCGAATGAGGTTGTTCGTCTATCATGCATGATTACTGTGCACGGTAATAAGCAAGGGCAGCTACAAGTGCTTGATGGCTATGATTACTACGCACGGTAATAAGCAAGGGCAGCTACAAGTGCCTGATGGCTATTATGGCAATGCCTTTGCCTACCCAACTGCAATTACCAGAGCTAGATTACTAAAATATTCTCTCTCCTAATAAAATACTATAATATAATCTCTCTTTCTCCCATCAAAAAATATAAAAAATTACCTATCTCTTCACTTTTTCACTAAACTCAATACCAACACAAAACCCAACACTAAAAATATTTCAACACAAACACAACCGCAATAGAATTAGTCAAAAAGTTGAAGTCAATGAGCGCAGAGTACATAAGATCAGTGGCTGATCTCATGGTTATTAGAGGTCGTCCTCGATATACAACGACTGCTGGAAGCTATTTTATCGCTGATACAACACGCGCTGGGATTGGAGGAGTCAACTTCGGGCGGGGGAAGCCAGTCTATGGTGGCCCCGACGGGGCCATACCTTTTTTCAGTACGTTTTCAAGGTTCAAAAACAGCGAAGGCGAGGATGGGATCGTATCGACAATAAGGCTCCCCCTGCCAGTGATGGAAATGTTTCAGCAAGAGCTGCTGAAAATAACTTTGGTGCTTGTCAATCATGCCCATAGTACTGCAAGGCCGACAAGAATTACGTCCATGCTCTAGATCTAAGGCAGCAGGCCTTTGTGTGCTCTTCACCACAATTGTCAGGTATAGTCCTCGCCATGGTTGTGTCACTGTGTGTTCATTACCATTTATCATGTGTGTAGGTGGAACTCCTCCTCATTTAGTAGGCTCTATGCATATGATATTGAGTGGTTGAGACATTTGATGGTATTGGATAGTTATCGTTGGCAATTTATAAAATCCTTTCTATATTAATTGCAGAACTAAAAATGGACAATTAGTGGTTTGGCCGACTAATTGTCATCGAATAATTAGGCCATAATTAATTAAGTGCCTAAGCGTATGTTCTTTTCTTTTGTTTTTTTTCTTAGCAATCAAAGATTTATAAACCAATAATTCTATGTACTAGAGTTTCCTTTTTGGTTTACGATGATGTCAAGAATCACCACAATGCTCGGAAGCCAAGTAATCCTGCAAGAATCACTGAGGGGGTGACCTCTGGTCCGGAGACTCCGACGACAAAGTTAGATCTTTGGGAAGGTGATGAGTATTCTGAGAATAGAATTAAGTGTGTGTTATTGAAGAACATACCTTGAATTTTTATACCAATGTGAGAGTTTCAAACCTATCGTAAGACTGCCTTCTGGTCAAGTTGTATTAGGATAGTGCCCCCCGACCATTCGAATTGTCATGAGGAGTCTTCGGGTGGCTAGACTTCTATGTAAGATCGGATGCCAGACTTCTATGCGAGGTTGGATAGTCGGGACTGGCCAATTGGTTAATGGGCCCGAGCCCAAGTGGTATGGTCTGAGGAGGGCCAAGTATTTCATGGCCCATCAGTTTATATATTTCTTCCACTATTTCTTTATATCATCATTCAAAAGGAGGATATATTGAAAGAGCAATCAAGTTATAAGTTGTTATCACCAATTTAGTCAGTCATGGTCAATGATTTGAATAAGCTAATATCAAGGCCCTACGCTCATCCAATATGTGGCCACATCTCTCCCACAATATTTTATGCAATCTGTTCAGCTTCCCTCTGGTTGGTGCAAACAAGTGGATAAATTGCTAAAAGACTTTTGGTGGGGTTTTCCTACATCCAAAAGCCACAACTATACTCCCAAGGCTTGGCAAACTATTTGTCAACCTAAAGTTTTTGGTGGTTTGAGCATTCGGTGTATGAAGGAGATCAATTCGGCTGTTCTTCAGAAGCTGAGTTGGAATATTTTGAAGAAACCTGCTTCTCTAAGTGTAAAAATTTTAAAGGCGAAATATTTCCCGACTCGTTCTTTTTTAGATGCTATTACTTCTCCTAGGGTCTCACTTGTTTGGCAAGGTATTTGCAAAGTTAAAGACTCCATTCGGGAAAACATATGCTATATTCCACGTAATGGAGCTGTTGTTAGCATTAGATCAGATCCTTGGATTCCTAATCACTCTGGGTTTTCACCTACTTGGCTAGAGGATGTGGCACAGACTTGTAATTTGCAGTGGATTGCGGAATTGGCTGATGTTGACTCGGGGGAGTGGAATCTTCCTTTGCTGCGCTCTTTATTCATAGATGTCAAAGTGGAACATATTAGGGAATTAACCCCTCTCAATCCTCTTCTTTCTTATGCTCTTATTTGGATGCAGAATCCTAAAGGCTCTTTTTCAGTTAAGGGTGCAGTCAAGTTAGCACAAGAAAGGCGTCGTTCTCCTCGATGTTGGGGCAAAATGTGATTCCCTACTTGCGGAATAACGTGAGAAACAAAAAATAATGAAAGAATAAAGCACACGACACAAGATTTACGTGGTTCTCTCAATATGAGATACATCCACAGAGTTGCTGAGATTCCACTATTGATGAGCAAAGTATAAAGAGGTAGTCGTTATTTATTGGACGGCGTAAAAGACAAACTATTTTCTGATTATAGGACTTGGGGTGCCGCCTAACCAAAAAATACTCTGGGCATACAGAGCATCTCAGGTTATCGCAACGCCTGGAGGTTAGTCGGGTATACAGTACTTGTCAGGCTTGTCCCCGGGCATACAAGCATACGAGTCTCGGTCATCCTGGGCATTCAGGCATACAGGGAGACGTCCTCAGGTACCCTATCAGCCCAGGCCTCCGCGTCTCCCTTGTCTTAAACTGTACACGCTCTTATCAGGTTGGGTACTGTCCTGATCGGATATAGAAAACCATGCTCCACATAGCCTAACACTCGGTTTTTTTTGGAAGAACAAGATTGGTCCAATCTATGGCGTCTTCCTTTTCAGGATTGGCTGAAACTTTTATTATGGAAAATTGCTACTGAAGCAATTCCGGTTAGAGCTCATACTTTTCAATCTTTGGATGATAATCCCTCCTTTGAGGTGTATTGTATTGGTTGTGGGCTACAGTCAGATACGGTTCTGCATGTTTTCATGGATGCACAGTTACACGTTTTCTTTGGACCACGTCCCCTTGGTCTTTGGATATCGGATCCACATTCTCCTCAATACTGAGACCATGCTTGGAATTAGCTCCCGTTCATTTCCCTCTTTTATCCTGCATGTGGCTTTGATCATGGATGTGGTGTGGTTTTCTAGAAATTAGGTTGTACATGAGGGGAAGGAGGTGTTGGATTCGGATTTACAATCTTTGTCTTGTCGGTTTTTGGAACACTCGGTGGCTTGGATTAAATAGGTCTCTTGACCAGCTTCTTTTTAGGTTTCTCCTGAACCCAACTAGATTAAGATCAATTTTGATGTCACAATACGTCAATCCGGATCATACATAGCCGTCTCTTGTAGAGACTCATCCAGCTCTCTCTGTACTGTGTACGTGGAGCAAGTTAAGGCTATGGACCCGCTTTTAGGCAAAGCAATGGCTATTGCCCGTGCTATGGAAATTGCTCTCTTTCACCAGTGGCCGATGGTTATTTTTTAGACAGATTCTAAGCTTTTATGGGATGATCTTGTTGATTCGCTTCAGTCTCCTTGTTGGAAGATCGAGGACCTGGTATTTTCTATGCGTTGTATTCTTAAAGCTCAGTCTGCCCGGTCGATACATTGGGTGCCAAGAAGATTGAATCAACGCGCCCACTTGTTGGCGCAATGGGCAGGTCGTACTCGTTCTTCTGTTTTTTTTTTCTAGTAGCATTTCTTTCTTTATACTGCGACTCTAGTTTTTCAGTGTTTTAATTTCTTTAATGCAATGGTTGATTTCCAAGAAAAAATAATAATACCAAGGCCCTGAAAAATATAATTAAGGATTAAATGCACTTTACATTTTTAAAAAAAATACATTTCACCCTTAAAGTTCTCATTGCCTTCGATTTGCATCCTCCGTCCAATCTAACCATCAAATTGGACGGAATTCACGATTACGAGAGCCGTTCTCTCTTAAAATAACTGTTTTATCCTGTATTTCAACTACATTGACAAAATTACTCGATTCCCGATAATTTTGACTTAATTTTTATAATTCCCATAAATATTAAAATTTTGACCAAATGACACTGAATCTTACAGCGCAAGTATATTGAGGGCCTCACTACAAGAATTAAAGGTTATTTGGCACGTGATCCAGGATTTTGTCCAATTTGACGACCAGATTAGATGAATGATGCAAATCAATGACAAGGAGGACTTCGGAGTGAAATGTTTCAAAAAAAGAAGTGCGAAATGTGAGACACTCCAAATGCGGGAGTGCAAAGTGTCAGTAATACTATAATTAATTTGAGTATCCTGCAGCAGGCCATCCCAATAGATGTGATCTCCTACTTCTAACAAATTCAAAAGGTGTCCGGGACTACACAAAACAGGTCTAGTGGTACCAAAGTTGGAACCCATACGTCCATGGGTTTTGAATACAATACCTGATGATCATAATGGGTTTTGAATTAAAAGCCCATGATGATCATCAGGTGTTGCTTATTAAGCTGTAAAGTGATGTCGAATAGATATCAACATGATATTATCTTAATTTTCAGTGGAAGTATATTAGCTCAACAAGTTTAGCAAAAAGCTGCCCTTTAATGAAAGAGAGAGAAACTAAAGGGAGATGCAAAGTCAATTTGAGAGCCATGGGTGCTGGTAAAGGAGAAGCTTCCAAAAAGGATTAGAAGAAAAAGACGGGACGATTGCTAGCTGCTGCTGGGTACCAAGAACTGAATAGAAATACCAACCAACTAGCAAGACCCATATGAGATGGTTTTTTTTTTACTCTCTCCAAGTTCGTTAACTCACCGAATGGGGAGAGAGGCCGTCCAAAAGTTTTGTAGGAACAAAAAGGTGAAAATTCTTGGCTCCCATCTGACGCAAGAGAAAAGTATTTTGTGTCAAATTCTAATCAGGCCTGCTGGATATTGTATCAATGGGATGATTGAGTGTGAAAATTTTGGGTATTGAGATTTGTGAAATACTATAAAATAAAGATATTTTGTAGAAATTGGTTAAAAAGTGAAGAGAGAAGATTTTTAATAAATATTATAATAATAAAAAATTATGTGATTAATTTTTTAATATTAATCCTAAATAATTAGCTGGGACTCAAATATCCCGTAATTCTCCGTAAGTGACTACGTACCTTGCTAGCTCTCTTCAACCTGAGATGTTTGTTTGTCAAAATTTTAGAAATTTTTTGGATATTAAGACATCAAACATTACCACAATATGGTCAGCGATTAATGAGTCTTCAGTCCTTAGCAACAAAGTTAGCCATTCAATTAAGGATATATATAGCTTTTTTTCCCCGACTACCAACCGCTACCATCAAATGTCTCCGGAACAAATTTTGCAATTGGCCAAGTTCTATAGACTAATTAGGCTGCTAGCTAGTAAAGTCTGAAATATAATAATTGTCTACTAAATCTTTCTAAGCTTTGATGTATGTAGTCTTAAGTAATTATTATTTTAAAATAAAAGTATTTTGCTTGAATAAAAGAACCCAAATTAGTAGCTATTATTAAATAAAGAAACAAAGGCAGGAAATGAGGAAAATATTTACAATAAAAAGATAGAGAACCGGCTCCGTTTGAATAATAAAATTTTACCAATGTTAAAATTTTAACACAATAAAAAATTACAATATAATCTCAATACCTAAAATAAAGAAACAAATGCAAGAAATGAGGAAAATATTTACAATAAGAAGATAGAGAACGGGGCTCCGTTTGAATAATAAAATTTTACCGATGCTAAAATTTTAACACAATAAAAAATTATAATATAATCTCAATACCTAAAATTTTAACAACCCTAAGGTGATGTTCGGTTAAGGTGTTTTGTGAAGATTTTTGTGTTTTGAAAATTTTTATGTAATTTTAACTTTATTGGTATGCGTGTTGTAGTTATATTTATGTGGTGTGAAAAATGATGTTTGGTTGTAGAATCCTGATAATTCAAACAATCCTGAAGATTCTTTATAAACGAACATGCTCTAAAATTTTACTTCTCAAACACAGCCTCAAAACGTATACGAAATGCACCTAATATATTATAGCCGAAAATTATGAAAAAAAAAAAAAAAAGCTCTTTAAGGGCCGTTTGGGGATTACATTATTCCAACGAATCGTGCCTCACGTGGTACCGCCCGATCCCATTTCAAAACAATTCAAAATCCCACGTTGAAATGAAATCCAACCATCAACAGAAAGCAGTCAAGCACCCAATCTAACCTCTTCTTGAGATAAAGATTCACTCAATATTTTTATTAATTATTTGTTTACTTCCTTCTTTCTTGATTACCCATCTTCCTGCTCTTTCAAGCAACGGCTCTGATACACTGTTAGCTTTCATTGCAATCCATGGTCCCACTCTGAACCTCTCTCTCACTCTCTGTCTCTGTTTTTGTGCTTCGAGATGGCCACCAAGAACCAGAACAAGCCTCCATTTCCCCACAACAACCTTACAACCACAAGCCCTTCTTCAAATGTAAGCTTTTATTTGCTCTTCTATATCTTATACTCATAATTCCGACACCTGGGTTTCAAGCTTCATCGATTTGTCATTAGTGCTTTTATTTTTCTCTTTTGGATTACATAGTGCATTCATCGTTGTTCTTTTCTTTTGGGGGATTTTTTTTCTCGGTCTTTTTAGAGGAAGTGTTTTGGTGATGAGAAAATGGTTGGGACGGCAACCAATGGGAGGAGCAGGCAAGCGTTTTCTGTAGTAAATGGAGGCCAAGATCTCGGCCCGAATAGTGCTCCGGCGAGCAATGCGGGTTCGGAGTGTGGAGGGATTGAGTTCACCAGAGAGGATGTTGAAGCACTGTTGAATGAGAAACCAAAAAGGAAAGACAGATTCAATCTTAAGGTAAGTGTGTTTTTCAGTATTTTGAGTTGCAAAAATGTCCCTTTTTGTATTGCTTTTTTTTTTCCTTTCAATTTATGCTTTTTAGGTGTCATCCGTTTCATTTGAACAGTAATCGAATTTTTACTTTGTTGTATCAATTTTTGTTTTTTAAAATTTTTGGATTTCTAGGAAAGATGTGATAACCTGGTTGAGTATATTAAGAGGCTGAAGTTATGCGTCAAATGGTTCCAAGAGCTTGAGGGAAGCTACTTATTTGAGCAAGAGAAGTTGTTGAATGCATTGGAGTCGGCCAAGCAGCAATGCAGTGAAATTGGTATATGATTGGTTTATTTTGTTTCCTTGATATTTTATATCCTTTGTTTAGCATACAAATAGATCGTTTTTTTATTGTATCTTAGAGGTACTAATGGAAAACAAGGAAGAAGAACTGAATTCAGTTATTACGGAGCTAAGAAGGAATTGTGTTTCTTTACAAGAGAAATTTATGAAGGAAGAATCGGATAAGTTGGTAAGAAGGAAACGACTGTGGTTTAATCATGCAGCTTTTGTTTGAATGATTGTTGTTTATCAATAATGTAATGTCTTGAATACCAAAACAGTGCACAATGGACTCTCTTGCAAGAGAGGAGAAGACTAGACTTAATATTGAGAGGATACAAGCTTCTCTGTCAGAAGAGCTTGCCAGAGCTCAACGAGAGCTTTCAAGCGCTAATCAGAAGGTGAAGCACAAAATGTAGTTTGAACTTAGTAAACTTTTCCGATAGAGCTCTTCTTCTCCTGTAGCAATTTATATGGAAGTACTGCATAAATGTGAATTTGGTTTTGCTGAATTCTTCAGATATCGTCGCTCAATGACATGTACAAGCGGTTACAGGATTACAACACAAGCTTACAGCAGTACAATGGTAAACTTCATACCGACCTTTCTACAGTTGAGGATGACCTTAAGCGTGTAGAGAAAGAGAAGGCTACTATAGTTGAAAATCTTGGCATGTTAAGAGGTCAACTTACTTTGTCCAGAGTGAGTTTCTTTCTTTCTGTGCCATTTGGTGTTGCTTAAGATATATACCTTATGGTGTATCGTTGAATTATGACTTTCATTCTTATACTTCTACAGCTGCATTGGTAACCAATGTTTAGTCTTACTGTGAAATTGTGACAGTTGGTACGTCATAAGATTGTCAAAGAATTTGGTCTGTTAATTGGGTAACCAAGGAAATACATCTTTTTCTTTGATCCTCTAAGATGTGTTGATCCACTTTCCCTTTCCCCTAATTAATCAAGAAAAAATAAATTTGTCCCAAATCACTAAGGAGGATGATCCGAGAGTGGCTTATAAGGCTCCACTACCTTTTCAAGAGCTAGGCCGTTTTGGAGAAGGTTTGTGGATTAGTCCAATAAGTTCACTTCTTTGGCCCTCTATGATGTGTGGATCCATTTCCCCTAATTAACCAAGAAAGAAAAAAAGCAAACACATTATTCAATCAGTGGGAGAAGTAACTTAACACTACCAATTCAGTGTATGTGTTCACATCATTCAAAATCCTCATAGACAGCAAGGCTCCAATACTAAGTCCCAAAAATTCAAGCTGTTAGGAAGTAGGCCAACAACATACATCAAGATCATATTTTACCAAGTACATGGTCTGTAGTTGCGAGTAACAAAATGGACATTATTATATGCTCTGTCATCTTTCAGGCTTATGGTAAACTTTTTCCAGGAAATAGGGTAGATTGTTTTTTGGATGTATAAATGTCTCTAATATGCACCACCGATTGCAAAACAAATGTGCAAGCTTCCCCATAAATTTTATGTTGAAGACTAGACATGTCATTTCTTTTTATTCCAATATGTTTTAGGATTTTTTTTTGTAACTTCATCTCTTAACAGTTGAATTTGATGGTGTTAGGCTTCTCAAGACGAGGCTATAAAGCAAAAGGATGCGTTGGTAAATGAAGTTGCTTGTCTTCGGGCGGAGCTACACCAAGTGAGAGATGATCGTGATCGGTTGCTGGCCCAAGTGCAGATTTTAACAACTGACGTGGTGAAATATAAAGAATCTACAGAAAAATACAGTGCTGAGTTGGACATCCTGACAACAAAAGCAACTGAGCTAGAGGTTGATTTTCCTGTTTCAGATGACTGTTTATTTTGTTGTTTTCTGAACATCCTATAGCTTTGCTTTTAAAAGAAAAAGCTTGTAAGGTGTTGGTTTTTTTTTTCAGGCAACTTGTTCATCACAAAATAACCAACTAAGGATCCTGCAGAACCAACTAGCAACTGCAGAGGACAGATTGCAGGTACTGATAAAGTCAAGAGCAAATATGTGGTTATTTACATGGCGCGGAATTTCTGTTATGTTAGGTACATGTGACATTTGATTCTTGGAACATAAGGAATGAACATTAGGTCATGGTGATAGATTTATTACTATCATCAAACTCACTCTCTTTCCAGGTTTCTGATTCAAGTGCAGTGGAGACAAGAACTGAATTTGAAGGCCAAAAGAAACTTATATACGAGTTACAAAATCGCCTGGCTGATGCAGAATTCAAACTTGTGGAAGGAGAAATGCTACGCAAAAAGTTACATAATACCATATTGGTAATGTTCTTATCCCACAACCTTTCTATTGACAGCAAATACGTATATCTCACTAAACAATCTATGTTATAGGAGCTAAAAGGGAACATTCGAGTTTTCTGCAGAGTGCGACCTTTTTTGCCCGATGATGGTGTTAACACAGATGGAAAGCTTATCTCATATCCCACGTCAATAGAAGCTCTTGGACGGGGAATTGATATAGTACAAAGCGGTACGTTCATTGGAGGAAGATACTTTGAAAATTTCCTTTTCTGCCAGATATCAATTATTTGAAATATGCAAAGTGGGTCTTGAAAATTAGGAACTCATGTCAGTCTATGTTGGAATCAGGGCAAGAGCACTCTTTCACATTCGACAAAGTCTTCATGCCTGATGCAACACAAGATGATGTTTTTGTTGAAATATCACAGCTTGTACAAAGTGCTCTTGATGGTTATAAGGTAATTATTGAGCTCTGAATCTGGCTTTCTGTGGAAGTCAATTTGCGAAACTGTCCAAACAGTCCTTTAACTACTTTTCTGTACAAAGTGATATTTGTTAATCATAGGTTAAAGAGCATATGTTGTGGGCATTTTTGGGTGTATATTGTTCATCTGTGTACATTGATTAGGTTTTTATGAGTAACAAAGTCAGTACAAACCTTTCAACATGACAGGAGCATATTATGCTCACAGGATTTTCCTGCACAAAGTTGATAAGTAGGTCTTTGCAACTGGAGCTTTAGCAATCGATCTGATTGGTATTGAAAGAGTTTTTCCTACATGCATACCCCTTTGCATTCAACAGTACTTTGTTAGCATCATATACACTCGATATAACTATCAATGTGATCGCCTTAAGGAATGGTGTTGATTTCCTTCTTCAGGTTTGCATTTTCGCCTATGGTCAAACAGGTTCTGGTAAAACTTATACCATGATGGGTAGGCCCGGACATCCTGAGCAAAAGGGTTTAATACCTCACTCACTAGAACAAATTTTTCAGACCAGGCAATCTCTTCAACCTCAAGGTTGGAGATATGAAATGCAGGTGAGTAAGAACATTTTAGATATAGATGAATGTATTCTTGCACATAACTATTGAAAGTTTGACTTCTAGACAACACCTGTAGGTATCTATGTTGGAAATATATAATGAAACAATTCGTGATTTGTTATCGACAAATCGAACATCTTCAACAGAAAATGGTGCTTCTGCAAAGCAATATTCAATCAAACATGATGCAAATGGAAACACGCACGTCTCTGATCTTACAATTGTGGATGTTCGCAGTGCTAAAGAGGTCTCATTTCTTCTAGATCAGGCTGCCCATAGCAGGTACCTATTTTGAACATTTTAAGCTTGATTTACTTATGCAAGTGTTTTCTATTTAAGTCAATTTTAGGGTTATGTGGGAGGGCTATTCAATTACTTGAAATGTTCAGGGTTTTGTTCAGTTTGTATGCTTATGTGGAACCATATGTGCATTTTTCATTTGGCTTTCCTTTGGGGTACGAAAAAACTTGTTAGATGTGATTCATTTTTGCATGGTAAAAGTTGTTGAAATGATAGTCGTACACCACGATGCAATATTTCTGCATTACTTTTATGATACTTGAAAGAGTTAAATACATTTTGCACCCTCCAACTATGGAGGTCTTGATACTTTGCACTTTAATATATTATTTTTGTCACATTGCACCCATCAACTATTGATTTCAGATATTTTGCGTCTTTCATTAAAATTTTCCGTCAATTTAAATAGAAAAAGGTGCATGAAATGACAATTTTATCCTCAAAATCTTTTTTACAATGACCATTTTGTAAGGGTAAAATCGTAATTTTATGCACAAAAATAAATTTCTTTCAAAATTGATAGAAAAATTTAAGAAAGGATGCAAAATGTCTAAAATCAATAGATGGTTGGTGCAATGCGACAAAAATAATAGTTGGAAGAGGTGCAAAGTGTCAAGACTCATAATTAAAGGGTGTAAAGTGTATTTATTTCTACTTAAAACTACAGGCCATTATTTCTTTATTGCATAATAAGTGTTTTACTTGTATCCATTTAGGTCTGTAGGCAAGACCCAGATGAATGAGCAATCATCAAGAAGTCATTTTGTTTTTACCCTGCGTATATTTGGTGTTAATGAGGTACGGACATTTACTTGATTCTTGTAACCTCCACTGATATATAACTCTATCCAAAAAGAAAAGACACTAGTTTGTCTCCTCACTGTTCAAATTCTGTGATGTTGCATTATTGAAACTAAATTTTCTGAATTTCGACTCTACCAGAGCACTGAACAACAAGTGCAAGGAGTTTTGAATCTTATCGATCTTGCTGGGAGTGAGCGTCTTTCTAAGAGTGGATCAACGGGAGATCGACTAAAAGAAACTCAAGTATTTCCGTAAACTATTCTGGTTTCTAGTTTTTATAGAAATTTATCAAAACGCATGGTTACAAATGTTTCCTTTTTGCAATTGGAACAGGCCATTAATAAAAGTTTGTCATCTCTAAGTGATGTTATTTTTGCATTGGCGAAGAAGGAGGACCACATTCCCTTTAGGAACTCAAAGCTTACATATCTTCTTCAGGTAACTTATTTAGAATTACAAAGATGATCTAGTTTCACTTCCAAGGTCATCTCTATTTCCCTTGCTTCATTGCGGACAACCTGGATTGTCTTTCTTAATCTCATAGAAGAAATTCATTTATCATCTGCAAAATGGTGAAGACGAACAATAAAAAAGCCTCTGCAATTTAGCCTTGCCTCTTTTGCAATTCTCTTTGCTTTATTGAGTTCAATTCTTTCAAAAGTTTTATTGTTTGGCTATTTTGGGGCACTCTGCAAAAGATTTGAGAGGAATATGTTATAGCTTTGGATGATGAAATTTCAACGTTTCTTAACAACACAACATAGATGGATACGTTTTGATTAAGAGCAAATGTGTCAGGAAAAACGCAAAGGACAGACTACCATTCTGCAATATTGTGTTCCTGCTATTCTTCTTGTTGATATGATCAATTTTGAGAGCTTCTGACCTTTTATAATCTCTGTGAACCAGCCTTGTTTAGGTGGGGACTCAAAGACATTGATGTTTGTAAACATCTCACCGGAACCCTCCTCAGTGGGTGAGTCACTTTGCTCACTTCGTTTCGCTGCCAGGGTAAATGCTTGTGAGATCGGAATTCCTCGGCGTCAAACCAACATGCGGTCTTCTGAATCACGCTTAAGCTACGGCTGATCTTTTAATAGATAAATGATTCATTTTCTTTCTAAGGCAACCAAGTCTTCTGTACCTATTTAACTAGTATTAAGATGAGATGAGTGATTCTAATGTAGGTTATGTTCTGTATAGCAAATAAAATATTGTGTTTGTATTGAGTAAAGAATGTCTTTCTGATTATTAGACCTCTACTGTGCTGACACGGAATTTTTTTTATAAACATTCCTGCCTTTTTGGCAAAGAAACAATAGCTCAAATGTATTGGGATTCGCTGTATATGGGACTACAAGTAAAACTGACCACCAAGCCAAAACCAGAGCTTAGAAACATGCTAACTTGACTGTTTTACATTTGAACCTTAATATGGGGAGCATGTGCTACTTTGTTTATCAGCGCTTCCAAATTTAGTACACACAATATATTTTTTTTAGCACACAGAATTTGTCTAAACCAGATTAGCAGCAGATTCTGCAGACTATGCCATTCGTTCCATGACCTCTTGAAGTATTACTGTTGTGTCCTGATAACATGATTCTGTCTGAGGCAGATTTTTCCTCCTTGAAGCATCTTCAAGCTGTCAACATTTTGGTTTTTACAATTCTTAAGGAGCTCCAAATTGTAGGGATTGAAGTTTTAAATTGTCTGTAGTAACATTTGTGTGGAGATTTACCTTTTCGAAACTGTCGAACAATCTGTTAGCCAGATCAGTCAAAGGCTGCTTTTCATCTACTGGTGCAGCTGAGATCACTTTGTCGAAATCATAGTACATGAAGGAAGACTTAAGTCGTAGGTACTTCCTGACGTAGTTTAAAGTATCTTGTCCGATCAAATCCGCCATTGCTAAGAGATCAAATGAATATTTCCTCAGCCTGTAGGCACTACCTTTGACTCCAATGTCCGCCATATAGATTCCTTTTTTCAGGAAAGAACGAGTACCCGTCTTCTCATTCGCAATATCTGCAAGCAAAAAGAAGAATCAGGAAGCAAGAAGAGAAGAAGCCCGGCTGCACATGGGAAGCAAGATAAGTGCAAACACCCAGTAAACTGCAGAGTTTATACACTTGAGTTGCTGATGAGAAAGCTTACTGTTATAGACAGGAGGCACAGGTAAAGGTCCATCGACCCAGAACCCATTGCCCTCGGCTAGAGATATCCCATTGGTAGAGTTCCCAACAAGAGCTACGGATGCAAGTCCTATTGCTAATCTCCTTGTAGTCTGTAAAGGCTGTTCTTGAAGATCCTCATTGTTCTTGCCAAGAAATCCAACTATTTTCACTCTCTTTGGGGCCCTATTAACGTTGGGAAGCTTTGGAATTGCTGGTAGAGTTTTGAAGACTCCATTAATGTCTGCAAAACAAGCCATTACAGAGGAACTGAGTGACACAAATAAAAAAAGAAAAGAAAAACTTCGTATTTTGGGTTATATCCGTTTGAAAAGTGCTGGCTACTACAGACCACCGGAAAAGGATATCCGCATGGAGGATAGTTTAGTCATTTCACTGGAGAGTATAGACCAAAATCTTTTCTCATGGACTTAAAATTTTGTCCTATTAATGTTGAGCATGCGCACCATTTATTAAATGTATATTATTTATTTTTTCCACTGACGTGCTGGCGTGCTATTTATTGAACGAAAAGAATAAAGGTTGGCATATATTCCGGTTCCGGTGTTTTGTTACGGGTTCCGACCATTTTTTATACCGGAATCTGATCTTATTTTAGGAAAATTTTAGAATCAAAATCGAAATTTTTGATTCCTGTATAATTTTTTAAATTTTAAAAAAAATTAATTTTAATTTAGAGTTTGTCTCTTTCAATTTAGATTATTTGTTGAGTGTTTAGTTGTTTACTTATTTATATGGTTATTTATTTTTTAGTATTTTTTGTAAATTTAATTTAGAGTTTATTTTCACAGTGTTTATTTTATTTTATTTTGGAATTTAGTTGTTTAGTAGTAATTTTAATTTAGAGTTATTTGACCCACAAAATACAACTCAAAAAAAAAATCATTTTTTGGTAATTGACCTAAATTAAATCTGTCTTTTTAGGCCTATATAAGGAACCGAAATTTCTGGTTCCGGTTCCGAAATTTTAGGTTCCAATTCTGGTAGGTACCGGAATCGGAATGGCTCATTCTTGTTCCGTCCCTTCCAGTGTCCACCCTTAAAAAGGAAAGCTGATTGTGATCGACGTGGAGAAGGATTGGAACGATTAAGATTACTATATTATTCGATTTTGCATGAATGGAACAATGATGAATGTGTCAGCATACTGAAGAGATGCAAAGAGGCTATTACAAGCAATGGTAAGAAAGGAAAGGTGATTGTGATCGACGTGGTAATAGATGAGGAGAAGGATGAACAAGATATTATCCAAACAAAGCTCCTTTTTGACGCACTAGTGATGGTTTTGGTCACTGGAAAAGAGAGAAACAAGAAGGAATGGGAAAAACTCTTCGTGGATGATGAATGTTTAGTTGTTCTTAAGAATGGACTCCACCAAAAAGTATTATGATCTCTATGCTATACTAATTAAGATTTAAGTAGATGGGATTAATGTAAGAAAAAATGAGATCTACGTACACCATTACCAAAATTAACTTTTGTGCTGCAAAAAATGCAAAGTATTATGATTTTTCATCCATTAGAGAGAATTGTGCATCTCCCCGGCTAGCAGAAGGCAGTAAAGGCTATGTTTGTTTCATGTCTCAAAACGTTTTCTCAATTTTTCATCAATTTCAATACCTTTTCACCGATCCCAATAAATTTTTATAAATTCCAACAACTTTTAACACATTTTTCACCCATCCCAAGAGAATTTACACTACTTTCAAAAAAATAAAAACACAAAAACATATTTCAAGATCTAAAACAAACATAGCCTTTAAGGGTTTCGTGGACTTGGAGAAAAAACAGGGCTGAGTCTGGTGTACTTCCTACCGGGCTTGAAGCCCAAACCCATGAAACCTGTTGACTCGGTGAACGATGACGAGTCGCAACACCACCAGCCATCGCCCCGACGCCCCCACACTCATTTTCCACACGCCTTGACCTCACGCAGATTCCCTTTTCCCGAGAAAAACGGCCCTCTTTTCTTTTCTTTTTTTTCTCTTTCCTCTCTCCCGAAACAACCCAAGCCCTCGCCCGACCGGTCTGTTTGTTTCCCCGGATAACGGAATCTCAGCCGGAAAAACCTCAAATTTCCGGCATACCCAGCCCCAACCGAAATGGTCTCCTCTGAAAACACCAACTGGCTCTTCGATTACGGCTTGATCGACGATATACCTGTCCCCGATGGCAATTTCTCTGTTCCCAACGCGGGATTCTCCTGGCCCGCGCAGGCCGTGAATGTTTCTTCTAATGTTAGGTACTATTGTTCGTTATATCTCTGAATTGGGGTTTCCGACTCTGTTTGATTGAATTGTGGGCCTTGTGACCAATTTAGGGCTTTTCGAAAATTTCCCTTAACTGACTTTTTTCCCATATTGTGTTTAATTTGCTGCTTGCGGTTTGGTTATTGTATTGAAATCTGCGGTTCAAATTTCATTGTTGATAATCAGCATGTGAGGGGATAATCACGGGAATTTCATTGTTGGTTATTGTATCGAAATCTGCGGTATTCTGTACTAGAGCTGGGTTTCTCATGTCCTTTGAATAATCACCATGTTGAACTGATTGTTGTAAGTGGATATCTTCTTGGGATTTTCTTCTTATTGTTTTTTTTTTTCATTTGAGCGGGAGGTGCTTTTGAGAAAAACAGTACCTGTCCACAGACGCATTTTACCATTATTGGATTCGATTTTATGTACAGAGATTTTGCTTCATTTGAAATTCATATTCGTTTCTATATCATCAATTGAGACTCGCCAATATAGAATGTGGGAACTTTATTGGTTGTGCTTATCCTAACGATGGAACTGTATGGATTGCAATACGAAGAGGAATCAGTTGCACTTAACCATGGCCTACCCGCGGTGGGGCAGGATCACTATAGTGGCTCGTTGGTATTCAGCCTTTTGGAGGTTTTAGATTTGACCGAATTGGTTTTCTTTTCTTCTTTTAGTTTGGGCATTCCTAGGAAATATCTATTGTGTATCATAATGAGAAACTGAGTATTTGGAGACATAGAATTTTACCCATAAAACCCACTCTGGCCTATCATCTCTCCATCCTAATGCATCAGGGAGCGCTCACATGAGCTCTGAAAGGGAAATCCAGGATCAGACACTGTCATGATTTTTTTAGAATGTCCTAGGGAATCTATTTAACATTGAAGTTGTCACAAAAGCATGTATCATCTCAATGAGAAAGGCTTTTGGTTCGAAGTTTCTTTGGACTGTCGGGGGAAACAAGGTCCAGCAAAATTTTGGAGGCTATGTAGAATCCTTTTTTATTTGAATGGTAGTGTTTTAAACTGAATTATGGGAGCTACCTTAACTTGTTCAGCACAGGTAAAGGTGATATGCTTACATGATAAAGCTGTGAAATAACTTTTGGGGTTTGCATCCGTGTGGTCGCTGACTTCCTTCTGTTCTTCTTTGGTGAAATGATCTGTGCCTAGTGTGGAAGTCGATGTCTCATTGGGGGATTTAGATGGTGTCAAGGACTCTGGCGCAAAGAAGAGGTACACAAGCAACTACTTCTCTTCTCTCTTTGGTGTAATGAAAGGAACTGTTCCTTCACTTACAAAACTTGTGTTCACCCATCCTCTGAAAGGGCCATATAAAAATTTGTTCCATTCCATTGTATTTGAGGAAGAATATTTTGAGGAATTGTTTTTACGAAATTGACATTGTTGGTGATTACTTTTCGTGGAATAGATGCATAGTTAGTTTTACAAAATCCAGAACCAAGTACTTATAAAAAAAATCCAGAACCAAGTAATTATAGCGGAAAGTAGTCTTGAGGTTGTCAATGGATCATGAGCATGCTTGCAGACATGGTCATAAACTGCAAAAACCACAGTTGTAGTTGCGAGTGGGGCCTTAATGAAACTGATATTTCTTGCAGGCATCCTTATGAGTAGTCTCACATATAACGATCTATCAATTGGTAGCCCAGATTATAATGTAGGTTGAGCAGTCAGTTTACAAAACCTGTCCTTGAATCTGGGAACAAAACCTAGAAATGGGCTTTGTCAATCCAATATCTCCGCTAAACAATCAAATGAAATAGGCCCTTGCTTGATTTGGTAGAAGTGCAATGAATCCCATCTACTTGTTCATGTTTTCATTTTCGAAAAGATTATGACTAATGAGCTTGTAATTGATCCTATATAAACTCTTTTGTTCTTCTGCTGCAGGGGTAGATCTGAATCATGCTGTGCATCTAGCTCCAAAGCCTCTCGGGAGAAGTTGCGTAGGGATAGACTGAATGACAAGTATACTCTTCACTTGCTCTCTTTGCCCCCTCCTCTCTCTCTGCATGTTTTAATGTTTGACGTGATTAGGTTTGTGGAATTGGGCTCTATTCTTGAGCCTGGAAGGCCTCCTAAGACGGACAAGGCTGCGCTTTTGATTGATGCAGTCCGAATGGTGACTCAGTTACGGGGTGAAGCCCAGAAACTAAAAGACTCAAATTCAAGTCTCCAGGAGAAGATTAAAGAGTTAAAGGTGATTTTTTTTGGAAAAAAAAATCTTTTCAATACAAATATTCATGATTTATAGAAGGTATTCCATCCACGTGTGTTTACAAGATGGATAATGAAACATGATAAGGCTAATTACGTTGAACTCCCTTGTTGCATTCTGTAGTCTGAGAAGAATGAGCTTCGTGATGAGAAGCAGAGACTAAAGGCAGAGAAGGAGAAGTTGGAGCAACAACTGAAAGCTGTTAATGCACAACCTGGCTTCTTGCCTCCCCCTTCTGCAATTCCTGCTGCATTTGCTGCTCAGGGCCAGGCCCCTGGCAACAAATTGGTGCCTTTCATTGGGTACCCAGGAGTCGCAATGTGGCAGTTCATGCCGCCTGCAGCAGTGGATACCTCACAGGATCACGTACTCCGCCCACCTGTAGCTTAAGTTGGCAGTCTATAAGGATACCGTCGCTTAAGTTGCAGTCTACAATGATTTGGGTTTGAAGACACAAACTAGTGTATTCATTTTGTCATTGTTCTTGCCTGTATTAGTTTTCAAAGTCTTCTAACTGGTCTTGGTGGGTAGCTTTATTTGCAATCCAATGTACCTTCATGAATTGATGCTGGCGTTGGCATGTAAATGTTAATAAGTTTGTCTGGCAATTTTTATTTTTATTTTTTTCTGTTTTTGTCTGTTTTGACGGAAGCTTGATGATGGTGTGCCTTCCATATTTTCATTAGCACTGCAACTTGAAGTGGATTTTGGATCCTCTGCTAAGGGCAATAACCGTTGAAGTAGCATTGGTCCAGTATAAGGCTCTGAATACGTGAAAACATGATGGTATACGCTTTCGAAGATTTAATTGGAACTCGATGGAAAATGTTTCAATCAGGATAACCTATTTGATGAACAATGTAACCTTGGTATGATGTGGATAAAAGTGGTCAAACCTCAGTAAGAATAAACACTGTGTCGCAGCCAAATATGGATAATGACCAAGGATATTGACTTGCTAATCGAGCCTAATTTTGTGATACCGGATGGCTTAAGGTGATGGCTTGGAACAAGCTTGAGTCTACCAAGCCCAATAGTTGGAAACCTCCTTATACCGGATGGCTTAAGGTGAATTTCAGATGTAGCTGTTAGAGCTCAAGGGTCTTATACAACAATATCTTGTAGAGACAGTCAAAGTTCCCTCTGTTTTGTACACATGGAACGTATCTCTGCTGTAGACCCATTACTTGGTGAAGCACATGCAGTCTTGACTGCAATGACACAGGCCTCACAACATGGTTGGTCGCATGTAGTTTTTGAAAGTTACTTTTACTTTGCAAAGCAGTACATAATGGCTCTGATAATTCGGTGTGGAGTATCGCTGAGGAAGTGGCTGATATTCAGAAGTTCTTGCAAGACCACCAATTTTGGCGTTTCAATTGGATCCCCAAGAAGACTAATAGGATGGCGCACCTGCTGACAAAATGAGCATCCACAACTTCTTTACTGGGCACCATCCGATTAGATAGGATCCCACTCTATTTTTACACGTGATATGTTATGATTTTGTAATTTGGCCTGTACTACTCGGTTTCCTAATGGAAACATGATTTAGAAAAGAAAAAAAAATATCCTGTGATTGGATTGGAAATCTTATCTACACAGATCTTTTTGCTAGCTGCTTTCTTTTTCAACCCACTCCCCTACTGGGTTTGAAGCTCAAAATGGCTTCAGATTTTATCAAACTTCGTCTACAACCCATTAGAGCTGCAAAGCCATCAATTACATTTCCACTCTTCAAAACCCACTTCCCATCTCTCCCGTTTCATTCAGACCAACGTATCCTCCACCAACACCATTCCAGAGTCGCATTCTCTTCTCCAGTAGCGGCCCGCAAACCCATTTCCATCCAGTTCTCCCTCTCCTCTTCCACGCCACCGACCTCAAAGGAAGAAGCCATACTCCAGGCCAAGACCTGCCTTTCATCCACCTTAGAAAAGCCCCTCAACAACCCCAAACTCGTCGGTAAACTAAAGAAGCTAAAGCAACCTAGGTTCCGAGTCGAAATTCCGATAATTGATGATTCGCCAGCATCGCTGTCCCAGCTCGCCTTCGAGTTCTTTCAAGATTTGCCCATGAAAAGAAAAGGCTCCCCTGTTAAGGTGCTACTCCTATGGCCGAACCTTACCTTAACAGAAGCTGCAATAGATGTCTTTGGAACTCAGACAGCTAGCCAGATTGAACATATGGACCTTTCCTCGGTCAACGATGGTGATTCCAGAATTTTGAATTCTATCGATGCGGCAATCTTTTTGGCGCCAGAGGCTTCACAATTGGCATTTATAAGGTCCGTTACGGACAATTTGTATCCAAAGCCTGTGGTGATTTTCAACCCGAAATGGGCATTTGAGGAGGAGATCAATTTGGGTGAGCTTGGAGGCTTTGTGGAGTCATTTGAAGTCATCTATTCGTTCATGGGATTGGAAGTTAGAGGGATTTTGAGTAGGAGGAAGGGAATGATTTTCAAGTGCGTGAGAGATGGGGTTGTGAGTGGTGAGAGATGGGCGGTTCTTGTTGAAGAAGAAGGTGGAGAATTGAAGGTTGTCTCAAGGTTCAAGACACGGCCATCAATCGGCGAAGTTGAGAATGTGCTGTATAATTTGATGGCAATCAATTCGCCCATCACGAAATCTGCGAAGTTCTTTAGGGATTTGGTGTCAAATATAACAGGAAAAAAGTAATTTAAACAATCTGATTTCATTGGGGTTGTAAATGATGTTATAGCAATCATTTGAGAACGTCTAGAAGTTATGTTTGGAATGGCGTGAACGAATGCAGTTGTGCTCTCTACTGACGTTAGATATGTCCAAGTCTCTGGTATGTTCAAAACCCTACTGGTTGCAAGAAAGGGCTGGCTTTTGAATATATAATTATCAGATTCATTAATCCTTGCATTCACCATATATTGCCTCATCAGAAATCGGTTAAGTGAATAAATATGGTCTGAAAGCTTTGGAAAACCAGAAAACTTACAAAGAAATAAAAGAATAAGGAACTTTAACCAGCGAATGGGAGTTCAGGCTGATGCTGTTACCATCGCTCATTCAGTTGTTAAGGCCTTGAGTTTGGAAGAACTCTCTCTCTCTCTCTCCTTTTCTTTCGCATATACAAAAGGATATATTTTGTATCAATATGGGCAACATATTCTTCTCCAAATCCAATCTAAGATGGCTTTATATGACAGCTTTTGATGAACTTATCGGAAAAATTCACATACTTGGACCACAGTGACCTAAGTTGAGGGAATGCTATCTCTAGCCACGGCTTCGCCCTTCCGTTAAAATGGATGACACCAGCACTCTCAGCATCAGCAAAGCTCGTATTGTCTTGGTACCCTAGCCCTAGCATGTGCCAAAAGGGATCAATAACATGGACATGACCATGGAAAGCAATTAGTCCAGGAGGTAATGTCCCTAGTTGCCACAAACTCAGGTCTGATTTCAAGTTCTGCAGAAAGGTAAACAAAATTATATGGGGACACAAAACTAATTAGCTTAGCTTCGTTCTGCTTATATTTCCCTATTCTTCAAAACCAAGATAATTCGTGATGAAGATATACCTGCTCAAGCCAGTAATAGAATGAAAGGCTTATGTTGGTCCTCCTCCATGCCTCTAGATCAAAAATGTTCATGCCATAAGCCCATGCACATTGATGGGGATCGAAATTCTTTGCTATCAAAGGATGGGAGAAGTTCAAATAGCTCTTGAACCGCTTTGACATGACAAACTTATCTTCCCCTCTGCACGTTTCCACTGCTCCATTAACTTTTCCATTCATATCAATGTCCCACAGAGGCGAAAGATCTGTTTGAACCACAATGTCATCGTCCAGGAAGACCACCTTGTTTAGGCTGGGGAACAACTGCAAAACAAATGCAATGGCATTCAACAGGGCAAGAGCAAGTATAAAAGGGAAAACAACTCGGCTAAATTTGAAGAATTGTAATCAAGCCATGGCTAAAATGGGTTACCTCTGGTAGGTGTATTCTAATGTGATTCATCACAGAATTGTATTTAGGACTCAAAGCTTGTAACTTTGCTGCAATGATTTGAGGGTTTTCACTATTGTTTGCAACAATGGCTGATGACCCGCCTCTAAATTGTGATCGCACATGTTGATCTTTTTCCATAGCCTCTAAAACCGGTACCTTCCCCTTCGTAAACCAATCGAAATGGTGCAACGCCTTGACTTCAATTATTGCAGGCGACAAGGGGTGCAACGAGAACCATGCCTGCATTGGATAGTAAGTCTTCCTATCCGTTATTATATGCAGGACAACCTTTTGGGGGCGCAACGAGTTGCGGACAACGGATGTTGCAACAACAGAGGCGGCAAGCACATTGTCTGAGGCGAGGACAAAGTGGTAGTACGAGTTATCTACGAGGGCTGGGACGAGTTCAGCAGAAGGAAGCTGGAGGCGGGCAGCTGCATTGGTGGAGTGCTCGTTGGCTAGCTTTAGCGCAAGGCAGTGGAGCTGTTTTGGTATGCTGCTTGATGCTACATGGCGGTATAAATACTCGTTGATTTTGGCTGTCCGGGTTCTTTGTTCCATAAGGGTAACCTGATGATTGTAAAAATTTTGTTGGGACCATTGGTTAGTGGCAGACTATATCTTGCATTTGTTGTGCTATCTGCTAAAATTCAGTGTATGTTAATGTTATCTGCTGAGACTCAGATTTCCTTTCCTTCTTGTCCCTATGCTACCACTAAATGGAAGGACCCCCTTGATGGAAAATGAAAGTGGAATACCACTTTAAAAACTTTTTGCAAAGATTATAATGAACCTGCAAGAACTGTTTTTGCCTTTTTGGGGCTGTTGCCAAACGAGCAATAGCCCCACATTGGTTAAAGGGGTTTTTGAAATGAAACATTGCAAAATGGTCCCTGAATTTATAAAAATTATAATTGCAGAAGAATTGCTAAAGCATTTAAGCTGTAAAGCAGTAGTTTCTCCACATTGGTTAAAAAAGTGCTGGAAAGGGGATGAAAAAGTAGTACCATCTCTCTAAGCTTGACACCAAAGGTCTTTGCATCTGTTCTGTTTTTCTTGATGTCAGCCATGAAGTCTTCCAAAGTCTGAGGAATATCAGATCTACCTTGTAATTCATCTTTGCCTATGGGTTCTTCAAGTACTTGGTATATCACTTCTGGGACCTTTCAGACACCAAAAATATTTTCAATCCAAAAACAAATTAGCAGGATTCTATATAAGATTTGGACTGGAAAAGCAAAAGAGAAAAAAAAAATGGTAAATGAACAATTGTAAACCAAAAGTAAGGGGTCCATAGATTACATTCGAGTCCAGCCTTCTTCCCAGAATACCTGGTCTTAATCTTTTCCCCAGGCAACCTGCCATTAGAACATAGTACTATATCAGTAATCTATCCCCATATACTTGGTATAATTTCTATCCCTGAATGATTATGCCAGACGCCAAAATGACTAAAAATTTTCCTATCAAATCCAGATATTTCAAAAGGTATTCTTGACAATTCATCAAAGTTGTACTAGATTTAAATCCCTCTTATTCCCTAAACGGATAATTAATGTTATGGTCAATAATCCTATCTTATTCCCTAAAAACATGAATAAATCTCAATTCAATATAGGCAAAGTCGGTTACGTTGTTTTCAAGGCAGAAGAGACATACTTCTGCATTATACCTCGGGAGTTGGCCATCCTCTTGTTAATATTTTATTTTACAGATAAACCATATAATAAACCAACACTTAGGGATCCTAATGAATAGTTTTTTGTGGCCTGGCCTCCTGTAGCTGGTCGGAACTGATGAGATAGAGAAAAAGTACATGATCTGATGATCAGATGTACGCTTCTGCCTCTGTTTTTCGTTGTTTAGCACTAGCATTGGAATTCGACTTTTTGTTAGTAGCTCTCGGAATATCACACACATTCTGACATTCGTCAGAAAATCCTTAATACCAATGCAGCAAAAGAAAAAAAGGTTAAGTTCATGGTTCACGTATGGAGTGGGGGAGAATGAAACACGTGGCTTAGACTGTACCTATGGAAGAGCACTTGCTTTCTCCGTCCATGGTGTCGACTGCCGTCAGTACGAACGCGAATCGGAGAAGAAATGTGAAGAACAACAGCGAATAGAAGAGCATCCGATATGAAACCCGCCTCGAACCAATCTTTACTTTGATAAACTCTTTGAAGCCTTTCCCCGGTAACAGTGATATGTGCTTCAAACTCGGTGATATGTAGAGCTGCATTTTGTCCCAGACACAAAAAAATATGCACACCAGAACAGAAGCCAAACGCATGTAAAAATGCTTCCTCAGGGCTTGTTATTTCATTTGGCAATCACCCAGAGAAGAACTGAGTTGAACTGCAAGAACAACCTTGTAAGAGTTATGCTGTAAATGGGAGGATTTGATGGTGTTTAAGGTAGCTATCCGTTACCTAACCTTGCTTGGCATTTGGGCTAGAGATGAGGTGAGCAGGGGGTTGTTAAAGAGAAAGAGACATGAGACTGAGAAGAGGCATGTCTTTGTTTTGTGGGTTTGTGTTGCCTTGAGCTTGAAGGAGGGAAGTTGAGGGAGAAGACAACATGAGGGAAAAAATTAAAAAATAAAAATAAAAAGTACGAGTTGGGTTGTTCGGTGTTTGCTTGGCTTTGCCTCCACATGAGGTTTTTTTCAGCATACAAAGAGTTTGAACTTGACAGAACAGGGCTTCTACATGGAAAATGACTCTCTCTCTCTCTCTCCTTCGCGTGAGTTGGGGCTTTCGGTTGTTGGAGTAAAAATACAGGAATGAGGAACTTTCACTTCCATTTCTCGAACAAATAAATGAAGGTTATACAGGACTCCAAAGGAATTAGTTTCGGTTCATCTGTGCTGCCTGTAAGGCTAAATTTGTCATTAAGAAGGACTAATCTTTCTAGTGTTAATTTTTTCCTCGGTGCAGGATCATTACTTATGGTTTACCACATTAAACGAAGAAAATAATGGTATATTATATGAGTGTGATCCTAATATAAGACTCATATTTTGATTTCATGAGGCAGCTCTAATTAAATTATTAGCATGGAAATAAGGTGCTTCTTCAAGCAAGAGGTAAGACAAGTACTAGTTCTTCAAGAGCTTGCCCGTCCACATTGGCATATTGGAACTTTGGGATGCAATATTAGTGGAAAAAAGATTTTTTTTGGCATATTGGGACTTTGGGATGCAAACATTAGTGGAAAAGATTAAGGTTAATCAATCTGTAATTTGGGTTTTTGTCTAGCCATTGGCCCAGTCTACCAACATGGGCTCTTTGCTGAGGGTAAATGGCTGGAGGATCACCCGGATAGGCTTTTTTTGGTCCTGGTTCGGGAGAGTCGAAACTGGAGACCAAGACATATGCCCCCCCCCCCCCCCCCCCTTTTCTCCTTTTGCCAAATGGCTGTTGCTCGTCTTTTCTGAAACGTAACGTATAGAATTTTCGGGAAAAAGTCAAAGTTTGATCATCGGGCTTCTGGAAAACCAAGAAATTAAAGAAGATAAGAGGATAATCTCTGGAGTGAGTGGGGGTGCAGGAGCTTATATAGCACATATGAACCAAACGGAAAAAGACAAACACTTCATGTGTTGCTTAAATCCCCGGGGAAGACATTAGAGCATTATCTAAGACCTTATAGCATGAGGCTAATGCAAATATGGTATTCAAAGATTAACAAGAACGTGTAGAAGGATTTAAATCCCCCTGGTTTTCAAGAACATGCATACAGTTACGTACTGCTATTTTCTCCCAGTTATGCTGTTTTTCATCAACAAATTTCCTTCGTTACGCTTAGAACAAATAAATAACTCCATGCAGTGCTTAGCTAAACGGAGAAAGACTCCAAGTGCTTAACTGGTGGGACCAAATATGACCCCAAAATTTAGCAATCGTGTTAGAGACACAATTGTCAGCTAGAGAAAGTGAAAGCAATAATTTTTTTTTTCTAAGCAAAAGAACCAAAGTATGTTACATCAAGGGGATCCAAAGGATCATCAACAGACGTGACATACAAAGGATCTGGCCGATGCTCAGCCCCCCAGGCGGTCTCTCGTGCCTCGGTCCAGCCTTTCTTTGCCAATGTGTGTAGGCCACGTGCGGCCTTGTGCCCTTGTGTCGCCTATACACGCGGCATTTTTGCTTCGTGATACCTCTAGTCGGTTCGTTTGGCTCGTTTCCTGCCTATGCCTCCTCCCCCGTTTGGGGGACAGATATGGCCGTTTTTATCTGATGGCTCTCCGTGCCGCCGCCGTTTTGTGCCGCCCAAAGCTGTCTCTTCTCCTCCTCACCCTTGTGCAGCCAATCTTTGCATGAAGATTACTTCAAAGGAGTCGGATCACTGCTTTGATCGCCCTTCTTCTAGTGGAAGCTGCCATCACCTTGAGCGGTGGTCGTGTTATATGTGTTGTGTCCCTGACCTTGTGTCCGATTTGTATTTGTATTGTGTACTGGCTCTTGTGGTCAGTTTGTGTTTGTATTGTTTGTGGACCCTTGTGGTTGGTTGGTTCTGGAGTTTGTTCTACTACCCTTGTGGTTGTAGGTGATTTCAGCTTTATAGTCCAGATTGGCTATTGGATCTTTGGATCCGATTTATTGTAAGGCCTTTAAGTCCGTTTAAATTTTTCGTTGGCCTTCATGTTATTTTTATGTTTTGTAATGATTGTATATTTCTCGGATTTTAATATATTGTTTCTATTGCTTAGGAAAAAAAACAGTTTGAAAGAAACCGTTTTATCCAATCTTCAAACTCATAGGACATGAACAGCATATTGACTTCCTTCCTGACAGCCCGTGGAAAAAACAACCCTCCTCACCCCCTTTCAGAGTACCACATTTTCAAGATTTTTTCCTTTTCCTGGTTCCTCCTCGTTCCTTAGTTATTCAAAGATTACGTTCATTGCATTCCCAATAAGCCATCAGTGCATTGATTTTTGGGGAAGGGAGTCTGCTTGCAACTGCTCTCCAAACACTCTTTCAATCTTCTTTGATATCTTCGCCCAGTCGGTTTCTTTTTTCCCCACAACTCTCCCTCCAGTGGTAAACTCAAAAAGGGTCCACCAAATTCACCTCAAAGAACTCCAAGAGGAAGCCTAGGTTTGACTGCCATTGAAAAGGAACATTATCCAAACGGATGAATTTCCCCAACTTGCATAAAACAAATAGACTTGCACTCATATGTTACTTCCATGCAACTCTGCCCGAATCCACAAACATGTAAAGTCCTTGTTTTTTCCCTACAAGCTGATTAAACAGATGACATGGGGAACAAATTCACAGACATGGTTAGGTCTGAAAAAAAATCACCCGAAGGTAAAGGGGCAAAATGGTTAAAACCTCCAGAGACTCGATGCAAGAATGGGAAGAAATCCAATAAAAGAATTATAGGCAGAAAGCATATACAAATCCAGCACATGAGAACTCTGAGCATTTTGTCTGAGAAAAATGCCAGGAGCGGTAGGAGAATAAAATTTAAATTAGTGAAATAAAGAAACAGTAGAGAGAGCCATTACAAGACGCTATTATTTACATATTAGCACTGATTATTTTCAAATATATCGTCGATTATTTACAAAGTCTTCGGTATAAAGTATCAACAATTCCGCATCACACTGTTCTCTAAATTTCCACCCATTTTATACACTGTTAATGAACACCACAGGAGAATGAAAGAATATCTGCACACCTGAGAACAAGGGAACATAGTGTAACCCAAACTACAGTGAGGGGAAATTGGTTCAAAGATGATTACAGAAAGGATGTACAATGATCAATATTTGTGATTGCATTACTTGAAACCATCCGAAAGCTTGGTAACTTAGGTTACAAACAAATGAAAAGTTCCCGAGACAATCATACCACCCCCATCTCATAGACAGCTAATAATGACTCCAAAAAACACACAGGATCAAGAGATCAAGGGATGTTTGAGTGTGGAAATTTTGGGTATTGGAGTTTGTGAAATATTATAAAGTAAAGATATTTTATGGGATTTGGTGAAAAAGTGAAGAGAGAGAAGATTTTTAATAAATATTATCATAATAAAAAATTGTGTGATGAATTTTTTAATATTAACCCCAAATAATTGGCCCTAATTATTTGGGGTTCAAACATGTGACCATCCAGACAAGCCTATCGAAAAGATCTAAAACGAGTCTATTTGCACTTCGATTGTATTCCTGCTGACTTTTTGTACTGTACTGATGTGCCAAGCTTAATGCTAATACAAGCTATCACTTTTCTCAGAGTAAAAAGAAAAAAGTAAGCTTTAGATTCAGACAGAAAGGACACCAAGTCCAACGATTAGCGTTGCCTCAGGCAATGCTAAGTATGCACTTAATGTGTCCCTATGTCCAGAGAGGTACACTACAACATAACACGGCAGGAACCCATTACATGAAGAAGTCCAGTTAAATTCAAGTACTGTGTAGAAAACAAGAGAAAGAGATCCCAAAAGAAAGAAGCGCCAGATTTTTATGACGTGTAATCTTGATTATGACAGTCTAACTACCAAGTTATTACAGAATCAAACTACCATGAGCTTTCCTCACGTGCCTCGATTACAGATTTTCAGTAACACCGAAATAAATAGCAGCAGTTTGGACATTCCAGGATATGTGATCTATCTTTTAATTAGAAATGGTGACCTGAAAGTCGAGCATAAAACACAGGTGTACAACAAAGTGTGCAAAATAGCATTCTTGAGCTAATGTTAGCCGATAGCATAAAACTTCAAGTTCGTATGTGTCAAGCAATAATAGCGAGTGCTTACTAATACTGCAATGCATTCCCGCTTCGATCAGTGTGATATTTTTAATAAATTACTTGCACAATCTCATCCAACAAACTATTTGAACTAAAAAAATATAATGAATGGGAAATAGCATACCTCTAATCAAACTCACCACCTTCATCTTCAGAATGATTCTCCATTTTCAGGCCTTCTTTCTTACTATATACAAACTTGAGTTGAGCATCCATTGTTAAGCTCTCTTTATTATTTACAACCTCAAGCTGAGTCTTTGTTTTTGGGCTTTCATCAGTATTTACAAAGCCCTTGGTATCTACTGGCATTCGAGGACCATCAGATTCAGTTTCTTCAACTTCATTTTGAAATTCTGCCGGCACAGCACCACTGTCGGTCATAGAGTTAAGAGAGCCAGAGCTGCTCCCACATGAAAACCTGCCGTTTGCAGACAACCCAGATCTCTGATGCTGAAGTTGGCCACTAACATTGCTGTCTAGAGCAGGGTTCCTATATGACAAGAGAAATGATACTTCATAACTAACGAAATGGTCCCTCTATTGTGCACAAATTTTTTTTTTTTTATAAGTCTATTGTGCACAAAAATAAAATACGCAAACAAGCAAAAGCACAAGAAATTACTGATGCACATTCATGCAAGATATAGCTTTTATTTGATTTATAAGCAGGGTCGATCACTGATCTCCCTAGTTGGTAATCAGCCTTATACCAACTGATGTTGGTGAAAACAGGGAATCAATCACCTAATCCAACCCCCTTTGGTGAGGTATATGCTCTCAGTTTCTGAGAAAAAGGTTAAAAGGCAGATTGATCACAATGCAAAAGAAGCAAGGGCAGTGGGTGGAGAGTGGAAGAACAGAGATTCAGTGGTAAGACCCACCTCAGGTGACTGAAGGAAGCAAATACACTAACGATTGACCAATGATGAACAGCAGAGGTGAAGAGTGAAGGAGTAGAGGATTCACAAGCACTCTGGAAGGCTCAACAAGAATGAGAAAGAGAGGGAGAGAGGGACTTACTAAAATTAACTTTATTTTTTCAAAAAGATATAAACAAATGTTAGCCAGGCTATTGTCAGATTATCCAGCCCCTCAACTCGAACCATTGAGGCTGGATACTGTGTCCCCCAACTCCCCCATCATAAATCCACCCATGTCCTAGTTGGTCAAGCAGGTATCGGTTGTTGGTTCGTTTTAAAAAACTTGATGATCAATACAATTGATAAGTTGCATGTCACCCATTTGCTCTTGAACCCACACATCTTTTACATGCAAGCTAAGGCTCCGTGGTACATGAAGCACACTTGTAATCAACAGATGATATGCTTTATCTAAGATATGCATTTTTCAAGTATGATAACATAAAGAATCAGGTACCCACATATCTCAAACATGATTGATCGTATATGAGCAACAGTTGCATCTAAGAAATAAGTTCAATAGATGGACTCAAACTTAATGCACCTTGTTGGTTGGATTTTGGGGATCGGAAGATAGTCAAAAACTGGAACCAGGCCTTTTGACCTTGCTTCAATCATGCGAGTTGGAACCCTTTCAACTTCAATTTCACCCCCAGATCCATTTTCTTCATTTTTGTCAGTGCCTTCCACTATCATCGTCTGGAAGTATATCTGGTAAGACAATATACAAGAACAGGGGACATGCCAAACGTCAAAGAAACTGTATCAATTATTGACATAAACAAACACACAACTTCATTTTCCTGGAGAACACATATACCTCTGGTTTCACCCACAACGGAGTCCGTGGTTGATGCATCTGCAGTTCAGCTTCTGATATATAGAAATGATGTTTCTCCTCAGGACTGACCTTTGCTTTCAAGAATGTGGACCCCACTTCAGGATAGATGATATTTCCCTTCTTCACTCCTTTAGAATATACTTTATTGGTATCTGAATTTCCATTCTCACCATATATGTCTATATTATCTTCTCTCTCTCTTCGATTATGTTTCTGACATATATTCCACTTCTGGATAGCCTCAATGACTAATCTTGCATCACATTCTGGAGGTGACTCAGGAGCAGTCCTTAATACAGACACAATAGCTGTAGGATCTACACAAATCGTGGTTCGCAATACATACTGTATCATAGAACCAGAAGGAGAAAAGACCAAAAGGTGATATTTTGCCTTCGAATTGTTGCAATCCATGTATGAAGTGTTGCCTCTACACTTGTGGAAAGAAGAAGCAATAGCCCCAGAAAGGGAACTCATCCTGCCTGTTTTAGCTGCTGCTGCACCACTTACAGTTCCTCTCCATCCATTACTCCCATTCCTTATCCTGCTAACAACAGAAAGTGTAACAGGAGGACCAGCTTCAGAAAGGCTCAGTTGATTAGGTGGCCAACGGACTGCTGGATTAGTCATAATGGCCAAACCACTATTTTTTATGGTAAAATTAGCATCAGCAGGCTGAAAGTTTACAGATCCTCCAAGAGGATTTATAGCAAACAGATGGCTTGTTCCCCTAGATGAGCTGATCATAATCCAGTTACTGTCATCACTGAAACTGATGTCCTGTATTACCTGCAAAATCACCCAAAAACAGATAAACAAAAAACATTTATGGCTTGTTCCCCAAGAAGGAACCTTGAAACAAGTATCCGATACATACTGCATTTGTGAAACCTCGTTGCAGCCTGTAAAGATGTACGTAAGATGCACCTGCATCAGATGCAGAGCAGCTTCCAGGGAGTTCAGGCATTATTTTAAAAACATTTATATTGTGCCCCTGGACCGAAGCAGTAACTAAAAGGGTACCACTTGGGTCAAAGCATAATGCTGAAATAGGGCTCTTATGCGCTCTGAACTGGGCAATAACAGCTTTGGAGACTACATCTCTGACAATGACCTGATAATCAAAAGTAAATCTATAAATTTTAGACATATATATATCAGGTCAAATAAGACAACAAATATCATACAGCTTTTACTGTGCAGAAGAATGCCTTCACCAAGCCAAAGAAGCAAAAGCAAAGCACAAGAATTCTAGTCAAAACTTGCAATCTTGCAATAAAGCATGAATGCCACAGAGCAGACATGTACATGTGGGTTCAGTAACAGTAAAAGCAAAGTTGAGAAAAGAATGTACCATTCCAACATTTTCTGCATCTGTTAAATGGATATTGACAGTTCCATTTCCTTTCCAGCCAGGATTCCCCGATTGCATTGAAGTATTATTATCAGGAAGAAGCTCGGAGCAGTACCTGGACAGCTTCTTATAACCCATGTCTCCTAGAGTCACAATCCCAGCAGCAAGTTGCTTGCTAGATTCTTTTGCATAGTGAGCCACTATGCTGCCATTTGAAGGAAAACCAGGAAAGCTTCCAGAAGACGTCAGATGTTGTCGACTGACACGCCCCGAATTTGAGAGTACAACAGGACTTCCACTATAAGCAAGCCATCGGGGGCCCACTGCAAGAGGACCATAACCTATGCCTCCAGAACCAGGACACGCCGTAACTATAGGATTTGTAAGAATGGTATATTCCCTCTCCAGTGTTGTTGCATCAAAGCAGTGTATCTGCAATTTATAACTCTTCATTTCACACATGGGTTAGGCAGAAGAAAAGGGTGATTGAAAATTACATAAGAAAAAATACCTGAGCTGCTTGAGAAACAGCAACAACTCGGGAACTGCATCTTACGGAGTAGAAAACAGATCTGAACTTTAACACATGAACATAAGATTGAGATATAAGGGAATAAAACCGAACAGCAGTAGGCGAAGAACTGCCATTCAAAGGTTCGTGGCCATTTGTGAAGCTCTCATTACTAGGAGTGGCTGAACCATCATGAATATTATTACCTAAAGAAACGGAACCATCAGCACAAACTACCAGCAAGGGGTGGCTGTCTGCAAACTTGCCTTGCAACCTCTTTGATGCTATTGGTTTTGGTAGCATTTGCAGAAATGAAACAGGGCCATCATGCCTGGAAACTAGGTCACGAACATTATCTGCATCCTCAACATCCCAAACCTGGAAACCAGACCGGTAAGCGAGTAGTAGAACTTGCCGAACAACATCTCCCTCACCCTCTAACTTGTCGAACCCGGCCCAGTTCACCTATATTTTTATGTGGAAGTACATGAAGTTATTTCCAATTGTAAAACTTATATGGAAGGAATCATTCATATCAAAGCTGCATGACTAACACCACCGAACCCAAATATGTAGACATATAGAGAAAGCTAACAAAGAAGAATATAAAGCAACATGACTAATCCACATTAACACAAGACAGGCACCAACAATATGATGTAAATATTGTCGACAATCAATGTGAAATTATGAAAGGACAAAACTTCCAAACAAATAGCTCTACATTATCTAAACATTTTTGCAACTAAAACAAGAAATGCAACAAAACTTATTTTAAACTCAATTACAGCGCAATAACACCTCAGCAACTCTCTTTATGCCCACCTAAGGCACATCTGATCTCACACAATTACACATTTAGGTGCAAATGCCTGAAATTACAAAACTACTTTCATAAGCATGTCAAATTATTTTTGTCCCAGCTATGTAAGCAATGTCTCCGATATTAGACTTTCTAATCGTCTTTCCTTGGATTTTTTTTTTATAAGGAAAGCTTTATTAAAAACACCAAAATTGGTAACAATACAAAAAGCTATACTGAGAATCTACTCCATACAAGCTACAAAACTCAAAGAAATTAGGAAAATCAGAAAAAGGAAAGCCCAAAACAGCATTTGCCCAAAGAAAAAGTGAACTCAACAACATCCCCCTCAGCCCTTCTAAAGACAAAACGGAGTTCTCAAAACATCTCGCATTCTGCTCCCTCCAAATACACAACGGAATCATCCTCCACACCCTCGAAGCAAGAGGGTTGTTGAACTTCCTCTTCCAACAAAACAACACCTCGATCACCCTAGACGGCATTACCCAACAATAATTTGTAACTTTAAGCACATGAACCCATAAATCCCTCACAACATCACAATGTAACAATAAATGATCCACGGATTCCCCATTACACCTACAAAGGTAGCACCAATCAAGAAGACAAAGACCCCTTCTCCTCAAATTGACAAAGACCCTTTCCCTAGATTTATGATAACATGATAGAAGTTTGCCATCCACAGCAGTTCTGTATAAAATTATCTTTCCAAAAGGAAGAATATTAATTACATCCTTTTATACTTCATACCAACTCCAGAACTTCCTGACCAATTTTACTCTGTAGAAGTCGACGTATATAATTGCACTTAACTTCTAGCTAGGCAGCAACTCTTGAGCACCTGTCTTGATTAAAAGGCTCATTTGGTATGAAAGTTAATTTTTAAGAACATAACTCAATTCAAAGGAAAATAATTAAGCTGATTAAAGTTCAAGTGACTGCTGTCCAAACTAACAGGAATAATTTCCCAATATTAGGTAATGATGAATGTTACTGTACAGAAAAATGCTTCCAACACATCAGTGCTGCATAATAAGAAGAAAATTAACACTCAATGTCATTATTGATTAGATTACCTAATTCACTAAACCAAATGGAGCCCACAAAATGACTATCACTTAATAAACAAAAATGGGGTACAAAACATTTAGCTTAAACTCACAACTAATTTACTCAATACATGACCACAGTTTTATCCATTAAGGAATTTACAATTTATCTTGCTATTTAAACAATCTTTAATATCATCAAAACAGAAGCTTCAAAGGCAAGCACAAGGGCAACCATCAACCCAATGCAGACAATAATGAGCAACAAATGCATATTGACAACCTCACCAATTAACGAACCACCTAAGACCTCTTCCCCCCCCCCCTTCTCTACCATGGAACGGTTCCAACAATGCCAAGGGAAAGCACGGTGGCGATCATTGTTAGGGTAACTCCTTACACTTATACAGGTACAAGTTGGCAGGTCAACCGGCAAAAGCTACATCCATCCAACTCAATGCAACTAAACAACACAACCCTCATAAAGACCTAAGAAACTACTTAGATGATGTAAAATGTAAATCCGTAGAGTGAGAACACACGACATGAGCTCACACAACCGACAAAAATCCTAAATGATAAGCTGACAACCCGTCCTCGACTATCAAGAAAAAACACGCTATCAACCATTAAACCATACTGTTAGTGATTCCTATACTATCCAACCATTAAAGAAGAGTGCCAAGTAAAAGGTCAGAAAGTACATATCTTAATTACAGTTAACTCCAAAAAAATTCAACTTTTAAGTTTGTCAAAGACATGGAAAGCTTCACACACATGCCACACAATCCAATCTACCAAGTTAGGTCAACAAAGAATCATATCTTCATGCTACAAACAATCATACACAATAACTTCAACCTCAAGCAACAACCTTCCAACAACCCTTTACAACTGTACCTTTTCACAATTTTTTTTATAAGTAACTTTTCCCTTTCACAATTAGTTATATAGACCCATCAGAATAAAGCAATCGCCTTGGGAGATAGAACTAGCTCATAACAAACATTTTCTTTCCACGGCACAAACACCTTGTATTCCAACATTCAAAGCTTTGCATGAAAATTCCACGTGGAAAATACCCATAAATTGAAAAGCGAGCTACCAAGATTCTCTACCACTATTCTATTCTATTAGCATACTAAACTAGACCTTGCATTTAATTAATGGCTCCCCAATTAGGAAGTTTAGGTATTTTCTTTCCACAGGGGGCAATAAGCAACCAAACCATCCCAAACATAGAAACACTCATTGCACATACAGGACAAATGAATTATCACATCATAGATTTTCACACCCTCAAGAACTCCACTTTTACACAACAAATTCCAATTGGGAAAAGCTAAAAGTTAGGGATATTTCTTAAATTGACTGCACTTATACGAAAGTCAGCAAACCCAGTAAGCCTCGCACCTGATCATGATTGCCACCATCATCCCTATCCACAATTGATGATGCCACCGAGGCCGCGGACCGCGCAACTGTTGATGCTCCCGATGACACGATTCTCAGGTAGCTGGAAATGGCGCGAAACGAGCTCGGAATAAAGCCACTGGGCCGCCCTGACCTTGGCACACCACCCTGCTGTTGTTTCTGGCCATGATTCCTCATTCCAAGAACCAGAGAGAGAAAAATAGACAATACCCAGAAGAGCAGAATCGCCGATTCTCCGATATCACCCTCAATCATACCCCGGGCTGTTTCTATTTTATCTTATAAGCCAAACCCAGTAAACATAGAAACAATCCCAATTCGTGACCTCAGGTTACAATTGTCTCCATTTCCACCTTTTGCCTCAGACAAAAGCATTCAATCAAAATCCAGAAACATCCAAAAAGGCACACCGCACACAACCTACACCCACAAATGAATACAAAAATCGCTTCGATTTCTCGTGGCGTTTGCACCTCCAATCTTCTATTACAAGAGCAACGGAAACGTTCAAAGTGCTTTGAGCAAACGAAGTTCCAAGGATTTCACTTCAATACGCAGTAACCCAAAACCAAAGCAGCATAAAAATAAAAATAAAAATAATAAAAACTAAAGCTTAATGGTTTTTTGCCGAATAGCAGCAAGAGAATACTAAACAAAACTCGTCCAAAAATAAAGAAAGAATTTTTGCTTGAATTACGAAAGGTTTTCAAACAAAACAAAAAAAAAGATTTCGAAATCAATTATGGCACAGGATTGAGGGAGAGATGTTTAGGATTTTGGGAGGGAAAACCGCCGAGAAATAGCCAGAGAACCGGACGAGATCGGAGGGGAGAGACGGAGAGCTATATGAGAGAGAGAAAAGGGAGGGAATTGGATAATGAAAGAGCGAACATAGAAATAATAATGAGTGGGAAAATCTAGTTGTTTCTCCGTTTACGTCTCTGTGTAATACAAGCTCTCTCTCTCTCTCTTGTTTTCCTTTTTCTTTTTCCTACAAAGTTTTTTTGCCTTAGGAATTGGGGCTCGACGTCGTAGTTGAACCTCGGAAAAAAACAACCTCAAAAAACCACCAGCGCACGTCTTGTCCCCGTCCGTCCCACCGTTGTCAAACAGTTTTCACTTGCTTTCACCGTCTCTGCACACATCCACAAATCAGAAACCAAACCTCGTTTGACAGAACACCCACAATATCACAAAAACGCAACGTTTTATCCAGAACACGTTTAGGAGCATGCTTAAAACATCAGAACGCTGCTTAGAAAAGAAAAAAAAAACATCAGAACGCTGTAATTTCGGATGTGTAAAAAAAAAAGGTAGTATCCTATTCAGATGTCAAAAATTCAAATCTTTTTGGATACTCGTCAATATTAATATAATTGGTGTTGATATCAAGGGTAAAATATATATAATTATATAATTATAATTATTTAAAAACTAAATATTATATCAAGGGTATGTTTGAGGGTTAAAATTTTGGGTATTGGAGTTTGAGAAATATTATAAAGTAAATATATGTTATGGGAGTTGATGAAAAAGTGAAGAGAGAAAATTTTTAATAAATATTATAATAATAAAAAATTATGTGATGAATTTTTATGATTAAACCTAAATTTTTTGGCCAAAATTTTTTAGGCTCAAACGTACCCCAAGTTTGTTGGAGTAGAGATTGATTTTTATTTTGAGTTCCTAAAAAAGTACAGGGATTGATAATTCGATAAATATTTTTTTAATGAAAAGTGTTTAAGAGTTTGTAAACAAATGTGAAGAGAATATTTAATTTAATAAATTTATAAATTTTATTACTTATAATTTAGAGATTTTGTTATTTTAGTATTAAAATTTTCATATTTAAATAAATAAAAATTGAAAGGTCACAAATATTTGTGTCGCCACCGTGGGCGTAGCAGGGAGTTCGGGTTTTCTCACTCGCCGTTTTACGCGAGTTGATCAGGAGGCGTCCGCGTTTCTTGTAGAGTTGACAAATTTGTGTTGAAAATAACGATCGAACGGTTGTAACCCTTGGGAAGCATATTTGGTAGGAGAATCGCATGGACTTGGTGTACGACTCGCAGCTTAAGCCAAGCAGAAGATATATGTAACACGTCGATTCCGAGACTTTGTCAGATTCTTTTGACGTACAAGTCATTAAATTATGGACTCCCTTGCAATTTAACGCAATTGGAAATCATAACGTAAAAGGTTTTATATATTATTCTCTAACTTAATGCAGTTCTATCAAACCTCGTATAATTATTAATTTATTTATTTTTATTCGTTTTGTGTGAATATAGATATGTGTAGGCATTTGTTGTCCGAATAATTGGCATCCAAATAATTAGAATTAATATTAAATAATATTTCTTTTTTAATAAATAATTCTTTATTCTTATAATATTTATTTAAATTTTCTCTCTCCAATTTTTCACAATTCTCAAAAAATATTTATAGTTTTTCATAGATCCCAACACCCAACATTTTCACAACTCCAAAATTTTCACAAACAAACACCGCCCTAAGAGAGAATAGAATAAAAAAAAAGTGGATAATTATTATGTATGCCTTGTGATAAAATAAATAAATAAATAAGGGACTTAAAACAAAGGATATAGTTGATAAAAATTTGATAACTGTGCATTGAAACATAATGGAGAGAGGAGAGATAGAGATTTAAATGATTCGGTCTAGAAGGCCTACATCAATTGTAAAAATCCGACTATGTTTGTATTATAAATTCATACATATTATCAATACAAAACATAACATGAGAAAAGTTTTGAGTGGATTTTTATGTGAATTTCCAAAAATAAATATTTGAACGAAGCTATTTTCCATACTCATTTTAGTATCCCTTTTATAAAAGTATAATATGTACTATGGAGAACGCTATAAAAGTATGTTCGGTCTGTTTCTTTGCTGTTTTGACATCACTTTTAAGTCTGAGTGTAGAAATTTTGGGTATTAGGATTTGTGAAATATTATAAAGTAAGATATTTTATTAGAGTTTGTGAAAAAGTGAAGAGAGAGAAGATTTTTAATAAATATTATAATAAAAAAATCATTTGATGAATTTTTTAATATTAACCCCAAATAGGGCTCAGACATCACTGTGTTTCCTTTTCTTCAATTTCTTTTCATTTCCTTTTACAACGCTGTTAATGTCGTTGGAAATTGGAAGCGGCAAAAGTGTACCAGAAGGGAAAAAAAAAAAAAAAAGACAAGCCCATACTGAGGAAATTTTAAGGTATTCAGAGTTTAAGAAATTATTTGCAATTTGGTCTGAAATAAAAGTATAAAGAAGATGGTAAATGAGTATCGAGGTTTTTCTATAGTATACTTTTATTTGTTTTTTTCTTTCATTTCATTGCAAGGATAGTCTCATGTTATATATGTTAGGATTAGCTAGATATAAATATTTCTTCCTTATGATTTACCCTTTTTTATTAGTTTTTGAATTTAAAATCTATTAAATTATTCATTTGAGTTTAACATTTATCAAGAAGTAGTTTTCTGACACCCTCTACTAATTTGATGAGTTAAATTTAATTTTAAATATATAGACTAAATAGATAAAATGATAAATCACATGAACTAATTTTGGATTTATCTCTAACAAATAATAATAAGCTTGCGGGGCATGTAGGGTTGTTCAAAGCCATCGATACTCATCGGTGGTACCGCCTCCCAACAGTTACAAAGATTGTGCCCCTATTTGTTGGGAGTCAGTAGGGCTGCATAGAACCGGACCGCAAAATCAGACCGGACAAAACTGGATTTGTGGTATTAGTGGCCAAATTTGGTCCAGCTCGGACCTCATTTAAATATTTATTAATTTAAATAATAAATAATTTTTACAACTTACATATATCTTCTGACGTCCCCCTAGTCCCCCTAGTCCCTTGAGTCCCTTCTAGCTTTTCCCTTCGAAAATTAAGTCCTCACTTTCCTCTTATATACAAAAATAAAATAAAAAAAACTTAGGAAATAATAATAATAATAAACTAAAGAAAAAAATAAACCGATCTAGACCGCTTTAGACCGGTCCGATCCTTCATTTTAGTTACAACCGAAAATTTGATTAAAAAATAAGACCGAATTTATTGTTGTACAACCCTGAGAGAGTGATTCAAGCAATGACAGTGGAACCGCCTAAAAAAAAAAAGAGGCCACAGGTCGGAGGGGGAGGGGGAAGGGGAGAGGGGCTCAAATCGGGAGCTCTTGTAAGTGTCTTCCTTCTCTTTGGTCTGCAACTCTTTCTCTTTTTCTCTCTTTTAAAAGGCAGTCTAACACGGGATTTGTGCTGAGCATACTCACACGGGATAAAATTAATTAGAATAAAGCTAATTGAATTAGTGACCGCCCTCGACGTGCAAAGTGCCTCTAAAGAATTCTAAGAAAAGAATATCCACCTTGGATGCCAACCACATGCAACAAACAGACACAAGAAGATAAGAATTAAATAAAAAGAATTTAGCAATTTAGTCCTTAGGTTTTACACGCTTTTACTTTTTAGTCATTGAATTTAATTCTTTCAAATTTTAATCCTTAAGTTTATATTTTTTGATGAAATATATGTCGTCCACATGCTTAACGGACCTTTTTGACAAGTTAGCAAATTTGAAGCGGTCGAGTGGATATATGTTTTGAACGTGAGCGGTCAACCGGTACATGTACCGGTCGATCGGTAAAATTTGCTGACGTGTCAGAGAGCTCCGTTAAGCATATGGACGACAGATTGACAAAATGACCATTTCGTCAAAAAATATAAACCTAAGGACTAAAATTTGAAAAAAAAATTAAACACAAGGACTAAAAAATAAAAGCGTGTAAAATCTAAGGACTAAATTGCTAAATTCCCTTAAATAAAATTCATGACCTTTGAGATTTGTAGTATTCCGAATTTAAATTTTTGTTTTCCTGAGAAGATGCCCATATGAATGTTACAAGGCTAGAGATTACTGAACTAGATAAAAAAAAAGTCCATTTAAAATTTAAAAATGTTGTGTTAAACAAATTTAGCACTTCTGTATACTCTAATTAAATTATAGACCCGACCACAAAATATTACAAAAATTCCTCAATGGATATTCAAAACCAAAAACTAATTAAACTGACTAAGAAGGTTGTTTGGTTAATGTGTTTTGTTAGGATTTTTTGTGTTTTGAGAATTTTTAGGTGATGTTAACTTTATTGGTACGTGTGTTGTAGTTATTTTTATGTGCTGTTAAAAATGATGTTTGATTGTAAAATATTTTGTATTACGAGAATTCAAAAAAAAATCATGAGAATATTTTATAACCGAAAGTCCTTATATATATTGCCTAAAAGTTTGGCAAAGTATATATACGAAGGTTTGCAACATTTACGGAATGGAAGATGGATAAGGAACTTTTCTGTCAACTCATTTCGTCAAAAAGAGAAACATGTATATATTTTGTCGGCGAAGCATTTGAAACGTTTTCACGTAAATATTGGTTATTAATTATTTTACGTAAAACTTGCTATATATTATTATTATTGGCAACTTATTTAGACTTTTTGTTGTTTCTGTACTCTTTTCCATTTTCTGGAATGTTTTGAAGAGTTTGGTATTTGTGGTTTATTTTTTTTTTTTTTTTCTCCTCAAGTTTAGACTTTTATAATGTATTAATAAATGCCATGATTTCCAGACTGAGTCGTGCCATTTCAACCTTCTTGGCATTTTTCCAAGTCTCTCTTTCAGTCTAGTTTACTTGGTTTAATTAACGATAGAGTTAGTATTATTTTTAACAAGTTAATTTATATTTAGATATAACTTTAAACTAATTTATTTTTTAAATATATAGATCCTTTTATTTAGCGTCTATTAAAAGTTTACTTACTAATAATGACAGATCGGGATAGACTATTAAATCCAAAAATAGATATTTCTATCTCCATTGATTTTGTCAATCTTCCATTAAATTTCTAATTTGTAGCGGTAATATGTATATTTATGTAATACTATGCTAAGTTTCTAAAACTTAGGTTGTGTTTGCGTATTAAAATTTTGGGATGTTAAAATTTTAGGGTATTGAATTTTGTGAAAAGGTGAAGAGAAAGGTGATTTTTAATATTTATTATAGTGAAAAGTAATGATGTGATGGGAAAAAAATATTATATTGTAATTTTTTATTGTGTTAAAATTTTAGGAGGTGTAAATTTTTTGTTAACAAACATAGCCTTAGTTTGATCTTTAATATCATAAAATGGGTAATTATATTTCGATTCGGTACGAGAATGGTTTGGAGCTACAGTTACGTACTTTTATCAAGCCCAGGTTGAAAGAAAGCAATGATTAATCAGCTTCGCTTTCAGAAATAACATAGTGCATATAATCTCTTTATCCCATCAAATCATTTTTTTCATTTTAAAAAATATAAAAAATTCATTCAAATTATTTCTTCACTTTTTCACCATTTCCAATACTTTAAAATTTTAATTTCTCTAAAATTTTAACATTCAAACACAACCTTAACTGTACATCATTAAAGTTAAAAGGGGATTAGAGGATGGAAGCTGAGTGTCTGACGAGCATTCGCAGTGGGCCAAACAACCACGGGTATGTTTGTTTCCCCAACATTTTGGGACATAACAATTTCTAGTAAAACAAACACACTCCAACATTTTCAACTTTTACACATACTCACTTTATCTTTCACACACTCTAATAAATCTCAATAAAGTAATGATTTTCAAAATTTCGAGAGTATTCTGCAGCATTTTAGCAAACAAACATACCCCATATTGGATTCTCCAAAAGCACCTGTTAAATATCCCTCACTCTTTGTCGGCAGTTTTTGGTATATTCTAAAATTTTATTTAATAAAATTAATTATAAAATAATCATACTTTCTTTATCAAATTATATTCATTCACTATAATAAATATAAAAAAAAAATCATTCAAATCATCTCCTTTCATTTTTTCACCCACTTTCATATTCTAAAATTTTATCACGCCACATTAGAAAATAAGCTTCACCAATCCTTTATAACTAATTTTTCAAATTAGATGATTAAATTAAAAAAATCAAGAGACAATCCTAAAATAGCATTTAAAGCTAATTTGTGTGAAGTTTTCAGACTTCATAGCACTTGTTTTGCCTCTCTCCAAATAATGTCTTATAAAAATTGTAAATATTTTAAATTAAGTTTGTAAATTTTAAAATATATATATATAATTTGACCTGTCTTAATTTTTTGAATGCAAATATAAATAACTCAAAATTTTAGTAATAAAATAATACAAAATTCAAAAAGCATCTCTTCACTTTTTAATCACTAAGTAAAGTTATAATTTTAACTTCATTTTTTATCAAAAAAATACAATAAAACTCTCATCTATCTCAATTTTCACAATATTCCTAATTTTTTAAAAATTTAATAAGACTTTAATACAAAAAATTAATTTCTTAACATGATGTTAAAAAAAATTATAAGACTTTAACAGGATGTTATTAGAAATATCAAAAAATTTACCGAGCTAAATTTTGCACGTAGCACTCCAAGTCATTTTTTTTTTACCTTGAATTGAAAAATATTATTCTCTTTTTGGTTGTTCCAGTATTAACACAAAGGTTATAGGACTCAAGAAGAAAATAGTTCAAAGAAATAACCTAACAAAAAACAAAAGACGACTTCCCGAGGCCTCGGTCAGATACATGAAAGAAGCCATCCAAGCCGAGGCGAACTCAGCCGAGCGCCGCAACTCCTCCAGAAGCAGGAAACTTGTCGCGTATGCATTACAATCGCCAGAGCGCGAGTCGATGTCCTTCTAGTTTCCGTGCGAGTCCCGTCCTTTGGAAGGATTGCGTCAGCTAAGTTAATAGACGTCGTCGGCGGTGTCCGCTAGATACACTTGCCATTTCTTTTTTCCTTTTTTTTAGATACACTTGTCATTTCGCCAAACCTCCACGTACGCTCACGTGTCAGTAGATTACAGGCTCGGACGAAATTATGAATCCAATCCACATGTCTAATCGCAAATAGACCGAAAAAGAGAGAGGAATAAGCTATAAAAGTATATATATTTATGTTTCATTATTTTTGCAATGTGCGTACACGTAGTGGGTGTCTAATCCAACTTTTAAGGGCAAAGAGTACCAATTATTTTCTCTTTTCTTTATGTATTAGGTAAATTTTTGTGGGCTGCGTTATAGCATGATTTGTAATAATTTGGTCATGGGAATATAGAGACGGCTAAAATTTGGCATCAAATCACGGGAAACTTTTTTTAATAAATTGGCCAAAGTTTAATGGGGGCATACAGAACACATTATGGGCTTAGTTCAATGTATATTCTCTACCTTTCAATATGTAATATATAGGGCGTCAACCAAACTTGGATCGCTGAAAAATAAGGATAGACAATTGCGCCAAGAGGTCTCAACACCGATTGGATTGATGATAGTCGGCTTCAATAGGTCCCAATGTACTCAAATCAGAACGAAAAATAAAAAAGATGATGAGAAAGAAGAACAAAAAAACATAACCAAACTTGAAGAACAAACAGAGCTCAAAACTCAGAGTAACCATCCACCATCAACCGCCAGCAACAACCAACAACCACCAAAACTCAGAGCAACCATCCACAATCAACCACCAAGAGAGAGAGGGGGGAAATTTGTAAATCTGGTAAAAAACGAGCCAATATCAAATTCTCGTCTTTGATAATTTTCAAATCTGTAAAATTGTACGAGAGAGAGAGAGAGATGTTAGCGGCGGGGGTGTGGGGGCAGTGGAGGGTGGCTAGGGCTTCAGCTTTGAGGAAAGGGGTGGGTGTGAAGCCTGAAGGAGGGGCTTACTATTAAAAATAAAAAATATATGAAATCCCAATACTACCCTTGGTTTGGTGCGGTTCAGTCCATTGGGTATCCAGAATTGTGGGCTGAATCGACCCAATCGATTATGGGAAAAACATGGTTGACCGCCAAACGAAATCGGCCCCAAACCGGCCAGTCCAGTCGATTTCGTGCTAGTTTGGGTCGGTCCGGTCGATTTTGGTCCACTCCTAAACATCTCTAATATATACACTTTATAATGTGCAAAATGTGGACCATATTATTGTTTATTAGTGCCTGGCCAAAAAGAATCGGGGCAGAATGATCACAAATGTGCTATACATTTTTCCTGTGCCAAAATATAGTGAAAAGGTATTTTGCACGAGTGGGCTGGGCCTTCAGCCCATCAAAACCCAATTAGTTGGCCCGGGTCCTGAAGCGCTTCCTCAGAGTATCTCTGTTTGGGCTTCCGTCCGAGACCGAGATGCAACCGTTTTGGGTTGGGTCTTCCTTGGTATAGAAAAAGCTGACCTACTGAGTTGCCAGATCGAATTGGGTGAACTCCTTCGTAAATCTTCGAGTAAGCACGCTGTTTCCAACCCAATTAAAAAAATCATCTTTGGAACACAAATCCCAAAGCACCCCTTTTCTTTTTTGCCGCAACAGTCGTTTCCCAAAAAAAAAAACTTTTGCCTTTGCTTGTGTAAACATTCAATGAAATTTTGAAGAGATTAAAATTTTAAGGTATTAGATTTAATGAAAAAGTGAAGAGAGTGTTAATTTTTAATATTTATTATAATGAAAAATAATTATATAATGAGAAGAAAGATTATATTGTAATTTTTTATTGTATTAAAATTTTAAGAAGTGTAAAATTTTACACTTCAAACGCACCCGAATCCGAAAGCGTGGGGTGACGTGTTGGACTAACCCCACAATCACATGCCACCCCAAAGTTACAATAACTTGCAAGTTTCTTTGTCCCCTTTTTTTTCCAATAACCTTAGAAGTTCCCATCTGTGTTATCATTTTATTTTTCCCAATTTCCCTTTCAAACTAAGAGTTAGAACCTTTAACAATATCAAATCCACACACACATGGATAACTTCTCCTAGCCATTATTTTTGGATAATTTTACTAATAACAAACACAATTTATAAAAAATAAGATAAATACATTTTCCCTCATAAGAGATTGCATCCTCTGATTGCAGTTATTTTTTTTAAATAAAATAAAAATAATGTCATTGATCTACTTTATATGTATTGAATATATTGTTGTCAATTTATTCAATTCTTCGTAATATTATTGTCAAACGAAAGGTGCAAAATGTCTAATCTTAGTAGTTGAAGGATCCAATGTGCCAAAGATATGATTGAGGAGTGAAAAATGTACTTTAAAAAAAAAAAAAGAATTTTGAAATAAAAAAAGAAAAAATAATATAGAAAAATCATACATGTTAGCATGTTGTATGTGCTTGCTATCTTTATTTAAAAAAAATCAATAAAAATCTCATATACCTTATTTTGAATACCCAATTTCATGTGGTCCCACGATAATTAAACTTGTCGTGTGCCCCATTCTCATCTAGAACCAACCAAAAGAGAGAATTCTATAAAAGAAAGGTTTGGCACTTGTAAGCTTGGGTCTGGCAAATTTTTGATTGCAGCCTCGCTGGCTTAACCTTAAAACCAACTACTTTTCCCGAACACGAAGGCACACCGACAAATCCACCCCTCCCTGACGCACCCCCTAGATCCAATGCATTTCCCCTGACCCTCTTCCCACGTGCCACACGTACGAACTTCTCTCCCGCTCGTGCTACATAGTACATACTATTTCCACCAGCCCCGAGTCCCTGACTGTTTTTTCAGATTCTCACCTGGAGATTCCATTCTCATAATAATAGCCAACTCAGACCTCTCAATGCTCCCCCCGTCCCGAAGCCAAACCTGATTAGAGCTTCCGCGCATTTACGATCAGATCCACGAGAGGCTCCGGCCTATTTCCGGACCTTCCTCTAAGCTTCTTGAAGGAGAATAATAATGGAGTCATTTCTGGGCCTGGCGCTGGAGTACACGCTTAAGTACTGGTTGAAATCGTTCTCTAGAGAGCAGTTCAAGTTTCAGGGGGGGACAGCACAGCTGTCCAATTTGGGTAAATCCCGCAGTTGCTATGCTTAATTTGGACAGAGTTGGGAATTTTTTCATTTCATTAGTGTTGATTGTGGGATTCTGGTCTGAAATTTATGGCAGATATAGATGGTGACGCTTTGCATTCGAGCGTCGGATTTCCACCGGCGCTTAGTGTGACTACGGCGAAGGTCGGCAAATTGGAGATACTGGTTGGTAACTAATGGCCTTATTTTGTTTTTAATTTCTGGACGATAAAAGAATAATTGTGAAGAATCGCTAGAAAGAAAGGGTGCTGAATCTGAAATTATAACTCAAACTTAAGTTCCAGGTTTAATTCTGTTCATTTTTCGATCTTTAACAAGAAGAAAAAAAGAACTTTGTATGTTGAATTTGTCGGTATACTAATAATTATTCAGTGAGTCTAAGTGGATAGCTTAGGTTTCCACTAGTTTCCTGCAACTAGGCTCGATTTTTCTCTGTTTCATTGCTTATTTTCGTTGGATTTTTGTGGATTGCTGTTTTATGATTGGGTGCACTTTTGTGTCTTTTGTAGCTACCATCGATAGGTAATGTCCAGGTAGAGCCGATTGTTGTGCAAATAGATAAGCTTGATTTAGTTCTAGAGGAGAATTCTGACGTGGATGCATCTAGAAGTCCGAGCAGGTATTGTTACTTGCTTACTATTATGTTTTACTTTTGGAGTCGTTCTTTTCCAGAAGACTAATGCTTGCGCTGTTGGTTAAAACTTTTGGTTCTCTTTCATCACAGTACCACGCCATCTCCAAGCTCTGGGAAGGGAAGTGGTTATGGATTTGCTGATAAGGTGCGTTTCTACTTCAGCTAAAGTTAAATTTACTGATTTGGTACTTAAGTTTCTATATTCAGTGTACGGATGGAATTGGGCAGAAATTTTCAAACTTGAGACCTATCCTCAGCCCAGCCAGCACTTTGTGAGTTGAGCCAAGTTGGAAGGGCGACTCAGATTGCTTTATTCTTCTTCCTTGGGCCTGTATCATGCTCCCATTCTCCCAACTGCCCATTTTGGCTTCCAAATAGTCAGTGTCTCTAAAGAGATCTAGATCTTCCTTTTCATCTTCTACCTATTTACATTGTCCCCTTCTCCTTGTACTTTCAACTCATATTGACTTATGCATTTCAAATGATAAAGATCACTAGTGCAGAGAACTTGATTTGAGGATTCATCCCCATTAGGGTGCCGGCAGGTTTTATGCTGGTTGCCAGGCTGCCACCATTCGCCCTTGCGTGGGGTTGTTACCACTTACATGCACAAATGCAATCATTGAATCTGAAAGACAATTCTCCTTATATGATTATCAGATTGCAGATGGAATGACTGTAGAGATTCGCACTGTCAATATTCTACTTGAAACTCGTGGTTGTGCTCAAGGCCAAGGAGGGGCAGCTTGGTAATTTTTTGTTGCCTTTATCTATCTTTTGTGTATGTGAATTTGGCACAGATCATTTACATGTGGACTTTGATTGATTGTAGCGTTTTCTGAATATATGATTTACCATATCACGGTAAGTCGCAGTTAAACTTAGAACAAAATTTGAAATATCGTCAATTCTGATTTCCTGCTTTACATTATGCTGTTGACGTCTATATGTGTTATTTTCATTGAATTGTAGATTACTATTGTGCAACATTTTAAGTCATAGTCCATGTTGAAGCAACATTGTGTTTGTGGCTATGAAATTCAGTTCAAGTTCCTGATTCGCATTGTTCCGTATGAAATGCTTGAGACCTATGATATTTATGACCCTTTGCCTCCTATGTGTAACAGTACTCATCAGTGTTCTTAAAAGAACAATTTCTTTGTTTCTGCGCTTGCTAGTTATAGCTTGAAGGAGAACATGCTGACAATCGAACAACAACATCATTCTGAATGTTTAATGTGTCAGGAAATGATCGCCCATTTAAAATCCTAACTGTGGCTCTTTCCCTGAGTTAGCCATTCTCTGATGTCCATCTATTTTACACCATCCCCAGGGCACCACCTATGGCATCTATCACTATACGCAACCTCTTGCTATATACCACAGATGAAAATTGGCAGGTGATTGCTGGTTGTGCTTATGAGATAGATTGTTAACTACTTTCTTTTGTATGAAAGCTAATTTAACAACTTTTTCCTAACAGGTTGTAAATCTCAAGGAAGCACGGGATTTCTCCAGTAACAAAAAGTACATATATGTGTTCAAAGTAAATATGCTGAATTTCAATAGTGTCAATATTATGCATATATAACTGCGTGTTGGGTGGCTTTTTTTTCCGGGGGCAGCTGTCCTTTGCTGGAGGGCTGGGCCTTGCGGGGTTCTGAGGAGTGAGGGATTTCCTTCTTCCTCTGCTTGAATTGCTCTGCTGTATCATTATTTACTTTTTTGTGATAAGATGTGTCCTGCAGAAGTGCATCTTTTGCATTTATTCCAATAGTCTCGTATATCAAAGATGTTAAAGGCTCATGTTTATATCACTATCTAACAGTGCTAAAATCATTACCAGAAACTTGAATGGGAATCTTTGTCTATTGATCTCCTGCCTCATCCTGATATGTTCATGGATGCCGAAGTAGCCTGCACTTGTGAGGGAGCAAACCAGAGAGATGATGACGGGGCAAAACGTGTTTTCTTTGGTGGAGAGCGCTTTATTGAAGGGATATCTGGACAAGCATATGTAATTCAAATTATCTATATCTGAGCCAACCAATGCTACAATTCCAGAATTCTTTTTTGTTCCATATTACTGATTATGGCATAACATTTCGATGACCAGATCACGGTGCAGAGGACTGAACTAAACAGTCCACTTGGGTTTGAGGTCCAGTTACATATTACAGAAGCTGTTTGTCCTGCACTGAGCGAACCAGGTAAAGATAATTAGGTTTCTTTTTGGTTGAGTGTTGGAATAAATAGCATGTCAATATCGCATTGTGTGAACAGGATTGCGTGCCCTTCTGCGCTTTTTCACGGGATTATATGTGTGTTTAAATAGAGATGTCAACCCAAGTGCTCAACAGGTTTTTCTTGCCTTAGTTGTTATTCTTCAATAAAGTCTCATTTTGCTGACCTGTCATGTACCAATTAGTCAAGTTTTTTCTCTCTCCCATGGAATCCTGGCAGCGATCTACTGATGCAGCAGGGCGCTCTCTAGTCTCAATCGTCGTGGACCATATATTTCTAGGCATTAAAGATGCTGGTTCGTTTTTTCAATTGTCATTATCCATATAATGTGCTCCTAGAACATTTATGTTCGAATGTATGTATACATATAGTTATTAATTTGCTTTCTTGCAATCTTAACTGTATTTCCCTTTTGCTTTCTAGCCGACTCTGAAAGGTTTTCCCACATGTGTACAAGAATTTCCCTTGTTATTTACAAGACATAATCATTTTTATTATTTTAACTGAAGGAGTTCTTTTCCTTGTTCTTTGGCCTGCAGAATTCCAGCTTGAACTTTTGATGCAGTCGCTCTTGTTTTCACGGGTATCTAATGATTAAATTGTTCTTCAAATTTTCAATGACCTCATCATACTGTTCTTGCAAGGTTTTGTGGGTAAAACTCAATCACATCTTAAGCAAAGAAAGAGAGTGCGCAATCCTGAGTTTTTATTTTCAGTGCTTTCTGTAATGTAATAATTAAAATACTTGGTGATTAAGAAACAGGGAAAATATAATGTGAGATGGGTTTTCGATCATGGAACTGTCTCTATATAGAACTAATGTCACTGTTGTGTCTTTCGAATTGGTTTTTTCATAGACGTGTGGTAGCTTCATCAGTTATTTGAGATGATTTTGCTCAAAGATAATTTTCGTGGGACCTTTCTAGATAAATCAACTTCAAGTGATGGGTTCTACTAGTGGCTTATTAGGTTATTTGACTATCGCATAAACCGTCGTGTTGTTTTCATTCTCCTGCACTTAAAACCTCTAAGACCTTTTCATAAGTTGTTATATGCATATCCAGGAATTTAGTGTCGTTCCTTGCTTTAAGTAGGTTCGGAACTTCTCTGAGATGTGCATACTTTACTCGCAGGCCAGTGTGTCTGATGGAGAAAATGACAATAACCTGTCTAGGGTCATGATTGGTGGGCTATTCTTAAGGTTAGCTTCATTTTTACACCTTTTCACAGAGTTTGTCCCTACAGAATACTCATTCTAAGTAGTCTTCTCAGAGCTTCGATGTGGCTATGATTTGAATCTGTGGAATATAGCTTTCCATTTTTGTGCTTTGTTTTTCCGAAAGTTTTAGCTTTTGTGCATGTGTTTCATACTTTTTCCTCTGATACAAATGCCACTCAAATCTGTCAATTCAATTTTGTCACTTAATGGTTAATTGCTTATAAAGAGGAAACCTACTGCACACAATAAGTATGCAATAGGTTCCCCTAGAAATTGCCTAAAATTCGGGAATTTAGAACATACCTTAAAAAAGAAATGGAATAGAGGCAAAAGCTTTATGCTTGGAACTTGTAATCTTTTTTATATCAATGAAGAGTGTTTTTGGTTTTCTGGATGTATTGATCTATTCCTTGAGAGATCATTTGTCTCTTTAATCAAACCAATTGATTTACATACAGTTTGATAGAGCAGAAATATTTCTACTAGGATCTTTACTCTGGTCCTGAAATGTTTGGAATGAAGCTTTTTTTTTTTCTTCTTCTCTGTAAATATTAAATATTTGATTTTACCTTACATTCTAACTGAATTATGACTTACATGGGTTACTGGAATGTAGGGATACATTTTCACGCCCTCCTTGCACCTTAGTGCAACCATCAATGCAAAGTGTGACAGAGGATCTTCTACATATTCCTGAATTTGGTACCAATTGTGTTTATTTTAGTTTCATGAGAACATCGACTTGAGCTCAATGACCAAATATTTTGGCTATGGTAGAGCATATATGTTGTAAAATTGATATTGTCCATTTGTTTGCTTGGCCAGCTAAGAACTTTTGCCCTCCCATATATCCTCTGGGAGAACAACAGTGGCAGTTGATTGATGGTGTTCCTTTAGTATGTCTCCATTCTCTTCAGATCATGCCCTATCCAGTTCCACCATCTCTTGCTTCACAAACGGTTGTAGAGTGTCAACCTCTTATGGTATGCACCCATTTCGTCCTACAAATGACCTCTTTTATGTTAATTTTCTATACATCTAAGCAGTACCTTCCTGTTCTTGGCTCAGATCCATCTTCAGGAAGAATCCTGTTTGAGGATATGTTCCTTCCTAGCTGATGGAGTCGTCGTCAATCCCGGTGCTGTTTTACCAGATTTTTCAGTAAATTCCTTCATTTTGACTCTGAAGGAATTAGATCTTACTGTTCCTTTGGACACGAACAAATTGCATAGTCCTGATAGTAACATGGACTGTAATGTCCAGACTTCATTTTCCGGAGCGAGGCTTCATATTGAGAACCTGTTATTTTCAGAATCGGCTGCATTAAAGCTAAGGCTACTGAACCTGGAGAAGGATCCTTCTTGCTTCTGTCTCTGGGAAGATCAACCGATTGATGCTAGCCTAAAGAAATGGACCACTAAAGCATCACACATTAGTTTGTCTCTAGAAATATGTACTAGCTTAAGCAGACTTCAAAATTCTCTTGACTGGTATTCAGGCTTGTGGAGATGTGTTGAACTGAAAGATGTGTGCATTGAAGTAGCTATGGCGACTGCTGATGGAAGCCCATTAGCAGATGTTCCTCCTCCAGGGGGTATTGTCAGGGTAGGGATTGCTTGTGAGCAATATATGTCCAACACTTCTGTTGAACAGCTCTTTTTTATCCTGGATCTCTATGTATACTTTGGCAGAGTGAGTGACAAGATAGTCCTTGTTGGGAAAAATAATAGGCCACAGAGAAGTAAGAATAAGTCTTTCAGTGGAAGGTTGATGGATAAGGTTCCTAGTGATACTGCAGTAAGTTTAGCGGTGAAGGATCTTCAACTTAGATTTCTGGAGTCTTCTGCAATGAATGTGGAGGGAATGCCTTTGGTCCAGTTTCTCGGGGATAACCTATTTATCAGAGTTACACATAGAACCCTTGGTGGTGCCATTGCTGTTTCATCCACTTTATGTTGGGAGAGTGTTCAGGTGGACTGTGTAGACACTGAGGGAAAGTTGGCACATCAGAATGGCACCATGTTGACTCATGTTGAAGATGCTTCATTGGTTAGTGGAAATGGATATCCTCAACTAAGAGCTGTCTTTTGGGTACAAAACCAAAGGAACCATCATTCAAAGGGAAATGCTTTTGCAGTCCCGTTTCTGGACATAAGCATGGTGCAAGTGATTCCGTTAGATGAACGAGATATTGAGTGTGCCAGTTTGAATGTATCGGCATGTATTTCTGGTGTTCGCCTTGGTGGAGGAATGAACTATGCGGAAGCCTTGCTGCATCGGTTTGGAATACTTGGGCCCGATGGTGGTCCTGGGAAGGGGCTTTCTAAAGGGTTAGAAAACTTACGAGCAGGGCCATTTTCAAAAATTTTCAAGACATCCTCTCTCATGGTTAATGATGGGGAAGAGGGTATGGAACATATCATATCGGGTGATGTTGTTTAATTGGTTGCATCTGATCACCCACTCACACGCACAATACTGTGCTTGTCTCTGTCCCTTTGTCTCCTATTTTAACTGCATTTCTCTTGACATTTCTTTTCTAATCAGATGGGAAAGAAAGCAACCTTTTGCAGTTGGGGAAGCCAGATAATGTGGACGTAACCTTTGAATTGAAGGACTGGTTATTTGCTTTAGAAGGAGCACAGGAGATGACAGAAAGTTGGCAGTTCCACAATCATGAAGATGTCGGTAGAGAAGAGAGGTGTTGGCACTCAACTTTTCAGAGTGTGCGGGTTAAGGCGAAAAGTAGTACAAAGCAGGAACTGAATGGCAAAGGAATGTCACAGAAAATGCGGAAATATCCTTTGGAATTGGTGACAGTAAGAATCTTGTTATTTTATTTTTTATTTTCTTGGCAATCTTGTTATTTTCTTTGATCTAACTTTCAAACTCTTCAATTGCTATATTAGTTTTAGAAGCTGGTAAAAGCAGAATGGAACACAGGACACATGCACATTGCTTCTTATGAGGGTAAATTTAGCTTAACATGAAGTATAAACTTTCATGTTTAGGTGCATTTTTAGGATGATATTCCCGTTTGGAAGTTGGTTCATTTTAGATCTCTAGGGATTGGGATTCTCTCCAATTCTTTGCTCAAATTGGATGGTTCCAAATTTAAAAAGAGAGAAGCAACAAGCCCTAATTGTTATAGGGTCCATCTCGTCCAGAACTTAGATGGGCTGCATTAAATGTTATAGAGCCTACATGCTGTCTATTTCTCTCTTTGTGAATTGGACCATCCAATTTTAGCAAAGAATTGGAAAGGATCCCAGTTCAATATGTGGTAATTGGAGTACAAGGACTATAATATTTTTCCAACCACTCATTCAATTTGGCATCCTTTGTAAATGAGATGCCATGTCGTTGTTCTGAATTGAGGCACATTTTAGACAATCCAGAAACATTAGTCCATTTTTCTGTTGGACCTGCTTTGCTGTTTGCTGGTTGTCAAAATGGGAATGGTTGGAACTAGGACTTGTATAGAGTAAACTAAGCAAAAGCTGCACCTAATTTGGAAACCTTGTTTGTTCAGTGAGATGACCATATTCAGCATGGCCACGGTTCACCTGGGCTATGTTGATTCCTACGCTGATGCTGTAGATGCTTGATATATTTTAGTTTTTATTTTAAACATTACCCTGGCCAAACATAGGAGCGACCCTTCGCCTATAATTGATTTTGATTTGTGAACTATCTTTTCATTCTCTGACTTCCCCCCCCCCCCCCCCCCCCCATGTTTTGGAAATAGGCTATTCATGATCTCACATTTTGAGAGGCTTTCAGGTCAGTGTGGAAGGTTTACAGACTTTAAAGCCTCAGGGCCAGAAGGGTGTACATCAATCTGCCTTACCGGCAAATGGTATCAAAGAAACTGCTGAGACATTTGGAGGGATAGATCTTGAACTTCGCATGGTAATAGCTGAAGACTCCATTAATGATGAACAAGTCAAGTGGGAGGTGGAAAACTTGAAATTCTCTGTTAAGCAGCCGGTAGTAAAATCTTTACTTTACAACCAAATCCATGCTGCTTCTTGTTTTAGGAAGGTATTGTATGACGATCATTTTCATTTTACAGATCGAGGTAGTTGTTACCAGGGATGAGTTGCAGCACCTTGCTTTCTTGTGCAAGTCTGAAGTTGACTCAATGGGTCGAATAGCTGCTGGAATCCTGCGGGTACTGAAGCTGGAAGGTTCTATTGGCCAGGCAGCGATAGATCAACTCAGTAACCTTGGTATGTTCAACATATTGTTAAGAGCAAATACGTCTCCAACTATTTTAATTAGAATAAATTATTGTTATCGTCCCAAGTGTTTGACTGGAATGTTTAGATATTGACTGGCATATAAAGCCAGCTGGCTCATTTTGTTGTAAGCAAATTGCAAATCAGTATTGGGATATAGGGGTCTTCAGAATCAGTACTCTAGTTTTTGATTGAATAGGTCTGTTAAAATCAAGTAGAAAAGTAATGAAAATGAATGTTTCAAGTGTAAGATGACTAGGATACCAAGCGATAATGCAGATTGACTTGAAACAAAACGCCATCAGAATCAAAACCTTAAATTGATGTACAAGAGTGTTTGAGATTGAATCAAGGACTGGAGTTTGTGACATAATCACAGATGAGGAAATGTCACACAAGAGAAGAGCATAGAAAGAATTAATCAAGAGTACTTGAAGAATATGATTGTCTTCGCATCACTTAAATGATGTGTAATTCATCAATTAGTACTGTCTTTTAATTCATATTATTTCACTGTTTTAAACTATAGGATGTTGAATCATAATGATGCTTTACAATGTATAGTTAACTTTTGACTTGTGCAAGTAGCAGTGTATGTGCTTTTGAAAAAAAAAGTAGCAACATAGGCCCACCCCCATCCCCACCTCTGGCAGTAGGGCTCCATCGTCTTTCCTCATGCGCAGTCCAAACTTTTGATACCATTATTGACATGCGTCTACATTATACTTGGATCCTTGAATGATTTATGAACATATCCTTCCTTTCAGTCCTATTTGCTGCATGTATGTATGTATGTTTGGGCTGCTGATATATCCTTTGAAGTTTCTGTAAGTTCCAACTTCCTTGATGAGGGTTGGAATTTGATAAATTGATGAATTGCAGGAAGTGATGGTATTGACAAGATTTTCTCCCCAAAGCACAGAAGGGGTAGTAGTGCTGGCAGCTTTGGGTTTTCTCCATTACCCAATCTGAGCACTGAAAGCCCACGTTCAACCTTGGAAGCAACAGTTGCTTCACTAGAGGACGCAGTTACAGATACACAGGCCAACTGTGCTGCTCTTATTAGTGAAATAGGCTGTTCAGAATCTTCCATACAGCATGTCGAGGGTATTAAACAACTCGGTCAGAAACTTGAGAGCGTGCAAGGTTTACTGGCACGATTAAGAACTCAACTTTAATTTTGCAAAATTTGTGCCCATTTTGGTTGTTATAGACTGGGTCAAAAGGGATCCCAATCTTATAGTTCCCCATTCTTTCTTGTATATAACAGTATACAAATGCGTGTTGAGTTTTCGTGCAGATAAGAAAGCTGCTCATTTGTATAATGAGAAATTTTGTATCCAGGGATGACTCATTCGTATCAATTTCAATGTTTGTGAACAATATTGCTCTTATTCCCCCCCCCCCCCCAGTTTAGTAGTAATGGCACCCCAAATTTGATAGGCGAATGACATCAAGGTTGAAGCTTTTCTTTATGATACATCCTATGGTTCAGCACTGTGTTCTCGTAATCATGTGAGCCGTAGCAAAATATGACTTTACACCTGCAGACGACACATATTATGTCGTCGATCATGTCGTTGGAGACCGCTTCAGGTTCATTCTCTTGACTACGAAGGTCCAAGGTATTGTTTTTTTGTCTTTTTTTGAGACTATTTCCGCTCGCCAACGAACTCATCAACATTTTAACCCTACATTAAGATCGGTGAAGCTTCTCAAGAACAAAAGGATTGCACGTCCCTCTTCCACCTCAAGGCGTTGTCGTTATGGAGGTTAATTTGTCTCCTCTCCCATCACTTTATCAATGACCAATAACAACAATGTAATACACAAGAATGACCCATTTGGGGGCACGTCTAGTAATATCCTCACATAAGTTGCACTAGGCCAAATCACCTACTATCAAGCTGATGATACAACTATTTTTGAGCCCAAAGCAAGAAAAACTACGTCATACACAAGAATGAAAGTTCCTAGATATGATTATTGTTATCATCAACATAAGTTACCCTTCGATTAGTGACAGTTAGTTTACATTAAGGCAATGTTAGTTCTTTCAGCTTGGCTGAAGCAATCACCAGACAGATTCTCTGTGATCAAATTGGGAATCACAATTCCCCCAATAATTATGATAGAATGAGAAAACGTGCATCTTCGAACCCTGCCATTAAACCCTCCTAGATAGCCTCAAGAAGCTTCCACTGCATCCCAGCGCCAAATTGTCCCATCTTCACAACAGCTGAGAATGGTGCTGCAACATACATAAAGCAAATCTCACATTTGTCAACAGTCATTGCACCTATAAGAGACCATTTAATAAATGTAGAGGCTATGACTAAAACGTGGGGTTCACCTTCCATCAAAGGACATAGCCGTTTGTCTAATGGGAGACTTTGATTGAACATGAGACAGCCTGAAAGAGGGGAAAGTCAAGAATTCATTCACATAGCACAAGTTACAACAACTTTGAGAAAAGCAAAACCAACGAACTTTGCAATAAGAACAGGGGGGCTGGATTGCAATTCCCAAACGAAGATCTTTCCTTCCCTATTCCCTGTTTGATAAGATAGTACAGGATAAGACAACCACATATAGGAATGCAAAAGCTAGAAGATAAAAATAATGCTCACGGGGATGCAATTACACGGAGAGATCAATAATGTCCTGCTGGACATCAAGTATTTTACAGAATGTTACATCCATTGACGATGAATTTCATGTGCATTTGTAAGTGTATACAGATTTGGAGAAAAAAAGAAGAAAATCATAAAAATGAGGCCTATTTAGCCTTGCATTACCTATAGCAGCTGCATTATAATGAAAATCACAGGAAAACTTGATGAACCAAATATCGCACTCTGGCACAGGGTATTTCTGAAGGATGTCAGCTGAACCCTATAAATAAAACATTTGACAACCTTTTACAGCAGCAAAAAGCCGAACTGGGATTTAATTTAGTCAAATAGTTAAACAAAAACCTTCCATGAAGTACCCTGACATAGATAAGATATACAGGACAGGCAAATCAGAAGTGCAACACTTAGGAGGAATTCTAACCTCCCCAGGAGACTGGTCCTTTGTTTTGGGTTCCCATAAGACAATTTCGTTGTCGACACTCTGGAAAGAAAATAATAACACAATATGAGCATAGATGATATCTATAATAAGGCAATTAAAAGCAATTCCAAGGCTATGATAATCCCTCATATTTTCTGCAGGTACATTTGCTAGTTTCTGAGGTCAAGCCAACGGCAGCAGATAACAAAGTAGACGTGCAAATTTTTAAAGAATTATTTGTTAATTAAAATATGTGAACTATGCCTTTTAAGTCATTCTAATGGCCATCAGAACTTATATTTCTTGCAGGAGTTCTAGGAAAATCTTTAGCTATGCGAGGCCAATAAAAGGAGAAAGGAACACAACTCATAAAGCTTGAGCAAATGGTGTCTCAAGAAGTTATTTTAAGCAGCCAATCTTGCTGACCTTAGTTAGTCAATTAGAATAGGTAACACATGTTTCAAACACCATATTTTTGCATCCCATATAATGTGGTTCTTTCCCCATGCAAATTGAATTTTGATTCTAGATAGCAAAAACACAAATATTAGATCAAGCAAAGAATTCACCTTTGAGAGCATGAAATCACCGAGCCATCTATTACAATCAACATAGTTTGAATGAACTGTAGCTATGAATACCTGAAAAGTATCAGGAAAACTAAGATTCAATGAGCTCAAATACGCATTTTTAACAAAAAAGCAACTGCTACTCACAGGAAACTGAACATATTTTGTGGGGAACTTGGAAGGGAGATCTGTCCATGTGAATGATTTCTCTACGTAGGTCCAGAACTCTGAACCAGGGTAATAACAAGATAAGATTTTAAAATTTAATGACGTTAACTTGCAAAAATTAAGAAGTCAATTAACCAGACCAATTCTCAAACAACAACCATGCCTCTTAAAACATTCTAATCAGCCGAGCAAGAATCCTTGAACAGGCAAAATAAGCAAAACATAACAAATTCCTGTTTGAATAAGCTATTCACGCATAAATAATCTCAACTGGTGACCCAAGGAGAGCTTGTAGATCAGACTCAACAAGTTTGTCCAAAAATTTGTAATCTCGTCCAAAAATTCAACCCTTTGAGAACCAATACGTTCTAGCACTTAAAATCCAATTCTAACAAAAGTAAGGCATTTCAATAAGGCATACTTATTGCCACCCATCACCTAAGGCATTTCAATAAGACATTTGCTACCCATTACCTCCCAAAGCAGCAATAATGGCTTACCAAGGGAAATTAGGTATGACATAAATAGTCACACCCAATTCGACTGTTATAAAGATTATGTGAGATCTAACTGTCCTTTATTCTGTGACATGGAAATTGAAGTGTAAAACTTGGCACTAAATCAAAGCTATGCACTTTGAGCAGTACACAGTTCCGAATTTGTTTGATGACTATTTGCTTAAAAAAATTTACAAGAAACAAAACAGCATGTGCTACCTTTCATTGACCAGATCTTCACAGTGTTGTCCATGCCGCAGCTTACAATGCGATATATGTCTGAAGGATGGAAGTCCTAAAATAACCAACATAACCTTGATTTAGTGTCAATGGAATCCTTATAATCCTAATCTTCCATGATAAGCTGTATCTATAATTGTATATAGAGAACTCGAGGGTTTTCCCCTTGATAACTGGATGAGGAGAAGGGGGGGAGACCAGAAATCTTTCACTTACCACGCTCAGGACTTCATTACGATGACCACCAGCTCCAGCAAATATCAAAATACATATTCCGGTATGAATATTCCATAGACGAACAGATTCATCCTGTCACTCATCAATATTAGACATACATTATAAAACAGAGAGTGAGAAGAAAAAAGAACGGTATGATGCTTACTTTGCTTGCAGACACCACAAGTGATGGTTTCAGTGGCTGAGTCCTGATTTCATTAATTGAATCCCCGTGGCCTACAAAACTCTGCATGACATGTGCAACACAGGGCGCAAAAGAAGAAAATATTTATAAACACTATATTTTCTCCAATGTACATTTATACTACGTCTAATTATTTTATAGGTTTCAAATAGATTTACTACTAGGTGTTTGTCTTGTTGTACATGAACAAATGGTAATGTGAGAACCAGGAGCTTTACACCCTAGATGGGGTGTGACACTGTAACACCCTTACCACATAAAGTGGGAAAATAAAAGTAATGAGAAAGGAATGGTAAACGGTCAAGTTCTGCATTGGTTCCTTACTGAGTAGAACTGAGACTTACAATGATTTAGGGGGCTTCTAAAGCAACTTGACTAGCCCTTTTGACGTCAAAGCGCAGATGTGGCTAGCGCTCCCTTGAGTCGTTATGGACACATAAGAGAAGGACCCAACTTGGGTTCATCTCTTGCCAATAGCTATTACTGTTACTATGGTTACTTTTGTACTAAAACTACCACAAAAGTAAGAGCTCAAATTTGGGGAATAAGAAACCTTGTGTATTTTCTCGCTGCCAGCGTCAATGATGCGCATTATACCATTGAGTCCTCCAGCCACAATGAAAGGAGTTCCATCAATGTTGCATGCCCAGCTGACAGTGTAGAAAGACTCATCCTTCTGATGTACATAACACATGAAATTTGTAGATGTTCTTCAATGAATATCTAAACATTTTACATATCACATTTGAACTATAATTCAAGTAAATGGCTGTTGTCTTCACATACATCTTCATCAACATAAGACTGCAAGACAGCTATAACACCCTCTTCAAGACATTGATAAACAGTCACCTGTTGAAACATCAAGAAGTACAATTACAACTAAAGACATGAAGATTATAACTTTTGTTTGTTCCACCCAAAAATAAGTCCTTAAGAAGGAAAAAGGACCTATCAATGCTACTCACAAAAATAATTCTGATTGTAAAGCACACATGAGAATCTATGGTATCAGAAATAATGCATTCACTCCAGCCCATTCATCTTCAATTTTAGAGCGTGAAACTAAAGATCATAGAACCAGACACTTTTCAAATATTACAAGCTTTACGATAGAGCAGCGTTGCTAAAGCTGTCTCTGAAGTATTTGCATTCAAAAACCTAACCCAAATAGTCAAGTCGCAGAGAGAGAGAGAGAGAGATATAAAGATTCCAAAGCTCTTCTAAAGTCGATGCACATTACCTACACACAACGAACTCACCCATATTGTTGTATAAGGACAAAAAATGTAGAATTGATGAACAATGTTTACGCACGTTATGCTGTTGAAACGAAATGGTTGCAGCAAATGAACTCTCAACGAATTGCAAAACAACGGAATTGTCCAGTAAAACAGCCAATAATTAAAACGCTGCTTGGGATTTCATCCAACTCACCCCAAAGACGAGCAGCTTCCTCAAGCTCAACTAATTTAACCGGTCACTTCATTTCACTGATCAATACTTGTTCCACTTAACTGACACTAAATTCTCCTTAATCGCATGGCAAGTTCCCCTAAAGCACCCAAGTTAAGTCTCTAGGGTGTACATTAATACGACATAGAGCAACGCATACTCGTAAGAATCATCATCGATGTTCAAGCTCTTAACAAGCCGATAACGAAGCTCTAATGTTCTCATCAAAGCCCTGACATTTCCACCAGAGGAAGCATTCTAACATGCAGTCATCTTTAATCAAACAATTGCCTCGAAAAGAACAAAAACTTAAATAAATATTTCTGGGGGACAAATTGAACCATTTCTTCTTTACGCTTTCCTGGAAAAACTATTTCTTTCCGACTAGACGAACAGATAGCTAAATTTAATGAAGGGAATGGTCCAGCAACAGCAACATTAACTTTTAAAAGAAAAATTTTGCTTAATCAACGAAAATTGAAACCTGTAACTGGAAGCACACGTCTCATTTTTATTCTATAATCATGGGATCATTTTTTTTCCCACTCAAGAAAGTAAGGAGTTAAAAGTGATTAGTGAGGGACCCGATTGCCGCCGACGGTGGCGAAGACGTTGAAGTAGCGGGAGTCGACGAAGTTGAAAACGACGGCGTATAGGGGGCGCTTGCCTTCTTGAAGTCTATTGGTTACTCTGTAGTCTCGCTTCTTGGAGGGGATGAGCGACCCCACCACTGGCTCGGACCCTATTACGAACTTCGACATCTACGCACCCTCAGCACTCCTCGCTTTGGCACTCTGCCAACTAAATATATATATCCTTTTTTGTTTTTATTCTAAAATTTTTCTTTTCTTTCCAGAAAATATCTGGAATTAGCAAATAGGAAAGATTAATATAACTATATATCAGTAATATAGCCCATGGTTTAATAAAAAAAGATAATTTGATGAAAATTTATTTTATTAGACCAAATATTTAGCACTCCTAAAATTTGGGAGCCAGACACTACCTAAATTCTTCATTTTCTTCAATCTCTTGATAATTTTTTTTTTAAATTTATGCTTTTACTATTTTAACACGATTGGTGGTTTATTAATCTTTTCTAAGATGCAATTACACGAGAAAAAAATTATAAAAATAAATTAGGAAGATTGGAGAAGACTAAACTCCATTTTCTTCTTGAGAATATTTATTTCTCACTAATAGGACTACTAACCCATTTTGGAGAAGCTTATATAGAGCTCGAAATATTTTGAAGATATTTTGTTCTGTTTTATCCCTTTATATCTATATTTGTATGCAGCCAAATAGATGGCTTATCTTCTTCCTTCACTAGTCCCCTCCAATCCCCCTACTGGCATGGCGTCCACAGCCCTTCATTTCCCCTTTCGTCCAAGCCCTTTTCATGTAAACCAGCTCGTCCCTAGCTTAAACCCCCAAGCCTCCACCAACCCATCACAACTACTCGTCAATGGTCCACACAGAAAGCACTCCTCCATCGAATGCACCGGTTCTGACTCAACAACTCAGCCCGATTTCCCGTCCCCAAGTCCAAGTTCTGATACCCTCAACAAAGCAGAGAGTTTCCTGTGAAGAAAATCTGAGATAATCCGTGACCGAGAGGCGACCACCGGCTGGTAATGCCTGAGCCCCCCAACTTTGAGATTGGTTAGAAGAGAACCAAAGAGATAAACTTAGAGAAGCCAAAAGGGTATATCATAGCAGACTTTCTAGAGAAGTTGGAGGGTCTTATAGGGAGAGAATTTGGGACGACTGAGCTGCTGGCAAAAGCAGGAGAAATTGTAGCCCTAGAGAGCCAGAGAGGAGGCAGAAGTGTTGAGAGATGAAGGAAAAGTGGAGGAGAGGATGATCACAGAGTTGTTCAGGGTTTTGACACTGATGGAGATGGATTTGGCTATGGTAAAAGCTGCAGTCAAGGAGGAGACGTTGGGTGAGAGGCTTGAGCAGGCCAAGGCGCGGTGCAGGCAAGCTATACTAGTTGCTCTCTCGTTTTGAAGGTCGACATGGTCATGTGATGAGGACCATGAATAATCAATTAGCTGGCTTAGGTTGAGCTATATCTTGTAATTAATCAATCAAAAAGAGTGCTACATAATCATTGCTTTGAGCTAAAATTGGAAATCCAAGAAATTTTTTGTCTTACGTATCACGTATGGCAAAATCGGCTTTTTAGTGGCTTAGCTTGCGGCCAAGCTAGAGAATAGGTTCTGTTTTTTTTTAAACTCATACTCCTTATGGATTAAGTTTGAGTTATAAAAAATAGTTCACACAGTCTTGGAAATAGCCCATTATGCAGCATAATTAGGAGATGGTTTAGAAGATCCATGGAGCCTTAGATTAATCCTTCATAATTTTATATCCAAATTTGTTTAATCTAGAGAGATAAACACAATAGATGAATTTTATACTATTTAATGTTACTTATGTAAAGAATCAGACATCATGAGCCCTAAATGAGATCCACCTATATTTGTGTTTATCTCTTCTCAAATTGCATAGTATAATTCGAGCAAAAAATTGTAGAGAATCTTAACCATACCATGTAAAGTCACTACAATATTTTCTTCCTTTAGTGGTGAAATGTTTTGTTGCTATAAATACAATTTTTCCATGGTATTATCCACGACAAGAACAAAGAGCCATATTGTAATTAGCATGAGGTCTTTTTAATTAAGAATTTGACACTGAGAGGGAGATAACATCAGTGTAATTAGATGGGTAAATTATGGACCTGGATTGTGGATTATGCCTAAACTGAGGATCGAAGACTTAATTGAAGCTCTTTACAAATGCTGAACATGTCATGGATTGTGTGAAATTGGGTACCGCTCGACTTAAATATTCAATTTGTACTATAGAATGCTATATTAAAATTCTGTCTTCCTTTTTTATTATTGATGAAACTTAAGGTTTCATACAATTTTTCTCAAGAATCAAAAGGGCAACTTGAAATGTGCATGCAAAAATGAAGCTATTATTATCACCATACTTAAAGGAGGTGTTTGTTTGTGGAAATTTGGGGTTTTGGAAATTTGTGAAAAATATAGATATTTTATGGAAAAGTGAGGAGAAAAAAGATTTAATTGAATAGTATAATATTATTTTATAATTTAATGAGGAGAGAAGAATTATTTTATGATTGTTTAAAAATTTTGAGGGGTGAAAATGTTGAGAAACAAACGCCCAAGAGTTTTAGAATGATAGAAGAGGAAGAGAAGAAATGAAGCAGATAATTGTGTTCTGAACTCTTTATAATGTGTTATGATTAAATCTCGTTAATTACAATAATAAATTATTGAGTTATCTTTCTCTGCTTACCTAATATTTTTACAATTATTTTTTTATGCTATCATTTAAAAGGGTCTGGCTCGGCTCATTAAGGGATCTCTTTTCCAAGTACTAATATTTGCAAACCAAAATTTTAGATAATTTAATATAAAAATTATTTTATTAAGTCAAAATTTTAAAATCACCATATATTTGAGATGCAAACACTATCCAGGGTCCATTGGACCCACTTTGACCACAGCTTTCCGCTTCTTTTACAAGAGTTTAATTTAAGCACAGCTATGTCCATTGGATCTGGCCCATTTAATCATAGCCATCCACTTCATTAAAAAAGAGTTACATATGAATTGGAATGGATTGGATGCAACTTCCGAGTACAAGGGACATTGGTTACGGTATCTCTTTGTCTAAAATTTTGGGGTCCAAAATTTCCAATAAAATATATTTCAAAATTTCAAACTTTTCAGAAACCTTAATAAATTTAAATATTCAAAAGATTCTCAAAATTTTGAAAATATTCTCCCCAAATTTCGATAAACAAACCTACCCTCAACTCAGCCAAACAAAATTGCAGATGGGTTAGATCGTTTCACTTTCTTCCATTTCAAGACTAGTTTTATCTCTCATCTTTTCCCCCCTTTTTTCTTCGTTTTCTTTTTAACAGCATTGGAAGCGGCATAACTTGTTTGACAAGCTTTGATGACACAACGAACATGGGGATCATCTTTGGGAATTTGATTCAGAATCATCTTCGCCGTGTTATATTTCCCTGAAGCTAAAAGGACTTGATACATCCTGCAAGCGCGCATTCCAAGTGGGAAATATCAAGCTGAACAAATTTATGGGAAAGCTAATGCAACAGTCTGAGATAAGAAAAGCTGCAGTTCTTGCCAATGCTCACGAATTTATAAGGTATGCAAAACGTTGGATATCATATAGAAAACTCTTCTCTCCAAAATTTTCAAGTGTTTCTACGAGATGGAATTAATTTCTTATCCGGAAATACAGGAGGGAATTCTTTTCTTTTGGAAAGTATGGATATTGCATAGAAACAGATAATATGCAGGAGCAAGCCCCTTCAATACGCAAAAATTGACTACCAAATCATCAGTAGATTCAGAACACTCTCATGAGAAATATTGTTTCAAAAAATATAAAGGGCTACGGATGCAAGTTTTGAAATATTCAACGTTATCTATAATAAGAATAAAATGAATACGTGTCTAATCCAATTAAAGAAATCAACAAAGGATTATATAATTAAAAATGTCAAATCAAATATATAGTGAATGTTGCATGCCAAAAAATAAAATATAGTGAATGTTGCGCATTAGTAAGACACTTACAATGAGCACCCTTCTTTCTAGGGAGAGTAGCTCCTTCTCTATAGAATCCTCTTCCTTTTCCGCCTCTTTTTCGACTACAGGAGGAGTTCCGGCCCTCCTACCTCTCTCTTCCTTTTGGATATTTTTTTTCGAGCGAAGTTCAAACATAGATCTAGTCTCTTTTGGAGGCCTCTGGCAGACACGACTGGACGACTTCAACATCATTAGACGCTTTCTCAAGCGCCCGCACCCTTTCCTTCCAGATCTGAGCTCTGGTGGTGGTTTCTGGCATGCCCTCGCCGCAGGGTTGTATTTCGCACATCTTGATGGTTTGTCTATGGCTGCCTGACACCGGCCGACCGGCACGTAAAGGCCCACGCGTGTCTGCATCTCACTTTTTTGACATTTTCCCCTCTTGGTCGGTTTCTTTCCTCTTCCAGTTGGTTTTACCGCTTCCCTTCGCCCTCAGCTTTCCTTTTTTTCCCTAGGTCATTTCAACTTACTACCCTTTATGGGTTATCTATCCCTTTGTGGGTCTATGTATGACCTTTAAGCTCCATTGCTCGTTAGTCTGTCACCTCTTTCGCGGTTCTGACTAGTCCCTTAGAGCGTATTTTTGAGGTCTTTGAACCTTCTTAATTCTTAATAAAATAGCTATTTTAATTAAAAAAAAATAAGAAAAAGAAAAATATAGAAAAATGTGCTTAACCTTCTTTGTCTTTAGGAACTAACTTTTCGTAAAAAAAAGTACACCTTCCGCAGTCATTTTAAGAGTTTCGTGTTGATAACATGTTATGAAATTAAAAAGTGAAAGCGTAGTAAAAAAAATTAGACAATAAATAAGAAATAAATAGTTTTTAAAAAACTATGATATATATATTATGAATATTGTTCTATGTTTACCGCTCATCTTAATATCTTGTTATATAGACAAAAGGTCATAATGAGATATATAAATATTACAAATACTAAAATATAGTGTAAAAATTTAGATGTATTTATAGATATAAAAAAACTCAAATTGATCCACAAAATATTGACTCGCTAAATTCATTACACAATTAGCTTAATTTCTTAAACCGTGTCTTGTATCGCGTGGAAAACGCGCTGGGTCGCTGTCGCCTCAATTTGAGTGCCCAAGAAACGCGTTTCCGCTGGCGCTGGGACCCAACTCTTATTCCTCCACCACCAAACAAAGTAAAGTCTCGTTAATGAAACTATTGGATATTTACTTAAGAAAAAAGAAGAAGAAACTATTGGATATTTTGTAAAGGTTAGTTGTGTCTTTCCAATTTTTTTTTTTTTTTTACTTTCGAATTACAGTAATTTTACATTTTACATATTAAACCATCATTTTGAGATATTACACTAATTATCCATTTCTAACATATTACGTTATCTATTTATTTTTTCTGTTTGATGTTAAAAACAAAACAAAACTACTATTACACCTCTAAATATAACATGCTATTTAACTTTTTAAAGGCATAATTAATATTTTGTACTTAAAAAAAATCAATTTTTATTTAATTTAACTGAAAAATAGAGACAGATAGTACAATGTATTATAGATGTATAGTTTGTAAGTGCAATCTCATACATGCTAATTTAAGGTCAAAAATACAAAACAAGTGATACTTAATGGGTGAAAATTATTTTAGTATGTAAAAAAAAAAGACTGAAAGGGTGAAAGGGTCTTTCAAGTTCAAAGTCAAGGTCCACCATGTGGCCCAAACTATTGGAAATTAAAGTTTTAATAAACTGAACAATAATAAACTGATTAGTTTGCCCAGTAGATGTATAATTACCAATTAATTATCCAACGAGGAGATGCTTCGAAATTTCCTACGAAGGTACGGACACCAATGTCAATGTATTAAGGTTGTGTTTGAGTTGTAAAATTTTGGAGTGATTAAAATTTTAGGGTATTGAATTTGGTGAAAAAGTGAAGAGATATATGATTTTTCATATTTATGATAGTGAAAAGTAATGATGTGATGGAGAGAAAAATTATATTATAATTTTTTATTGTGTTAAAATTTTAGGAAGTATAAAATTTTAAGATGCATACGCACCCTTAGTAATCCGCTCCCACAATTTATTCAATTACCATAATGGTATAATCTATAATTTAATTGAAAAATAAGGGATTTAAGTTGAAATAAGATAAGTATTTTTTTTTTAATTTTAGAAAAAGGACTCTAAAAATAGCAAAATAAATAAACTAACAATTCATGTACCCTAAGTTTGGTCCGAGAAAATCAGGAGAGAAGTGAGATTTCGTGTATTTTTATCCTTTGCTTTTGAAAAGCTCAAAACAGCATGTTACCGTAATCCAATTTAGATTAAAGATAGAAAATAAAATTAGATCACTAAAATGGCAAAAAAATAATTTCCCATAAATCAACAATAACACGTGTACACATATTTTTTTTCTACTAAATTGTAGGCAACAACAATTTCGTGGAATCGATAATTAAAGAATATTCAACTTTCAGATAGCTCGACGGTCAAAAGCTACCAAAGTTGAGTGAAATCAAGACCATCCCACTGAGGAAAACGCCCACCAGCGCACGATAGATTCCAAGCTGCGGTGCGCCGGACTTGAGCTTGATGCCCTTCTTGTTGACTTTAATAGTGCCTTGGTCATTGACTTCCACACTTGCCTCTCTCACCAGGGAGTGCCTCTTTGTCTTCCAAAACATTATCTTGAACCTCACCCTCGTGGCCATATCGACCCGGAAAACCGCTGACCCATTTGGGAAAACCGCCCGGGAAAGCAGTGTCCTGTTGAGCTCCACGCGCCCTCCCTTCCAGGCCTTTTTCTGATGCCCCTGGTAGAACCCAGCAATTGTAAAGTCCCCCATGAGGTGGGACTGTGATCTGTTGGGATTGTCATGGAAGGTGACGTTTACTGGGTCATAATAAATCCCCTTGTCCTTGTTGCCGTTGTCGAGCTTGAGCTGAAAGACGAGGGTTGAGTTCGCTGAGGTATTTAAGCCTAAGGTTTTGTTTAGGGCAGGGAGATAGAAGTACTGGATGGAGCATTTGGGGTTGTCAGCCCGTAGGCTTAGCCACATAAAGAGGGATGTGAGGCCAAGAGTGAAGATGAAGCTGCAGCAGCACCTGCAACAGCCACCGGACTCGGAGTCGGTCATGTTCTTCCGGATACCTCGGCTTCGGAGAAAGTAAATGATGAAGGTGAGGAGAAAGTGGGCAAGTGGGAGCTGGGGTATCTGCCTATCTGGTGTTAGAGAGTATGATATCATTGTAACTCGACACTTTTCCTTTTATAAAGTAACCCTCTGCCTGTTTTGTCCTCACACGTTGTTTTTGACAAGTTGCTTGTGGGGGAGTGATCCCGTTACCTGTGACACTTCAGAGGGATTTGGGTGATGTTTTGGGGGCCTATGAGATGGTAACTTTTGTCCAGTAGCACGAAAATAAGTGCACTTTGGCCTCTTGTGATCTCATCATCGCCGTTTGATACAGAATAGGAGTTTCTTTGGCGGTTGCAGATCTGTCAATTCGTGAGAAAGGATAAATTACCAATTTACCTGGATAGGGGGACATTCTCATAATAGAAAAATCAAAATACAAGGCTCAAAAATTTACATAGTTGGTAGGAAATTAGGGTTGATCTTTCAAATTAATCTACGGTGGAATTACTTAGTTGATATCATCTATTAATTTATTAGTATTAAGATCAAGAATTTAAGTTCAAATCGTTTACGAAAGTAAAACCTGATCTTGGACCTAGTGAATGAATTAAGATTGACTAGTGATCTTGTTGGTGTTGTGATAACGAGCTCGTCCAATAGACCATAACTATAACTCAAACCGGACATTCTACAATAGTAGTACTCTTATAATCACACCCATAAAGAATTATTGCGCTAGTTGCCCCTTTCCTTTCCTTTTGTTGAGAAAACAAAATTAAATCTCGTGAAAAGGAGTGCAGAGTTTCAATTACTTGTATAAGAGTTTTGACCTATCTTGTAAAGTAATATGTTTTTTTTATTGGAAGAAACATGATGAATTTTTGAATTCATCAGTCCCATGTTGTCTGTTATCATACAAAAGACAAGTATGTCACTTCGAATATAAATTGATCAAATTATTATTTTATGCATTTTTTTTATCAAGGCCATTATTGATTTTCAACATTGTTTTGTATTTATTTATACAAAAGACAAGAACATCCTCCTCTCTCTATATGTACATACATATATACACACACATAATTTAAAATTTTACTCTGTATATTTTCTTTCTAAGTTCTCTCTCTCTCTATATATATATATGCAAGAAAAGGATTGTTGACCCAGATCTTTTGTGTAAGGAGCCTAGTTCATCTCTATATCTTTTTCAATGCTCTCTTCAGCTCTTCAGTTCTTCATAGAATTTATAAGGTGCAGCGATTGACTTTTTTTTTTGGTTGGTTTCTTACCAGCGGCAGTATTAGAAGAAAATATTTTCTATCTAGAATGCATGCATCAATTCCTCCTGTTTCGGCCCACAAACGCTCGTGGAAAGATGGACGCGGAAAACCGCCGACCCATTTGGGGATTGCTCAGGTGTACTCCTATTTGACCTCCACAGCCCCTCTCTTCGTGTCCTTTTTATGATGGCCCTGGTACTAAAACCCAGGAATAACGTAGCTTTCCATGAGTTGCATGCGACTGAGCTATTAGGATTGTCATAAAAAGTAAGGTTGACGGGGTCGTCAAATTAAACACCCGTTTTGTGGTTACCATTGTCCAGGTTGAGCTCAAAGATGAGGGTGCTGTATGTTTGGGGGGGGGGGGGGGGGGGTTAAGGTTTTGTTGAGGCCAGGAAGATAAAAGTATTGGATGGAACATTCAGGGTCTTCTGTAGGTAGGAGCGAACAGCTACGTACGATAGATTATTACACGTACGGTTGGTCTTTGAGGCGGAACCAATAGTACTTTGTCATTGATATGAGCAAGTTACTGCATTAATTGGGGGACATAATTGCTTAAATTAGTTACAAATCAGTAACACTGCTCTTGACGAAATATAGGAGTATATATATGACTATTCAAGCGGAGGATTACTTAGCACAGAAACAGACAAGACTCGAGGGAATCATGCACGTACGTTTTTTTTTTAGATAAACAGGGGCATACAAATTACCCCCAAATTACAACAGAGGATCACCACAATCCAGAACATCGCAGGCACATCAGATTGACAAAAATCCCCAAAGTTATTCGAACACAGGCCCCACTTAGCTAAATTAAGGGCAAGGCCATTTCCCTCACGAGGAGTCCAGTTCATTTGCCACAAGGGATGACAAGATAGAAGAGCCCGCAGAGAAGAAATTTCTCCTGCATTAATTTCCCAGTTAGGAGTAAGATGTTGGAAAAGAACTTGATTGATAACACTAAGTGAATCACCTTCCAGAACAACATTGCTGCTTGCATACATATTAGCAACGGTAGCAGCCAGTCGCGCAGCCCGGGCCTCCCCTTTCAGCGGATCACACCCTGGCGAGTGCCTGATCTTAATATGCTCAATCATGCCCCGATAATTTCTACTTACAGTAGCAACAACAAGGCCATGTCTACTTACTGCAACATCAAAATTATTTTTGTTAATAGCCCTTTCAGCTGGCGGAATCCAACGAACAATGGATGCATCCGACTCACCCCAAGCCTCAATGTGTGCTACATATCTCCTGTGAATTGAGCGGATGAGGTCCAGAGGAATAGGATCATAATTTTTATGAACACATTGATTGCGAGTGACCGTGATTTCCGAGTCCAACTCTATACAGATATACTGAATATACTGTCTTACAAAGAGACTGGTGGATTCCTTGTTGAACATTTACACAAGCTCATTTATCATATACAAGACCCAACGTTTTCTGGAATATTTAACCTAGAAAGATCATCACCAAATGACTCGGTTAAAGTACAAGTACACAACAAACATACCTGCATAAACCTTTCAGGTCTAAGGATAAAATAAACTAATTGTGCTGAATATCTTCTCTACATCAGTGATCACTTCCAGAAGGTATTCATATTTGATTTCGTTCAGTGCATGTACTCTTACAATGCATTCACTCGTCTGCTTAAAGTCACTACCTCAATGACGGAGTCAATCATCCTATTTTAATAGAGACACAATGAGTGTAGACCTCTTTGTACATAAATATGTACCACGGTCTAGAACAACTATCAAGTGAATAAGGAATCAAAAAGTCATACTCTCCGCCTTTTGATTCATTAATCATCGGCATGACTTTTCTAAAATTTCACTTAACAATATAACTGTGTAACATCTCATGTTACAACATTATACCCAATAAGTAATAAATACATGTGACGATAAAAAAACTAAGTATCTCATAATTATTATAATAACTGGTTTTGAGGGCATATTTCCAACACTTACTATTATGATTGATCGTTAAAATTCAAAAAACTCCTGAAATCGTAATTGTATTTGTTTGCTGACAAAACTGATAAAGTATTTTTAACCGGCTTATCACAAAAATCTACTGGACCAAAAGTTAGAGGGAGCTAGACTCAAAGTCCAGTACTTAGGACGGGTTGAAAGGTCCAAAGTTTCCTGCCTTCCTCCTGCAACCAAAATAAAACACTAGAACTCATAGTTCTTCCTGTAGGGGGATTTCTCCGATGCCATTGTCAGTCCTCATCATCTCTTTTCTTTTTCTCAATTCTAGTATTCAGTGAAAGAGTTTAGAGAGAATTGTGTACCTTTTTTTTCCCATATTCTTCTTCTTATACTCTCTTTTTGTTATTTGGGCCCAAGACTTCATTTGAGCTTTGGCCCTATTGTTCTCTTGGATCATATTACCTTTTTCGATGTTTTATGTTATGTCTTATATTTATTGAAGGTCGACATCGTCAGAATTGGTCTCTTCAGGATTATCCGAACCGACGCCCCTTTACCCTCATTTTTTACCGCTAACTCATCTATTAGTAGCAAAGAATAATCATAATTTTCGACGTCAGTTTCTTTACCTAATAAAGCATGAACGGCAGTTTCCTTAATGAATCTTCAATTACCGGGTTGCACATATCATACCGAGTGGGCTAATCTTTGTTCCGCTTATTTTTGGGCCTTAAGTTATGGAACTTTATAGTAAGGAAAATTTCTCCTCCATAAAAAACCATACGAGTTTAAGAAGCATTTTCGTGAAAATTGTAAAATGCGATCTTGGCCTCTAGTATGACCATTGCACTTGATCAGCATGTATTATATTATATGCAACATTAATTATTGACAGAATAATACTAATTGATGAAAAATCTAGTATCTGCTCCTAGTTCCAATATGCCTCTAGAGCTCGCATAGAACGATTTGGCCATCACACGTGGCCGGGTTAATAACCGCATGCATATTCTGATATTAATTCCAACTTTCACACCCATCCACATGCTCACATCACTTGCTTTTGCTTTTGTCCACGAGAACAACACAAGAAAGAAAAGAAAAACACCATTGTTGTCTGGGAGTCCTCGTACAGTCTCCTCATCCTTCATATATATTATACGCATTTCTTTAAATTAAATGAAGTACAAGTTGAGTCTGACCCTTGGTACAGCTCTGTATCACTGCTTCATTAGAGGGGCAGTAGAAATACGCCACAGAGAATCTTTCTTGTGGAGTGGAAACCACTTTGTGTTTGATATTGCTCTTGAAAACGCCATTGCTCAATGCCTGCGATATTGGACAAGCAACTATGCTCAAAACAGGAACTTCTATATGAAAAACGTCTGTGCCAATTACGATCTTTGCCTAAGATAATCATGATGATTTCCTAATGAATCATCTGGCCTCCCCACATTATTCAGCAGTTACAAATTAAGCCCCAGAAAGTAGCGAGCCCGAAACAAGCTGGAGCTAGAGTTGGCCCAACCCTATCCATATATATCATGTAGCTCATGAGAGAGGTTACGTAATCTCTACAGAATCGCAGTTATACTGGGCTTAACTTGAATCGGGTGCGCTAGCTGTACGCAGCCTGTGCTTCTAAATTTGAGTTCAAATGGCCTAGGGAAAATTACTTGGTCATCTAATGCATAATGGTTGGTCATTGAGGCCGGAGCCAATACTTTGTGATTGTTATAGGTGTACTCTTGATGAAATATAGGTGTATGACGTCGACTATTCAAGCGGAGGATCTTGCACATGCATTAGTCCAGATCTGTTCATCTATTGGCCAAATGGGCTGCACTGCATCAGTCCTTTGGCCGTATAGATTCTGCTCTGTTACTCTGCAGTCTTGTTCTGTGACTCTTTTCATTAATAGATGCTCTATGAATTTATCCAGCAAAAAAAAAAAGGTGGGGTGGCCACATTTCTTAAATTAGTCCTAAATAACTAATTGCTGCAACTTTAGCTAAGTAATACTTTGATTCTTATATTAATTAGGAAGTTCTAATTCAAGCTGCACCGATATGTAGTGTGAGAGAGCTGATCACGTACCTTAATATGTATTCTCAAAGTTGGGATCTAATTCAATTTTGTAAAGACCATAAATTTTATTCCACCACCAACAACTTGATTATTTCGAAACAAACTGAAAGCTGAATTTATAAACTAAAAACCATAACCCAATATATCAAGTTTTTGAAATTGAAATTCAATTCCTTGAAAAGTTTGGAATAAAAATACATCTTCAAGATCTAAAACAAAACCAGTTTTCAAAATTATTCTTTAAGTCCCAACTGCTTCCACATTAGAGAACATTTTATTTCCATAGTAAACTCGTTGTTTACTTCTTTTCGGCTTCCTTGTTAGAGGACCGTCTTAATTCTACTTCCTCAACATCTTGCAGAGGTTGGGTAGACTCAGTTTGAACCTGTTCTTTATGAGTGACTCTTCTTGAACTGGTTGTGGTTCAGGATAATCAACAATCCCTAGTGATTACGTTGTATACCTTTAAGAGTCTGACTTTGATGTTGGACCTAAAAGGGATCCAAATACGTTTTCACAGGCCATGAATGGAGATAACTCCATGTTGTGGTTTGATGCCATGAAGGAAGAGATGGAATCTATGACAAAGAATCAAGTCTGAGATCTTGTTGACTTACCAAAGGGAGCTGTAGCCATAGGCTGCAAATGAGTTTACAAAACCAAAAGGGAAGAGTTTCACTCAAAAGGAAGGCATAAATTATCATGAAACCTTCTCTCCAGTATCAAAGAAGGATTCATTTAGGATAATCATGGCATTAGTAGCTCATTTTGACTTAAAGCTACAACAGATGGACGTGAAAACAGCCTTTCTAAATGGGGATCTTGAGGAGGAGGTGTATATGAGACAACCTGAGGGGTTTGATGATAACAGTCAGAAGGCATGTTTTAGAAAGATATGATATGAACAAATGTGCTCCTAGTGTAGCACCTATCATTAAAGGGGATAAATTATGCTTGGATCAATGTCCCAAAAGTGAATTGGAACAAGAACAAATGAAAGGTTTACCATATGCATCTGCAATCGGCATTTTGATGTATGCTCAGGTCTGTACTAAACCTGATATTGCATTAGCAGCTGGTATACTGGGAAGATACGTGCTATGAAGCCACTACACAGGCATTATGGTTAAGTGGTCTCAAAATTATTGAGTCTGTTGAGAGACCAATTAAAATCTTATGTGACAATTCTGCGGCAGTATTATTTTCAAAGAATCATAAAAGTGGAAGCAGAAGTAAGCACATAGATATCAAATATCTTAATGTGAGAGAAAACATCAAGAGACATGTTGTTTTTATAGAGCATATAAGTACTAAGTTGATGTTTGCTGATCCCATGACAAAAGTTTACCGGTAAAACAGTTTAAAGGTCATGTGGATCATATAGGGCTTGCTAATTCGTTTTGTACTTAGTTTCTCTCAATTTTTGACTTACAGACATGAAGTTATTGAAATAAAGATTTATTGCGCAAATTCTTTATTATTTATTGTTATCTATGGAGATAAATAAAAGGACCTGAATGACTTATAGGAAGTTCATTCATAAAGTTTTGATTCTCATAAAGTACTCATATAATGAGTATTGTGCTGGTAATACATGAAAGGGACGACCGATTATGTTACGGTTTTACCGCCATGATTCGCGTGTAGCATTCATTATGTGGGTGGGAGGATTCCATAAACAGTTGGCCAAACTAAAGAACTCAAGACATCATTAAGACATATGTCGTCAAGGTCAAGTGGGAGAATGTTAGAAAATTTCCTTAAGGTGACCTAATTGACATATGTAAATAATCTTTTAAAGTTTTAAAGATTATGGTGTTAGTTAAAATAAGATTATGGAATCTGTAGCAGATTCAAATTTAGAACTAATTGGATAAAGATTGCAATTTGATTTCTGATTTAAATTGGAATTCAAATTGTAACCAATTAGATAAAGATTGCTATTTGATTTTGAATTTGAATTACCTTGATGGAAGGAACAAATTCAAATCTACAACAGATTGAGGGTCCCTGACCTAGCCTATAAATAAGAGGCCTGTGTATACCATCTAATGCATTCTTTGTAAGGCATAGGCATAGGTTGAAAGAGTCTCACTAAATTACAAATTCATAAAGTTACTCTGCAGAGATTCCAAGTTTGAGTGCTGAGCAAGATGGCTGGAGGTAAAGATCCTGATGTTTTATTCCGCTCCATTCACAATCGTAATGATTGATTGTGATTTTACTCTTACATCAACCCGTTAATGTGTCCATCTTTTTTTAAATTGCATGGTGCAATTCGAGTTGAAAATTGCAGAAGATCCTAGTCTTTGCTCTTTAATCATATAAAGATATCAAGTGGATTATATATATACGTGTGTGATAATCAGTGCTGGATCGAATCTCCAGTTTTCGTCTAGAAGTACCACAATAATGTTGGTTTGGAGTGAAGAAGAGACCAAAACGTCGGCAAACACTAACTACATTAAAGGTCGGGAAAGAAAACAGAAACAGAATCTTCGAAAGGAGGAAAATAAAACAAAAACAGAAGAGACACTGCATATCCTCGTGATTTTTTTTGTTTTCTTCTTAATTTCCTTTCTCCATTAATTGAAAGGTTGGCATGCATGAGCTGTACCTGTTTATCCCCGGCCTATATATGGACAACTGAAATGTCATCTTGACATGTAGTCGGCAACTCGAGGACAAACAGACACAATAAAAGGAATACAGATAAAATAGCTGAAAAGTTAAACTCTGGTACGCATCATATCATGCCAAATATCGAGCAGACATTGAAGCTGTGGCAGACAACCATACTTTTAGAACGAATCTTCGACTCTTCGTATAACCAAGAGTTTTATATGTATATATTGAGTTGATCGTGTTTTTCGTTTTGTCCGCATTACTTTGGTGCTAGTTTTGTCGTCTGTTCAACTTACCAAAGGTTGCCCGTCCTAGCTAGCAAGTGGTAATCTGTAGTACTATAACCACACCTTTGCAGCATATTCAATTATCTGCTAGTAATTAATCTGCGGGATCGGCTCACGGCCTCCTTGGAATTAGTTTCCGTTGGTATTCACCGATTTTTAAATAGATGTAAGACATCTGTCATTAATAGAATCTAAAGGTCATAGTTTTGACAGGTCATCACCTTTTAAAAAGTCTGTGAAAAACTTGTACTTTCTCCCAAACTAACGTGGTTAAGGTTAAAGAAATTAAGAGGGAAAATTCTCTCGAGTACTCCTGCATGCACACACATAGCCCATGCCAAAAAATCCTCTTCCTACAACATTCCAAATTACTTTTTCCAGATTGCAAAACAACTTTGAGACGTCTCCATCTCAAACTTTTTTTTTCTGGTTTGAAGCTCAAAAATCCAGGTTAATCTCCATAATTTTCATTCATTAGAATCTTTGTTTATTCTATTTGGTTGGTTGGAAACCATGGAAAAAACACCAGCTGGACTTGATGCATCAAGTTTCATTTTTGGATTAGATTTTATTTCTTACTTTAATACCAGTCAAGAACATAACAATCGAAGCAATAAAATCCAAACCAAATCTCGCCTCTGATAAATAATTATTGGTTTTAATTACCAACCAAATGAAAACTAGTCATATAATGTGTGTCCCCTTGAAACATACCTCTAAAAATTCCAATCCAACAAACCAAACCGAGAACGAACCGAAACTATCAATCTAAATGAATCGAACCAAATGTGTCAGAGGACAAAAAAAAACAAAACAAAGTTTGCAGTAGTCACTGCATACCTATTTGTGTCTAAGAGAGAGATTAATGCTTTGCTTTTGTTGCTTTTTAGTATTTGTGGAGCAACAATACTTCCAAATTCATTATGGGTGTAGGAAAATAAACTCGTGGTGAGACTGAAAGAGAGTAGCAGTCACTCCTCTCCCCTAGAAATGAGAAGGACTGCAGGGGGAAGAGGAAGCTGGTTTATACGTTCTATGGGAATGCCTGTCATTGAAGGCGTTGCTATTGATTGTATGCGGTTTTATTTTTAGGCAGATGATGTGGTAATCTGTTAGTCTTTAGATTCAATTTTTTATAGGTGTTGCTTATCTGTGTAAAAACCAGCGCTCAACGGTGGAAATTACAGTACTGGAGGTGAGCCGGGCCCGTAATATGCAAGTTTGCAGTCCTATAACGTCCCTTGGCGGTGTATTTTTGTGCGAAGCAATTACAAATCAGCTTCACTCAAGTAACTATCAGCTGGGAATTGCAAATTCTATATATAGAGTGATGGAAAATTGCTTCCCTGGATTAAGCATCTATATAGTTTATTTAAGAAAGAGGGCCAGGGGAGGACATATATATATTAATTAGAGAGAGCCCACCTCTGCATTCAGCAACTTGTGCCAAGTGCCATTAATGGTATCTAGCACCCAAGCTGATTTGCCGCATTTTGACAAAAACAAAACATATTAAAACACAAGCATAGTGCACACCAAAGCGTAAGAGTATACTAGCATAGTGCCAACCGTTCATATCACGAAAAGCAGGGGGTCGTTGAACTGGAATATTCATGCACGTGTACTACAGACCTTCCGGCTAGCTTTTAAGATTAGCTGATGAAAACCCGCCATTGAACGCTTTGTTTATGAAAATTTCGTCTGAGAGAAAAAAACGAAAGGTATAATTTCTTTCTTCGTAGAGTTTTTGATTTTCAGCTTTTAGAATTTAAAACTTTGATCTTTGAACTCAAAGACATCTACCCGCTTTATCTTCTAGTTAGTAGCTAAGAGTAATTACAGAAAATTATGAGTCCATTCAAATATGAGATGTAGAACGTCTAAGAGAGCTTCAAAAGCTAAGACAGAACTATAAGAAAAATGCCCTACGTACGTACGTACATGGTGGCTGCTAGCTAGTTAGGTAAGACAGCAACGGCCTGATCCAACCAGTGGTTACAAAGGACGCATGCAGGAGAAAGGCCGACAACTCCTCTCCATGCAACGTGACCCACGTGGGTTTAAGGGGATCCCCTTCTTCATTGCCATGCCCTATGCAGCGTGGGAGACACTCTCATTTGCGTGAATCATCCTGCAAGGGCCCCCCCCTGCTTGGTGTTATTTTTTCCCCTACGCCCCCACACAAGGCCTGTCCAAAGCTAGTGGAGGCCGGAGATCCCTCCTTCCCACATGGGGTGGAAGATGGATATTCCACCAGATCAGGGTGGAAAAGTTGCTGGGCGAATAACATATCCTAATTATAAACGGTTTACTTTTGTGCCACAGCACTTTTATAGTTTTATTATGTATGGCACAAATCCAGTTTAATTACTAAAAAAACTATAATAGAAAAAAATAGAGCCCTAAATTAAACTCTTAATGCACTAACTAATTCGATTTAGGCTGGCGATATAATTTATATTTAATGTCGTGGCTAAATATGAACAGTCTATTAGAACATGTTATAAGATATATCTTACCATTACGACTGATCATCAAAATTCAAATAACTCTGTCGTAAATACTGTATCTGTTTGTTGACAAAAACCATCTAAGTAATTAAGAAGCATTTTCGCGGAAATTGCAAGCATCTGCTAGTCATCTCTCATGCCTGGGGCAGCTACTCGCTCACAGAAAACCCTCTCCTTGCTTAATTAAGTTATTGTATTATTCAGTGATCGGGAAGTCAATATACACTATTGATTCAAACTTATTTAAAGTAATTGTAATTATCTTTAATCTATAATCCTTAAAGTATTCGACAGTACATGCATAATTATGGTGAAATATATATATATATATATCCTAATTCATATGAGAAATCTCGGGAGTCCTACTTTTCCACCGGTCTCCTGAACATCAATTTGAGTCTGCCGCTTATACTCTGCGAAACTGAATTTTTTGTACAGCGCCGGCTTGGTACAGCTCTGTATCACTGCTTCATTAGAGGGGCAGTAGAAATACGCCACAGATAATCTTTCTTGTGGAGTGGAAACCACTTTGTGTTTGATGCTGTTGAAAACGCCATTGCTCAATGCCTGCGATAATGGACAAGCAATATATATATATATATATTCTCAAATTAAACAGGAACTTCTATGAACAACGTCTGTGCCAATTACGATCTTTGCCTAAGATAATCATGACTGGGTTGATACGTACCTGAGACTCATGTTTTGTAACCTATTCCTATAGTTGTCACATCGGTTTTTACATTTTCGAGCGCTTTTCTGGTTTTCCTGGGCGAAAAAAAAGGATATATATATACACACACTACTATACTAATGTTTGTTTCCCTCCCATGATTTTATTTTCCCTTGGACATAACTCATTCCTTCATCAAAACAGACAGAAACAGAAACTGAAAGCATTACGCCTCATTACCTAAAATGCAACACAATCCAAAGTTCAAATAGCCTCATCATGATCGACAGCTAGCCTTACCTGAAATAAGTCACCGATATTGATAACTAAAGCTTCTGGATTAGGTTTAACACCCAACCATTTTCCGTCTTTCATCAATTGAAATCCTCCAACTTGGTCTTGATACAAAATTGTAAGGAAACTGCTATCGGTGTGAGGCATCAGGCCAAAGACATTGGATGCAAATGAACATGGAGGATATCTGTTCATTCGAAGATAACTCGTGTTTGGCAGGCAATTCTCTCGGAAATAACTAGATTCGATGCCCAGAGTCTGAGCTAGAATTTCGGCTAAGCTTTGAGCCAGATCGGCAGCTGCTGTCGCGAATGCTTCAACGTTTGATCTGTTGAAAAAAAAGGACAGTTAAAGGAACTACTGAGACGGGAAACCTTTTGTGAGTATAATATCTGATAGAATTGAAGAAATAAACTCTTGCTCTTCCTTTTACAATATTCTCTTTTTAAGTACTTCTACTCTTCACCATTAACTAATTTAGACCTCATACATATCCTTTGACATAATTTAGTTCGCTATCTACAAGGTGTCATGACCTTTCAACAAATTATATCTGAATCTGGAGAGAATTGCATGCACTGAAACCATTGAAACTAGGCAACCAAAGTTCTACTAACTTTCTCAATTGATACCCTAAACACTGATCTCTCTTGCATGCAGAAGATATGATAGCTAGGTTACCAGTTTCATCGCTACATTATAAATGGGATATCAGTTCGAGGGAATCAAGAGTAATTTTTGCTATCTACTTATTTAATCAGTCATATAAGAATTCTTTCAGTAATTAGAAACCATCATTTCTAAATATAGAAACATTTCTTAGAATCTCCTCCTGACGATCCCCCTCCTCTTTTGTCATGTAAACTGCTAGCCAAATGATAATGTATTCTAGCTATGTCCTCCATTTGCAACAACAGAAACAAATGTACGATACTTCAGCAATTGTTAGTGTCCCAACAAACATTAATAAGGTCTTCCTATAATCACCCCCTGACCAAAAACAGACAAAAACGCGCGTCTACTCATTCCCCGGCGCCTCTATACATGTACTACATATTTATAACAGGAACTACTATATATGTATATGATTATGTTGTTGACCGTGCCTTCTCACGCATGACAGGCACGTGAATGTAAATATATATAGCTAGCAGTTTTGAAATCTCAAATATAGTACTGTGGAAAAATCTCCAGTACCGCAGGATCTCCGTGCCTTCGGGTGATGGGTTCATGTGGGCCGGGGATAGCACAACAAAGTTAAGGCAGCCGTAACAATGACGATGTTCCCCTTCCTTCAGGAAACAGTACCCAAACGGTTAATGTGATAGGACTCATGGACGTGAGTTTTAGATGTGAATGCGAGTTATACATGTCTAGTAAAAGTAATCATAATTAGCCGCCTATGAAGCTTTAATTATAGACCAATAAACCCCTGATCTGATCTTCAATCACCAACCAATAGTTTTGCACTTCTAAAGATAGAACTAACTAAGCAATAGATTTTGGATTCTTAATTATCAATTAAGGGGATGTTCGGTTAAGGAGTTTTGTGAGGATTTTTTGTGTTTTGAGAATTTTTATGTGATGTTTGGATTTTTATTGGTATGTGTGTTGTAGTTATTTTTATGTGGTGCTAAAAATGATGTTTAATTGGAGAATTGCGAGGATTCAAAAATTTCTGAGAATTTTTTTAACCAAACGTGTCCTAAGTGGTTATCAATCGGGGAAATAAGGGTGCAGCCAAAGTAGTATGGGTTTGTCTATATGCGAGACAATCAGAAAAAGGTTATAACCAATAAGTGATTCTAGACTCTTATCTTTTCACGGTAATTCATGCAAATAATTGGCCACAATTGGATACACATCTTTCAGAAGGACCTTCTTGAACCACGAAAAACAAACTGTTTCGATCTTTGGTGATTAGCTAGCTAGAGCCAGCCATTATCTGTTTGTCTTTCCAGCGTCGTCTGTTACATTTCAAACCTCAAAGACAAAAAAAGGATTTCCTTTAAGAGAAAGTTTTGGAAGAAGGCAAAATGTAGTAACCAGCTCAGAGGAGTTTTGGAAGAAGGCAAAATTTAGTAACCAGCTTAAATATATTTTCTTTTAAGGCTTTCTTTTGTCCTAAAATTGGTACATCAAGCCAATAAGCTGAGTTGATGTGCTTAGAAAATAAATAAACGGATAAATGCACTTTACACATACAACTACGAGGATCTTGACATTTACACTATAAATTATTATTTTTGTCAAAGTCAAGCTATTAATTTTATACACTTAATTTGTGTATATATATGTACATGATATATATGCATACATACACATGTATACACACACATACATAAGAAAGTGAAGAAAGAAAGAAGACTAGTGTCGTAGTACTAGGGTTTCTCCATATATATTGAGGACTATTTATCCTGGAACTATGTTCATATATCTCAAAGGTCATACGAAAGGATTGGTGCTGTTTGAGAGTACCAATCTGATCCCATTAAAATTAGAAAGTGATATGAAACGACATGAGGCCTTCTTCCCATGGTATCCTAAAGTAATCTTACATTTGTAATTAATCTGAACTTCCAATGATTCTAAAGACTTCGCTGCATTGCACTAGAAAGAAAACGACTCATAAACAGAGAAAAAAAATATATCAATAGAAACGATTGTACGTACCTGAGACTTCCATCCAATTTTGATATATCCATAAGAGAAATATGTAAGGCTTCCGACCAGAGGATCTGCCTTAAAGAAGTAGCGTTTAAGTTCCCCCATCGATAACTGTTGGCTGTTAATTTCAGAAAGTTCTCTTCAATCTTCCTTTCAAAGGGGAGATGGAACACTTTCATCTGCTCACATTGCAAGCTTCTCAGAATCTCTTTAGAAACCCCATGGTTTACAACTTGAAAGAAACCCCACTCTCTTGCGGCTTCAGCAATCTCTTTGATGCACTTGCTTCTATCGAAATCTAATTCACTGAGATCAATCAGGGGCAGATCCCATTCCTCAACAATGGAAGTATGGCTGTCTTTCGATTCGCCAAGAGCTATATGTATCAGGTTCCTGTAGGTTTCTTCCAATGGCGGTTCATAGGCCATGTTGGCCTTTTTTTCTCAACCCCTGCAGGTAACAATAATAGATGAAGATTTAAAGAAAGTAAGCGAGTATTCCCTGCGATCTTAGTTATTAATTGCTGAATACCATCCATGCCATGCATACGTATCTGAAAATTGATGTTGGATATGCATGAAAAGACACTTGCTTTCCAGATTCAGAATTTGATAAAGCAGCCGGTGTGTATTTCCAATTAATTCACAGATGTTCTCGTTTCGTCAGTTGCGAAATCTTGTTTTACATTCTTCATGGCCATTAGCATAATCAGGTATAGGAGTCCCCTCACCTAGTGTGAATTAGTTAGCTCACTGCTAATTAAACAGTGAGAGTGCAGGAGAACTTAAGATGAGAGGGCGTTGAATCAATGCTTGCAGGTCTCCTTGTTAAATTCTTCCTATGTGCACTCTCTGCTCGATGCATCAAACTTTTGGGCTTATGGAGCCCTGACATAATAAAAGATCAAAATTTGAAGATGAGACAAGAAGGCCAGGAGAGTCGAAGGCAAAAGTTCTTCTCATTTGTCCATGCACGTTCCTCCTGGCACAAGTTCTGTCATTTAAGAGAAACTCTTTTCTTGCATTCTGACCAAATAACCTTCTCGGACAAAGTGAGAAAGGAACGTTAAAAGTGCGATGTCAATTCTTAAGAAGATGAGCTATATCCTCCCCGGATGGAGTAGAATTTTGTTTGCCATATAACATAATCGCGGAAACACGGATGGAAAATAACTAAACGGTTGAAATACGTACTAATGAGTTTCCTCACCTGTGATGGAGTTTGTCGACCGTTCCAGTGCAAGTTAGGTCATATAGCTTGCTCAGATGAACCTTTCGTTCATGGAGCTTTTACAAATGAGATCGGAATTTGATACCAAAATTAGAGAAAAGGTCTGAACGAGGAAAAGAAGCAAAAGGAGTACTACATAGTACTGCTAGAGCTGTTTGATTGTTTTAAGGGAATGCATTGTTTCAAGGAGAATGAGGATAACAGGAAAACGAATAAAGAAGCAATGGCTACAAAAAGAAAGAGAAAAGGATGTAACTTGGAGCACATGAAAGCTTAGAGTAGAATTTATTCTAAGGGCAATTAGGCTGCTTGGAACAGTAAAAAGCTGGGTTTTACTTTTTGATTGAGATTCTATGGCTGAAGCCAGAACACGCGGCCAAACATGTCAGTTAACAGCACATTCACTTGGGTTCGCATCTCTGATTCCTCCAAGTCCCCCCCGCGTTCACATCATGAGGAGCAATTAAAAGCCTCTTTCTTCGTGGGCCCTAATTTATTTGTCCTTTGTTTCCGCCCAGTTTTTTGATTGAATAGTCTTCTCTGATTTTTAACGTAATGGTCGTGTTCCTGCGTTATAAGCGAGGATATTTAATAAAAGTTGTACATTTTTTATTTTAGTTTTTATTTTTAAATTTTAAATTTTTAGTCCTTAAATTTTTTTTGACGAAATGATCATTTCGTCAGTCTGTTGTCCATATGCTTAACGAAACTTTCTGATACGTCAGTATATTTGTACCGGTCAATCGCTTCATGTATCGGTCGACTGCTCACGTTCAAAACATATACCCGGTAGACCGCTTCAAATTTATTTTTTGTCCGTTAAGCATATAGACGACAGACTGACAGAAGAACTATTTCGTAAAAAAAAATCAATGACTAAAAATTTGAAATTTAAAAGTGAAAGACTAAAATAAAAAAGTGTCCAAAACATAAGAACTAAAAGATGAATTTTCTTTAATAAAATGTAGAATTATTATCCTTTTAAAAAATATTTTTTTTATTAAGGCATGATGTAGTTTTCAAGAATAGTTCGATATTATTTTATTTTTCCCAATCTTGTCTAGTGCGCAGAGTAAATAAAATTGAATACCCATTTTTTTTAGCTAAGGAAAAAAAAGAATACCCATTTTTTAAAATCATCCAATTTGGTGCTGTACAAGACCAAATTATGCAGCTAAAATCGGGTAGGTCAACGTCTCTGAGTCTATTCAGAAGCCGATTTCAGTACCTGAAGAGCGACTAAACATCTATCATGCAGACTAGGATATTAATGGCAATAGTGATTGGCAAGGTTGACGAACCCAGCAGAAGTTGCCACGTGGTGCTGAATCTAGGATTATTAATTAATTGTACTGTAATTTTAGTACAACTATATCATTAGAAATTGAAAGATTTTTTTTGCACGCTAGTATTTGGCGTCGTGGTGTTCAATCCAACCTCACATTGAACAGAGTCGCAATCATTGGACTCGTGTGGTGTTCAAGCCTTGGGATTCCCTATTGGACCATAAGAATGGAGCTTCAATTTCAATGACAAGCTTCAAATCTAAAAAGAAGTGTTAATGACCAAAATAGTCTCTGAGTTTTATGTCCTTTATCGATTTGGTCTCTGAGTTTCTAATTTGGTCACATAAGTCCTTATGTTATCATCATTTATCAATTTGATCCCTGGATTTCCAATTTGGTCACATAAGTCCTTAGGTTATTCTCATTTATCGATTTGGTCTCTGGGTTTCCAATTTGGTCACATAAGTCCTTAGGTTATCCTTATTTATCGATTTGGTCCTTCCGTCCAATTTCTACTTTGACGTCTCATCAAAATGAGTCACTATCCCCAAATCAATCTGCAAACAGAGAACAACAAATAGAAAATCCACGACACGATTCAAATCTCAAAGATCACCAACGGCTTCAGATTGGATATCTCTTCGCTCCGTGAAAAATAGACGACCAGCAATACTGTTTTTTGGTAAAACATGGATCTGAGCTCCCTTCGTCGATCAAATGGGGGGTCTCCCCTGTTTGGTTTTTTTTTTTCTTTTTTACGAATATGTCAAGTGGACGTGAGTTTTTTTTTAAATAATAAAAAAAGCATACACGTGTCGCGATGTTATTGGTGGTGACGTGGCCCACCGTTAGCTGACTGTGCACGGAGGAGACGAAATTGGATGGAAGGATCAAATCGATAGATGAGGATAACCTAAGGACTTATGTGACCAAATTAGAAACACAGGGACCAAATTGATAAATGAGGATAACCTAAGGACATATGTGACCAAATTAGAAACCCAATGACCAAATTGATAAATGAGGATAACTTAAGGACTTATATGACCAAATTGGAAACTTAGAGACTAAATCGATAAAAAGCATAAAACTCGAAACTATTTTGATCATTAACCCTAAAAAGAAATGAAAACCAGCCTGATTCTGTTCCGCACTCGCTAAAGTCTTTATCCAACACTCAACATCCAACCAAATGCATCCAACCTCTGCTGACCAACAGTGTTTAGGTTAGAACAGTTAGAACTGATATGAATTGTTGTCTGACAGATTCATGGGCGGTAGACAGTCGTCAAACTATAATGATGACAAAAGTTTGTTAAAATTACGAATTATTGAATTGATTTTTAATATTTATTATAGTACGGATGTAATGAAAATAAAGATTATATTATAATTTTTATTATATTAATTTTTTTTTCTAAAAAGATAAAACTTTACAGCTCAAACCTAAACATATTAGCATTGAATAAACTATAGCTGTCTCTCATCTACCCGAGGGAACTACTTGCAGTAACATCAACTTAAAAGGTTATACAGTAAATGCGTATTAGAAGAGAAGCCAGGCTACTAACATTCAACGCTTTGGGAGACAAAGAAGAAACAAAAATTGTATACATATCACATTTTAAGCCTTGGATAGGCATTTTACTCATCATCTTTGTACGGGTACTCTTCAGGAACTTGCTTCAGAAGTTTCACCTGCAACTCGAAGGCATCATCCCCTCGGAGCATGTCACGGGCCCAAGTGATTTCGGTCTTCATTGACACCTGCAGATAAGTGAATGCGAAACCATTTTGAGCAACGTCTACCTCCCACATGTTACAGATACCACCGTGAAAAGACAGGGTACCAAACAGATCATGACCTCATCTTTTTTTTTTTTAAATAAAAAGTTAAATTTTATTTTATACATTTATCACGTTATATATATTTTTTCTACTAGAATGCGAAATTACGCATGCATCCAGTGGGTCTTGGACTGGTGACTTTACGCTCCACCCCCTTCTTATGGGGGGAGAAAGTGACACTTGAACCAGACCATTTAACTAGTATGGTGGGTCTTGGACTCATGACTTTACACTCCACCCTCTTCTCATGGGAGGAGAAAGTGACACTTGAGCCAGACCATTTAACTAGTAAGGTGGAAGACATACGAAAACATATGACATGGGAAGCAGAGGGTGGGGCGAGATCAGTTCAAGTACAGTCGGCAATAGACGTCTTCAAATAGAAGATTGAATTCTTTTTCCACCCACAAAGGAAAAACCGAAAGTATTTCCCAGTCCAGTCCAGATCAACAAAAAAAATAACAAAAAGAAAAAAAAAAAGATGAAAGAAAAAAGACAGACGTCTACTTGTGAGGCCTTTGTTGCTCCACACCACTCTAGATCAACATTGTCCACTAGTGATCTAGCTTTTCCACCAACGAGTAATCTATAGTTAATAATAAGTTTTGAAGGGGCATATTGATGGCAAAGAACATTTCCTCCATGTTACAATAATCTGCTGAGGAAATTGAGAACAATAAAAAGAAGGGTTAAAGAACTTTTTCGTCCCTGTCTATTACACCCTTTTAAAAAATAGTCATCGAGTTTTCAATATGATCACCAGCAATCCCTGGGTTTTTCCGTTTTGTCAAAGAAGTTTTTCTGTTAGTTTTACGTCCAGTCACCTAACGGTGATACACGTCACGATCAGTCAAGTTCCGACACGTGTATACTTCTCCAATCAGGTTTTGACACGTGACTAACGTTTTGGGTTTGACGTGTAAGGCCTGTTAGGTGATTGTACTTGAGGCTAACGGAAGGACTGTATTAATACAAATTGAAAAACTCACGGACTGCTGGTGACTAAAGTGAAAATCCGAAGACTAGTTTTTAAAAGGTGTGAAACTCAGAGGGACCAAAAAGGTTTTTAGCCCTAAAAAGAAACTATTAAAGTTATGCACTAGGATGAGGAGCTCACCATCTCCAAGGCTCCTCTGACAACTCCACTTAAGATATTGCAATAGTATAGACCTTGACATGTATCAGGGAGTTCAACAAAGTCCACCAGAGGGTTATCCTCCAAAACGATACTGCAACATGTCCCATCAGCATCCCAATTGGTTACAGATGCAGTGACCCCCAAGAACATCTTAAAACCAACCTGTAGAAAAATATCAGTATCATTAAGATATATACTGATACTGACAATTTGACAGCTGAGTCGTTAAGATAGAAATTGATGTAGCATAAATGTGTTGCAATCAAACACAGAGGACATAAAAATACCTCTGTATCTAGCAAAATATAAGAAGTATGCTCCATTTTCAAAACCTCATATAAATTAATCCTAGCCAAAACATTTCATCAGAACCCACCCAGCTAACCTTAAATTGACTCATGCAAGCCAGAAATTTGTCCAAGGCTGCAATCCTGGTCATATCCAACCAATCAAGTTCAACACATCAAGGCAAACTCATCCCTATAAGGCCTGGGGTCACCCAACTAAAGTTTGCAAGGGAGAGATTAAATAGATTTTGTTAAGTATGGGTGGCGAGTATTAACCAAACCCATTTGCCTGCCCTAACACAACATAACTAAGTGGGTAAGAGGCTGCCTATCTAGGAAATCGGCCAAACTGTCTCAAGTTCGTACTGTTTACAGTAATAAATGCAAAAATTTGAAAAGTTATACTGGCAATAAATCTAGTACACATTTACATACAACATATGCAACTGTATATGTATGAGTATATATATACGTGGCTGGGTTATTGGGCAGGTAAGGTCCCACACTAAATAGATGCGGTTGTTTGGGTTTAGGTATGAAATATTTAGTGAAACACATAATGCAGTTGTAAAGGGGTAATCATTACCTAACCCCTTATGACCCGGGGTGGCCTGCCTGTTTAATGCCCATAGCATTGGGTCAGGTTGTAGTTGACTCTCATCACCTAAGAAATTAATGTTATTGGTAGCAAGGTTTACCAAAGGACAATACACGGGACAAAAGTTCCCTAGCAATAAGACGATGTATATAGTCTTCTGACAATGACACATACAACACTGATCAATTATGATCATTACACGGCTAATGTCATTTTTCATTACAAGAATTTGTTGTGGGAAGTTCTACTTTTAGAGACACTATAACTCTCCGTATAAAATATTTGAATAGTCCCAACGATAATTATCTATACTACAAGAAAAAAATATCAAATACTTCTCCTTTAACCAGTAGTTCAATTCATTAATCCCACACTTTCGAACAGGAAGCAGACCGAAAAGGTTTTCAACGAGATAGGAAATCAAAACTACTGGGTCTGCATGAGGTTTACAAAATCAGTGAGTGTCTGTTAGTGGTCAAAGATTATAATGATAATCGACCTCAAACATCCAGTTTTATCAATCTCCATCTATACTATCTTCTCTGCATCTCAACCTTAACTGCAAATCATGTCCAGAAAATAGCTTATCTGCATCACTCTCACGAACCACAATACCGGTGGAACTTATCACCTGCTTATCCTCTGCAATTAGCCATAGAATAAGCCATAATTAAAGTGAAAGTCCATAAATTCCATGTTTTCTGAGGATCCTCCCAACAACTCACATCATTATAAAATCATACTCCAAGACAAATATTATATTCTCCACCAAATGCCTTGCACATCTAATGCCTTTCCTAGAAAAACCCCAAAACAGTTCCTCATATCAGTGAAAGTCCATTGTTCTTCCTTGACTACCTAGCAGAGAATAGTACTTCACCTGATTAGTTCTTAAGTCAATTTCCCAAACCACCCCCATAAAAACAATATCTCACGGGTGTTGTATCTTAATGAGATATCAAACATTGGTAATCTGATAGCAATGGGTTATCCTGAACTTATAGAACCCGTGGAGATTCCGCCCATTTAAGTGATCAGTCCATTTGGCAGTAGGACTTCAAACATAGGTTCAAGTCTATTTGTTTTCATCTCTCAACTCACATGCTCTATTCCTTCCTCTTCCCCCCCCCCACCAAAAAAAAAACCACCCCCACACAAAAAAAAAAACAAGAAACAAACAAAAAAGAAAAAGAAAAAAGATCAGAAAAGCCAAAGAGGAAAAACGAAAAAAATGATTACAATATTCAGTTTAACAAGGTGTACAAAAAAAAAACATTGTCTGAGAGGAATGGGTCATGAGTTAGACTATAAGTAGTAATTGAGACCATGATTTACACAAGTAGATCATTTTGACAGGTTTTTCCTAACACGGGAAGGAAAAGTTTCAAGCAACAAATTAATTCCAATATATATCAATATAAATGAGGCTAGCACACCTTAGCAATTACTTCAGCTGTCTCTTTAAAGTCAATGCATCTAGAGACATTAGATTTTGCTAGAAACTCATCGATCAGTCGAATTCCAATATTATAACCCCTGCAAGATAATTCAATCCATCAATCAACATAGTATGTTTCCAATTCTGAAATCTAATAATTGATTTTATATTAGATGCTCTGCTATAGACTCTTATGAGTTGTAGGCAGCAGAAGACTACTGATAGACACAAAAGAATTATGAGAGCTCCAATGCAAAATTGCAGATACTATGCGCCTCACTTTCTCTCCTCTATCGAGGAGGCCTGGAGAACTGAGGTATCTGGTTCCCCAATGTTTCAGCCAAAATCTCTCAATAAAACATATGACCAGATACATTAATTTGCCAGGCTGGTTTGGTGATTTGCAGAGACAACAAATATTCTACGCAAAGCAATAAGCTTCCGCCACATGATATGATAGCAGCTCTTCAACCATAGATCTAAATCATCCAAAGCCAAGTTCTCACCCTAATATCTTGTAGATGTACCTCATAAAAGTGATCCCACTTTGTTGTGGTATACTTTTTCATATTAAAAAAAAAAGAAGAAAAAAAGACAGACAGCCAAAGCAAAATCCTTCCAAAGTATTTGGCCAACGCCTAGTATATGTTGCACTCTCAGTGTCACAAGGAACTCGTACCCTGGCCTAGTAAGCTGGGCTAAGAGGCATTTACCCGAGATGGATTCTAAAAAGCAAATCTAACAACTAACTTCGACATCGTATTCATCTTAAAACAATGAAAGCATACACTGAGAAGTTACATAAAAACTAGGAAACATAAATCGAAACTCAGCGATAAGAAACATAAACTTACATTTGGTCGAGCTGTTTGTTCACTTCTTCAACCTCCTCCAGATCCGTAAGCAACTGGCGCACAATCGCCCCGTACGTTAAGGTAAACAGCTCCGCATTCTACATCATTGTCATGTTTCGTCAGTCACCAACGCAACAGATACAGTGAAAAAAAATTCAATCGCGGCATTACGTATCACTTTATTAGAAACCACAAGAGAGGAGCAATTACAAGAGAATGGAAAACAAATATGATGAACTGTAGAAAACTATACGATCAAGAATTTCCATAGAGTCATCACATCCTTAACAATCCGTTTGGGAAATTATATGAGAAGCATAAAAAAATAAAAATAAAAAGATGTGTTAACTCAGAATTCAATACTTAGCTGGATTTTCTCCAGGTTTTGTCAATTATCAAACAGAGCGGTAAATGAGAAATAGGATTTTCGCTTACCACGCGTTCAACGTTGGCGAAGATTGCGTCGCCGGATCGAGGAGCAACAGGGGCCATTTTGGATCTGAGTTGAGCAGCAGAGGTTGATTTGGTACTTCGATTTCGTTTTCGAGTACTGAGTGCCAGGGACTCGTCTCGAGTTTTGAGAGGAGGGAGGAGGACTGTGTTCGTGCGTGATGGGCCTGTAGCCCAAGTGTCTCTACAAGTGGAAAAACTGTAGGGCCATATATTATAATTTCCCGTGTGAGCCCAGTTGTGGGAGAAGTTTGTCTCACGTGTTAGGCCTCTTGTTAATGGAGAAGTATGCCACATATACCTAGAGGATAGTGATGGCTGATGGAGTGTAAAACAATATATCCGGACCAAACCCAATTCTAGCAACATTAAATAAAGAAAGAAAGAGAAGTAAAAAATATAATTTGTCACTCATATTATTATAAATTTTACATTTTATACTATAAATTATAAGTTTTGAGATATTATCCTCTAATTATTAATTTTAGACGCATTATATTATTTGTCAAATTTTTAGACTAAAATGATGATAATGTCTTTAGCCTATTTTACATATGTTAAAGATATTGTTGTAAATTTATTAATTTTTTAAAAGTATTATTGTGAGATGGAGGGTGTAAAATATTTAATATTAGTAGTTAGAAGGTGTATGAGGTGTTTGAGGGTGGAAATTTCCACCCCTCAACATTTTCACACAATTATAAAATAATATCTCTCTCCTCATCAAACTATAAAATAATATTATAATATTCAATTAAATCTTCTCTCTTCACTTTTTCATCAAATTCTATAAAATATTTGTATTTTTTCACAAACCCCAATACCCCAATATTTTTACACTCAAACGCTCCCATAATGTGTTAAAATTGATATTTTAGAGCGTAAAATATCTAACATTGGTAGTTAGGTGTAATATGTCAAAATTGATAGTTTAAAGTGTAATATATTTATTTTAAGAAAAAAAAATCAATTTTCATGCTGTGAGGGTCTATCCTAGGAGTGGATGAACATTGAGTCCATCGCTGTCAACGAAATTTAAGACAAAAACTGTAAACTGGACGTTCTAGATTTATTTTATTACACGATGTTATATTTAGGCTTAAATGCATCTCATGTCCATGCAGTATTCGCAAATTACAAATATGTTCATAAGGTAAACAAAATCATTTTTATACTCCTGAGGTAAACATCAAGGTCATAATATGTCCTTCAGTTGATGTACCGTTTGAAATACTAACGGTAAATGCTGAAGTGACAAAAATAGACACGTTAGCACCAATCATATTATGCCACGTCATCATTTATTTTATTTTTTTTTTAAAAAAAAACGACTTAACCTCATTTCCTTCAACATAGGCCATGTGTTCGTTTCTGTCTTTTTTTATATAATTTTTTTTAAAAACAAGCGTAGTTCAACTTAGCCACTGTATTCGTTTCTGCTTTTTTAAAATATGTTAAATTTACTTCATTTAAAAAAAAACGACTTAGTCTCATTTTCCTTCAACTTAGCCCATGTATTCGTTATTGTTTTTTCTTTAAAAAAAAACATTCATTGTATTCGGTTTTTTTTAAAATATTATATATATTAAAAAAACTTTACCCCATTTTCCATCAACTTAGCCCATGTTCGTTTCTGTCTTTTATTTTTCTTTTTTATATATTTTTTTAAAAATATGCGTAATTTAACTTAGCAACTATATTTGTTTCTATTTTTTTAAATTAAATTAATTTAGAAAAATATTATTTAAAAAAAAATTAAAATGATGACGTGACATCATCTGATTGATGCTGACGTGTCTATTTTTGCCATGTCAGCATTTACAGTTAGTGTTTCAAACGACATATTAATGGAAGAGCATATTATGACCATGATATTTACCTCAAGGGTATTAAAATGACTTTGTTTAACTTATGAACATATTTATAATTCGTGAATACCACGTAAGAATGAAATGCATTTAAGATTTATCTTTATTACAGGATGTTTTCACTTAAACGATACTCTCGTGTTTACGGTGAGAATATTCGAAGAATTTACCTGCCTTCTCTGCCAATTACACTGAACTGCTCACCTATTACAACAAATTGGTGCAGGTTTCCTTTGTAAAAAAAAAAGAAAAAGAAAAAAAACCCTCACTCCTACATTCACAATTCCCTCAAAATTCAGGGCCACTTATAGAATTATCCATTTTTCGTCTTTGAGCCGCAAGCCCACGAGGGCAAGCAATTTCAGCTACAAACAAAACCCCTTTCTCTCTGACTCTCTTTCATTTTCCTTTTTGCCAAAATTTTATTGAATTCTGCTCCATTAAGAAAAAAAGATTGAATTCAGCTCCCTCAGCTTTCAGCTTAGCTTGGACACCTGAAAGTTTGGGATCAAAGAACAATTTTTGTATTTATTTTGGGTTCCCGACAAGTATGTGAAATCTCTCTGCTTCTTCTTCCTCTGCCCATTTAGGGATTGATCTTATTGCGTGTTATTGTATGTTTATCCTTTTGTTTCGGATTGATGTTTAGGAATATGTGAGGAATAAAATTGTATTAGGGTTTTTGTGTCAGCTTCTGTGACTTAGATTTTCACGCCGTTTCTTCATTTGGTGTTTGCGACCGAAATATTGTGTTCAGTTGCTGAGAAATTGAAGGAAGACAGAATTTTTCTTTTGGGGTTTGGAGAAAGTGCGAACATTGGGTCTGCTAAATTTGTATGCTTAATAAGCTAAATTCGAATGGGTGTTTCAGCGTATCGTTATTTAACTTAATTCGATTGCGGTTTCACGGTCTATAAGGAACTAGCAGCGGAAAATGTAAGACTATTTATCCTAGGGATCTGAGCGTGTGTGGAAAGGTTTCACCCGGTTTGCTTTGAATAATAAGCCGAGCTTAAAAGTTCTGTTTGCAGTTTGTCACAGGTCTAGCTTGAGCAATGATGGGCTTGGCGTGTTTAGGTCAATGAATGGTTCAGGCACAGTTTTGTTTGCAACCAAATGAACAATTTCATGAGAAATGGTTGCTGGATGATGAGGATGCTGGCCATGGGATTTATGGAGGTGCGAATCTTTGCGCATAGAAGAGAAGTAAAAGTTTATGCTATTAGGCTAATGGAGAAGATAAGTCGGGCCTCTGGAAGAGCCTAGGTCTTGCTAATTGTATTCCAATGGAGCTTGGATAGTATTATATGAGTTCATAGAAGCTATTTTGAAGGGGAAGTTTGATTTCTTGGAAGGGTGGTTTGGACCATTTAGAGCTTTTAATGCCTTTTCAAGTTTGGACTTCTGGTTTTGTGTATTTTGTGAGGTTCATGACTGAAATAAAGCCTATGTGACTTGCCCAAAAAAAAAGAAGAAGCCTGTGTGTCTTGTGATGGGGTTAGCAGCATCTAGGTCAAGGATATGTGAACATGATTCAAATACCTCATAAATGTGTTGAGGAAGCTAAACACAAGTTGAGCCCCTTTTGTAAAGGAAAACACTTTTGGTGTGTGTGTGTGTGTAGTAGTTGATTTCTTGAATTAATGTCAAGGTTTGTTTCTAGTTTTAAAGTCATTTTAGGTTTTGCCACCCCTGTGAGGAGCATCCTAGAGTTTTCGCTTTTCTCCTTTCTCTATGGTATATCAATAGATAATAAAAATATCATTCAATGTTTGGATTCTGTGAGAGAATTTTTTTCTACAGATTTAAATCATTTTGATTTGATTATGTTCCACCAGATGTTCTGATAATTAGTAGAATCTAAAGCGTCATATTCCCTACTGAAGAACTGATTCTGACTGACCTTCTGTATAATCATAGTTTGATGTTACAATATTAATTTTCTGTATCTCTATTCATATGTAATGTACAACCCTGATAGATTTGACTCGAATATTTGAGACTCCATCCCTTTGTTTCTGAAATTTCCTTTTGTTCTCCAGAAACTGATGTGACGGTGCATTGTTGAATAATGGCTGTTGAAACTTCTGGTAAATCAGTATATGATGATGACTTTGATGAGGAAGATGGGCCTGCAATTTTCAAAAGGAGTAAACCAACGGCTAGGCAAAATCTATTAAATCCAGAAGTAAAAAAACCATCATCTCAAAGGCATGAAGGACAATCTGGGAGGCCGGTCTCTGACATACCTTCTTCCAATGGTCAAAACTCTAGTTCGCAGAAGGGTAAGATGGTTACATCTAGCAGGGCATCACCTGTTAAATCTTCTTCAGCTACCCCAAAAGCATCGACTTCATCCATCAAGGCATCACCTGAGAAGTCATCAATAGTCAATTTAAAATCATTGAATTCATTGGAAGGTCATGCAAAACATTTATCTGAACAGAACAGGTCGATGTCTGTTAAGGAGGAGAAAAAATATTCTGTTGAGAGTAATGATTCTGAGGATTCTGAAGACAATAAACCACTGAGTGCTAGACTTAAGGGGAACTCCAATTATGCCCAGAAGGGACTGAGCAAACCAGCTCCTATGACATCACTGTCACCACTGTCAAAAACTGCTGTAAAAAAATCTCCTGAAGAGTCAGATGATGAAGTTCCATTGTCATCAAGGTTCCAAATGAGATCCGATGTGGGTACTTCCAGTAGTAAGCCTTATGATTCTGATCAAAAGAAACCTTTGGCTTCAAAAATTCAGCAAAATGGTTCTACCTCAAGGGATAAACAGCAGAAATCTTCCTTGGTTACGAATAAGAGACCTCTAGACAATGCCAATTCCTCGGGACAGTCATCAGTCAAAAAGACAAAGCTGTCAGATATATCTGTGCCTATGAAGATCAAGCAAGTATCAGTCAAAGTGGATCCGAAGGCAGATGATGATGACCATATTCCAATTTCCCAGAGGATGAAGAAGACACCCATGTCGGATAATAAATCTTCCGCAAAACAAAAATCAGTCAAAGTTGTCTCTTCCTCATTCAAGAAAACAACCAAGTCTTCCAAGAAAGTATTAAAGAATTCGACATATATAAAATCGACAAAAATGATTCCCAGCTCTGGTGATGGACAGAAGAAATGGACTACCCTGGTTCACAGTGGCGTCATTTTTCCTCCTCCATATCAGCGTCATGGAGTGAAGATGCTTTATAACAGGAAGCCAGTTGATTTGACTCCTGATCAAGAGGAGGTGAGAATCTTCCTCTCCTCTTCCATCTCTTCATCACTTTCACACCCTCCCTCCCTCTCTCTCATGTAGATCTACTTTACTTCTTTCCTAGTCTCATTTCAATGATCTTTCCTCCTTTTTTCTTTCGTGAAAGTTCTATTGTTATTACTTGTACCACATGTTAATTCCCTAGAGTTTCTAAGCCCTGTGTGATGTACCCATAAATTTATATTTGTAGGTCGCCACAATGTTTGCAGTGATGAAAGATACAGATTACATGCAGAAAGATAAGTTCAAAGAGAATTTCTGGAATGATTGGCGAAAGTTACTTGGGAAAAACCATGTGATTCAGAGCCTGGAGAAATGTGATTTCACCCCTATATATGACTGGTACCAACAGGAAAAGGAGAAGAAGAAACAAATGACTACAGAAGTAAGCTGGTGGCTCTCATCTAGTTTCTGGGTTTTGATGAGCTTGATTACAAATTTAAACTTCGTTTCAATACTTTTAGTTGGTTTTGCTTCCAAATTCATCATTCTACATTATATTGACTAGTTTTCATCATAGACAATGCCAGCGTGAACAAAGACTGAGGTTTCTTAGCCTGAAGAACTTTGACTGTTTCATATATCCCTGTTTCTTGAATAACATAAATCAGGACTGATCGATTGCCATTAGACAGAATTTTGCAAATATAGCCACTCCGAGAGTTTAAAATCAAAATTACTCCAATCACAAAGGTGGGTTAATTAACAGGAAAACATGGAATATGTTCTTGTCAATGAATATAGTTTGGTATGTGATTCCTTTATGCCAATGAAACATATCTGTGCCCCTTTCCTTGATCAGAAGACCCTGTTTTGCATTTAAGACGCAGTCGACTGTATTTTTCTTCCATTTGCTGACATTTTTATCTTGTTGTTGCCAAATGGCTGTGGTTGAGCTTTATCCATATCTCTCTCTTGATTTATCTCTCTAAACACAGCTTAAATTGGAATTTCAATTGCCAGTTATTGAGAACAGACAAATGGTTTTGACAAATGCTGCTGAAACAATAGGCCTTCCATAGTCTAATCATGGTGTTTTACCTCTGAAACTAGGGTGTTGTACTGCCTCCTGGTATGGAAGACTAAGTTCTAATGAAGCATGATGTGAATGTGATCAATTGCTTTGCAGATAATTACTTATCTGTGGCCAATATTTGAATTTGCCTTAGGTGCTTCTGTTCACATTCTAATCAATATCTTTCTGCTTCTAACCGTGAACTGAGGAGTTTCTGTTCATGCAGGAGAAGAAGGCCTTGAAGGAAGAGAAATTAAAACAGGAGGAGAAGTATATGTGGGCCATTGTTGATGGTGTTAAAGAGAAGGTTATTTCTAGCTTTGATTTTCTTTGCTTTTTTGTTGTTGTGTGTGTGTGTGGGGGGGGGGGGGGGGAGTAGAGGTAATTTTTTGAGGATTTTTGTCTTTTCTCAATTTCTGTGACATTCCACTGTAGGTATTTGTCTTATGTGACGTGGTTCCATTCGTGATCGAGTGTTGGAAATATTTGCAAATAGTTGATACATTTTGCATGCCAATTGATTCCATCCCTTCTTTGAGACCTTTCAAGAACCATGCTCGGATTAAATATGACTTTCATCCAAGGTGTCTACCACCCAGAAGATATTTTCCCTGAGGTTGAAGTGAGCCAAGGTGTCTACAATTCATCCTAGGCCTTTCACCATAAATGACTGCACAGCAATTGGGTTGCATTGTCTACAGTAACCTATGACAGCATTACCATTAATTCATTGTTGTCAATCTTTAAAAGAAGTCTTTTGATTGTTCATTTTAAGAATGGCTGATTCTTGCATTCCCGATTCATACAATCAACGGATAGAAATTGCTTCACCTTATTTTAACTGGTATCTTGATAATAATTGAACCCATTTCAAATTGGACTGAGTAGTTCTTGATAGCATCAAGTTCACCTTTTGGTTTCATTGATTGCTTGGGTCCATTGAGTACAGTGTGGTGGTTTGGAGCATGTGAGAACTTGTATTGGTGTCATATTGCTCATTCTCTTCCATTGTGAAATCTTGGTCATAACCCCCAAGAGCAGTCCACAGGTAAAATCGCTGAGTATCTCTCCTTAGTGAATGTGGAGTATGAAAGTTCCTTCGAGTTTGATTGGATTTTGTTGTTCCCAGTTTCCACAGCACGTACACATATGACTGATGTATGGGTTTTGAGTTTTGTTGGATTTGGTCTTTATATCTGCATAGATTTTGCAATGGTTAGAAATTGCTTGTCCAGTTTCCTGAACTGTTGTTTTGGTGATTTTCATCATATGGATCTGTTTCACTCATGATGATATGTTATAGAAGATAAATACTATACTTCTTTGGTCAGACCTCAATGCATCTAATTTCCTAATATAATCTCAATCTCAGGTTGGAAACTTCAGAGTTGAACCACCTGGATTATTCCGAGGCCGTGGAGAGCATCCTAAGGTTCTTCGACATTTTTCTATCTGTGATGATTTATGGTTGTGTGCTATTGCATATAGGTTTTACCATGGCTTTATACAGAAGCAATTTCTTGAATTCTAAATTTTATCATTGGCTTGTCATTGATTGCTTTTATTTGGTGTCAGATGGGAAAGCTAAAAAAACGTATTCTTCCTAGCGACATAACGATGAATATTGGAAAGGATGCTCCAATTCCAGAATGCCCTATCCCTGGTGAAAGGTTTTGTTCTCCATTCCTTGTGAAAAGAAATTAAGAAAAGAGATTTGGAACCTTTTAAGGACATGTACAACTCCTATAGTATTTTCAATTATGTCTAAATATATGATATCTGTATGTATCTGCCAATTAACATGTTTGCAAGTATGTATGTATGTATGCTTGTAGGTTTGCATATCATTATATATATGTATGTATGTATATGTCGATTTAGAAACTATTTTGTTTTATTTCCTATGGGAAATTTTAAGTTTGGCAATTTGTGATCTGTGGCAGCTGGAAGGAAGTAAGACATGACAATACTGTTACATGGTTAGCTTTCTGGAATGATCCGATCAATCCTAAGGAATTCAAGTATGTGTTCCTAGCAGCTAGTAGTACCTTGAAGGGGCAAAGTGACAAGGAAAAATATGAGAAAGCAAGGATGCTGAAGGTTCTTTACATTAAATGAATTACTGATAATAATGCTTAAGGCTCTTTGCATCTGTTTTTGCCTAAAATCTTTCAAATATCTTGTTGTTAGTTTGGGATGATATTGAAGAATCTTGCCATTCTTGCTAAAACCTTTTGATTTTGAATCCAGGACTACATACAGAACATAAGGGCTGCATACACAAAGAATTTTACGAGTAAAGATGTCATGAAACGGCAAATTGCAGTTGCTACCTATCTTATTGATAAACTAGCTCTGAGGGCCGGCAATGAGAAGGTATTGTTGTGTAGACCTACTTCAGCAGTTCCCTATATTTCCTTAAGCCTCCACCCAAACACCCACCCGTTCTCTTCCTCCCAGACAAAAAGAGAAACACCAGACAACTTATGCACACAAGTGTTTGTTTGTTTGTGTAAGTAATGCACACAAGTTGATGGGTAAGTGTTTTTGGATGTTTGTTAGTAGGCACTACATAGAGCACACTTGCCTTAACAGATAAGAAACTGTGTTGGTGCCTCTAGTTGATGGATAGGCTTTTGAAGCTTAGTTGAGTTCTTCTTTCACACCAGGCAAGGAAAAATATTCAGCACTATAAAAAGCAATGAAGGATGTTTAGCTTAAAAGATGACTGGCATTTTGGCTGCTTAAGTTAGGGTTCTTGTTGGATTGGAAGCCATGGCAGGATCAATTTTAGTTTCCCTTTATGCTAGTTTTTTTTTTGTCATGTCTGTTTCTAAAACCTTTGCAAAGGTCACTGTGTGGCTTGTGATTTACATTTTTTTATTTGCTGTAAGCAGCTTAAAATTCCAAGTAACAATCACATGTACAAATGCTTGTGTTGGGATTTGGATCAAACGAAATATCTTGGTTTCTCATCCTTTTGGTCGGCTTCATGCAGGATGATGATGAGGCTGATACTGTTGGTTGCTGCACATTGAAAGTAGAGAATGTAAAAGCAGTAGCCCCAAACACATTGGAGGTACTGTGGGGGAAGTTTTAAAAGCCTTTTTTGTTAATGCCAACCAAGATGGTTCCTTAACTCGTAATATATTACCAGCCATAACCACTGAACTCTGTTTTTGATACATTCAGTTCAACTTTCTTGGTAAAGATTCAATTAGATATGAAAATAAAGTTGAAGTTGAGCTTCCTGTTTACAAGGCAATTATACAGTTCCAAGCTGGTGAGTATATGGGGTTATCTTTTGTGTTTGTGTAAAATTTGTGGGTGAAGACAATGAGTACGTACTTTCTGGTTGCTCCAGGAAAACGTGGCTCTGATGATCTTTTTGACGAGCTGGACACGAGTAAATTGAATGCTCACTTGAAAGAACTCATGCCTGGCCTTACGGCAAAAGTCTTCCGAACATATAATGCATCCATCACATTGGATGAGATGGTAAGTTAAAAAATGACCTCAGATGCTCAACTTTTTATTTTTTCCCTTGATGTGAAAGCAAGCTGAGTGCTTGCCTTGGTGCTGAGGCAAGCCGCAAGGACCTGGACCTTGTTATTTAGCATTAACACTGTTAAGGAGATTTAACATTGGTAAAGAGAGAATTGCTTTGCTTGTTATGAAAGTTTAATGCCTTAGTCAGTCTATTTGTTTTATTCGCTCAAGAAAAAAAATTTGTGCCTGGGAAAACTTTCCATTTAATACCTGTTTAGATTTGTTTTTCCTCTGTATCTCTGAATTTGTATTTGTTTTTTTTGTTTGTTACAGCTGAATAGGGGGACTAAGGACGGAGATGTTGCAGAGAAAATTGTAGTTTATCAGCACGCAAACAAGGAGGTAGTTCCTCCCTCTGAAAGTTTTGGAATGGAATGATTTTTTTTTTCGGTGGCATTTATAATTCCGGCTTTTCTTCTTGCAGGTTGCAATCATTTGTAATCATCAGCGCAGTGTCTCAAAATCTCACAGTCAACAAATATCAAAATTAACTGAGAAGATTAGTGAGCTTCAGGTAATGGCCTTGTTTTTAGTGATAGACTTAGGTGGCCATAGATGAAGTATTGAGTATTGATTGACTTTGGGTTTGGAGGAGGATTTTGGCTCAGACCGACCGGTGTTGCTTTCTGTGTGTAAAGGAATGGAATATCAATGGTGACCATCATGCCAATGGTCGGATGCACAAATATATTTAGCACCTTAGTTGATATCATGTTATAAACATGACGGAAGTTTGAAGTGAAATGGAAATCGTCACTCGTGAATGGAAGTTTGTTAGATTTTATGGTGAATATTCAGTAAAAGTAACTTGATAATGCTAATGGGGCAATGATCTTTGGATCAAGTGGCATCTGCTTGCTCCCGGTGACATAGGATGGAGGGTTAGGTGACTGGTTGAATTCCCAGAAGTGTGCTTTATTTACCTGTGGGGGGAAGGGGTTGTGTGTTGGGAACTGGGAAGGTCGTCACTAAAAGAAATGAAGATGCGAAGCATTGAATAAGGCAGGCTTTACACATGACTGTTGGAAAATAAACCAAAGAAATGAACTTTCGGCAGAAAGAGATGAGGGGCATAAACATCATCTCATGATACTTGAGGATTGTTACTATGTTTCTCTCTTTTCCGTATCTATTCAGCCTCTTTTGCATATTGCTAATACACCATCCCCCTTAGTATCTATATCAGGGATTTACAATGGGTGGGCGTTCATGCATTTGCATGTGCCTTGTGGTATTTCTCAAGTCCTTGCCTTGCTGACTCCCTTTCTTCCCCTTGTTTGGTAGGGCATGCTGAAAGAGTTGAAGACAGATTTGGACAGGGCTAGGAAAGGGAAGCCCCCATTGAAGAACTCTGATGGAAAACGAAGGAACTTGTCTCCTGAAGCGTATGATTACACGTTTGCTTTTTTTTAAGCCAATTGTTTCTCCTATTTGGATACGCGATTTCACTGCAGTTTATGAATTAATGTTAAACAGGATAGAGAAAAAGATTGCTCAAACCAATGCAAAGATTGAGAAAATGGAGCGGGATATGAAGACTAAAGAAGATCTAAAAACTGTGGCATTAGGCACGTCCAAAATCAACTACCTTGATCCTCGGATCACTGTTGCATGGTGCAAACGGCATGAAGTTCCAATTGAAAAGGTGAATAGCTTCTGCTATCATTTCTGGATGAAATATCTTACCAACAAGCATGTTTCAGTTCATGCTTTAGTTTCACTAGAAGCTACACGCGGGAGTGTGGAACTTCTGTAGGCAGGGAAATAAGGTAGAACGGGTGTCTTGGCCTCTTGGTAATATGTGCTGCCACCATGGCTTGGACACACTGGGTTCAGTTCTGCCTAATGCATTAAAACAAAAGAGAGACAAGCTCGGTTTTGAAGTTACAGTATTCCTTTAGTGTACAGTTGTGGGTGTAATTATCAATTATCATCTGTTAATTGCTTCTTGTTTTTTTTTCAAACTTGGGCAGATATTCAACAAGTCTCTTCTGGCAAAGTTCGCTTGGGCAATGGATGTAGATCCAGATTTCAGATTCTGAAATTTGGAAAAACAGTGCTGCTTGGCCTCAACACCCACCTCAAAACAAGCGAAACCTGAAACCCTCTCTGTTTTTTCCTTTTCCATTAATTGTACTCGCAATTGTTTTTTTTTAGCTCCTAATCTCCAGCGGAAAATTGTTGTAGCATGTTCATCTAATCTAATTGTGGGATGAGTTGCTCCCTTCCTCACCGTTTTTTTTTCTTTACTCCATGTGTACGTTAAGAATATACGTAAGCAATTGTTTGCTTGAACATTCCACCCCTGATTATGGTTTAAATGTTCAAGAGTACAAGAACATCTCAGAAAAGAAGTGAATTACATTTATTATATAATTTTCTTTCCTCGCGTTTCGGTGTGTTGGGTTCTTCAGTTTGTCTTGTTCCAAATTATTTGAACTTGTTCGAGCTTTGCTCTTGAAATGAGCTTTAACGTGGTGCTCTAATGGATTTGCCTGGGAACTCCACTGATTTGAGAATCTCATATTGATTCGTCGCTAAAGAGTAAAAAAACTTTTCCAACGACGAATTTATTAGTCAGTACATTTTTGAGTAGTGATAGAGGAAGGAAAGTTTAAAGATGCCATTTTTGAGTAGTGCTATAGGGAGGAAAGTCTGAAGAATTGTTCAGGTCTATTTGACTGTAGTTTGTGCTAATCCGTGGGGAATGTGTTCTTGCATGATGGGCCTTTGGCCCAAGTGTATCCATGAGTGGAAAACGTAGGCCCATAGCCACTAGAGTGAGTTTGATTTTTCTTAATTTTTTTTAATTTTTTTTACGACTAGAAAGAGGAAAAACAATCAATTTCGTCGAACTTACGGAAACAGGTTGCAGAGAAATCTTCACACTTTACCAGAATGTCCGTCAATTGTTTTCTAAGAGAGCTTTCAAAAATTAAATTAAAAAAAGTAGAGACCGTATAGATTGAGAAATGGGCCATGATCCGATGACCAAGAAAAAGTAAGGAAACATTCACGGGAAAATCATCTCTCAAAAGAGCTGAGCATACCCACTGTTTTTTTTTTTTACATGGTACGCCCACCTCTCTGAAGAGTCGATCCGACTTGGGAAGCAAGGGTCTCGGAGTTCAGGAAGCAGTTCAGCAACACACAAAGAAGGGTTGGAGTGCCCGAACAACTCAAGACCAAGCAAAGGGATAATGAACCTGTCACGGAGTTCATTGCAAGGTGGCGAGTAAATGTTAGGTGGATGAACACTTTGGAATGTCATTGTTTTTTTAGTGGACGCATGATATAAAACATAATATGATATATTAATCACATACATTTGCGATTTTTTTTTAATGTGGGACTCATAACTTTTTTTGCCTTCTCACATGTGCATATTTAACACTAAATATACTTTGCATCCTAAACTAATATATTTTATCTCATTGTGACATAATTATTAATTTTATATATTTTGCTCCCTTTGCTAAAAAATTTCATCAAATTTAACAAAAAATAATTTTTTTACTTATGAAATTTAACTCTCATGTAAATTACAGGGATAAATTTGTTATTTCACGTGTTGAAAGAAATCAATTTCCATTCAAATTAATGTAAAAAGTTCAACTGATCGTGTAAAATTTCTAAATCGTAGTTAGATGGATATAATGTGTCAAAAATAATAGTAGTTGGTGGACAGTGATAAAAATAATAATTTAAAGTGTAAAATGTGAAAGTTCGCGATTAAAAGGTGAAATTACTCTCTTACAAAATCTCTTCTCATGGTTGGATTTGTTTTTAACTAGTTGTTCAGACCAGTTCACACGAGCTGTAAAATCGAAAATTTGGTCTGATTTTTAGACCGGAGTCTAGTTAGACCAAATTTTCGGTTGTACATAAATGATAAAACTGGACCGGACCACTTATTTAACAAAATTATTTGTTAAAGAATGTCGCATGTCGAGAAGAGGATTCAATGTCTTTATGTTGGAAGATAGAATAGATCAAATCTTGACCCGAAGGCAACCTATTCCTCCGCATTTGTCTTTGACAATATATACTCTCTTCTCGAGCTCGTGGCTTGCTCGCTATAATTTATTTATATATATATATATTTAGAGTTTTCAAAAACAAAGCAGCAGAACCTTCATGTATTATTATTTTTTATCTAACAAAATTATTAGCTAATGAGTGTCGCGTGTCGATAGAATTCACTTGAAAATTTAAATTACTAAAGATATTAATCATATAAAAATATAAGAAATAAGTTCAGTCATTAATACAACACGCAATTTCATATTCTGCCCAAACAATAAGCGTGGAAAAGGGCTCCTAATAGCACAACTGACAATTACTAGATGCAATGCTGTTTCTATGTTTTTGAATGGCCATGTTCTGGTCATATACATTTCAATATAGTTGCTTTATTTCCCCACGTTGTGCATGCTTGGTGCGTTCAATTTGCTTTAGTTCCTTACTTTTGGTTTTGCTTTATGAAGTTATGGACTCCTTTAGCTGCCAGTCGATGGTAGGCTCTCACAGTATGCTCCTGCATTTGGTTTTGCTTTGTGAAGATTCATCTAGTTGTCTTCCATTCTGTGTGTGGTTAATAATGCTGCAGGCTGATTCACTTAACGAGTTCTATCTGAGCCTTATCCTTGACTTTCTAGACAGTTTAGGGTCAGGTTTTGGTTTCGTGTGTCTGGGTCTTAGGTTGGTCAGGCCTATTAGGTTTAGTAATTGTGTCCTAGGTTGGTGTTATCCATCTTTAACTACTCTCATGTCTATGATTCCAAAGCATATTTGGTGTTTATATAAGGTGTCGGTCTACTTGATCATGGTCTTCTTTGTTGGCATTTGTCATTGATTGTTGAGTTTAGTTAGGAGTTGGGTCTGATGGCGAGGCCCCCATCTCTTAAATACTAATTTTGATATGAACTAATGGCTAAACATGCCTTTTTATGTTTCGGTGCACTTGAATCGTTCTTCCCAGAAATAGGTTTTTTATGTTCACTATTCTTTTGCACAAATCAATGTACACAACCTCCAATATTTAAATTGAGAGGCCATGAAATATCTTCCCTTTTCTTAGAATATGTTTTCTTTTTCACACGTCTCACTAAAATTACGCTACCTCCAATATTTAAATAGAGGTCATGAAATATCTTCCCTTTTTTCTTAAAATTGGGAATACATTAAGTTGTTGGTTCAAGTTTATGAAATACATTTGGGACCTACATGTACCAATTGCACAAAAAAAAAGAGAGAAAAGAGCGTAGGAGGCCGGCTAATAAAAGACAAATTACTGAAGAAAAGAGGATATGTATTGGTATAAGAATAGGGGATCAGAAATAAGCCCAGCGGAAGTTCATCAAGACAAAGGAAATGGGGTTCCATACAAATTAATGCTTGTACAAATTAAGCAGCCATTCATGTTCAATTTAATCAATTCTAATCTGGGATATTATTATGATATATCGGATGAATAATGCCGCAATTTAAATTTTGAAACATGGTTAAGCATTACGAGGCATTTGATTTAACGAGATTTTATTTTATTTATGTAATAGACAGACAGCAGCTAGCCCAAAACTACTCAACATGCATACTTAGAACTACTACACACGATCATGTGCTTTATTAACGTACAACCATTCATCTCTAGCAACAGCGATAGAGCTAGAAGTGACGTCGACCCTTATTATTCTTATCACTGATCAACGTGAATGGCGTCTTCTAGTACCCACCGCGGCGCATTTGACAGCGCTGGGGGCGGACGCCACATTCTCCTGGCAAGTCCATGGCCATCTCAGTCATCTCTTGCATCTCCTCACCCCTCATCTGACCCTGCATCTGCCTCATCATCTGCCTCAGTCCCTCGCATCGGCACTCTCGGTCCATCTGCCTCAGCTGCCGGCAGCACTGCTGGAAATGCTGCATCTGGTTGTCTTCGTCGAAACGCCCACGTCCCTGGCTTTGCTGCCTCATATAATTCTGGCATTGGCGGAGGTACTGTTGCTGCTGAAGCTGCTCGCGGCAGCTCTCTCCTTGCATCGGGTTTTCAATGTCCTCGTCGATGTCCACGGTCTTTATGGTGGTGCGGTGGGCGCTGGCATGGGCGATGAGGAAAATGGCAGCAAGTGCTGCAAGGGCTGCTAGAGTGCTAAGTCTGGCCATTGTACTTACGCAATCAAACACTTTGAAGGCTGCAATATTTTGATGAAAAATTAAGGTGGGAGTGCTGGGTATTTATAGTGGATGTTCGGCAGTGGCGGAGCCAGAAACCCAACTAATGGGGGGCAAACTTTTAAAGAAAAATGACAAAATTTTTTTTTACTACTTAATGCAAAAAAATGTCTTAAGAGTATAAATAAAAAAAATTAAGGACTAAAAACACTAAAAATATTGAAATACACGTACCGTACTATTTGCTGATACTGAGAGGTGAAATTAAATTTTTATTGTTCAAGACACCAATAGAGCATCAACTAATCACACAAACAAAAGTATTTATATATATATATTCTTTGTAAGACAAAACACATAAATGAAATAAAGTATTTTCAGCAATATAACTTTTTACTTCTATGAATGAAGTACTTATTTTTGTTGCCAGAAAGAATGTGCCCTATGCTCAATAAGTCCTGCTGAATTTGTTGGGATCTGTAAAAAGAAAACATAACACATAAATGAGAAAAATAAACAATTACTGTATTTCTATTATTCTTGAAAGAAACAATAGCAAATCGAAGCATATTGGAAAAAGAAGCCAAATTATCCAAAGTTCAAAAAGAATCCAGGTTCCAATGGCATAAAAATACTTCTCACCCTTGCTATAGTTTTTTTAGTGTGACAGTACTATTGAACACGGGCTTCTCAAGAGTGGAATCTCTATCAACAATAAAATAACCCGAAATTGCAAGGAGAAAATACATACTTGGTAAATGATAATAGAAAAAAAAATTTGGACAAAAAGTTCAATCTTAACATCCAAATAACTATTCTACTCCCCTTACAAAATGAGAAAACAGAAAAATCGTAGTTCAAAGTGTCCATTACCTGGCTAAATTAATGACTAAATTTTTGAAGAAATAGATTTATAACTTGATCCAAACGTCACAAATTACAAAGGAAAAGAAGTTCCACCTTTAGAGAAAGACAATTAAAAACAAGTTAATCTCATGGGCTATGAAAAAGCAGACCTAAACAAACAAAAGATAGATGAAAATGAGTCTTACTTCAACTTTGGATTTTCATAAATTGTGGAGAAGTTAGACATATAAAATTAGATGATGATAGTGACAATAAAATGATATAACCAATGATTTTCTAGTAAGTAAAGATGGACACGCAACACACTTGAATAATTGAATTATCACTTATCCAATAAGAGTACACCATCCCCTTTCTCAGTATTTGCGATATCCAAATTCTCAACCAAGTCCAACATAAAAGACAAAAGAACAAAAAAAAAACAGTACTAGAATAGTGAAAACATTTATTTCAATTATTACAACACACAACGATTATCAGGAATCAGAAGAAGTATATGAAATATTCGTCGCAAAATTCACGACAACGTCGACAAGTTAATATAGGATTTCAAATTTTGACATAAATAAATATATCTCTGCTTATTCTTTTAATTTGATTTTGAGGTATTGGGCTGCTTGGGTTTTAAGGGGGGCGGGCTGATTCATCTAGGCAGGCAAGGGGGCAAGCATAATTTTTATTTGGCCAAGGGGGGCAAACCTAATAAAAAATAAAATAAAATAAAATAAATACATGTAAAACAAAATTTTGGGGGGAGCCAACCGGGGCAATGGCCCCGGTTCGCCCCCCCTCCCTCCGCCGATGATGTTCGGGTGTGCATGTAGAGTACGTGTTAAGAGTAGTCAGGCTGACTTTGGCATGTTCGTGGTGTGGCGCCTATGCGTGGTGGGGCGCTTGCATGTTGCTTACACGTATGTTTTCTATGCATAAGTTGCCGTTATCTGTTTTGCTTTGGCTCGACAAAGAAAGAAGACTAAGAAGTAAGAAAGCATTGTTTCATTGTTTTGAAACTGGATTTATCCTACAAATTTAGAAGCAGAAAAATGTGATACTCAAATATAATCTAGGCTATTAAACGCTCATATTCTCTTGTACATTGTTTTTATTACTTTTGCCTTTTTGGGTTTTCTGAAGAACCATATATATATATATATAGCTCATGAGTCATACAAATCGTGCCTAAATTAAAATTCGAAGCTAATTTCATGAGTGGCCTTTGGATAAATAGGCACAGAACTGCAGTTTTGACAAGTGATTATAGTAATATTTAAATTCTATGGGTGGAGGCGTGGAGCTCCAGACAAACATGTATGCCTAAGAGATTTCAGAACTCCCCTAGGCAAAGCAGGAGCGGGACTCGGAGTTCAATGAACCCCCTTTCATGCTTCCACGTAGAGTGTTATTTGCATGGTTGTTGTCTGTTTCCAAAAATGGTTGTTGTGATGTGTGGGTTTGCATGGTTTGATCGTTCCATCTGTGATTCCACGGAGGTAGTACAGTGCAGTCTGTGCAGATGCCGCTGGCCAGGTGCGGAATTCGCTTGCTTTCGGACTTTCCCCTGCGATGTTCAATGAGAAAGATTCATTGTTAATTCGGGAGAGATTGAAAGTACTGAGGAGAAAATACTTCTTTCCCAATCCCTCGATCAATTCAATTTGAATTTGAGAAGCATTTAATAACGAAATTGATCGAATTGGTACAGTTAGATATATAACTGGGAAAAGGAATACTTCCCCCGTGATTTCTTGTTGAAAAAATCATTTACTGCATGCATGACAAAAATGCGATATCTTCAAAGGGTTTCATACCCCTCAGGAGGGGACCCACAGCAATTCAGGATAATTAATTAAGGGTTCGGCACTACAACAATTTTAATTTTTAGTGGCCAATTTATCACTTCACTACAAAAAAAAGGGCCTATTTCTACAATAGGTACGAGATGCAGCGGCGGTCACAGATTTTCCCTATAACGGCGGTCAGTGACCGCTGCTATAGACCGGAGATTCTAGCAGCGTTTGCTCGGGCAAACGCTGCTATAACTATACCTGTAGCGACGGTCAGTGACCGCCGCTATAGAGACCGCCGCTACAGGTATCTCTTTAGTTGCGTTTTTTTTCAAACCGCGGCCAAATGAGGGTCTACCGACCACCGCTATAGACTATCTTTAGCCGCGTTTTTTTGCAAACCGCCGCAAAAAAGACCCTTTAACGGCGTTTTTAGCGACCGCCGCTAAAAAAACCGCCGCTATAGACCTTTTTTTTGTAGCGCTTATTAGTGGCGAAATCCATTTAATGGCTAAAAATTTATCACTTATCAATGGTGAAATCCATTTAATGGCTAAAAATACATCTTTAATTATGAAATTATTGTTTCGTTGCTAAAGAGTATTTTTAGCGAAGAATATCAATTTCGACGCTAAAAAAAAACTTTTTCAACGATGAATTTATTAGTCACGAAAGTGATTTCGTCACAAAAAGTAATTGTAGCAGCGAAGATATTGTTTAGTCGCTAATATGTTAAAATACATGTGTTTTTAGCTATGAATATCAATTTCGTTGCTAAAAATACCCTTATGTGGCGCTTTTGTTTCATCGCTCTACTTTTTGTGATGAACATATTAGTTCGTTGCTAAAATGTTAAAATACATGTGTTTTAGGTACGAATATCAATTTTGTCGCTAAAAGTATCTTCTGCGACGATTTCGCCTGGTTCTGCGCTTGCGTGGTGGGATGCAGATATTTGTGAAGACCCTGACAAGGAAGACCATTACCTTGGAAGATGGCAAACTCAACGTTTTCATTTCAATTTCCACATTTGATGAAGGAGAACTATGAAAATTAGTGTATTCATATGAAGGCTTTGCTTGGATCCCAATATGCATGGGAGATTGCAAATAAAGACTTTGGCGAGTTGAGAGATGAAGCTTCATTGAGTCTCAATCAAAGGATAATCTGTAGAGGACGCGGAAGAAGGACCAACAAACTCTCACACTTATCCATCAATGTTTGGATGAAGTCATGTTCGTGAAAGTGGCTAATGCCACTACTTCCAAGCAAGCATGAGAGATCCTTCAGAACTCCTATCAAGGAGTTGATAGAGTGAATAAGGTGCGCCTTCAGATGCTACGAGGAGAGTTCAAGGTCTTGCGTATGCAAGAATCTGAGGCGATTGCAGATTATTTTTCGAGGGTGTTGGCCAATGTGAATCAAATGTGGAGGTATGGAGAAAAAATGAGGGACATCCGGGTGATGGAGAAGGTTCTTCGCTCGTTGCATTCAAAGTTCGGTTATATTGTGGTGGCTATTGAAGAGTTGAAAGATTTGGAGACCATGGCGGTTGATCAACTCATGGGTTCTCTCCAAGCCCATGAAGAAAGACGTAAGAAGAAGGAAGAACCTGTAGAGTAGGTTCTAGCCACATTGCTCTCTGTGAAGGAAGATGAGTGTGATAAAAGTCAACGAGGAAGAGGACGTGGACGTGGACGTCGTAAAGGTAGAGGAAGAGGTCGAGGTGGACAAAATAATCAAAATGCCAACTATGAAAAAAGAGGTCAATCCTCAAGAGGCCGTGGTAGAGGAAATCACTCAAGGCAGAATGGAAGGCAATATGACAAGTCCAAAATTCGATGTTTCAATTGTCAAAAGTATGGTCATTATTCTTCGGAGTGTTGGAATTCTCCAACCAATGTTGAAGAGAAGGCTAATCAAGTTGAGAACGAGGAAGCGGAGCCCACGCTTTTGCTAGCCTACAGAGGAGAAGATATTGGAAAGAAAAATTTGTGGTATCTGGATAATGCAGCAAACAATCATATGTGCAGAGATAAAAACAAGTTCATGGAGCTTGATGAATCAGTGAGCGGGAATGTCACTATCGAAGATTTGTCAAAAATTTCCATCAAAGGGAAAGGTACGATTCTAATCCGTTTGAAAAATGAGAGTCATCAATTTATGTCTAATGTTTTTTTATGTTCCAAGTATGAAAAGTAACATTTTGAGTTTGGGGCAACTCTTGGAAAAAGACTATGAGATTGTAATAAAAAATCGTAGTCTTTTTCTGAGAGATGGAAGAAGAATTTGATTGCGAAAGTGTTTGTCTCCCATTAATCGCATTCCTGACTCCGCCACTGAATGAAGATATGCTTTCAGAACCTTTAGGCTTTAACCATACATATTGTGTCGTATAGGTATCAAAAATGCCATTTTTGAGTAGTTATAGAGGAAGGAAAGTTTAAAGATGCCATTTTTGAGTGGTGCTAGAGCGGGGGGGAAAGTCTGAAGAATCTGTTCAGGTCTATTTGATAGTGTAGTTTGTGCTAATCCGTGAGGAAAATATAGTGTAACCAACTCGACTCGCACTCATTTGGAAGGAGGATAGAAGAAGTACTTGAGCGCTGGTATCTGGTTTTTGGCCCGTTTCTAAGTTTGACAACCTTTTTCTTTATTCCTTTGGTACAAGATAAAGATTGAGCCTGAAACCCCCCACCCCACCAGCCATTTTTGGCTGTCGTGCCATTTCCTCTAAGATGTTCATGGCTATTCCTCATTCATAGAAACCAATTAATCTAGCTGACAACGTGATTTTTTTCGCACGGCCATCCAACTGAAAACACAACCCACTTTTTTTAAAAAAGAGTCCTTGTCCTTTTCTTATGTATTCGAGAATAGTAAATGCCGACCAAACTTGGACCATAGATAGTGCTGCCTGGGGAGGAGGAAATGAATATAGAATACTTCACCTACTATTTTGAATGATCCAACAATTTTACAAATCTTGAGCCAATCGAGAATGTGTGGCAGCATCAGTTGGTCATCATCTGATTGCTATGCACAAGTGATTTGTCCAGAACGATATGATCATATTTGCAGCGTTAGACTAGGACCAACTCCTTCATTTCATCCTACCAACACTAGCAGAATATTCACTCAGTCTACATCCTCTAACAACGAGGAAATTATGGAAATGCAGGATAAATGAAGATTATTGAGTCTACAATTTCATCACTTCAATCTACAATCCAAATGATGGCTAAAGTCTGAGTAGAAATTTATGTTACTTACCCTCACATAATCACTATTGATTCTATTTATGTATTTTCCTTGTTAATTGTTTGTTTAACTTTTGTAGGAGCAACATGAAAACCAAAATGTTGTCAATCCAAATCCCGACCACGTTCCACCATCAATTCCTAGATCATCTAATGCAATCAAGTCGGAAAACTTTTGACGGTAAGATACTAACATAACTGAATACTACCATTAATTTGATTTTAAGTGTGTACTAAGCTCTTGTGTTTATATTTATTTATTTTTATCTTTGTTTATGTCATTTCTATTTGTTAATTTTTCAATATTGCAATTGCAAACTTTAGACCACTTAGAAACTTTTAGAACTTATTTGTGTTTGTTGCAAAATTTGTAAGATGTGGTGAAATATTTAGTCAATGATGAAATATTTTTTTATTACTTTTTTTCTCTTTTTGAATCAATCAATTAAAATATGTAATAAAATTTGAATTACATGAAAATATAGAAAAAAACGAAGATTCTTACACATGTATCTATTGCAGCGTTTTTAAAAATCATATAGTGACGTTCTAAAACGCTGGCAAAAAAAATACATGGCTTAGACCTTTAGCGGCTCTCACACAAACTCTACTATAAACATGTAGCAGCGTTTTAAAATACTGCAAAAAAGTACAATTGCACTTCGGGTCTATAGCGGCGGTCACAAACTTCACTAGATGGACTGCCGCTTTAAACCTGTTGTCTTCATCAGCGGTCGTGAAAATTGCCGCTATAGTGTATTGCGACGGTTATATAGACCGCCGATAAAAATACCGTTGCTAAAACTTTAGCTGCGATTTTTTTATCTTTAGCAACGGTCATCGGTCGATTTTTTTTTGTAGTGTCGGGAGTTTGGGAGGGTGGGTGCCAGTGACTCCTCTACTATGAGAGGACTGTGTTTGTGCATGATGGGCCTTTGGCCCAAGTGGATCCATGAGTGGAAAACTGTAGGCCCATAGCAATTAGAGTGAGTTTGATTTTCTTTTTCTTTTGTAAGACTAGAAACTGGAAAAATAATAATTTCCTCGAACTTACGGAAACAGGTTGCAGAGAAATCTTCACACTTTACCAGAATGTCCGTCAATTGTTTTCTAAGCAAGCTTTCAAAAAAATAAATTAAAAATGGTAGAGACCGGATAGCTTGAGAAATGGGCCATGATCCGATCCATCCGATATTTTATTTAAGGACCAAGAAAAAGTTATATCAGAAAAAGTAAGGAAACATTCAAGGGATTATAAAATCATCTCCTATAAATGTTAGGGACCGAGATGAACACTTCGAAAAGTTTTTTAGTGGGCTCATGATATAATACATAATATGTTATATTAATCACTCACATTTGCGATTTTTTTTAATGTGGGATTCAAACTTCTTTACCCTCTTGCATGTACATAATCAACACTAAATATACTTTATGTCCTAAACTATTATTTTTATCTCATTGGATTACCGTTATTAATTTTATATATTTTGAACACTCGGCTAAAAGTTTTCATCAAATTGAACAAAAGTTGATTTTTTTTATGAAATTTACAATTTGATCCTCGTCAAATTATAAGGATAAATTTTTCATTTCACGCCTTGAAATAAGTTGTTTCCTTTCAAATTAATGTAAAAAGTTTAACTGATGATGTAAAATTTTTAAATCAGTAGTTGATGGATATAATGTGGTAAAAATAATAGTAGTTGGTGGACAGTGATAAAAATAATAATTTAAAGTGTAAAGTATGAAAGTTTGTGATTAAAGGGTGAAATTACTCTCTTACAAAATCCCTTCTCATGGTTTTATTTTATTTTTTGTAGGGTAATATACAAATACCACACCGGGTTTTAACGCCTTCTGTGAAAACTCACCAGGTTTTAAAAAGTTTCAAATTGCTCACTAGGTTTATTATTTGTATATAAAAACTCACTGAACTCAATGTCATTAGCCTTGTTTAACGAAAAATTCATTATATCCAATCACAATATGACACGTGTCACTAAATAATTTAACGGATCTTCCCCATCACGCAACCCATGCCGACAGGTGGAGGGGGGAGACCCTCCTCCCCCGGAGGCGCCAGGTGTGGAGGGGGGATTCCCCCTCCACAGTGAAAGGATCGGGGTTGCCCAATCCTTTTGTTTTTTTTTAAATTAATAATTTTTTTTGTTAATTTTAGATTTATTTAGTGACTCGTGTCATATTATGATTGGACGTGATGAATTTTCCGTTAAACGGGGCTAACAACATTGAGTTCAGTGAGTTTTTATACAAAAATGATAAACCTAGTGAGCAATTTGAAACTTTTTAAAACCCGGTGAGTTTTCACGAAAGACGTTAAAACCTAGTTTGATATTTGTATATTTCCCTTTTTTTTGTAACTGGGTGTCCAGACCCGTTCACATTCATCTTGGCTAATTTCAAATACTGAAATTCGAGCTAATATACGCACACTCAAACTAATTTCAAGGATAACTAGTTTCATCTTATTATCTAAACCAGATAAATTACCAAGCTAAAGTGGTCCCAAAAAATATTGATAATACCGATAAAATTTTGAATTTTAAATTTTAGAAAACTAATTATAAGACTCAAGCCTTACCTTCTTTAACAGCAAGGTATGCTCTTCTCACATTTTCAAACTCTATTATATAAATTTCTTTTTAAAAAAATAATTTTATTTGTAATTCCGTGGTATTATCCATGTATTTATTTTATCGTTGAGATGATTCTACATGTATTATTATTTTAAAAAATTCAATTCTTAATCTCTACATTTTGACCCTTTTTACTAATTAGTCATTAAGAAGAAGAAAAAAAATTAATTTCCAGTAACTGAGTTCATACTCTTGTAAATAGTTGGTCCTGACCGTTCCTTTTAAGTATTGGAACTCTGTCAATATTGCCATGTCGCCCATGTTTTTTCCACGTCACTTCTAAATTAGCAATGACATTTTAAAAACGACAAACTGTTGCTGGCTGAATTAAAATCCAATCCGCACCGTTTTGGTTTGCGATCCCTCGCGGTGTTGAACCATCTCTGTACCGTTTATTCTAGGCAGTGTTGAACCCCCCTTGTTTCTTTCTAAGGGGGAAAAGTAGGGTAACCAAGAAAGGCATGTCACCCATGTTTCTTCTTGATCGAAACATTAAGGAGGAAAAGAAGGGTAACCAAGAAAGCAGGCTCCAAGAACCCTAATGAGAGACCGCTTGAATTTTTCAGAGATGGTTGGGGAAGGGAACAGAGAATAGAGTAGATGCCGAAGAAAAAAGGGTATGCGGACGAGCTTGTTGAGAGCCCAGAGTGTGATCAGGGAGACAAGAGAGAAGCGAATGGACCAGAGAGAATTGAAGTCCTGTAAATGGTAAAGGGTGCGTGACTTGAACCGTAGCTGGAAGACGAAACAGAGGGACAAGAGGGAGAGAAGAAGACGAGCGATGATGAGGGAAAGGGTCGCATACTCAAAGGTGGACTCGAGGAGAGGCAATAAAGGAAAGAAAAACATGGATCTCTTCAAGACTTCAACTCCCTCTCCCTCTTCCTCTCTCTGGCTCCTCTGTTCTTTTGATAACCCTCCCCTGCGTTTCCTACAATAAGGAAGGTTGACAAAATATACGGTGGAGAAAAGATATTATGGCGGTGGTGGCAAAGGAGGTGAAATTGGGGATACTACAAAGCTTCTTCTTTCTTCGCCAAGGATCAGTGAGACCGCAAAAACCAGCTAAAGAGTCAAAATGCATTACTCGACCGTCGGTGGCTCCCTTCCCCGACCTCTCGCAGTGGTCACACAGCGGTCAATGTCGGCAAATCGAAGGTGGTCGTCTTCGGTGGCCTTGTCGACGAGAAGTTTCTCAGCGATATCATGGTTTATGATATTGAGAAAAGACTTTGGTTTCAGCCAGTGCACAGGAAGTGGGCCTGAGGACCAGGTTGGTCCAAGCCCACGGGCATTTCGCTGCTGCGATTGGCTGTCACGTTCATCTTTGGTGGGCGTTTCGGCAGCAAAAGGTTCAGTGACTTTTGGGTCCTAGATACAGATATATGGCAATGGTCCGAGCTCACCAGTTTTGGAGACTTACATTCACCACGGGATTTTGCAGCAGCTTCAGCCATTGGAAATAGGAAGATTGTGATGTATGGTGGCTGGGATATTGGTAAAAGGTGGTTATCAAATGTGTACGTCTTGGACACTCACTCGAGTGGGTGGACTGTCAGTGTCTGGATCATTGCCACCGCCTAGATGTGGCCATGCAGCTACTAGGTAATGTTGGAGAAACGGTTACTTGTTTGAGGAGGCAGAGGAAGCGGTGGGCCACTAATGGATGATTTATGGGCCCTGAAGGATCTTATAGAAGAAGGGGAAAAAAAAAGGCAAAGGAGGTGAAATAAGCCAAGCGGAAGTTCAATTAGACAAAGGAAATGGGTTTCCAAACAAATTAAACAGTTATTGATGTTCACTTTAATCAATTTTAATCTTGGATATTATGATATATCGGACGAATAATGCCGCAATTTGAATTTTGAATGATGGTTAATCATTAAGAGGCACTTGATTTAACAAGATTTCATTTTATTTATGTAATAGACAGACAGCAGCTAGCCCAAAACTACTCAACATGCATACTTAGAACTACTACACACGATCATGTGCTTTATTAACGTACAACCATTCATCTCTAGCAACAGTGATAGAGCTAGAAGTGACGTCGACCCTTATTATTCTTATCACTGATCAACATGCACGGCGCCTTCTAGTACCCACCGCGGCGCATTTGACAGCGCTGGGGGCGGACGCCGCATTCTCCTGGCAAGTTCATGGCCATCTCAGTCATCTCTTGCATCTCCTCACCCCTCATCTGACCCTGCATCTGCCTCATCATCTGCCTCAGTCCCTCGCATCGGCACTCTCGGTCCATCTGCCTCAGCTGCCGGCAGCACTGCTGGAAATGCTGCATCTGGTTGTCTTCGTCGAAACGTCCACGTCCCTGGCTTTGCTGCATCATGTAATTCTGGCATTGGCGGAGGTACTGTTGCTGCTGAAGCTGCTCGCGGCAGCTCTCGCCTTGCATCGGGTTTTCAATGTTCTCGTCGACCGTTATGGTGGTGTGGTGGGCGCTGGCGTGGGCGATGAAGAGAATGGCTGCAAGTGCTGCTAGAGTGCTGAGTCTGGCCATTGTACCTATGCAATCAAACAGTAATTTGAAGCCTGCAATATTTTGATGAAAGATTAAGGTGGGGCAGTGCTGGGTATTTATAGCGGATGTTGGGGTGTGCATGGAGAGTACGTGTAAGGAGGAGTAGTCACTAGTCAGGCCTTGTTTTGGCATGTTCGTGGTGGGGCGCTTGCATGGTGCTTACACGTATGTTTAGAAAGCATTGTTTCATTGTGTTGAAACTGGATTTATCCTAGAAATTCAGAAGCAGAAAAATGTGATAGGCAGTTATAATCTAGGCTATTAAACAGTACGCATAGTCTCTTGTAAATTTTTTTAATTACTTTTGCATTTTTGGGTTTTCTGAATAACCACACACATATATATATATATGGCTCATGAGTCATACAAATCGTGCCTAAATTACAATTCGAAGCTAATTTCATCAGTGGGCTTTGGATAAATAGGTACAGAACTGCAGTTTTGACAAGTGATTATAGTGATATTTAAATTCTTTGGGTGGAGCTCCGGACAAACATGCATGCCTAAAAAATTTGAGAACTCCCCTAGGCAGTGGCGGAACCAGGAATGAAAATCAACCCGGGCGAACTTTTAAAGCAAAATGACTAAATTTTTTTTTTCATACGTAATGTAAAAAATTGTCTTAGAGTTACAATATCAAAACATTAAAGGCTAAAAACATTAAAAATATTGAATTACACATAACGTACTATGTACTACGACTGAGAGGGGGTAATTGGATTCTACGGTTGTGCATCTTCTGAAAACGTTGCAAAATGGCTTCGTTCTCAATAGTTTCAAAAATTTCCGCTCGATGTACACAACCATGCAATCATTCATCCAATCATCTCTCATCCTATTACGACCGCGAGTTGGTATAATGTCTTCCATATTGGGCACATTGATAAAATTATTCAGACAAAATGTTTTGACTTCTTCCAAAAATTTATCCCATCCTTCCTCCCTCAATTCTTGCAACCGTTCCCTCACAACTCCAACCAAACTCATAGCATTAACAATATCTTGATCCTTTCGCTGTAAGGCCTGTGACAAATCATTTGTAATTCCCATTATTTTCTTCAACAAATGCATAGTGAATGCAAATTCATAACTTTGCATCTTATCCATCAAGCTTCCAGCCATGGCTCTTTGTTCTGGGCAAGTATCATCCTCATTTATGTTTTCAAGAACGTCCAACACGGCTGACCACATAGTAAAGAGACGCAGTAAGTTAACAATTTCTGATATATTGTATCTATTACATTAAGTCTATCAATTACACGATATTTCATTCCAGCACGTGAATACATTCTCGGAATCGAGAAAAAAAAGATGCTGAGCTCATGGCAGAAAAACCCATCCCTGGACAACACAAGATGCTGGACTACTTTACACACAACATGAAAATCAGAAGCACTACTTTACATACAAAAGCATTCACGGGCATTTTTGGACAACACAAGATGCTGGACTCAAAACCTCCAGATCTAGAAGCCAAAAAATCATCTATTTGTGGCCCGTAGGCATGACAACTTATGAAACCCCTGGAATAAAAAAGTTCTTGGAAATCTTGCAAATTGGACAACATGAAGGATTCTAACACAAAGAGTGGCAGAATATATTTAAGTCTCAGAGGCCGTCAAATATAGATCTTCGCATACACAGTACACTTCATAGTGTGGACCCAACAACCAGAAAACTAAATTAAACTTAAAATTCCCAACCAATTCAAAGCACCAAATCCGATTATTTGCCCAATCTTTTCTCAGCAACCACAAACTAAATTAAACTTAAAATTCAAAAGAAAAAATCTCGAATATCGTACCTCGAGAGTGAGAGGGACGTACCTCGAGAGACCGAAGGAGCCGGCCGCCGGCGGTGAGCTGAAGGCTGAAGAGTGAAGAGAGAGAACTTGAGGGCTGAGAGGGAAGAACGAGGGCTGAGACTGAGAGGGGAAAACAGAGAATTCGAAGGGGAAGGAGGTTTATTTTGGTTCAAAACACAGGGGGGAACGTTTCCCCCGGTGCTTTTAAGTATTTTGCATACGTATGGGTTTATTAATTATTTTCATTCAACGTGGGAGCATATATATCCTCTTCACAATTATTCTTTATTTAGCAACTTACATAACAATGCTATTCAATACTTACGATAATCGTGACCACGGATGTTGTTGTTTCTTGAAAGCCATCCAAAACAAATATAACTTAACCACTCCCTTGATTTTACCATTAAATAAAACCGTCCATGTCAAACTTCAATAAGACCTAGTGGGAAAAAAAAAACACTATAGTGACGTCGTTTGGGCTCTTTTTCGGGCCAACAAGATTGTTGGCCCCCAGATGTTTCCAGCGGACCACTTTTGCGTTTTCGGTGGCGCCTTTTAAGTTTTGGTCAACAATTGATTGGGCCTAAAACGTTTGATATGAGAGCGAAAGGAGAGTTCCCACTGGGAAAAGGAAACAAGAAGTCAAACCTGGGGGAATGGGCCGTAGACTGTGTCGAAGCATTCGTCTGTAAAATGCATGGAGTGCTGCCTAGTCCAATTAGGGCGGCCCAGACCAACTTATTTAAAAAAAAAAATTTATATGAATTTTTTTTTTTTTCAGGGGCGGACCCTGGACGGCCGCCCAGGTTCGCCCGGGCCTGGGTCCGCCCCTGCCCCTAGGCAAAGCAGGAGCGGGAGTCGGAGTTCAATGAACCCCCTTTCATGCTTCCACGTAGAGTGTTATTTGCATGGTGGTTGTCTTTTTCCAAAAATGGTTGTAGTGAGGTGTGGGTTTGCATGGTTTGATCGTTCCATCTGTGCATCCACGGTGGTAGTACAGTGCAGTCTGTGCAGATGCCGCCGCAGGCCGGGTGCGGAATTCGCTTGCTTTCGGACTTAATTCCCCTGCGCATGCGATGTTCAATGAGAAAGATGCATTGTTAATTCGGGAGAGATTGAAACTGATGAAGAGAAAATACTTCTTTCCCAATCCCTCGATTCGAAATCGATCGAAAACTTTTACATAACTGGGGAAATTAAAGTAATACTTTTCTGGGTGCCAAGTTCTTTGCTGTGATTTATTTCTTTTTGAAAAAACATTTTCTGCATGCATGACAAAAATTGCGATATCTTCAAAGGGGTTCCATACTACCTCAGGATAATTAATTAATTATCTGATAAAGAAGACATAATCAATCAGATATGTATTACAATTTCACAGATAATTAATTATATGAGATATTGTCACAAAATTCGCTTTAAGTATAATCTTCACTTCTAACTCTTAAATTATTATCCAATTGTTATTTATCGGTCTGAATTATAAATTTAATTACATTTAACTCTTAAACTACTAAAAGTGTTAATATTTACTTCTAATAAGATCTTACCATTGAAATGTATAGAAAATAGGTTAGGTAACACAATACAAAATTATCAACCAAATAGGAACATGTATGGATTTTCATAATTTGAGAACTTATGAACCCATGTTTGAATGGTCACAATCATTTTTCATAAATTATAATAATTTCTTCACAAACTTTGACATTTTTTTTAAAAAAATATAATATTTTTTTTTAACAAATTTCAATAGAATATATTTAGATTACTTCTTATAAAAAAAATCAACAAAAATTAAAATTTAATCATATTGGCTAAGACAAAATTAATAATTTTAAAAGCTCAAAAGGATATTTGGATCAAAAGTGATGTTTTAGTTGTTTTTAGTCTCCAAGTCTAATAGTATTGTTCATAAATTTTATTTAATTTTTCTTATTATTTACAATTCACAGTTTTTTTTTTTTGGTAAGAACAATGCACAGTTTTCATAAAAGGCATTGAAAAAAGAACAGAAAGAAAAAAGAACGTGGTTCTCGAGTTGACTGGCTGGCCACATGGACGATCTTCCGTATTACAACCTACAAAACTGGTTGCCGCGTGTGCTGGCCAAACGTCATTTCTGGACACGTGTTCACATTGAACGGACTCCAAATTCTCATACAACGTAACACCATTATCCACCACACATCGCAAATACACACAATCACTCCCCGAACAAACTTTACCAGGAAATATCCCCGTAGACCGACTCGACAAAAAGGCTTAATTACCATACAAGTTTACGTCATATTTAACTTTTACAAAATAGTATATGTGGTATGATTTTTAACCAAATAATTTCTGCAATATAGTTTTGAGATAAATTAGTCCTTCTATTCAACTGCCGTTACCCACTTAATGAAAGAATATTGTACATATCACGTCAACACCATTCACGCGTTAACACGTGTTTATTGAAACAAAAATTTAAAAAAACACTTCAGAGTATAATTCTTTTCCACGTCATTTACAAAAAAAACAAAATTAAGCCTAATCCCCTTAACCATAATCGCAAGCCCCCTTCTCTTTTCCACTGTCGACGTCCTTGAGAGTCCTACATATCCCTTTTTTTCAACTATTCCCTTAACCCTAATCGCAAGCCCCCTTCCCTTCCTTCAATTTCACCGGTATTCCCTTGCACCTGCGACATCTCCAGCCCCGAATCTAACCCTCCTAGAGGCTAGAAGCAACTCGTCCATCTTCCATCTCCTGTGTTTCGCAACCTCCGTGTTTCGCAGCTCGTCAGACATCTTAACGTGTTTTTGCAAAAATAAAGGTATTTGATGTGCTTCTTCTGTAGATTTAAATAGTAGTTGAAAACATGAGAAAGAAGAGTCTCATTTGGGGACAAGAATTTCCTCCTAAGAAAAAATTACCTAATAGGTCTTAACAGACCATTGGATGAATGACAACACATTAATGAATCCTTCCAATGGTCAGTATTAAATGTTAAAAAAATATAAAATTAAAAAGAAAAACTTTCTTAATTAATTCATTAATGTGCTGTCATTAATACAGATCATTGGATGGATTCATTAATATGTTGTCATCCATCCAATGATCTGTTAGGACACATTAGTTAATTTCTTCTAAGGAGTGAATCCTTCTCCCTCATTTGGCACCAATAATCTCAGCATGGTCCCCATTTTCGAATGTCAGCGTGTAGTTCATAGGATTGTCGCCAAATGACATTGTAAATTTAGAGTTTTAAATTGTGAGCAGTAACAATTCCAACGTAGAGTCCCCACTCATTGAGAAGCATCCACTTTCAGAAAAAAGCTCCCACCTTGAGAAGCAACAACTTTCAGGTTAGTTGGGAAAATGTCTAATTTGTTTTGAAAGGAATGACTAATTTGTCTCAAAATTATACCATATGGATCATTTGGTCAAAAGTCATACTACAAGGACTATTTTGTAAAAGTTGGATACCATAGGGACCGAACAAAAAACAGAAAGGTAAATAAAAACCTATTCCGCATATTTTTTAGGGTTAATGACCTTTTTAGTCCCTGGGTTTTGGGTCTTAGTTCATTTTGATCCCTAGGTTTCATTTTTGTTCAAAAAAGTCCCTAGGTTATTTACGCTTGTCGATTTACTCCTGTCGTCTAATTCCGTCTCTCTCGTGCCCAGTCAGCTAACGGTGTGACACGTCACACCCAATAATAGCGTGACACGTGTTATTTTAAAAAAAACTCCCCGACTAAACGACAGCCACCTCGGCGCCACACTTAACAAAATTATTTAACCCAAAAATTTGAAAAGAAAACGCAGAACGAAGACCCGACCATTAGCCCGTGGTTTCCCCCAAATCTGACCTAGAACACAGCAGACGGAGTTTTTTTTTTTAAATACCACGTGTCACGCTATTATTGGGTGTGACGTGTCACACCGTTAGCTGACTAGGCACGGGAGAGACGAAATTGGACAACAAGAGTAAATCGACAAACGTAAATAACCTAGGGACTTGTTTTTGAACAAAAATGAAACCTGAGGATCAAAATGAACTAAAACCCAAAACCAGGGATTAAAAAGTCATTAACCCTATTTTTTATATATCTCAGATCCCCTTTTACTTTCGGTTTTCTCTCTCGCCAACATACCCTTTCGAAAGAGCGAGTGAGATCATAGAGGGATCTGGCATTATCCGATTTGGGGTTTCTTCTTCGTCACTGAATCACAGTCTTGAATCCCAAACTTCGGATCAGGTATTTTTCCGGGTATAATTACTCGTGATCCGATCTTTTATCCCATCACTGTTAGGGTTTCATTTCAATTTGCTTTCTTCTGAATATACTTTTGTCCCGGAACGCGAGTATTTTCAAAATTTTAGGCTTGTGACAGGAATATTCGTTTCTTTCTTCTCCCTCCATGATTCGAGTCTGGATTTTGTGGCTTTCGTATCCTATTTTTTGCAATTTCTTATTAGTGGTCTGTCTTGATTATATATGGGTCGCAAAAATTTTTCTTTACGAAGCACATACGTAGTTTGAATTGACAGTTCCATTAAAGTGTTTATCTTGATGTATGATTTGGGACGAAATGATTTCTCATTGATGTATTGTTTCATCGAGATCGAATCCAAATGACGATGTCATTTTCTTGTTCCAGAATGGGTTTCTTCCAATTTTTTTTTTAAGTTTATGCTCTACTCCGAGTAAAGATGGGCCCGATTTTTTATTTGCACATGTAGGGCAAATGCCCCAATACCACGTCTTTTTACTATGGCTTTTTTTATTTTCTCAATTTATTTCTATCTTCCGCCGGATAAGTGTGGCGAAATATGTGGCTTATGCTGTTTTTTTTTCTTATTTCCATTGGACGCTTTTTTGTGAGGAGTTGATGCGAAGCCAGCGAACCTTATTGGTTGGCCTCTCTTTGTTTAAGATTTGTTTTGGTTACTCTTTATGTCGGTCTATCAAATTGTTTGCTTGTGTTGTTGTTGTTGTTATGGGTGGTTAATTAATGAGTAGGATGGCTATTGTTAGTAGAGAAGTTGAGGTTTGGTTTTTTGCGATTATCAAGAAAGTGTTTTTTGAATTTTCTCCATTGCTCCATGATGCGGTTCATTGGTATAGGTTACCCGTGCTATAGGTTTACTAAAGAACATTATTCATATGCACTTCACTGTTTAGTAAAGAAGATTTCATAATAAGTTTGTGCACGTCAGTCTTCATGATCAATTAGTTGTCTGATATGGTTTCACGTCACAATCCAGATCTGAGCATTCCAGTTGTTAGGCCATCTACTATAATTAGCCAAGTTTCATGTCTGAGATCGACGACCAAACTCCTACTACATTTGGTATGTCTTCTGACTTCTGGTCTTGCTTTGCTCTTTTATAGTTAATGGCATTCATTTTTCCATGGCTGTCTTCACCTATCCCTTCTTTTTTTTTTTTTGGTTTACTTCATCTGTATTGTAGACTAGATGAGAAATATGAACTGTATCTTCAATCCCCTTATTATTCTTAAAATGATGGTTTTTTTTTGCCTTGCAATGGGTTTCTCATCGTAGAAGTAATGATGGTCTGCCTTGCTCCTTGATTCATCGGATGTCTGCTTAGTGGCTCTGCTTGTCAAATGCTACTAGTGGTCGTTTTGTGGTTCTCCCTCATTTCATCCTTGTGAAGGATGTACTTTTTCTTTGTTAGAGCCGATTTGGTTACTTCCAAAACTGGGTTTTCATGTACATTCAGTGTTGCATACACCCAGATTTAGTGTCATTGACAAGGTGGACAAGTTAGGAGATGAGAAACACCATAAGTTGTCGCGTTTTAACAAAGTTACAAAAGGACTGTAGGTATAGTGTATATGCCTTTGTAAGGGTGAGCGGAAAGTAGTGACTTAACTCTTTTTGTGTTTTGGGGTGTTGGTTGGAGCAGGGGGAAGTGAGGGTGTAAAAGTTCTGCCCCCTCCCCAAAATAAATGCTCTCTCCCTCTCTTCCTTATTGGAACTCTAATGAGTTTGCTGTTCTTTGGTGGGTGTCCGGTGTAGATCCGTTTGCTGATGCAAATGCTGAGGACTCTGGTGCTGGGTCAAAAGAGTATGTGCACATCCGTATCCAGCAGCGGAATGGTAGGAAGAGTCTGACAACTGTACAGGGGTTGAAGAAAGAATTCAGCTACAATAAGATACTCAAGGACCTTAAGAAGGAGTTTTGTTGCAATGGTACAGTTGTCCAAGATCCAGAACTAGGACAGGTGGGTTTTGACCCAGATGGTGCCTTCTTTGCTCTGGTTTGGCTACTTCAAGTTCTGACACTCTTGCGTGTTCTGAAAACTCTGATATTTTTCGTTGTGCATAGGTTATTCAACTTCAAGGCGATCAGCGGAAGAATGTGTCTACTTTCCTTGTCCAGGTACGACGCACATGCCAGAAACCTGTGAATAGCTTTATTGATGTTATACTTAAAACCTTTTTACTGTAATGCTTGCCTGTACCATACATATGTTTAGTTCAATTTTTGATCTGAGGAAGATGCATACCTATAATTTGGAGAAGCCAGGAGGTTTGGGGATAAACAGACATGCTTCCTTCAGTTTATTATCTGTATCTATGATTTCTAGGCCTGGTGTAAGTCCCTTGCAGTAAGGTGCACTAGCTCTCTTAATAGGGGAACAAAGCAGGAAAGATGCTTGCTTTCACCTTTGTTTTCTTTAAAGAAATGAAAGATATTTGTCCTGGTAGTCGGGAAAAGGTATGATTGGGGTGTTGGGTAGTAGAAAGATAAAGAACAGAAAAAATGGCATGTAGCGTCGGTTCTCTAAACTCAAGTGTGTAAAGGTGCTTGATTTCGTTTACTACTTTAGTAATCTCGTATCTCTCTCTCTCTCTCTCTCTATCCTGGAGCACAGGCTGGCATCGTGAAGAAAGAACATATCAAGATCCATGGTTTCTGAGCTTCAGCAACTGAACCCTCTGCAAGGTTCATCCCCACTTATGTTGGTGGCAGACATGCTATCTGTCTTCTAATGTGCTCGTACCCTTATAGTTATTTAAGGTTCCAGCGTGTTATCTACTTCTCCCTGTTTCTGCTTTGTTCTGGTTATCTGGTATCTGTGTAATGTGGGATGATTATGGAACACATGCATGCTTGTGTCTTTGTCCTTAATAATAATCACTTTGTCAAAAATTTGATGATACGTCTCATTATATCGTGTAATTTGGCTGTGCTTCTATTGCTGATTGTAGCTAATGATATCTATGGGCGACAATTTCTGGGTGGTGGTTGTATGTTGATGGCGATCTCCCCTTGAAGGTGTGAGAACCTGGTCATGAATTTCTGAATGCATGTTCTTGAATTATTGAACCCCTGGTTGGCATTATTCCAGGGCTGGGGGGAGTGAATGTCATCGTACATATAGTTTGTGTATTCTGGGTTTCATTTATTTTGTTGTTTGTCGTGAGCAATCAACAAAATCATAGTAATAGACGCCCTAAACCAAATGGTGACCTGCATGCCTTTTTGTGATGTATTTTGTTGGTCGTTGGGAATCAGAATTGCAAGATACGATGGGTGATTCCAAACTTTGTAGACGAAGCTGGAATTCAGTTTGCTGGGAGGCGAGCTGATGGATTTCCACTCTTCAGATGTCCACCTACAAATTGTGCATGAACCGTCGAAACCCTTGTTTTACACTGTTTTGGAGTGATACTTATAATTCCGTGGAGATAGTGGGGTTCACATATGTGCCCTGAAGGCTGAATTCAACATATACAGAGGGTAACGGAGAAAGGTTAGGTTTGCTAGGTTGTCATCCGCATGCCTTCGACCCGGTTCAACTTATTATTGTAATTTGCCCTATAAAAATAGACACGAAGAAAATTGTCGTAATTCTAGGGAAAATGAGAGTACATCATAGTTTGCAACGAAGTGCATGCTCTCTGTTTTTTCCACATAAATTAGCGGGGGAGGATGGTGTAAAAGAATTGGGTCTTACCCAACTTATGAATTGCGTGAGCTTAATTACCGACATCGGGTACTATGTTTCTTCCATCCAACCCGATTTTTGGTAGCATTTTATTCGCTGTGCAAGGATGGATTCGGGAAAGGGATTTCTTGTACACATTCTGACATATCGTGTTGAAATTAAAAGCTTATTTCTTGTCCTATGTGCCGTTCCGTGCTCTAGCAAGATCAAGGACAGACGAGAAGCTTCATAATTCATTGATAGTTAGATTCCTTCCAACTTTTATTGGTTGATTAAGATTTGAGAAGACTTGCACCAAGTTGATTGAAAAACATATTCATTATTATAATGTCAATATTTCGATATCAGATTCTTTAGATCTTTATATGTATTACTTTATGAAGCAATTAGATGACAAATGTCGAAATGGAAAAAAAAAAAGTTCGCTTTAACCGCATGCTTCATCTAGGACCCATTGTTTCGAGGGACAAAAGAGATTGTGGCATAAAGTTGAGTACTTATGGAGAATTATATTCACCACCCAACGTGGGGACATAATGATATGCTTAGAGGGCCCCAAGGCATCAAGGTGCGCATGCCTTAATTTCTTGCAGGTTTTAGGGCACTTAAATTGTCGGGGAGTACCAAGTTCTTGCATGTCTATTGTCTGGGGAAGGTAGTAATTGGTGCGGGCATGATGAGACCACAATGTGAGAAGTGAAAGACGTACAAACTGAGCAAAACAAAAACAGAAAAACAAAAAACAAAAGAAAACTACGAGGGAGATAATAATTTGGTGATGATTGGGAAAGATGAAAAAAGGATGCGGGGAAATTCATTATTGCATAGCAAATGTAATGAGTAGTGCAAGGGGAAACCAAACTCCTGAGCAAATCTTTGAAGTACATCACCATCATCACTAAGCAGAAGAACTGATTACGTAAGGGTTGAATACTATTTGAGCTCCGGTGGTGTTTTTTTTAGAGCATGGGCACTGCAGTTGGCCTCCGCGACTTCCGACTGTTTATTCAGGCCCTGTCCAATGTTGGCCCGCCGATGCGTGGGGGCCCACGTGTCCATGGACGCGCGGCATCTCACTGACAATTTTTTCTCTTGGCCGGTTCTGCATCCTCCCTCCATCGTCGTCTTTCTTTTCTGCTGGTCATTTTTGTGTAATATCTTTTATGGGTTATCTACTTTCTATGGATATTGATATTTGTATGGCCTTTTGGTTGGTCCGTTGCTTCTACGGAATAACTCTGAACCTTCTTAATTATTATTAATGAATGAGGTGTTATAATAAATTAAAATAAAAAGAAAGAATAATATTTGTATATGTTGTACTCAAACTATGTCGGAGCCTTGGAGGTTCAGATAAAGTGCATATTGGATCAACACTTACGCTAAAATAATCCACTATGCTTTCATCAAATCCAATCTTGAAGTATGGAACCTATCCCTTTTTTCCTGCTGCATAATACGGATTAAAGGGAGCAAAAAACCGATTAATAATGCGTCAAAGTAAGCCTCTCAAACACAAAGGTCTCCTGGGAAGAACAAAAAACACATACATAATCTTTCTGCACACGATTCAAGGTTACCTCGATGTTCGCCAAGGAATATTGGAATGTTTCCTGCATGCTCTTATAGTGCAGTCCCGTGTTTAATAATTTACTGCTGCCACTGACCAAATGCAAGGCCCTTTTCCAACTAACATTCTACACCAACTGCTTTCTTTTTTCTACCTTCCGTTCTTCACTACCTTGTGTAGGATTAATGTTCTTTTTTCCAGTATTTAACCGCCTCCACTACACGGCCTAGTCCTCCCCATATCTATCTTCTTCCTACAATAACTTTAATTATTGTCTTATCTTCTCTCCCTGCTGAGTGTAAAATATGGCTGACTCACAGCATTCCACTTCTGCTGACACTGTTGTGGACTCTGAAGGTAACCTACACTTCTAATGCCTAACAATGTCTTTGGCTTTTTCTATTTTTCCAAAATACATTTAGTGGTCATGTTAAGGCTATAATAGGGGCTTGTTTTATCCTCTCTCATGTCTTCAGTTTATATCCATTTGCTTCCTCTTCTGTCTTCTCTCTGATGGAAGTTTTGCTTTTACCATCGAACATAAAGGCTCTAATTTTGCTGTGTTTTGATTTGTTCATTCATCAACCCCATTGCTTGGCTACCCATTATACTCTTCTTTTGGAGGAATCTGAATCCAGATAAATCTCTCTGTTATATTCAGTGCTTGAGTTGGTTGAAAAAGATCTTGCACTGTGTCTGTGATTGGCAATGCTTTTCCTGCTTGTTCCTCGACATGTTCTTTTGCTCTCTGGTGAAAAAATATTGCCTGCCTACCTCAGTCCTCACGTGTCTTCTCATTCACACATGATTTACATTTTTTGATGCAGAGGATAGCATTCAAGAGTCTAAGCTTCAGTTCTCAGAGGATGAAGAGATGCTTATTATAATAATGTTTAATCTTGTGGGCGAGAGGTACGCCATCCATCTCTCTCTCTCTCTCACGCGGGCACAGTACTGTCACACACACACAGTACACAGACGTTCAAAAGTTTATTCTTTTCAGTCTTTTATCATGTCCTCATGCATGCGGATGGTGTAAAACAGATGGTCTCTGATTGCCGGGAGAATCCCTGGAAGAACAGCTGAGGAAATTGAGAAATACTGGAATTCCAGGCACTCCACAAGCGAATGATAACGAGTCTTTAAGAACAAGAAGAAAAACATCTCTTCTGGTAGTTACTAATTTTTCCATGGCTTCTGCAAGTTTTGGGTGAGATATGGTCCTGATCTTGATGGAACTTCTCGATCGCAGGGAGGTGCATGTGATATTTACCTGTCTGGATGTTCGATTTCTTGCAAGCTTTTGAGGGTAGAGCTTATAAAGCTAGGTAGTTTATGGCCGAAGATATGAAAATATTGTTATCCAAGTATATGTTAATGCTAGTTAAAAGTTTTCCTATCAATTCCATGTCAACCCTCTGTTGCATGAATGTTGCCGGCCGGGAGAAGAAAACAGACTTCTAGGAAAGAAGAAAGGGGAAATACATATGAAAAAAGTGAACAAATAAGATTTTTCTTAAAGCGACTCGACTCATCAAGATATATACAAAAGATATAGAGTGAGTGACTTCCAAGTCCCAGTCCCAAGCAAAACAAGCAGTATAGCTACGTAAATTTTCTTTGGCCTTGTCTGATTCTTCTTCCCCATCGGGCGTGGGGTAAGAAAGTTTTTGTCTTTCACCCTGTGTTTCCAATATTTAAGGTTGTCCATTAAAATATAGGACCTAACCCTTCGTAATGTCGTAATGATTCACCAATCCCAAGGTGATCAGAGACGAGGAATCAACAACAGGTCTTCCGAACTGTGATTATTAATCAATAATAGCCTACCTTAATCTCATCATAATTTTTTCAAATAAAAATTAATAATCTCGAAAGAAAGCAAGGTTTCAGTCCAGTTGGAGACGACAAACATAGTAAGGACCCACAGTTGCGATTTGCTTTATCTCACCGCGTCCACTGACCCATCAACCCATAGAAACGGGTCCAAAGACCCTTCAACCAACATGGCAGCCCCCAATGGCGGTACGTACTCTGATCAAGAAATGTCTCCATTATTGCTTAATAAATTTCATATTCTACTTTTTTTCTAAACCAAACCTTTTTACTAAAAAAAAAGGACCTGCATGCTTAGGATGATCCTAAAAAGAGACAACTTTATGTGAGGCCCAGATGTTTGCAAGACAAAAAAATATTAATAAAAAAGAAATAGAATGGTCCAAATTTAGTCTAGCTAGGTTCCTAATTTGGTCAATTCTTTTCTGAAGATCCGTATATACTTTCATTTGTTCCAACGAATAGATGAAGTTATTTGAAAGATTTTTTTTATACCATTTTTAGCCATTTTTAACAACTACAATAACAAGAATATGGAGATAGCAAAATTAAATAATTTCCGGGAAACTTCTCAACAAATATCAAAGGAATATGTTTGTCCTAAATTCCATACCTAGCTAATGTCCCCTTCAAATCTAGCTTTTTGTGTTTCATTTTCCTATAGGGACGCTTCAATATCCCAATTAATATTCAAGATATTTAGGGTATGTTTGTTTGTTCAAAAATTCTAATTAAATAAATATATTTTAAAATTTTAACTTTTATCCATATATTTTGAACTTTTCATAAAGTTTAACATTTAAATTTTTTTCAAAATTTTAACAATATCCTTCAAAATTTTGATAAACAGACAACCCTTAGATTTGGACAATGGATCGGCCTCACCACGAAAATGGGCCAATTAGCTTTTCTCAAAAGTAATTTTAATTGTGTGGCCTTGGTGTTTTAGGCAAAAGTTCATGGCTAAAATCTTGTCAACAACAGGACTAAGGTGACGCAGGGAAGAAGATCTTGAGAATCGGCAGGTGGGACCAATTATGATCTTACTATTTCTTGATGTACGCATGATTTGAAAAATAACGTTTCCAAACAATGGGAATATATTTGTGGGTTTTTAGAGAAAAGCACGGATAAAAAAGTGGAATATTCCATCTTTTTTTAATTATACCGAGAAAAAATCAACAAAGAAAAACAGTACTGGGATATTGATATTGATATGCATGATGATCGTTGATCTGTTTCTCTCTTGTCGAGTTCAGAGCAATTATTTTCGGTGCAGTGTCGAAATAATTCGCTTCATTCAAGCTAGCTAGCTACATATATCGTCTATCTTATAGGGTTTGGTTAGCATGCACCGTGCACGAAGATGAGCCAATGCTTCCAGTCACCGGTATGCATGGAAAAATCGTATCGGCTAACGAAGCCTGAGTCAGTGACTCAGTTAGTATCTTCTGTAATTCTCGACAACTGAGTCACTGACGTTGCTATATATATATATATATATATATATATATATATATATGCAAATCTTCAGCTTCAAGGGATATCATGACACAGCTAGAATCAATCACCAGATAATGGGCCTCAGACATTGGCAAGGAAAGAAGCCTGAGCCACACGCCCACACCAACTGCGCAGCAAACTGAAGCTACGACCACACTATATAGTTAATGAGGTAAATAAAACTTGGTGGTAGTGGGGACGACTTGTTGAGAAGATTAATATTGGATATCCAGAGCTGTGGGACCATGCATACAAGAGATGCTCTTGATATTTTTTACATGTCTACTTTTTGATGTTCCCTCTTTATTTTCATTTTATTTTTTTTCTGCAGAAGAATATACAAGAGATTGAAGGTGATCAGTGACGGTCGACTCTATTTAATTTACTTGGAAATTTATTCCGATATAAGAGAAGGAAGAGGAGAGATCTCTATGCTTCTGAAGTCATGTGACATGCATGATAATTTTAGTATTCTGAAGTGTGGTTATTTTAGCAATGTCCTACCCATTAAGACCCATAGATAAGGCTCTAATGTAGCATAGCTTTACCCTGATACCAGTACTGGAAAACGAAATACGAAGGTGGTGCTAAGCTTTTTTTATGTACCAACTTGACTCGAAACAAATGCACAAAGACAAAACTCACGTAGTTTTCATGACATGACATGACATGACATGACAAGGCAATCGGATCGCAATTGCCACATCAGAAAAGAAAACCAACCAAAACGAATACTTTCCAACACAAAAACAGATATTGTTTTCAATAATAATTACCAGCCTCTCAGATTGCGCAAGCAAAGGACAAAAGATGACCAAATGTTGCCAGGGGTCACATATAAGAAGGTACCCCAAATGCAAAAGATAACAAAAGTGCACAGGCATTCAACACACAAAAACACTATGGGGTACTTCATGAGTGCTATCTGGTCAGGGATCAACAAAATTGGACCGCTTAACAAATTGGATCGGACCGCTTTTGTAATTTTAATGGTTTAAATCCGGTTTGGACCGGATTTGAGAAATAGATTATATTAAATCCGGTTCGAATTAAGCCTTTTGGGAATCGATTATTTATTAATATAAATAATATTTTTTCTAATACAAACTTAAAACTAGAGGAGAGAGAGGGGGAAGGCCAGGAAGGAGTTAAAGAAAAGAGAGAGGGAGAGAAAAGAGAGAGGTGTTGGAAGAGAGGGAGAGAAAAAGAGGTAAAAGAGAGGGAGAGTGAGCCGAGAGGGATAGTAGGAGAGATAAAATCGATGAATTCAATTTCTAAAAATTACCTCCTTTGAATTTATCACCAAAGACTAAAGTTCCTAATAAATTAATAATATAAAATTAGAAAATTTAAATTCTAATCTCACCTAAAAATTCTATCTTTATTACCAACAATTCTTAATTTACATTTAATTTCTTAATTTGCATATAAAGAGAGATTTGAGAAAATTCGAACTCAAATGGAAACAAAATCTCACATAAAAATTATCTCTTTATCACGACCAATTCTTAGGGATATTAGTTTCTATGATCTCTGACAATTTGCATTTAAAGAGTACAAATGAAAATAAAATCAATTTTGAATTGACTATCAGTCATTTTAAAAGGTATATTAACTAATATTGATAGTTTCGTTGAATATATAGTCAACTAATTAATAAATGAATATTTTTATTTTATATTTGATTATTTGAAAAATTATTAATAGTCTTTTTATATATTTGATCATTAATTGACGTTTTGAAGAGAATCGGACCGAAAAACCATTTTAATTGAAGTACCGAACCGATTATATCTTTCAATTTAGGCAAAAAAAAATCATTTCCGATCAGATTCCGGTCCAATTATTGGGATGTTTGTGGGTGAAAATTTTGAGTATTAGGGTTTGAGAAATATTATAAAGTAAAGATATGTTATGGGAGTTGGTGAAAAAGTAAAGAGAGAGAAGATTTTTAATAAGTATTATAATAATAATAAATTATATGATAAATTTTTTATGATTAAACCCAAATATTTGAGCCTAAATATTTAGCACCAAACATACCCTCTGTAAAACCTTTCCGAATGTGCAGCTTAGGACTGCCATTTGTAGCTATAAGCAAAACAACACTAAAACCATTGTAGACCCTTCGTATCCTATCCTATTCGCACGTGTCTCCTTTCACTTTTCAGATATTTTCGCCTCCTCCATAAATACACCCCTCCCTCCTCTTCCTCCTTATCTATCCATCTTGGTGTAATACAAAGCTAGACGACTCGACGTTTAAGGCCTGATCAAATGGCAACCATGGCCTCCACCCTCACCTCTAAACCCCAAAGATTTGCTCTCTTTGATAACTCCTCGTCCTTCCATGGCATCCCTCTTGCCCCAGCTACCCTCCGCGTCCAGCCCGCCAAGTCTGGGTCCCAACCCTCCATCTCCATGTCTGCCTCTTCATCCACGCCATACGATCTGCAGTCGTTCACTTTCTCGCCCATCAAGGAGTCCATCGTCTCCCGCGAGATGACCAGGCGTTACATGATGGACATGATCACCTACGCCGACACTGACGTTGTCGTAGTGGGTGCGGGCTCCGCTGGGCTGTCCTGTGCCTACGAGCTCAGCAAGAACCCGTCCGTCCAGGTGGCCGTCATTGAACAGTCTGTCAGCCCCGGTGGTGGTGCATGGCTCGGCGGCCAGCTCTTCTCGGCTATGGTAAGTGATCTGAAAAACCACTTTAAAGCTGGCAGTTTTGTTGTTCTCGTCAGAGAACCTAGTTCAGTTCACTGAGATCCCGTCTTATGAGCTTGAATCATTGATTCTCGACGCTCTCTCTGCCTCTTCCTTAGGGTCAAACCCCTTATTAAAAGTAATGTGGTACATATTAATTATCCGGATATTCGGGTGCTTGTTTTAATAGTGGACTGAATCGCTTAGCACAGATTTATTTCGCTTCTGGTTTTTTAAAAGTAAATTCTTTTCCTACTATAGATAATTTTCATTTCATTCTTTTGCGGGATAAACATTAGGAAAGCTCTTTTGTTGGTAGTGATACGTCATTCTTCTTAGAAAAGTACAATGGCGTCTTTTCTTTGGTCGTATTTAACAAAACAGCGAGATGAGTGAGATTAAAAGTTTAAAAATTTAAGTTTCAGATCGTTTCAATTAAAATTGTTTTGAATATTTAAATGATGTGCCACATCCGTCGAATCTTCCATTTTTGATCTTAATAGTTACTCAGTGCTTAACACAGTAATCAAACTCTGTCCGCATATATTTATGCTTTATATAAAATAATAATGAAGGCTCAGCATGGTTCATTCTTCTTTATAAAGAGGCATTTCTTTTTCTGGGTCAGCACTTTCTTGAGTTCTTTACTTGAGATGTTAAGTTTTGTTTTAGCTAAAATGGAAAAGGAAGAAAGAAGAAAATTACTGCAATTATGTAACCAAATCGAACCTGAATAAGAAATTAATCGAACCCTCCTACGAAAATTAATTATATGGCGACGGACTCGGACTTTGTTCTTGTTCGTGTACTAATTTGATCTGATTTTATAGGTAGTGCGCAAACCAGCCCATCTCTTCCTTGACGAGCTCGACATCGAGTACGACGAGCAAGACAACTACGTGGTGATCAAGCATGCCGCCCTCTTCACCTCCACCATCATGAGCAAGCTCTTGGCTCGCCCCAACGTGAAGCTCTTTAACGCGGTGGCGGCAGAGGACTTGATCGTTAAGGGAGGTAGAGTTGGTGGAGTGGTCACCAACTGGGCCTTGGTGTCCATGAACCACAACACCCAGTCATGCATGGACCCCAACGTCATGGAGGCGAAGGTGGTGGTGAGCTCGTGCGGCCACGACGGGCCGTTCGGGGCCACTGGGGTCAAGAGGCTCAAGAGTATTGGGATGATTGACAGCGTGCCCGGGATGAAGGCGCTGGACATGAATACTGCTGAGGATGCAATTGTGAGGCTCACCAGGGAGATTGTGCCTGGGATGATTGTAACCGGAATGGAGGTTGCTGAGATTGATGGAGCCCCAAGAATGGTACGTTTCTTTTCTTTTCTCTTCTTCTTTTTGTGTTTCTAGGAGCTTGTAGTATATTTCATCTCTGTCGCAATATGACTGGCTTTCCGTTTTCATACGCAATATCGTTTCAAAATGTTATCAGCATCTTATCCATTTTTTTTTGTTCCTGGGCGCCCAAAGAGTTTATTAATGGACATGAGAATATAAGAAAAGGACAAAATTGCAGAGGCCTTTTCTTGATTCTTTAGATTTTCCTATAAATGATAGGACAATAAAGGAGGAATGCGTTAGATTAGACCCAAGCTAGTATGTGAAAAGCTCAGGGATAGTTGGCGTGCTCCCAGTTACTACAAATTGAACCAGGGATTAGCTGGTGGTCTGCCCCATTCTAGACTATAGAGAATGGTGAGCATCACTGGGTGTTTGATATTCTGCTCGTAGAAAGAGTAGGTGGCCCCCTTGACCACTGTAGTGTTCAGATCCACACGAAATAGACGTTCAATATGGTCATTTTGGCTCACCTCTCTGGTAATGCTGCGGACTTCTTGTCGTATATGTTGGGCAAGGACTGTTTTTACTTGTTAAGAATCTTTAATGGCAAAGGAAAGGACCTAAAGTTTTGTCTTTTCAAATTCCACTTGAAGGAGCAGACAGATGCCAGTTTCCCAAGGAAAGTGATCTGTAATTTTATTTTTTTTTTTGTGTTTGCGGTACTGCAGGGCCCAACATTCGGAGCCATGATGATATCAGGACAGAAGGCAGCTCACTTAGCCTTGAAGGCGCTGGGACTTCCCAATGCTCTTGATGGGTCATACATTGGGAGCATCCAACCGGAGTTGATCCTCGCTGCTGCAGACTCTGCTGAAGTTGCAGACGCATAATTGAACTTTAGTAGTTGTTAATGCAACGAAGACTTGCCGGAAATAATCTACAAGTCTATTAGGAATGAGTGGCAGTGATTGTGGTGGATGGTTGATGGTTGATGTGATTATGTGGTGAGTTTTGTCTATAATGTGGGTGTCTCAGGTTTTCATTGGAAATGGCTTTTTCTTGAAACTTTGGAAGTGGGAATGAGCAATTCCGTTCGCTTTTGCAATCTCTCTCTCACTCGAAAATTGCAAAAATTGTTAAACTAAGGCCAAAAAAAGAGCAAAGGTAAACGTACCCTAGGTCGGCTCCGGCTACAGCCATGCAAATTCCCGAGACTGCTGCAGTCCAAAATTCTGAAGCTATTTACAGCGGGCTCTGGCCCTGAAGCCTGTCATCATGGAAGGAGCACTTAGTGCTGGTTACGGTTATATGTCTTGGTGGCCGCCGGCTGGTGTTTCTTATGGCCTCCCTAGCAAGTTTGTCATGTTAGAGATTGAGGCCTCCTTAACCTTCGATGAGCCCATTGCATGGGCAATATTAGCATCATTTTATCTTGGAGCTTGAGTTGATTCCCAAATCCCCAGCCCAGAACAGTATCGTGTCATCAATGTGTTTTCATCCTTGCCAGCCTCAAACAAGTTCATCAAGGAGATTGAGGCCTATTTTGATTCCATCAGCAGTAATCCCGATTTCTTCATAGCTGAAGGAAGTCCTAGCCCTCCCTCCGATGACCAATTCCCATAGAAACTCCAAAAGTTTCGAACATCTCTTACACATATTTTAAAAGTTTAACTACTTTTTCAAAAAAAATTCTAAATGCAAACATCTAAAAGACGGTATACACATCTTAGTGCTGAAAGTAATTATCATAACTTTAACGTGTTATTGGTATTGCATTAACTCTAATTTATAAAAGCGACAACTTAGCCGGGTTTTTTTTTTCAGGCAAATGAAATAGTATATTAATATTGGAGAATGATAAAGCTAGTACAAAATATAAAAAGGATCAGAAAGCTAGTGAAAAATCTAAACAGATCTAAAAGCTCTACATTAGCCAGATCCAAAGATCTAATATTTAATTCGAACTTAAATGCCAGAATCACCAACAACCACAAAGATCTTTAAAAAATCACCAAACCATAAAACTAACTACAAGGGCCAACATACAATACATGCATAAACTGGCCACAAAAGTTAATACACAAAATAAACATAATTCGGCCACAAAGGATTGTGACACAACACAACCATCGCTCAAAACATAAGGAGGATGTGCCACTTGAGCTAGAGCTCACTGGATGTGACAGTATTTGTCATAAATCGAGAGAATACATATTAGGTAAAGACAGGATCGTCGTTATTAGATTAGTAATTTAGTGGACGTGTTTATAAATTATAAATTTAGGAATATTACAAAAATTGAGGTACATCATAATTTTATTAAATTGATGGGAGTTTATAAAAAAAAAAAAGATAATTTGAGTAAATTTTTTATATAAAAAAGAAATGATTTGATGACATACTATTTTATAATTATTTATTTTATAAAATTGATTTGCAATCCCTTGAGCGCCATCCTTAACACTTCTCCCACGTGACATGCAGCCGCATTACTCTGCCCCAAAATGAAAATGAATGATTCAATGAAAGCCTCGTCAGGCAGCCACGTCAGAGAAGTAATTTAGCAAATGAGTTGTTAAGATGCAGAAAAGAAAATAAAGAGCCACGATGACGTCGTTCTGTCTTTTCTTCACAAGACATGGCGTTCTACAGCATGGTCTGCCTCTGAAAGCGTCTTCAGCGTCCAGAACCGTCACACTTTCACTTCCTTCTCCGTGAATATTCGGAGGTACATTCTACTAGTTGCACTTTCTTTACATTTTAATGGAAAATTACTGGTAAAATTATGGAACCCTAGCTCCATGTTTGGTTACCGAGAAAACTCAGGGAGAGAAAATGAACTAAAAAAAATCCATGTTTTTTCCTTGTTGTCTTTGGTCTCTGATAAATTGACAGGCCGGGTCAAGTGATGGTTGGAATGATTGTATTACGTTCTGCTATTCGGGGGTTTGCTCTCTACTGCCGGAAATTGGGGGATTAACAACTCCAATTTGTCTTCTCTTCATGCATTTTTCTGTGAAACAAAACAAAACTTTAAGTTTGTAGCTCCCAACTCACTGGCCGAGGATTTTGTGTTGTCTCGCGCATAGCTAAGGGAATACGGTTTTTGATTTGATCTTTGTGCCCGAGGAAAAAGAAAAGAATTTTACTTCGATTTGATATCTTTACTGCTATTTTCTGCGAATCAAAAGTGGTGTGAATTTTTTGAATCATTCCCTTATCTATACTTTTTTTTTAGAAACCGTTGTCATTGTATTCCTTTTCTCTGTGTCGCATGTGCCATAGCTCCAGTTGAGTATTTATTCCAATCTCGAACGAAAATGCTGATTGGATGTTGAATTGTTTTCCCAGTTTGGGACGTTGCATATCTCTTCACGTAAGGAATGACTGTTGTATTTTATGTCAGTCTATCTATTGGCTCACTGTAATGTTCCTAATGGCAGCCTGAGATTGAAAGATGGAGGAGTTTTTTGTTGCGATTCTCTCCATGCTTCTTGTTGCTGCATTAATTCCACTGTACCTATGGAAACGCCGTCAGGATGCTGGATCACCTTCACCTGCTGAAAATGGAGAAGAACTTGAGGTCTGCTCCCTCTTCTTCTTCACATTAATTTTCCTCTCTCTCTCTCTCCCAAAAAAAAATCCTCGTCTCCCTCCTCAAACTTCTTTTAGACTACAATGTTCAATTTTTTTTTTCTCACAAAGATTAGTTATCGGAATGGTTTGGATTTTCTCCTTTTCCATTCTAGGTTGTCATTTGATCTTTTAACCACTTGTGAAGTTTAGGTTCCACGGAGGGAAACAGTTGTACGTGCTACTGGTACTCGTCGAATGCGTCGGAGACCGGCTGCTGGAGCTAGCACATCATCAGCTGCCGCAGCAAGTGTAGAAGGTTCGTAACATGCTGATTTTATTGGCTTTTTCTTCTAGTTCCATTTCAGAAACTGAGAAAAAGGTATTGTCTAATTTATGGTCTTAGTTCAGTTATATGAAATTTCCTAGTCTTTTCTTCTGTGTAATTGGATGAATGGGTTGAACTGAATTGTGGATATAATAAATGCTGTAGTGCGTGTGATATTACTAGACTGTCAAGAAATAGTATGATGGGGTTGTAACAATGACAGGACCAAAAAAGAAACAAACTAAACATGAAAAGTTAAAAGTAAAAGTAAATGGGGATTCAGGATAGAAATTGTTGAAGGTTTTATACAGTTTGAGGCCAAAGACTGCTCCTAAGAGGTCTAGTATTTTCTATTTGCTCATGTAGGTGCCAGAAACTTGAGGGGTAGGGAAAGCACATTGATAGAGGTAATTGAAAAGATAGTTTGGCCTGTCATGTGATAGAGATTGTAGCCCGAGATACAGTGCTTGTCTAAATCAAAAACTATATAGATGACGGCTTGGGATGTGGAATTCAAAAACACATTCAGAATTTTCCCATTTGCATTGTTGAGCTTCTATGACGTGCATGACAGCAGAGTAGCTTGGAATTGGTTGGACTCTTCACTAGTAATTTAGGTTATGTTTCACTACGTTGTTATTGTCTCTTTGATGTGTAAATATCTTTCATATGATCGATGTCAATGTCACATATCCTAGATATGCCTGTAGGACTTCGCTTTTGCATTCCTTGTCTTCCTTGTGAAAGTTGGAAAAACTGCTATTGCACTAGTTGATGTAATCATCCATTCATGTAAACGCAGATAATGTTGACGGAAGTGATGATGAAGATGTTGCGGATGAGAATAATGAGGCTAAAGCGTCAACAAAAAAAGAAAAGAAACGGCAAGAGCGGGAAGCACAACGTCAGGTACATTGATATCTGTTTTCATGGTTTCACTAGGATTAATCATCTTTATTTCATAAATAATGTGGTTATGGGCAAAGGACTGTTATTTGCCATGACCATTAAGCTTATATCTGATGAAAATCCAACTGTTGGTGTTAAATTCAGAACAAGAGGTATCTTTTTGTTCTCCTAATTTGCATCTAATGGAAATGGGACACGTATTCACAAGTAATTCTCATATTCTCCCCAACTAGTGAGCATCAGAAATGAATGAAATTCTGGAAAAGTAGGCAGTATCTGCCTTGTAGAGTTTATATGTTGAAGAGCTATTCAAAGATGGTTTGGTCCTTGGTTTGTGTGAACTTTGTGTTGCAATTTTTGTTTTTGGATCATGAGAATTCTCGTGTTCTGAGTTCCATGTGATGGTTCTGAAGGCTGATCAAGCTGCAAGAGAGTCAAGGCAAACAAAACAAGACTGGTATGCAGAAATGCGGAGGAAGAAGGATGAGGAACACGAAGCAAAGGACCGTATGCTGGTAGGTGATTTTTGTTGTTGTTGAATATTAGGTGTGTGCACGTGTATGCACAAGTACACATGTAGGAGTCCTTGCTAAAGAATTTTTCCATGGTTCATATAGGAAGAAGAAGCAAAGGCTCGTAAGGCTAGAGAGGATGAAGCTGCTGCATTAGAGTTTGAGAAGTGGAAAGGAGACTTTTCAGTTGATGCTGAAGGAACTACAGAGAACGAAGTGCAAGATGGAAATCAGGACTTGCTTTCCAATTTTGTGGACTACATAAAGGTGGTTTTCAGTACTGTAGTTGATAGACTCTGTCACTAACAGATCATATTCGTCATTATATTGCATGATTTTATAATCGTGCAAGTGGTACACCATCAATCTGAGTCTTTTCAATTATTGCAGTGGTTTAATGACTAGCTTCAGTAGATATGAAATCAGGATAACTTAATGGATTTGGCAAGTATCAAAAGTACTAAGATGAATAGGAGATATCCGCTAGCATATGCAATAAGAATGTTTGGACTCCTACAGATATGTCACTGATGTTAAAGAATATTTGATGCCAAATTTGTGCTGCATATTTGCCTATCCTTTTCAAATTGTTTAATGTGTTCCTGCAGAACCAAAAATGTGTTCCATTAGAAGATCTTGCTGCAGAATTCAAACTACGCACTCAGGTATTCGCTGTTAATCCTTTGACTTTTATTCCACCTTTATGCTGCCAGATGCATAATTTTTTTTTTGATAAGTAAGACAATCTTATTAAAGAAAAATATAGTTGACAATATAGGAGACTATACTGACAAAAACTAGAGCATACACACTAAAAAACTAAGAAAATTCGGAAAATCCACAAAAGGACAGCTTAAAACTGAATTAGCCCACAAGAACAGAGAATGCAACAAAAACCCCCCCAAACTAGCCAAAGACACAGCCTTGTCTTTGAAACATCTCCCATTCCTTTCGCTCCACAAGCTCCACCAATTGCAAGTTGGAATCATCTTCCAAACAGCCTAAATGAGGTTTCTACTTGACAATAGAAATGAATCCACAAAAGGACAGCTTAAAACTGAATTAGCCCACAAGAACAGAGAATGCAACAAAAAACCCCCCAAACTAGCCAAAGACACAACCTTGTCTTTGAAACATCTCCCATTCCTTTCGCTCCACAAGCTCCACCAAATGCAAGTTGGAATCATCTTCCAAACAGCCTAAATGAGGTTTCTACTTGACAATAGAAATGAATTTTTGGGAATTTTCTTTAGCAACTAATATACCCATGGTGTTATTTGTCTACACTTCTTACAGAATGTGCCTTTGTATTTGTATGTCTGTCAGTCAACACAAGAGATACTACTTATGTATTTGTATTTCACATTACTTTGTTGTGTGCAAAAAGTAAGTTTCTAATTTTCCAATACAATGTCTTTTTGACACAGGAATGTATCAATCGGATCATCTCCCTGGAAACCATGGGTGTGTATTTTCCCATTTCCTTGTCGTTGTATTGACTATCTTGCTTCAAAATCAGTATTGCTTTGATCTAGCGTCAAACAAACAATTGCATGCCATTCATTGTTTCATTTCTTTTATTTAATTTTTTCAGCCTAAGATGCTTGAACTAATCTCTAATTTCAGCATCTCAAAGATGTCTTCTGTCATGGAAAACATCTATATCTAAGCCTGCTTCATAAATCTTTCGTATCATCATTATCTTTCCTTTGCTTCTAGCCACACTGACTTGGTCTTTTTTATTCTCCTTTGGGTTAAATACACTTTGCCTCCTTTATCTTTGGAGTGATTTACACTGTGCACCCGATGTATTATTTTTAAGATATTGGACCTCTTAACTTACACATTTTTTCAATTTGAATCCCGTACCCAAATTGCCCGTCAATTTAGACGAATTCCGTCAAAACGTGAAGTGCAATGTGTAAATACTATCAAAGATAAGAGAGACAATATGTACTTAGGGTGCAATGTATAAATACCCCCAAAGATAAGGGGACAATGTGTAAATACCCTCAAAAATAAGGGGGTAATGTGTAAAAATTTTGACAGAATCCATTTAAATTGACAGACAATTTGGGTACGGAGTCCAAATTGAAAAAATGTGTAAGTTAAGGAGTCAAATGTCTAAAAAATAATACATCGGGGTACAAAGTGTAAATGACCCCAAAGATAAAGGGCGTAAAGTGTAGTTAACACTTCTCCTTTTCTTAGTATGGTGTTTGTGCACTTTGCATTGGTCTATGTTAAGTGGGGATTGTCAATCAATACCATTCATTATTTCAGTTGCACATTTTGGTTATTTGTCTGTGCTAGCACATGAAGCTTCAGTTGGCCCAATGCCAGTAGCTGGTTTTTTGTTCTTTCTTCTAATTTCTCTCCCCCAGTTTTTCCTCCTCTGTTTCTCCATTTAGTCAAAGATCTCCCAACCACCTGATTGCATTGACAGATACAAAGGAAGAAAAAAAGAAGTCATCTACCATGTACCAATTGCCTCATAAATTAAAGGCACACTTCTTTTCAGGATGTATCTTCTGATATGAAACCATATTCTATTGAGACAACGAATCCTCTTGTTGGGGAATATAATGTTGGATTTGGTTTTTGTCGTAGGGCGACTCTCCGGTGTCATGGACGATAGAGGAAAATATATATACATCTCTCTGGAAGAAATGAAGGCCGTTGCTGATTATATCAAGCGTCAGGGGAGGGTTAGCATCTCACACCTAGCAAGTAAGTCCAACCAGTTCATTGACTTGGAACCAAAAGTCGAGTTCATTGAGGAAATCTCCTATGTGTAGGAGACTACTGTCGGATGACGCTCAAGTGAATATATGTCATTAGGAATACAATGGTAGACACAAAGCGGATAGTGAAAAAAAGTAAAGGGGCTTCAGCCAATTGTGTTCATGGTTATACATCAAAAGCAAACAACTTCCTTTTTCTACGAGGAAATGCTAATATGCGAAATGCCCATAGTTATAACAATGAGGACCCCATTTTCTGCTCTGAGACAAATCATGCCGAGCTTTTCCAAAAGCGAGCTGGGCCTCTTGCCCTAAATTGCAGTCATGCATTGAAAATATATTTTAATGGGTAATGTTAATTGCCTGATGAAAAGCCTGGATCAGTGGGAAAAGTTCTTTAAGACCCGTAAATGATGAACAAAAGCAATTCGAGACCGTATATTAAATTTATATTGTTTTGAGGGGAGTTTCATCTTAACTTGGTTAGGCTTTATATTTGGGGAAAATTTATATTTGGTCACTCAGTTTTGATGCTATTTTGAAAATTCATTAAGTAGGTTTTGGTTGTTAGGCTTTAATTTAAAATTTTTTGACACGCGGTGCATTCTGATTGGAAGATTTCTTTTTTCTTTTTTTATGTCAAATTATTTTAATGGAGCTGGACTGAGTGACCTTATTATATTAACTACTCAAACTTAATGAATTTTAATTTTTTTTTCAAAAACTCTAAATTTTTTTAAATCACTCCAAAACAATAATCAAATAATTTTCCTTATTTGATTTACGTTCTCGTTGGAGCAGAGAGCAAGAGTATTGGAGGATGGAAGCTGATCAAAGGATTCAAGGGAGGTTAATTAACGCCCTAAGCCTATTACAACCCCATGACTGTTCTCGTTCTTATCACGTAGTACAGCCCAAACCCATCAATTTTAGGCCTTTTCCAGCCTTCAACAAACAGAAAGTAAAATGTAAAAACAACCTCAAACGATACTCTCTCATTGTCCCCTCTCGAATTGCCAGCCTACAACCTCTTCCAAAGCTGTCATTACAGAAGAAACCAGCCCAACTTTCAACTGCAATGCACCGCCAACTGTAACACCTCCTCCGAATCCCACGCTAAAACTTGCGGAAGAAAATTCAGCTGACTCAGTCTCCCCAATGTCTTCTCTCTTTTATAACCATTTCTCCTTTCAGTCGTTTAAGGGTTTTCCTCAGACTCTACCTACCCCCATCCACCACCCTTGCCGCGTCCGCACGCGGCCGCTTCCGCTGCCGCTCTATTTCTCATCCCCAAACCCTCAGAAAGCTCAACCCAAGAACTTCAAAAAAAAAAAAGAACCAAAAACACAGGCGCTATCACAAATTTTAATATCTACTCCATAAACCATGAGAATAAACTGGGGAATGAGAGCTGCAAGGCAACATGCATTGCCTGTTTACGTAACGTTATTATTAATTGTGGTGTCTTATAGAGTTGAGTTTTGTCGTGGGCAAGACTACGTTGAGACCGTAGCCCCGCCGCCGGAGCAGGACAACTGCAATGGGATCTTCCTCTCTTACACGTTCATTTCGCGAGTGAAAGAGTTCCCACACTTGAAGAACGCGAGCGCACAGTCTTGGGCCTTCAAGTCCGAGGCTGTGATATTCAATGCTGGGGAGGAGGATCTGCAGGCGTGGAAGATGTTCATCGGGTTTCAGCACAAGGAGATACTGGTTTCGGCGAGTGGGGCAGTTCTGGTTCACGCGACTGATTTCCCAGCCGCAGTCGGGAATGGGACGTACCTGGCGGGGTATCCCATGGCGGACTTGAAGACCTCTATTGAAACCGCCGGGGATTATGAGCAGATTCAGGTGAGGATCGGGATCACCGGATCGCAGTTTGGGGTGAAGCCGCCAAGGGTGCCGATGCCTAAGATAATTAGGCTTGAAAATGATGGGTATAAGTGTCCTAAACCGCATCGCCATGGTAAGCTTGTTCAGTTTTAAGTTCCATATCAAGTTGCTGCAATATGCATATAAAAAGTCTGGGCAATGAAATATATTTTAACGTTAAATACATATATCAGTGACAACGTATGTACATTTGATCTGTTTATAATACTCTTACCACAAACCCACAAAACAAATGGAAACCTTCACCCGACAGCTCAGCTAGTTTGTACTCAAATCTCTATATTTCTATCACTGCATCGGAAATGGATAGATAATGAGGCCAAGTTTGAAGGTTTGTAGCTTTTAGGAACTTGTCCAGAAACATATAGTAGGATTTAAAGACCTTTGCAAAAGATCCTTTGCTAGTGGATTCTCAGGAGGCAAAGATACAGCTCGCTATACCTTTCCTGGTTTGTTCAGGGTTTGTACGGGAAACACGATATTGAGAATTGTGTTATATTACTCCATTTCATCTAAAAAGCTGGTTGTTTTGAATGCATTCAAATAGAAAAGTCGATGTTCTATAGTGTTGTTCATTGCTAGTATGCATTAGAGCTAGGGCATCTCTGAACTTTTGGCAAATTTGTTTTCCAGGGTCAAGCGTGATGCTTGTCTGCTGTCGAAGGGATCCGACATTCAAGGCCAAAAAAATCAAAGGGACAAAATTCTTGCCTCGTCAGAACGGCGATCTCTCCTTCACATACGATGTGCTCCAAGCTTATGCAAGCAGCTATCTCGCCCAAGTGACCATCGATAACAACCACCCGTTAGGCCGTCTTGATCATTGGAACTTGACCTGGGAGTGGATGAGGGGAGAGTTCATTTACAATATGAGAGGAGCTTACACCCACAAGAAGGATGGTTCTGCGTGCATTTATGGCCCCGCTGGCCAATACTACAAAGACCTCGACTTCTCTCAAGTCATGAACTGTGAAAAAAAGCCAGTTATTGCTGACCTCCCTCCCAATCTAGCTAATGATACCAAAGTTGGGAAATTACCATATTGCTGCAGAAACGGCACCATCTTGCCCAAAATTATGGACGAGAGCAAAGCAAGGTCTATTTTCCAACTTCAAGTCTATAAGCTTCCTCCTGACATGAACCGGACGGCTTTAAGTCCACCCCAGAAATGGAGTATCTATGGCGTTCTCAATCCCCAATACAGTTGTGGCCCTCCGATTAGAGTTGATCCAACCGAGTTTCCGGATCCTAGTGGGCTTCAGGCTACAAGTACTGCTATTGCAAGTTGGCAAGTGGTGTGCAACATTACCCGTCCAAAAGTTAAGCAAGCTCGTTGTTGTGTCTCGTTTTCAGCATACTACAGTGACAGTGTCATTCCTTGCAACACTTGCGCCTGTGGTTGTCAGGAATCAGACACTTGCAGTCAGAATGCCCACGCGATGCTTCTTCCTGCAGAAGCCCTTCTTGTGCCTTTTGCAAACAGAACGGAGAAAGCAAAAGCCTGGGCCAATATCAAACACCATCCCATACCAAAACCATTACCTTGTCCAGATAACTGCGGGGTTAGCATCAATTGGCATATTGACACTGACTACAGAAAAGGATGGACAGCTCGGATCACACTCTTCAACTGGGACGACTTTTCTTTTCAGGATTGGTACGCTGCGATCCAAATGAAAAATGCTTTTCCGGGTTATGAGAGAGTTTACTCTTTCAATGGTACCAGCATGCCAGAGATCAACAATACCATCTTCTTCCAAGGCTTACCGGGGTTGAATTTCTTGATGGGAGAGACCAATGGGACTAAAAAGAATGAGCCGAGAGTGCCCGGAAAGCAGCAATCAGTAATATCATTCTCAAAAAAGCACACCCCCGGCATAGATATACAACTTGGTGATGGATTCCCGTCAAAGGTGCTTTTCAATGGAGAAGAGTGTGCCCTTCCTCTTGAACTCCCCCGGCCAGGAAATGCAGGGCATCGGTCCCATGTTAATTTTTTGGCTGTCATACTCATGACAGTTACAACTTTCATACTGATGACGGATCGCTTCCAAATTTGATCATCTGACGATTTTTGCATGAACTCTTTCCACCTAGTTTGGAGTTAGCCGGTGAGAAATTCCGCTGCGTGGATTTAGTTGAACAATTTTGGCATCAATATCATTTTCCTCTGCTCATGGTTGTTTCTGTTTCAGCACCAGAGGGTGTCTATTCGCTTGGGTGAATCGAAATTGACGAAAGGCGCATTATGATTTATAGGCCTGTTGAAAATCGTTGGTCGGTTCCAAAGAAAGATCACGAGAATGTGACAAGTTGAGACAGACCTTATGGAAATCTGAATGAAATTGTAACTTTCTAGTTATTATATAACTGGGGGATTCCCATGGAGCCTGAAAGATAATGTCTATTGAACATTGATTTGATTCAGAGCATTTTTCTATCCTAATATGATTTATGATGGATTTTTTTTTAAATTTTCAGAACGTTTAGTCTTCCTACACGTTGATTTGCTGTGATCTCTATCTTTTCAAATGCAACCACGTTCTGCTCACATTGTTGCTGGAGGATCCAGTCCACTCTAGAAGGTCTGTAATGTATCCAGCAATAATGCGATCTCTATCTTTTCAAATGCTGTTCTGCTTATTGGAGAGTAGAAAGCAATTTTATTAGCCCTTAATCTGGCGATGGATCTACATGGGAACAAAGTTTTCTTTGAAGGAGACTCCTTGGAGGCCATCAACTGGATGGTACAGCGAGAGCTAGAACCGGGTGGTTCATTGCTGGAAGATGTTCGCACAATCAGAGCTCTCATGGACGAGCATTCTCATTGGAGCAGAAGGTAGATTTAGCACCTCCGGGGGTGGTGGTTTAGTGGTGCTGGGCTTTTGCTAGGACCCAGGGGTGATGCCCACGGAAGTTCGAACTTTGGCAAGCCCATTTTGCCTCGGTGGTCCCCATGCCATATGGAATCCTAAGTTTAAATATTCATTTGGAAGAAAATTGTAGAATTATGATAAAAGTGTGAATATTTAAGTGATGTTAAAGTTGTAATGGTATGCGTGCAGAAGTTGTTAAAAGAGATTGATATTTATAAAAAAACATTGTATTGGAATACGTGTTTTTTTTTGTGATGTTTGGATTGTAAATATAAAAGTACGATGTAAATCCTAAAAATTTGGTGTAAACGAACATAGCCTAAGTGTTGGGAGCTCCTGCCTGACTTGATGATAGTTCACCCCTAAAGGGTCTTTTTTGTTCAAGAAAAACAAAAACTAAAACACAGAAGGTGTATTTCGAGTAAACAAAATATGATGGCTCACCTTCTGTTTTTCCGTTGAAGGTTAGTATGGGTGAGGATCAATCATCGTGTTCTCAAATGCTTTAGAGGAATGTAGTCGAAGCTATATAATTTAAGTTCTCGATTTTGTAAAGGTTTTTTTCCCCAATAAATCAACTTGACATTCAAATAAGAGAACAAATGTTCATATTGTATTTGTTAATCTTCTTTGTGACTAGAGATACCAAGGATGTAACAATCCAATATCGGCTCAGAAACAACTAAGACGACTTCATATAAACTTGGAGACACTTCTACTTGGCAAGCTGGTTTCCAGGATATGAATCTACAAGCCTCTTATGTGGGTTCGTTATACAAATGATATCAGAGCCGACAATGGGCTCCTGTGCTATCCCGCCACCTCGCCTACAAAGTGGTCGGCCATGGATCTAGTGTATAAGCACAGTCCCAACTTGGTGAATAGAAGTCTCGTGGTGCCTGACCAACATAGGCATTGATCTTAAAAGGGTGGGGGTTATGTAAACTTGGAGATACCTCCACCTAGCAAGCCTTTTTTTCGGATGTGAATCTCCAATATTCTGAAAACAGAAATGGAGGAATTAAGTGATGTTTGGTAGCCTAAAATTTCTGAAAATTTAATAGGGGTGTCAAAATTTTAAATTGATTTCATTGATATGGACTTGAATCGTGTATGAGCTTTCTTTTGTACTTCCGGTAAATTGTTACAGACAACAGGGTGCTTACAAAGTAGATTCCTATGAGATGTACAAGTAATGGAATATGATCTTTGATAATCAGTTATTATCTCTCGCCCAATCAATCACCAGGATGTAAGGAACATCCTATTATTTCTTGATTGGCCAAAAAAATCATGTGCTTCCGCTACAGCTATGTCTTCTTGGCCTGCAGGATTGACGAATGAGCAATGAGTTCCAAAAGGATAACAAGTAGCAGTTCACTTTTAATGAAGCAACACAAACACATAAAGTGCTCGTGCATTGAGGATTTTACAAACCCTAGATTCATTAACAGTAGCAGATGGCAGAAAGAAGTGTACTAAGCAAAAACAGTAGTGCAAGCATAATCTTCTACACCTGGTTTCTCTAGTCAGCAAAGTGGCTTCATTCCAACATAAATTTTAAGAATTTATGATTCATTCCTAATCGCTCGGACATTTAGGAAAGGGTGATGATTAGTGTGTCAATATAAAAAATACCCACCAAAGAAAAAGGGTCAGTTGATGATCAAATTCAAAATTTGGGACAAGTTTAGTGATAACCAACATGAAAAAAACTATCCAAAGTTATATACACTAAGACAGCACGGCAGTGAACTCTTGGCCAAATTGTGATGTTCCGCAGTTTCTTCTTATTTCAGGAAAGGTTTCGAATTCAAAATCAAGATTATGTAAAAATTCCAAGAAAAAAACTTACCTTTTTTAAATATTTCTTTTGGAGTTTCATTGCCCCAGAGCAAGCTTTTTTGGCATCTAGGTTTCCGGTTATGTCGTTCAATATCTGGAAAAATTATAAACAAAAGAAGAGGATGAGAAAATGATTGAGAATGAGACAGGGAAAGTGATAAAGCAACATATAATGTATGAAATATGCTTCATCAGTAGCCGACTACTGTTTCCTCATGACTTAAATTAAGACAATAAGAACATAGCAACCGGTACTTGAAAGAATGCAAGAGAAGGCGGAAATCCTTTCTGCTCCTCTTTTCAAAGAAAAGAATATTAGTCAAGGTCAGTAGGTGAATTTTACTGCTGCACATCTCTAATCCTACAAAATGCCTGTCTTTTTGGTGCTGGGGAGAGGGGGACCACAAGAAGGAATGAAGGGGAGTCATTTAAGCAACATTGAATCTATTACCAATGCCAATCCTGTCCATTCTTACCACCAGAATTAACACTTGCATTTTTACCATCTCCTCACTTGTGTTCTCCACTTTATTTAGAAGAGTATCCATCTAAAATCATCAGAATAATGGAGCATTTCAAAGCATTGCAAGTAATCAACTCATCAAACTAACCTTGACAACATCATCGAGGCCCCGAGCCTCTTGCAGGAGCTTTGAGCTCTTATCTTTTAAGACACTAGCAACAAGGAAAACAGAGATGGGGAGGGGGCCTTCTGGATTATTTGCTCCATTTTTCATATTTTCCCTTTCGTATTTTCCACAGTGACGTGTCGACTTTGCTTTTCCTTTAGATCCCTCAGATTTTTCACTAGCTGAATCGGGCTCTTCATACATAGAGAACAAGTCAGGGTCGTATTCCAGGGCCCACATCATCTGTTAAAAGCTCAAACAACAAGAAAATACCTATTAAAAGCATTAGAGACAAGTCCAACGTGCAATAATACCAAGAAGTACAGACTCTAAGAATATAACAGTAACTTTAATGCGCAACAACTATCATAGACGCATGCATGGACACAGGCAGGAAAATGAGCAAAATAGCAAAAAAAAAAAAAACGTGGAAGAACAAAAGCACAATAAAGCATCTTCACATGCATGCTCAAGGCCAATGGATTAATGCAGTATGAAACACCCTTAAGGTACAAGATTTCCTTAATCAATCCCTTCTGCATCAGTTAGTTGGCTTCCCAACTGGGAGGACCATATCCATGCTCAGAACCGAAGTGAGAAGGAATCCTTCTTGAACGGATAAACAAAGTCAAAAGACACCTTTTCTATCATTCTTCTTTTAAAGAAAAAGCATAAAGAGATCAAAACCAGTGGCTTCAGCCTCTGTACATGTTCCTGGTTTCTTCTTTACTAAATCGTCATTTATATAAGCCTAAATCGCATTCCATGAATTATACAAAGATGGGGACAGAGATGGTAAACGTCATATCTACCAATCATCTTGTGGTACTTCATAAGTTAATGCACTATTTTTTAACCTACAGATCACGCCAACTCACTGCACTTCAAACATTTGGAAGTTTTAGTTAACCCTAGGTTTAGGTGAAGAGTAAGTCTTTGCTGAAATACATGTGCAATATTTCTGTAGCAACAACCTTTTCCTAGGAAAAGGTTAGGGCAACATCATGTTAATTTTCTCAACATTTGATTTGACAAGACCAAAATCATCAACAATCAATTATTTATAAATTAGAATCACAGAACAACAAAGAAAATGAGAAAGATAGAATGGAAGTTGAATCCTACCTCCCAAAGATACAATGAGTCACAAAAAGAGAATTCTCTACGGAATAGAACCATGAGCATCCGAAAAGCAAATAGATAATTACCGCCACCTAGTGTCTCTGTGCTCCAAGATTAAAAAAAAAAGGTTTTGCTGTTACTTACTTTTCTTGAGAATTAAATCAAGGGATGTGCAAGAAAATAGAAATATATAATGATTTATCACAAGACAAAGTAATTTCAACTGTTGATAAAAAGGTACAGTAACAACTAGTCTGATTATTTTCTAGGCAACACATTCTATACTAACCATAGTTGATAGTGAATCATGATTCGCTAAATGGCCCTTGTAGCTGAGGACTGAATGTACACCAATAGAACAAGGAAAATCTTCATAATTGATTTAAAAGCATACTGATGTTTGAGTTGCTCTGTCGGTGCAGACTATTAATTCAAAAAAGATGCTAAGGTACACACTGTCTTTCTCCCTAATCCTTGATCCGTATTATATGGTAGTAAGAGATATCTTCAAAATGAATGACTTCAACGTTTTGAATTTTACCACCAGTTGTAATTTGAAACATTTGAGATGCCCCCATTACCAACTCGACAAAAGAAAAAGCCATTGAGAGTTTCCTAATGCTCCTCTCTTTGTTCTCTAAATATACTTCCCAATTTCAATATTCGTGTGACCTCTCTAGGTCTGGCTTTCAAGTGAGAGAACCATGCTCCTTCCTTTTCATTGCATTTTGGGTTTGATGGGTTGTGCCAAAGAAGGTGGAAGATGTGCTCTTTAGTTGGCAAGGTCTCTTTGACCTTCATGAAAATAGCATAATTTGGAATGCTTGTCCTCTTTGCCACGTATGGACACCAAGGAGAGAAAGGAAAAATTGTAGTTTGGTGGCTTTAGAAAAGTAAATGGCGAGAATGAATCTCTTTTCTTGAACACGGGACCAGTAGTTTGCTGTAACTGGAGGGCTTTCTAGTCCTTCTCTAATTTGTAAATATTAGATTTTATAGGCAGTGATTTTTAGCTAAGTTGTCTAGAATAGACCCAGAAGACTGCCTTCTCAATTCGACAGTATTTTTTTATTAGTGAAAAAATCTCATGATATTTTTGCAACTGCTCTTGAATAGTGATTTTCAGACTAATGTTTGGTAGCAGACCCCATAGCTCAACGGTCCAGAATGCTTTCACCAGTCTGTTATTACCTACATCTTTTACCAATAACAAGGGTGAGTTACAAATGCATAACTGCTACATCTTCGGTAGTGTTAACAGGGAAAGCTTTTCTATGAGAAATTTATTTGCTAACTTTTTTCAATTGGAGAAGTATTGTAAGCTAACTATGAATGAGTACACACATTGTTAAGGAAGTACCTAAGTGCTGATGAAGTTTTGGATCAATAACTTGAGTTATTGCAGCCAAATTGCTAAGTTGTGCCTCCACCCCAACTGAGCTATCGGTGCATCTGAAATTTCCTCGCTAAAGAGTTTCAAATCAGAACACACACCATAAGGAAATGGAATTGATCCTTGAAATAAAAAGTGTAGTAACAAAAATGAAAGCTCTTCAAGATCAATATAGAACAAATCACATACGATGGCACAGAGGTTGGTTACTTGTAAACTGAAAAGAACACAAGTGTGCGCACCTATCTAGACGAGAATTCTGAAACGGGAAAATTTTGAAAAACCTTAAGATATACCAAAGATTGGACAAAAATATAGCTCATTATCTTCAATTGACATATTTGTCCATTCTTTGACATCAGATGGTTTAACATACAGTGTTTTCCTTCTATAAAAAGTTTTAGTCCTACTGGATTGGATAGATCAAATCCTTTCCTCTCATAGTTTTTGAAGAGAGATAAACTAATGCGAAACCTTGGTTAGGATGCATGAGATAGAAGCAGCCAAAAAAGAATATATAATATACTTGGCAAACTTTTAGTTCTCTGATTTTTAACATCATTGTAAGCTATGGTAGTAGCATGATGCTATACTACAATAAATTCAAAATGAGAGAGTAAAGTTGGAGTTGCCCACCATATATAGGCACTGAAAAAAAACTCTATAGAATACATGCAAAATCAAGTTCAAGTGGTAATCACTAGGATACACTCCAACGAAATAATGGAGAAAATTATAAACGCATCCTATCCTTGTACAAAAATCCTCTTTAAAGCCCTGTAAAGAAAAGCAATTACAAGATCCATCCGAGCAGTATAAATTTGATATTATCCTAAGAAGATAATAAAATGTTGTATGTCACCAAAAACCAGCAGGAGATAACTAATAATAAGGTACTTATTAACGGTAACCAAGTATACTAATTAAAAGTGATATCATGACCTACAAAATAGTCTATGGGACAAAATAAGTACCAATCTGCGCATCAACCGTTCAAAGCACCAAAATGCATCTGCTTCATCTTCAAGAAGGATTATCATGGGGGAGCAGAGATCACTCATTCCTGCTCAGCATTGTAGTAAAGTTTAGGTGACGAACTTACAACTTTTTGTCTTAGGGTACATAAGAAATGATAATTGTCAACTCTTGCTATGCAAGGAAATAAGGTTAGCGAGAAAAATCTCAATGGAACAAATATTGGTATAAGAATGCTAGACCCATACATCATATATCAAATAATCTACGTTACAATTGTTTGCCACTTCATTTTTTAATTAATGTTAAAAACAAGCAAACAACATTTATGAGAACACTGTAAAAAATAAGACCAACAAGCTAGCTTAGCCATAAACCATAACAAGATATGTTTGAGGGATGGAGAAGGCTGCCTCTCTTATAGGCCAAAATTGGACATTAATGAACACAAAAATAGGGGGAAAGCTCACAAAATTAATATTCTAGATATTTATACACTCTAAACTGAATAGAGGACGCCTGATGTGTGTCCCTATCTGTTACCCTCAAGTTGGATGCTTAACTCGGAACTTAAGAATGTGATACACATTATCCCCATCTGATCTTTTCTCTCTTTTCTGTCGCAAAGCTCATCCTACCAACCATAACAAATTAATCTACAGACTACAAGTCATTATTGATAAGTTAACAACTGAGTAGCAAAGCCAGTGAAAATGGAGATCTGGATATACAATCGATTGAGCAGATATCCAACCTACCAATGACAGTTATCATTTTAGCAAGCCCTTAATAAGTCTTCAAACGTCTGTTTTAATAACCCACCTTGACAATAGCCGACATCGGTATCTATCCAGGCATAAACAGCAAGAATATCCCAAAGTTTTGATAAGTTTTCTTGCTTCTCATAAAACACCAAGGTACGGTCAGTCCGAACCACATCAAGACCTGAAGTTGATATTAAGCCAACAAGAAAAAGGTCATCTACTAAATAAATTTAAGTACAACAATGCAATTATGACTAACAAAAATAAAGTGAGATTGACAATTCACGCCAGACAATAGACCAATACTTCAACCTCAAACAAGTGAAAACTAAGGGTTTCAAACAGAACAGAGTGCATCAAACCAGGTGATTTATGAGATATCTTGGATAGCATTTTAATTTCTTTGCCAAGTTACAGCACCAACCACAAAGAAAATCAAGCCAAAAGCTTGCTGATTAAACCAAATTACCAAGTCCATACAAAAAGATTGAACCATAATATGTAAAACATAACCACTACTCCATCCGTCTTGTATTGAGCGCCACTTTGACAATACGTAGCTTTCGTTCTCAAGGGACATACACTACACGACAAGCCAAATTGGCAAAAGACAAAACTCATTATGGGATAAAGGAAGTAAAAAAAAGTGATTATAACAGAAGTAATTGAAACAACTCAAAGAACCCAGGATTAAAATGCAAAGATGTATTTACAGAAATTTCATCGAAATAAATTGACATTTAAATTTTTTCTAAAAATAAGCAAGAGAGACAGACAGAGGGAGAGAGATGAACATACAAGATTCCAGACTCAGGGACTTATGCTGAATCAAGTTTACATAGAAGGTATTTTGTGAAACATTGTGATAAGGTATCTAATGCATGTTAAACATCTGTGGGTAAGCCCAGATGCATGCATCTAATACGTGCTCATCACCAAGCGCAAGGTATCATAATAAAGTGTGATACAATAAGTACTTTCCAAGCTAAGTTAATGATGAAATACAAGGGGTAAAAGTCAAGTCTTATCCACAGAAAAAAAGAAAAGAAAAAGTAAGCTTTCTAAATAAAAGATGCCACCAACCTATTTGATGGAGAGTAAGCATCCACTGAATTACTTTCTTATCATTCGTTGTTTCCAAACCACTCACTGTGCTTGTGGCTTTAATGTCAGCCCCTCCATTGTCTTGAGAAGGTAAAGCTTGTCCCTTGTCTCGATTTGATTCTAGAAGTACTAATGGCTCTTGGATGGGCTGACCATCCTCATTGATAACAGGTGCTGTTATAAATCTACCACTTCCAACAACAGGAAACATTTGGCGGCACTCTTCCTTCCACCGAGCATATTGCATCCTGAAGGAGTAGACAAGAGATATATACTTTACTTTTTATAGTCTCCAAATATCAGATACTGCACCAAATCCAATCTCTGCAACAGTAAAATTATAGTCAATCTGAAAATAACAGATCTCAACAAGTTAGAACAAGGGCTCCCAATGCTGTAGTGGTAACATTGAATGTTAATTATTTTTTCACTGGGACGTTAATAATAAACTCACTGCAATGTTGTCACTTTAATTCGATTGTTCAGGGAGAAGATAGGTTATTTCAGACATAAAGTGGTCGTTATATCCTCCTAAACCTAAAGGACAGGAGAACATATTGGCTATATAGCACATAACATGTGAGCATAATTAACTGGAGCAAAAAAAGAATCAAGCATGATCAGTCATATGAACACCTCAAGTAGCAACAAAACCCAATCTCTTCTGAACTCTTTCCCTAGGTGCTCACCCCACAATTCTTGACATACCTTGAATTTTGTATTTCGTGATAAAGGAACAACATACTACCTTCGACGTTGTCGTATCTGGTCTCGTTCATCAAATGTACTCTTAGGATCATAACAACCAAGTAGAAACTCCCATACTTCTCCTCTAATTGATGGATGTATCCCCTAATTTGGAAAATAAATGAAAGAATCTTAAAAAGTATCACCGCTAACAGGTTGGTTTCCCTCATAGAAAAAAATCCAATAAGGATGACACAAAAAATGTAAATATCTCCATACTGAAGGAATAGAGTAGATTCCAATGTAATTGAGCGCAAAACACAAATTTCATATTCTACAAAGTGATTGTGCTCAGTATTCATTACTTTTTTTTTATAACCCAGGAGCTCCCAAGGCCGGGCCACTTCGTGTACCCGGCCCTACAAGCCAACCTAGGGGCATGTGTCAGGACCCCACTTAACACACCCCAGATAAGTCAGGGGCGATAATGGCGATGTTGGGGCTCGAACTTGGGACATGTGAGAACTCAAACCGTTGCCTTACCACCAGACTAAACCCTTCGGGGTAGCTCAGTATTCATTATTGATTTATACATAATTAGCAGATCTTTTGCTTATCAAAGATGAAAAAAGTGACATACAAGTTTTAGCCACAATGGATGATAGGGATATAATAGTTAATAACATAATAAAGCATATATAGGTGATTTTTTTTTATACATAAATTGGCAGAGTATGGTCAAGATAAAGTCATCAAACAACTAAACCACTTTGTTTAGAGCTGTCAGAAGAGGAAAAGGGAGAAACAAAATCAACTAGACCTGGTACATGAGGAATTCATACGTGATGAAAATCACATCAAATATGTACTTGGAGTAAATGTTGGAAATTCTAGTGTCAAGGCAATCATATGATAATGTTGCCTAGACAAGATCGTTGAGATAATCAAGTTGAAAGATGGGAAAATGTCAATAAATACTATGTTACAATTTATTAGGTCATCTGACATTTTTATGGAACATTTCTAAACATTGTGCTCTTTGTTGTTGCTAACTTTTGCTCCCATCTTGATAAGAATGAAATTTGCATATTCATTTAGTTGCTGTAACTTCTTTTGTACATCTGATGAATGACTAAAAGTGATACAGCAGTAGAATACAACATGCTATTTTAAGGAAATACTACTGAAAGTCTTTAAGATCCGAAAATAAGCACATGTTCATATTATTGCACCATGATCTTTGGATCATATGGCCTCTCCTCCATAAGGGACGACATTATAAGAAAGTGACTGTTTTGTAGGAGTCTGTTACTCGTGTTTACCCTTTCAGAATTCAAAGAGAAAAGAAAAAGAAAAGACGAAAAAGAAAAAGAAAAAGAAAAAGCGGAAGTAACTTATCCATCAAATACAGACTGATTAATTCTCCATGTCCACATTATCCAGTTGTAAGGACAGAGATTTGCATGGTTTCCCAAACTATAGATATCTAATGTATCAAGAACAATAGCTATACTATGACGCAAATAGATTTCATACTATAACAATAGACTTTTAACATACTTTTTGGCAGGTTGTCAACCATGAAGAGGGACTTACCCCACGATAGATTCGACTTAGGGTCTTGCCTATATTCAGATACCCATCTGGGGTGAATGCAGCATGCCATTTCCTTACACTTAGAGTTTTACCTGCCTGCATAAGCAGATTAAAAGTAGAAGGCTGAATGATATAATCATAAACCAGAGAATGTATTATGAACTGGAAATCTCGTTCTAAAGTAATACTCATGGTCGGTTCATAAACATGGCTTCTCTGTTACACAAGACGTTCTTATTGCAGAAGGAACACCATCAAAATTTTGATAAGGTGACAAAGAAATAGCAGAGAGACATCATTAGTTCTCCAATGCAATCCATAACGAAGTATCAAGAATGGTAAACTAATAAATGCGTATGACTAGTTCTAGTTTTTTTTTCGTCTGTTTTCATATATTTTCTTTTTTTGGGTTCCACTATTCAGTACTTCGACTACCCTCTCATCTATAGGTTGCGCGAGAGAATTTTTCTATGGGTGGGTCCAAATTATGGGAATCTCTAGTATCGACAAAAGCATAAATTTCCACCATAAACTAATCCACATTTCAATATAATGCACGCACTCCTGAATCCAGATTAACATTTGCCCATAATCGTCAAACACTTATCAATACCATTCACAATAGGATACAGATTACCCAATACCACGATCTTCACGTCAAATTCATCCAAATTAAGACAATGAGAATCTAAAAGCAATTCAAAAGGGTATCTACGAAGCCAGAAGTTAAAAAAAAAAAATCACAAAGAACCTTCGGACCTTGATCTTGAAGCGGGTTTTTGGAACATCAGTGCATTCGGGCCGGACCTGGTAGAAAGAATCAGCAGGAGCTCCATGGTCCTTCCACATTTCCAGAATACCAAAAACAGCAGAAACTCAAAAGCACTATTCTTGCGTTGGAAATAAAGATATCCCAAGAACCACCAACGCTCAGGAGCTGGAACCCCCACCTTGAAAAATCAACAAGATCCCAAAAAAGTTATCGTCCGAGACTGCTGAGAGAAAGGTTGAATGTACGGATCAGGAGCTGGTAAAGACCAAGCTTCGAACGACCAAGTAAACATTAAAATAAAATCGAGAATAACAAAATGGAAAATATTCCGTTTTTCTTGTTTTCTGTCTTTTATCTGTTTTTTTTTTTAAATATGGAGTTTGTGAAGGCAGTTGCCAGTTGGTGGTGGTTCTGATCATGGACATTTTCATGCTGTATTACTCTGTCAAAGGAGGAGGGGTCGTGGTGTGGTTCCCACCTCTCAGACACCCACATCCACCAGTGGCCGATTAATGCGTTAAGTTTACGTTCCTCCCGTTTCTCTTCTCTCTCTCTCTTCACAAAAATATTCTCCACGATTTTACCCATTTCTGAAAAAAGAAAAACAATTCTATTTTTTGCTTCCATTAGTTCTTCACCTCAAGTTTTTCTTTCTCAATAACATTATTAATGTTTTTTTCTTTTCCTTTTTTTCCCGAGATTTTCTTTATTATTATTCAATGAGATTTTTTTCCCTGGAATTTTGATTGGACGGTAGAGGGTGGGGGTGAGAGAGCAAAAGAGACATGGCACCAAGGAGGATGGGTCTCGCTTATCAGCCAACAATTTTGTTTTCAATGAACGACAAAACGAGGTCGTCGGAATTTTGGAACAAAAGAGAAAAGATGCTGCCTACCTGTCAAGGCCCTGATTTTAGTTGTAGTTTTCTTACCTAATCCTAATGGCTCTAAACAAGCCATAAACTAAAGTCTTCTTTCAAGTCCTTGGATATTATTTTATTTTAGGGAAATTAAAAATTTAGTCACTGAGTTTATACCACACTGACGATTTAGTCACTAAGTTTCATTTTTTGACAATATGGTTACATAGTTATGACAATCTGGTCTTCCCGTCAAATCTCCGTTAATTTTTAACGAAATAGAATGCGGTCGACCGCTAGATGAAGCGGTCAATCGCTTGATGAAGCGGTCGACCGCTTCAAGTTACCTTTGCCACAACAGTAAACAAACCGGTCGACCATTATTTCGATTAAAAAATTAACGGAGGTTTGACATAAAAACCAGATCGTCACAACTATGTATTCTCAATGACCATATCGTCAAAAAATGAAACATAGTAACTAAATCGTCAGTGTGACATAAACTCAGTAACTAAATTGTCATTTTTTCTTTATTTTAATATAAAAACATACCAGCAGTGAGAACAGGGCTCCACAAATTTTACCACAGAACATGGGCTGCTAAAATTTTGGGATTAAGGCCAGTATAAGTTTGGCGAATATGGGCCTTGACGAACAACCCATAATTCTACCATACAAAAGCTTAAAAAGGCTTGATTCGAGTTCAGGCTCTGGTTTGGTTTTGAAATTGGGTTATATTTTTGTAGGTATATGCGCACTTTCACTCATGCATGGCTGAGATCCATGTTTTTTTGGACCGGGCTCCTCTGCAATACTTAGGGTATTGCACGAGGAGCAATTCGACAAATCCAGACCGTTCAATTCAAATGGAGGGTCCGCAAAATGCCATCTCATCAATCCGCGTGAAACAAAATGACATCTCATCAATCCGGGTGAAACTCTAGTTCAAAATTTAAAAAGCCCTCTAACGTCTGTTTAACGCCGTTGTTTGTTGTCTCCGACTTATCTTATTCTTCCTCTTCTTTCCTTTTTTGGCAGACTTCTGCATCATTCGTCCCACATGCGTGCCGAGCAGTTCCTCCAGCTCCGAGTCCCTGATTTGTTGTTGTTTCCTTTCTTCGATTTTTCTGCATTTTCTGGGTAATCACACAAACATTGTTGGGGCGGGGTGGAGTTTTAAAATTTATGTTGTAAGAAATTTAACTACGATCATGGCAAGCAGTACCCTTCTTGCTGGAGAACTTGCTAAGCGAAATAGGGAGACCGGATCCACAATTGATGCTTTGAACCACACTACGACAGATAATAGCAACATGGAAGCAATTCTCCCACCAAAGAATAAGGAATGCAAATCAGACTGGAAAATGGCCATCTATCAATCCACCCAAGAAATTGATCACAAGCCATCAATATCACTGAAAATTACAGAACCCCTGCGTCTCCCGCGTTAAAAAGACCAAAAACATGTGCCTGGAGATAAGAGAAGCTGTAATCAATTAATTCTTTCATCAATTCTCCTTGACCAGAAGCGGTTTCCTGTGGCTGGCACTAGACAGAATCAAACTGTCGTATTCTCCTTAGGACTCACCTCTGCCATGGTTGGTGATACTTGGTAAATATGGTAAATGGCATGATATATCGAGAGACCTGAATATTCTTTTTGTACTGCTATGTTCTCATATCCAGCGGATATATCCATGTTCGAGAACAACATTGTTATTTACAAGTTTATCCTGGACATGCACTTCTTTGTGACTGGAGGTGATCATGAAAATGAACTCGTCTTAGCCACAGTTCTTGGTTTTTGTGAAACGATTTAGTAATTTGTTCATCTCTTCTTGTAGGAGCAATTGTGAGAAAAGGGAGGCACAATTTTAGAGAAAATGATAAAGAGGAAACAAAGTTAATTCCTGCATGCATGCATTTCTGCCGTCTCTTCAGTGGAGAGGAAGTACTTTCTCATGACATCGTTTTCTTTGCCATGAGACGCTTCCATTAATATTTTCAATGCCTTGCAACGAGGTGCATTTAACGAAGAAAAGCACTTCTTCGAACAACGGATTTTACCTTTCCATCCATCCACTTCCCAACAGCGGTGTCTTTTGGGAAGCTTTGACTAGTGATGTATATGCCTGTTTAAAAGCACTTTTTGACTATTGCTTGCATGCTTGATGCTTTTAGCGGTCTGCATAAAAAGGATGTCGCGCGCGCCCTGTGCGCAAGGATGCGCGCGCGACATCCCATTTTTGCTTTCTCTTTCTTTTTTTGTATATTCTTTTTCTTGGGCTCTGCTTCTTACCTGTTTTTAACATGTTGCTAAAATGCAGGACAATTATGAGAACTATGATATTGAAGTGCTCAGTGGAAATGAGTCGGCAGTTATTGAAATGGTCCAATCTCTCTCCAGCCCTGCTACCCCCCTTCTCTCTCACCCAACTCTTGCAATCTTTGAATGTAGAACTAATTTTGTAGGTGCTTCGTAATGACAGGATTTGATGCTTGGTGTTGCTGATCTTCATACCCCAGAGGCTGTTGCTGCTGCTGAATCTGCAATGGCTGGTTCTCGGCCTGTGAGCCAACCAGCCATACTCCTCACCAAGAACTCGAATGCACCACTCGCTGACGAGAAGAAAGGCGGGGACACGATGACGAGGAAAGAGGGCTTGGCGGCGTCAGGCACTCGGAGCTAGAGGTACTGCCTGGTACGCGTGTGATAGAGAGGGGCGCAGCAGGTGAATCTTTTGTTGCAGGTGAAGCTTTGGTTGGGATAGACATGGGACGAATGAGAGGACTAACAAAGACTAACTAACAGTAAAGTGGCGTTAGAGCTCCGTTCCCCCGTTAGCAGAACAATTCAGTCGATTTTCAAATTTTCACCCAATTAGCTGACGTGTCAGATTTATGACCCTCCATTTGAATTGAACAGTCTGGATTTGTCGAATTGCTCCTCGTGCAATACCCTAGGTATTGCAGAGGAGCCCGATCCTATTTTTTTGGTCGGGTGTCAGATGAATTAATGAGACTGTCAGGCGATGGTGGGCTCTGTAGCATCTGGCAGGGTGTCATATTGAAATTGTCGACTTTTCATGAAAATCTGTAAAAAATTAGTGAAAAAGTTTTAAAATGTTTGATAGTAAGAATTATTTTTATTTGATTTTTTTACTTTTTTGACCCTGAGAGAAATTGGAATATTCATGCACAGGGCTCGGACTAATTTGATCTAATATTCAATTTAACGCTACAGTAAACTTGAATATTAAAGATGTGATATAATTTTTTTTAATGAAACAATATTAGATGATGTGTGAAAAGACGTTGAAAATAGTCATACGTTTATGTTTAGTTGTTAATTAAAAAAATCTTTTGAAATATTTTTTTAAAATATTAATTAAACATCTAAAAAATTTAAGTTGATTTTATGTTAAAAAATTTTACCCTTTAAAATTTTAATACAATAAAATATTATAATATAATCTTTATCTCCCGTCAAACTATCCGGACAGAATCCAAAATGTCGTCCGATTCTCCAGATTGTGACTGCATATGAAGCACACTTCTGCTCTCATTTCCGTCTCTTATCGCCGCCTCTAAACTTGTAATCTAGGGACGATGATTGACGTTCGGAAAAGGGTTGGCGCATAAGCCATAAGGTGCTAAATTTATGTTAAAAGGTTAAGCAAACAGGCCGACATGCTCCGAAAAGTCACACAGCGCTGTGCCGATACTCACCCCGGCCGGTAAGGTGCAGATTTACAGCGTTGCAGCTTTAATTCAAGAGTACTTTAAGAAGTAAAGCAAGAATATATCTATATCCTATAGAATAAACTGATCTTTTCTATAAGATTAAGAAATTGGTTTTTCAAATTTCGAAGGATATCAAGTTCTTCGATTTATTGCATCCCAGCTCTTGAGTTATTCGATCTTAAAGTAACTATTCTGCAAATTTGATCTGTCACCACTTTAAACTTGATCCTCTGAAAGAAGAAGAAGAAGAAGAAGAAGAAGAAGAAGAAGAAGAAGAAGAAGAAGAAGGAGGAGGAGGAGGAGGAGAAGCAGCAGCAGCTCAAGATACACATTATTCATTCAGGCCCCAGGGTCCGGGAAAGTGGTGGGTCTTGAATCGGATTCCATGGAAGTAGTAAGATTCGTGTGAATACAGGCTTGAGAGTTGCGTGGACGTTCATCTGATGAAATTAGACTAACCGAGACCACAAGACATGAATATTCCTGACAATGTTCAAGCAAAGTATAAACCCACAGACCAAGTTATACAAATGAGTTAAAAAGTATTCTCCAGAACCACCTCGCTCTCACCATAAAAAGTGCACATATGCTTTGCACCAGAGGTTAAGAAATCCAAAGAACTAGAATAAGAAAAAGTTGGAAAAAGCTTCGCTGCCACTGCTGGTAAAGTTGGATGGAATTCTTCGCCTACAAAAACCCTTCTCACCAGACTGCTTTTGTCACCACTCTAGATCCACCCAAGTCAGAGATCTCAGTTTTTCGTCTGAAACATCATTCTCTTGAGATTTAACATTCCTTTTTATTCTTTACCAATGGCCAATAACATTTTCCCATCAAAAACATTGCATGCAGTGGGCTTCTTTTGTCTGATGCTGTTGCTGCAGAAGGGAGGTGCAACAGAGTTCAAAATTGGAGGCTCCAAGGGCTGGACGATTCCAACTGATCCTAGTGAAGTGCACTATAATCAATGGGCAGAAAACAACCGGTTTCAAATTGGTGACTCTCTTGGTAAGTTGTCATTCAATTATCCCAAGCCTCCTTTTTTTTCTTCTTTCTCTTAGCAATTTTGAATTCGTTCATTGGGACCGTGCTAAATATAAACGACCTTCCGAAGCTGGATACAAGTAACAGAGGCATAGAGTCCATAACAACATCATCTATTAGCTTTAAAGACCTGTTTTAATTGGCCATAAAGGCCCATAAATTCTAAACAGGTCCAATGACCCGGAAATATCTCTACCGAACATGGCTCATTCCTCTCGAAATAACCGGAGAAGAGTTCCTATATTTTGTAGATAGTGAATCCAAAAGTAAGAGCTGGAATCTCCCTTCGCTGCTGGAAATAATCTTTAACTGTTTTACACTTTCAGTGTTCGACTATCCAGCTGACCAGGACTCGGTTCTTCACGTAAGCCAGGATGACTACACCAATTGCAACACTGCAGCACCTATCGAGAAATTTTCCGACGGCCACACTGTCTACCAGCCAAAACAATCAGGGCCTTACTACTTCATAAGTGGCAACAGAGACAACTGCCTAAAAAATGAGAAGTTTGTGTTGGTTGTATTGGCAGATAGAAGCAACAGCAGCTCAAATTCTAACCAAACAAGCACAGTTTCTCCTCCTCCACCTCCAGCCTCAACCCCAGCTCCAGCACCCGCTGGTGAATCGCCTCCTGCTGGGACAGTGGATATAAACCCAACTCCAGCTCCTGTCAGTGAGCCTCCTCCACCAAGTGAAGCTTCTTCAATCTTGATTACTTCTATCAGTTCCCTTGGAGCATTCACTGCTTCATCTCTTTTTTTCTTACTCTAAAAATGGATATGTTTGCATGATTGAGTTGATTTTTTTCCCTGATTTTCTTTACCATTGGTTTTTCTTACGCCTTGAGCTCAGTGAGGTTCATCTGGGTTTTCAAAGGTGGGGGATGGTTGTTATATAGATGAGAAATAAGCGGACATTGGGATGCTATTTGGTTTGAGCTTGTTACTTTCAACATCAAGGACATTGTAATTTGTACGTACATAAACAAATAAATGGATTTTTAGTTGTGTGAATGCTTGAAATTATTGTCTCTGCTTTTTGCTTCTGTCTGGTGCTGGGGCTTTATTATCCAAAGGAGGAGAATCCATTTGCAATGTGCAGATAGAGTTTAGTCCAAAAAAGAGAGTTTTAAATTTATCGACATTTCGATTATTTTGCATGTTTTCATCTGACTCAAAGTCTGATTTGGACGATAGACATAAATTGAAGATTTTCAAAAGATAAAAGACGTAAATCACAGTTTTGATAGTTTGAGGATCGAGATTGATTTTCTTCTCTTATATATTTTTTCCTTTTTCTCAAGGTGAGATGAGTATTTTCAACTCTTGATTTCACCAACCAGAACATCCATCTATCCTGGAGTCCAATAGTAAGAAATGTAAAGGTGAGAAAGGTAGACAACAAATAAAACCTTGGATTCCTTTTTACAAATAATTTCCTGTGACTGCAACTAGAATGGGTAAACAGTTTCCAGGCATTACTGCATATTTATCAAGGAATAAATTGCAAATTTTCCTCTCTAGTAAACATGAGTACTCCGGGAAAATAGCATAAAGCCATAATAATCTCAACTATCTATCAAAAATTCTTTCCTAGTTCTACTTTCTTCATCAGCTTAATGGTGTTGTACAGAATGGAATCCAAGATTCCGGCTACCTGAAATGCAAAAAAGAGTTAAGTCAACAATAGGAGCCATAAGATGTGAGAAGTTAATAGACAATCATCAGATACCGACCGTGAAAACACCGCCTATAATAGCACAGACATTTGTGATAAAATGTGAAAAGGACTTTGGATTCTCTGTTATTAAAACCTGATAGAAGAAAGGAGACAAAAAAATGAAAAAAAAAATGAGAGGCAGGAAATAAAATCTCATTATATGATACTACATCGTTTGTTACTGACCTGCATTGGAGAAAGCTCAAAATGGAACTTGGCAACAGGTATGTCAATGCTCTGCGCCAAGCTGCTGTGGGCAGTGTACTCGTACTCCTCAACTAACTTATGAGAACCGCCAGTTATCACCTCTGTTTTAACTATTTGAAGATAATGCTCTATCTGCAAACAGAACAATCGCATAAATTTGAATTCTATAAGGAGCTTGAATATCACGACACTAATCACACACAGTTCATTTCATATTTCACAAATTTTTGAATCGAAAAGATAGAAGGGTCTGCGGGCCTTGTGGTCAGAGACAGATGAAAGTCCAGCTACTAGATGAGCTGAAACCAGAAAATATATTATTTACTCAATTCAGCAGGAATTAACCGGAGAGTATTTTGGATGATACATACGGATATAAGTTGATTTATTTAAATTGTTCTTGTCCTATGCCTATCGTTCTTGTGTATGTTCAAAACATTGCTTTTCTCTTGCACACATCAGCAGAAAACAGTAATAATAACAATAGGTACATGCTGGTGGCTGGGCATGTGAAGAACATTAGAGTAAAAAAGATCAAATAAATAAGTATGAAGGACCTCACAAACTTACAGTAACATTTGCTCCGATATCACGATGATTAATAAAGGATCGCCCATTCAACCTGTCATGGCTGACACCAATATAAGGTATTATCCGCTTCACCTCACTCATCACCCTAGGCGCAACTCTCCGACCAAAAGATAGATGTGATATCACATGCGACATATTCATTTGGGTAGGATCAAACGAATGGGATCCAGAATGAGCTGAGATGATAAGGTTTCCTGGAACCTGCAGAGAACCAGACAGCTTTTCATCTGAGACTCAAAAAAACAAGTAAAAACAGCTAAGGCTTCCCTTGGGCAAAATTTACAGGTCAAAGGATTTCTAGAGCAGTTTCCAGAATGAAGCCTCACAAGGCATGCTGGCTTCATTCTGGAAACTGGGCAGCAAAAAAAAAGAGGCCTTTGGAATACAGTTCCGTCTCATTTTATGATAGAATATCCAAGAAATACAATTCTAACTTTCATAGAAAGTTACCTTTTTCACTCGAAGGTATCCCTCGATCCTACATCCTCCTGCCAATGGTGCTGGTCTTTTAGCATTCTCTGTCTTATTTTCGGACTTGGCCTCCAAAGCTAGCTTCTGAGACTCCATCGGAATAGGTGCAACCAACTCTTCCATTGTCTGCAAGAGTGGAAACTTAGGGTCAGCTGTCAAAGCACCCTGATGTGTATTAACTATAGAAAAGCTGACGCAAAGAAGGAAGAAAGAATGATACAGCCAACATGAATGCTTCTGTACCTTAATCAAGCTTTCTGCATCTCGGTCTCCATAATAAGATTCATGTTCATGGTGTCCATGGTCACCCCTGTGACAGACAAAAGTCAAATTAGAAGGAAGCTAAAATCACAGAAGACAGGCTGAGGCGGCAGAGAACTACCCCCCAATCTTTTCCCTCCCAACCAAAAGGAAGATGAAGGAAAAGAAAGAAGGTACGTCAAGTTTATAGGAACATTGGAGAATCTAAAAGGGCATGTATTGTAAGGAACTTCATACAAGAAACAGAGTGAAGCACAGCCACAAAACAAGTTTTGAGGGACGAGCCATAACAGTAGTGCGTGCCAATAGTCATAACTCACATCCCTTACAAACACGAATCTCCAACTCTAGCTACATGAGTACATAAGGTAAAGTATACAGAAATTATATGGAATTAGAAAACAAGCCTGTGATGGACATACCAGAGTTCGATGACTGGAAGCATACACAGTAAAGTGAACATTTTAGAGAAATCAGGGTAAGGGGTTTGTCAAATGCTTCATATTTATCCTATCTCCACCCAATTCTTCCCCCCCCCCCCCCCAACCCCCCTTTTTTTTTGGGGGGGGGGGGGAAGGATTTGATAAGTACACCGCTTCAATAACTGATAGCACACAGTAAAATGCCCAAATGTATGCAAGCTAAAGAAACATCAGACAAAACAGTACGGGTGAACAAGAAAACTATTACCTAAGATCACTTCCTTTACGGAAAATGCGAATTGTTGGATACCCTTGTATGTGATTCCTAAACAATGAAGGTGAAAGGAAAAAGTGAATACAAATGATCAAGCATTCAAAGGAAAAGTTAAAGAGAAATAAGCAAAACTGGTAATTCAATGTAAAACAATACACATCATGAGTAACTGGGAAGTTGCCACTTAATTTCTTCTTCTGTTTTTTCCTTCCAATCGCCATTATTCTTAAATACGAGATAGAAGAAAGAACTCTTCATTACTACTATTAGAATTCTTTTAGAACCCTCACACGAGAAGATCACACACTGCAGTTGCCAAACTCAGAGTACAATGTGCACATGGCACATACATTACGTCTACAGAAACAAAAACCATCCACAAACTATAGGTCATTAGAACACAATCAAGGCCTATGAAACTGGCCCCTAAATTGTGGAAAAACCAAGCTTTTTTTATAAGAAAAGAATAGATGAGTCAGAAGGAAAGCATGAAACCAACTAGTACAGTAATCCTCCAAACCACCCACCTACCCAGCCAACCCCAAATTTGAAATATATATATGTTAACTCCATAAAATTTAAAAAATATCTTTGAAATAACAATATCCCAATAATCATTCATTAGAGGGCTTGTTATCAATGAAAGGCCATGGAAAATTTGCGAAAAGCTAGTGAATATTAGGATCGTAAAAGTATGCAAGCCCATCCAAAACAGCTATCCTAGTTTAACTATAATCCAAAGCATCATCCTGATGAATCTGTAGAGTCGCTGCAGGGGGCGAGGGGATCTTCCTTTCTGATTTTCTCCTCCAATCCGATTGTCCATTCGGTAATGGGTACTTTGGGCAGAACAGAAGAGGAAGGAAACAAAAGGAACTGCATTACGATTTTTCCACTGTTGGGTATGAGAAAAAATATGTAGGAGGGGAAGAAGGTGACGGTGGGTGTTTTTCTATCTTTTCTTTCTCACTCATCTGCCCTCCCTACCGAAGAAAGAATGAGTCACTAGCAAAAAGTGGATTAAACTGGTCCTATAAGGATAAATATCCAACTATACAAATAAATTACTGTCTGTTGTCTGAGAAAAATGGAATCATATGTAAACTACAGATTTTCGCATAAAGCTAATCGAGAATGTGGGGACAAGCCCAGACATTATATATATGCCAACTGTAAAGAAACCTGCAATAAGAAGATATAAATCAAGAAAGTACCTTCTACACAAGTCAGGTTCTTCAGTGCAATCTACCTTTCCCAAAAGAATCCGCCCATCCAACTCTGGATCATATCTGAACATAGAGATTCAAGTAGATCATAGGTAAGGCAACTAATCTATGTCACATATGAGTTGAGGAAGTAGTATACACAAAATTCATAAGTACAGGAAACACAATAAGCTGAGAAGAGAAAAACCTTTCTCTGATTGTTTTTGCCGCCTTCTCCCATGCTGGTTTCTGTACAGAAAGAGGTTAAATGAGGCAAGCTTCTACTAAAGATGAAGAACATTGATGTAAATAAGCTAATCAACCCAAAGCATTTAGTTTTCAAAATATGAGCAAGCTATAATGAGTGACAATTCACAGAAAATTAACAGAGGGATCCCATGGGGTACAAATGATATTTTTTTTTCTCTCCCATTGCGCAGTTCATACAGAGGTTCAACATTTTACAACATTGGCACACACAAAGATGCACACCAATTTGTCCAAAGTGATTAACATAGCAAACGAGGAAAAAATCAAGCTGCTAAGAGGAAAGTTTAGGTGAAAGTCGGACTGTTACAAGGGCCCAAAAAGACAGTATTTTCTGTAACTAGCAAGTTGCAACTCATCTTGCCTTCTCAAATGCTTGATGTTATCCAAGTCGTCAAAACAACCCCAATCATTTGAATGGTGAGGTGGCTAGTTGGGGGAGTGGAATAAACTTTGGTCACTATTGTTTAGTTATTTGTTTCCTTTGGCCCAATAGCTACAAATTAAATTTCTGTAGACAGCTAAAGTATGTCTGAGGAAAGTCACCACTCCGTAACTGCAATATGATCGGATGTTAGAATGGGGAAATTTGTTCTAGTTTGATGATTTAAACGCTCAAAAAGAAGTGTCACAAGATATGGGATTCTAAATCCACCACTATTATATTGTGACCAGTTCACTTGATGCAATTTTAATTGAGCTCCATATTCCTTTTTGCCAACGCATCAAAGTCAGATTCAAAGATATGCAATGCAGAGAAAAATCATTGCTTCATACAAAATTATGGCCAATAAACAATGGACTATAGAAGCTAATGGGAAATCAATAAGTTTATCTGCACAAGTGATGGAGTCTGCAATAATTGAGACAATTAGGCAACTGTGAATTAGACACCAATGTAATGATCAAGAAATTTTCAAATAGTAACTGAGTAATTGAAGAAGACAATAATACCAGGCGGTTGCTCCAGTAGCACCAAGGAGCAAAAAAATTCACAACCAAAATCGGATGCCTGCAAAATCATCATTTAGCACAAAGCAAGTGGAGGCACCACCATATTTGATTATTTCAATGGAATCTACAATGACTAGAGAATTAAAAAAGACACTCAGAATTCCAGGTCTAAACTCAGAATTGATCCACTTACAAATGAGAATACTTTTCAAAGTTCTGCGTGGTTAGTGAAACAGAACCTCCAACAGGTTCTTCATCAACTTCATCACCGTGCTTAATGTAATGTGAAATTGGTCCCGATCGAAACTCAGCACCGGTGATTCTTAAATCAGGGCCTATTGAGAACTTGCGAATTGTTTTTGTTACATTCAACCTGTTCTGAAGGTAAAAAGTCACAGAATCAGACCCTATTCTATGTTAGGAAAATAAAGGAGCAAAGAAGATGCAATGGGGAGCAAAAATGGATAAAAGAATCAATATCCGAATTGAGCAATTGGCCCAAAGGGGGTGATAATATAAAGCAAAGGAAACAGGCAATATACACAAGGGCATTTGTGGGGTCAGAGGAGGGGGGGCTGTTGAATTGAAACTAGATTTTTTTTTTGATAAGTAACCAATCTCATTAAGAAAAGCGAGAACAGTACAAAAGACTATACCGAAATCACTTAGTCTAAACAAGCCACAAAACTAAGAAAATCAAGAAAAACAACAAAGGGGCAGCTAAGCACCGCATTAGCCCAACTAAACAAAGAAAGAAACAAAAATCCTTGCAACTTCACCAAAGACAAGGAGCAATCCTCAAAACATCTATTATTCCATTTCTTCCAAATACACCACCAAATGCACGAAAGAATCATTCTCCAAATAGCCTTGGCAATCGGATTCGAAAACCTCCTATTCCAACTCCTCAACACTCCCGACACCTTCTCCGGCATCACCCAATGAAAATTCATAATGCCAAGCACATGGTTCCAAAGCCCCCGCGTGAACGGACAATGGAGGAGCACATGGTCAATCGACTCCCCGTCTTCTCGACAAAGATAGCACCAATCAGCAATGTAGATACCTTTCCTTCGAAGATTATCCGAAGTAAGAATTTTCCCATGCATAGCCTCCCACACAAAGAAAGAGACCTTCAAAGGGCATTTTGACCTCCACACTCCTTTCCAAGGAAAAGACAATCGTCTCCAACTAGCAATGGAGGTGCACATAGAATTAACCGAAAACAAACCATTCTTAGAACATGTCCAAAGGATCTTATCTTCCTCCCCTCTCCTAAGCACCAAGCCATACAACAAGGAGAAAAACGCGGAGAATTCCTCCAACTCTCAATCATTAGCAGCCCTGACAAAAGAAACATTCCAGACTATAAGATCATCATTCCCCACCATACAATCTGCCACCATAGCCTCCTTATTACGAGCCAAAGAATAAACCACTGGAAAAGTCAAAGACAAAGGATTATCACCACACCAAACATCTTGCCAAAACTAACCCTTTCGCCACTTCCCACCACAAACCTCATATTCTTACTGAAGAAATCTCACCCTTTGCAAATATATCGCCAAAGGCTAACTCCATAAGGTCCCCGAATAGAACGAGATCTCCAATCACCTCCCATATTTTGCAGCAATGACAAGCCTCCAAAGCCTATCCCTCTCATGAGCAAAACGCCATAACCACACTCAAAAGAGTCTTATTAAACATGGATAAATTCTGGATCCCCAAACCCCCACTAGGAAGAGAAGAACACACCAGCTCCCACTTCACAAGGTGGAATTTATGCACATTCTCATCGCTGCCCCAAAGGAAATCCCTCTGAATCTTTTCCAACCTCTTAGTCACTGCAACCGGAATAGGGAAAAGAGATAGGAAATAAGTCGGAAGGCACGAAATAGTAGATTTAATAAGAGTAAGCCTACCACCCTTAGAAAGATACATCCTCTTCCAACCCGCTAGCCTCCTCTCCATCCTTTCGATAATCTCATCCCAAATGTGAACACACTTGAAACTCGCCCCCAACGGAAGGCCCAAATATGTCAAAGGAAGTGAAGACACCCCACAGATTTCAAGTTGGGAGATAAATCAATTTATGCAATCGTAAGTACTTCATTTTGGTTTGGGCAAGCCAATGTAGGGTATCATAACTTGATTACTGAATAATTCTAAACTTGAAACAAAATCTACCATGAAGGCTAAATGCTTTTCATCATATCTGCCTCAACTTTCAAACTGCTTAAAAAGTCATGAATTTTCAATCCGCAAGTGGCGATTATCAACATATGCCCCTCCATCACACTTTTTTTACATGAATACTAATTGTCACCCAAATTCCTCAGATGTTTTTGCTTGGTGTAAGAAGAAACTATTTTTCTTTTATGAAAAGATTCCAAGAATAAAGTTAAACCAATTGATAGATCATAAGATAAGACAGAAAACCACAACCCTATTAAACAATTTAAAAAGAACCAAGTTGAGCAATAGAAACTTACTGTTCCCATGATATCACTCACGTCTACCGATGCAAATTCACATGATAGGGCTGGAAAACTAACAAGACAATTGAGGGGAAATTAGTAAACTAGATTTATGAGAGAGGGGGGGGGGTAGTTGAGATTATTTAAAAAACTTAGAAGAATGAGATGCCAAGAAACCAAGTGAGAAGACAGAAAAATCAAATGTGGTAATTATAGTAAGGAGGCTTTGCTTCACCTGTCAATAATTTGATATACCTCACGTCCCCACAATACCACTAAACATGTCTGTGCACATATTTAGAAGACAAACATTTTTTTTTTTGATAAACAGAAGTCACATAAACATAAATATATGTATAATTGTTCAAACCCATCCGGTGGACTGCCAAGCTACAAGTCCCACGACACAGGAGAGGGATTCTCCTCCACTGCTCATCACCTAACGTGTTGAATCCAACAAGTAAAAGACGCCTTCTTTTATTGTGAAAAACTTGTCAACTGAACCCCAATATCTCATCAACAACAATTCAAGGTATCAATCAATTCATACTCTGTCTACACTATCAAAACCAGCCCCAAGTCCAACCCATTGATGAACTATGCATTCGTGTATACGGATGTTCGACATTTCCGAAAGAGACAATAACACCAACTGCGGAAATATTATGCCAGTGTTTGTGTCTGTTTCTGTGTCTGTGTGCACGTGTGTTTGGTAAGACCTACATTCATCTAAAAGATGACTCATCAAAATTTCAGAAGCAACTAAAATACCATAGAACTCACCTCATATTAAAATCAATTCGTAAGAAGTCTCCATCAGTACTCTTGTCTACAATGACCGTGGTAGATGTGCTGACAGTCAAATAATTATTCAATTCCTGTAAGATGAACATTTTTATTTAAATCAAGAAACAAAAATACTGAGTATAAGCAAAAGGTTCCCATGGCAGTCTGAAAAACATGAAAAGAAAAAAGAAAAGAAAAAATGGCAACAATATGGCCTACTTCCATCTAGGAAGTTGAAACATATCCCAAGAATCAATAAGACTGGTATCTACATACACTGGATAAATCCTCAATCTCAAAAAGCCCATGAATACTAAACCGTTCAAGCACATAATAATCAGGTAAGGTGTTAAAGCTATCTACCATTCCAAATAAAAACACCATGAATAGCGCTGCTACTATGGATAATCCTGCACCTGATAACGATGCCTCTGTCAAATCTCTTGGAATTTTCCTGCAAACAGAAAAGCACATGTGGCATAAAAACATCCATAAAGTACCAATATTATTCACAAAGGAAAAGTTGTAAACCAACCAGTGACTTTGCTACAACTTACAAAACATAAAGGACAGGAGCAAAGAAAAAATATCAGAAGTTGGGTTATTTTCATCTATATCTCTTTTCTTCCAACTGTAGGAAAAGCCTAAAGAAACATGTCAATCAATCTCCTTCTCCATTCTCTATTACTAGTATGCATAAAAAATCAATTGCTCGATGGGCCATCACCAGATTTGCTAAGCTAATGTTTATGAAAAAGGTGAGATCTAGTCCACAGCATTTCAAAATGAATCCATGCATATTACATACTTTCCATTGCATTCAAACAAAGAATCAAACTTGTTCTATCAAGCATTATAGTTAGGAAAATAGGCTATTAATCTTCTTGAATCTTTTTAACATTTCAATTTAAACCATAGTATTGTTATTGTATCCTCAAATCAGAAAATACATGTCACTGGATGTTTCTCACCTTGCTATATCGCTTACGCATTCATAACAAGCAACTAAGATGTAAATACTTCAAGAAGAGCTTTTCTCCTATGGACTATCCCGCTCTTGCTTACACTGATAAACTTGAACTCAGTGCAACTTAAAGCCTAATTGGAGGTTCCAGTGTGAGTAAACCCTCCCTTAAAAAGTGTCTTTAGACTCAAATGGAAATGCATATAAAACAACGAAGTTACCTTCATGCACCTTTTAAAGGCTTAGAATTAACTATAAAAGTAACTTTATCCTTTTTTACATACTTTTTCAAGCAACGCCAGTTCTTATGAAGGGGGCAACTGCCATTGAAATTTCAAATTAGGGTCAGAATTGTACTGAATCAAAGTTTATGTTTGTAAGTTGATAAGGTGGTAGCTCATGGGATGCATGAAAACGTAATTGAGATTATATTTTAACTCGATATATGAGAACCATGAATCTGCAGACAAAGTTAATCCCTTCAAATCGTTCTTTACATACTCTAGCAATCAATTGGATAACCCCAGAATGTAGCTAGAAGCCTTCGCTAGTTAGCATCATACTTCAATGCATACGAAATCATTCACAAAGACCAAAATCCTGACACCGAAATCTCACACCCCGAACATTTCTCCACGTAGCCAGCAAATGTTCTGATCATCCCTTTATGGACTAAACTCACATACGCACATACTTCGTATACTTAAGTAAGAGGCACACTAACGACCAAGTTGAATACTTCTCTGTACCCAAAAAAACTGGTTTCTATTAGACCACTACAATACAAAATTGACAATTCATATCACAACACGCTCAATTAGCCCGATCCAATCACAATTCACGCCGTTATGACAATTATTCAGACAATGGACGACAAATATACGCATAGCGATCAGTATCTACCTACATGTATGTCTTCGGGTCAATAAAATTCACAAACAAACACGCCCACGCAGATATGGTACACAGAGGAAAGAAAAACAGCTACCATTTGTAGCATGTAGAATTTTAGAGAAGGGTAAGAGAGACTGAGAGAGAGAGAGAGATCTGACCTGTAAAAATCGACGGATTTTAGCTTCTTGGCTGAAAACATGCTCGCGAATTTTGGATTCTCAGACGAGAGCAAGAGATGGAGATAGAAAGAGAGAGAAGCTCAAATCCCAGAATACAGGGGCTCAATAGATCTGCTGGGACTGGGAGTTGGGGGGGAAGCCAATTATCAAAATCTTATTCGCGTTCCAAATTTTGGTAACAAATTTTGCTTATGTTTCAAATAAGATAAAATGAAAAGCATATAATCTAGAGAAATAGTTTTAGAAATTAAATATCTTTAAAAATTAAAAATATTTTAAAAAAAATTCAGCAATTTTATTTATAAAAATCAATAAAACTCTAATATTTCAGGAGATCCACGTCCATGGGAGTTAATGAGTTATAATGCTTAGCAGCAACATTTTAACAAATCATTAAATATAGAATAAATACTACATGTCCAGCAAATCAATAGTAAAACATTTGGGCCTTCAAATGGGCCAGATTTGTCGGTTCTATTATTTAGGCATTCGTTATTTTCTTCCTTGTTTAGGCCCTAAAACAATTCTAAATGGGCTAATGATATGCAGCCCATTTTTTACAAATGATTTTAAGGCATGAGCTATTTCAAAAAACTATACTTGTGCTAAACACATACTAAAAAACCATGCAAATTCAGCCACAAATCAATTGGCTTTAAATTGAAAACTTATGGAACAGAAAGCGTTCAAATGTTAAATACAAACTAAAAAAAATGTTAAATGCAAAACGTGCAAAAACCCAAATTAAGTTTGTAACAAATCATTAAATATAGAATAAATACTACATGTCCAGCAAATCAATAGAACAAAAAAATAAAGACAAATAAGGAAAATGATGTAAATGTGCTTCAATCTTCCAGCGACCTTCGATCTTCAACTCAGTGCTTCCCGGGTGGCCCAATCAGAGGCTCACGGTGTTTTATTTTGGATTTCTGTTTTTGTGAGAAAATTATATTTTTTCTCAATCCCCATTGACTTGATACTTACTGAGTTAGTCATAGCTCACCACCTATTCTCATATTTTTTAGAGTTGACATAATTAGATTTGTGTTTCAAATGCGTGTTTTGCAAGAGTACTTTCGAGAGATTAATTTTTGGAGAAGTCATTATTATAATTCTTTTGGGAGATCTTCATCGATCTTGGAAAGTATAGGATATGCTAATATAAATTTTAGGTCTCATATTGTTATTTTTGGACTTTTTATGATTTATGAATGTTTTACTAAGATTGTACTAATTAATTTTAAAATATTGGGATCTAGATAAATAATTAATTTTGATAAAAAAATTCTTATTTTATATAAAATTTATTTGCATGGAATTTGGGCATAGGGTGTTACAAAGCATGCATGCAAGACGTTGAATTTACGAGATGATGATATCGTCACAACATCTCATTAGACTGTGGGGTCCAGTTAAGGTAAGTGACAAAGCACTGAGCGCTCCCTAAATTATAGACTTAGGTACGGAACTCATTCAAAGGCTTAAAATTTGGCGTTGCTGAGCTTAATTTTCTTTCTTCAAGTCATATGAGAATCTTCGATCCTTTTCCGGGAGCTCATTTCAAGGACAACCCTCTGTCGATATTGGCTTCATCAAATGCCAACTCAGACATTTAAATATGCAACAAGGTTCTTAACTGGCGCCCAAGCTAGCTTTCAAGTGCTCGGTCCTATTCTCTGCAGATTGGCTAATTAAGAACGAAAGCTCATGCTTGACTTTTTTAGTGGGGTGACAAAACCCTTGAACCCAAATTTTTAATGTTGTCTAATCACGTTATAATATGAGCAAAATCCCATAAAAGCTCATTTCTTAATGATATTGAACGTGGGGACGAGGATGCATGCTTCTTAGTTTGCTTTTGTTTGAAGCGCCACTCTTTCTCAGTTAGGAAACCTTCTAATGGCCAGGCATTAACACATCCTAGAGATTTATTTTAATAGAAATATGGATCTAAAACATTCGAACATGGTTAAGTGATATCCTTAAATTTTTTTATAGACCCAGTAAAGTTCTGTCTTGGCTAGCTCCTAGCATCCTTGACCTTCTCAATATACCCATGCCTGCAGCTGCAAAAAGCTAAAAGAAGTATTTAATTTCCTTTAGAATTACGAGATGCAGAGGCAACTAGCTAGTGGCTAGACAGCTTGTTAACTAATCAATCGATCATAGAGCTAGTGAGTGTCTTCATGCTGTAACAATGCCGATCAGTTTAACAAGGTAATAGCTGGAATTGTAATTCTGTAGACAGATTGCTTATTTCAGAGTAGTGTAAATGGGATGAGGTATCTTCCTGTGATGGAACCAGGTGTGTTTGTGCATGGACTCTGCCGGCTGGACTGTTTGTACAAATTAAATAAAGTTCTTATATGCAATATGCTTACCGACTCTAAAACAAAGGTATTGTACTTTGTAAAGCCTTTACAGCTCTTCTTTACCAGAAAGCTTAATTATATAAGTATTAAATGAAAAAAGGTGGAGCTGATCGTCTCCTAAGTGAAAGTTACAATATTCAACCTCCCGATATGATCAGAATGGTTCTTCCATTTTATTCAAGTTGAGTTTTCTTTTCATTTTATTTGTAAATTTAAAATCAGGACTTTTTAAATAATACTGCATGTACCTTGAACATTCGAACATGCTCAACTCTCCTTCAATTTTTATATAGACTGAATTAGAAAGTGCTATATATTTTGGTTCCTGATCATGTGCTTGACCCTTCCCTACATCGATCCATGCCGGCAAAAAGTTTATGACAGATTATCTTTCTCTTTTTAATCATACAGAATTAGATGCAGAGACAACAAGAGTAAAGATTTCTAAGTATATCCACGATAGAGCTAGCTAGAAAGTGCCCCCTTCTAATTAAAGGCTTCGCATGCAGGCGCTCTTCCTTAAGAAAAAACGTCTAAAGGCAACAAGTCGAAAAGGTGGAGCTTGTCATCTTAATAGATTTTGCATTCGCCTTGAAGAGTTCACAAAAAGTGGTATTTTGGTTCCTAGAATATATATATACTTGCCCATCCGACTTCCAATTGTTTGAACTGGTCTTATATCCCACTAAGTTATATATATAAACATCTAGCTAGGCAAAAGGATTGACTTGTTATGTTCGAAAAATACGAGTATATATCGATGCAATGGTTACGCTTATAATTGAGGGAGCTTCTCAAACAATTAGGAGACCAATTTAGCATCAATTTACCGGGTGAATTGATCATTAATTATGGTCTCCAAAGGCTTGAAATTTTTTATAAGCTGCTAAGATTTTTAAAGAGTGAGAATCACAAAAGAAAGAGCGTGACATGTACGTGATCAATGATCTGGAATTACATCAACTTAATTTAAGGTTGTTGGTACGAAAATTTACTTAATGATGTCTGGTCTTATTTTGTTTCAGTTTTTTTCCCGAGAAAAGTATTCTCATTTATAGAAATTCAATATATAAGAAATAATGAAAGTAGTGTGTTTATAGGCATAATTAATTAGTCAATTATAGTATTAATCTCTACAATTAATTAATTAATACACGCCACATGCATAGCATTCCCCATTCTCTTCTCAATGTAATTAGTTTGGTCAACTGTGTTATTACTTCTTCCCAACAGTATATGTTGGAACCATGCGCAAAATGCATTTTGTGTGACTGATTCAAAGAGGGTCTTTCACATTGCTCTTGATGTTTAATTTACACCTACTTATAATTTTAGCATATAATATTCCCACATGTAGATGCCTTCCTGCCCATTTTTCTGCCAAGTACTATGTTTTTTAAAGATTTATAACAGAAGCACTAACACACACACACACACACACACACACACATATATATACTAAATTATTATATGTCTCGATCGAAACATTAATAACTGAAAACATTGGTTCATCCTTGGTGAATACGTCCTCTTTCTAGAGGTGATCAGTCTCCTAGGCAATCAACCATGATCATTAGCAACGAGCTTTCCTTTTCATCTTTCCATATGGTACTTTCACATGATCATTAAAATCTCCATGTAGTATGGAATCTTCACAATTTCTTGGTTGTATTTGCGCATTGATGGATATATATATATACTTGGAATGCAAACAAAAAGACCTCTTAAAGTACTGTTCTTTCCATTTACTGCAGAAGTTGTGGTTCTCAATAGTTGGAGATAATTGCAAGCAAAGTGCGCCTTAATTCCATCATATACAATCAACCTTTAACAAGAGAGAGAGAGGGGACAAAAGAAAGCATTGATGAATGATGATTAAACTGGTATCATCCAAGAAAATGTATTATCGAAGACAAAGGAACTAAGCAAAGGCCCCTCTTCTTCAGTTCTGTGCGGTCGCTATCTCGTCCAGTAAGACCCACTTCAGTTCTCTCATCTCTCTGTCTTGAAACACTTCCTTTCTCCTGCAAAAACAAAATATAGAAGCGCATTGTCACGTAATATACAAAACATTCACCCCCAAAACCAACACCGAAAACAGGCGCATAACATAGGAAACACGCCATGGAAAAGAAATAAGGGGAAACTGAAAGAATCCATAGATGATTACCTGAGATATGTCGGCATTATCCCCCAGCTTAGCATTTATATCCATTTCATTCAGATCATAAACCTATTGAAACAGTGGCCAAAAAGTAATTAAAAGAACAATTATTACTATTAATATCAAAGAATGCGTCTTTGAAAAACGAGAGAATAAAACAATTGTCAGAAAAGTCTTACCTCCGGACTATTGACAGTAGAACTAGCGGTATCCTCCAAAGCATCCTCAACCACAGCTGCTGCTGCTTTCCTCTTCTTGAAGCCTAATCTTTTACTGCTTTTGACCACAGACAAGCTCCCACCTCGGTGACTACTTTTGGACGTTTTTCCGGCCAACGAGGCAGCATCGGAAACAAGGGAAGAGCTTTCAAAACCCGAAGAGCAATGACTGTGTTCATTGTTGTTTCCGAGAGAGAAATCGTCAAAGTACGTAGTCCAACCACTCTCCTCCGCAGACTCAGAGGTCCTTTGAAGGGAAGAGAGGGCTTCGCTCTGAGAGTTCATTGAGTTTTCCATCCAAAGAGAAAGAGAAGTTGAAAGAAAAGGATAAATGAGGGCTGATGGCCAGCTTGGGAGATGTCCACTTGGGAAGCATATATATATAGCACAGAGAAGAGTATTAGAATAAATTATTGAGAATGGTGAAGCATACGAGTATAGAATATTGGTGTGGGTATATAGTAGGTTGCGAAGTAAAACATAGATGCCGTGGAGAGAGAGAGAGAATTGAAATTGTGATGCAATATTATTAGATTCGCCACCAACAGAGATTTTGCCTAAATGTTTGTATTGTGGGTACTAATTACCTTCCCAGTTCGTAGTGAATTTGGACCAGTAAAAATGGTCATCTTATATATTCATGTCGGGAGACACTTGTTACTTCTCCTTTACATATTCCATACGAAATCCACTTGTTTCACAATTATCTAGGTTGCAGATTTATCTGTTCTTTTCCGACAAGGTACTATTCTGAGAACTTGTCAGGACCATGACCAGTACTAGCTACTTTGCCGTATGGGCCCCATGCCTACGAAAGGACGTTGGTTAGTTTTGTTTTTGGCAACTCAACGGTGATACATCTCTTCTCTCCTTCAAAAATAAGAACCTGATATTGTTTATAATTAGCAACGCGCCTACCCACTAGAATTTCTACATTAATGTACAGTTCTACCAATTAGGTACAATTAAATATTGTTGACAAAAAAGTTCTAATAAACCCTTTTTAGATGTCCTTATGAATTGGACTGGATAACCATGCACTATTTTACTCTGTGGAATTAGCTAGGCTATATATATGCACTATCAACCATTCAACCCAAGTTTATCCTTATAGCCGTCTACCCCACCCGGCCCCCAAGTCGTTCAAAAGGACTGTACTATTACTGAAGAGAAGGGATTGATCCAATGTCTGGATCCATTCAATCTTTTTCAATTTTCAGGACAATATAAATCCTGTTCGACTCGGCCAGCCAATGGGAATGGAATTCAATCCGCTGGGTTGAAGTTCCTTTCAGCCATCGAAACAACTTTTAGATCAAGTTGCTGTTGATCCCTGCCAGCAAATGGGATTGGAATTCAATCCCGCTGGGTTCAAGATTTGTGTCAGTACTGTTTGCTCAAAAGTTCCTTTCGGCCATCGAAACACCTTTTAGATCAAGTTGCTGTTGATCCCACGACGCATCGAAGAACGATTTTACATTGATTGTTAATTTCGGTACTACCTCGTGACCAAAGAGAAATTGCTTTTGGTCACCACGTTATTCGGATGAGAACGACAGACCGAATTGCAGGTGTAATTTGAAAAGAGAGGTGTGGTTCTGCGGTGAGAATCACACTATCTGAACAGTCACTCTCTACCCGGGCTTTGTGGGTCCCACCGCGGGATCCACACCCCTCTCTCAACTTTTCAAATTGTACCTGCGATTCAGTCCGAATTACATGGGATCTCGATCCCGTTTATACCACCTTTTCTCAGGGTCATCCGTGAGAACAAACACGGCCCCATCTAGGATGGAATATTAATGTATTGAGACAATTGACTTCGACTATAACAAGACATAAAATAAAAGAAGAAAAGCGTTTCAGGCAAAGAATAGTAGCTTGCGGGTTATAAGGCTATTGTTTCCTACTTGTTTAATGGCCTTGATTCGGTCCTATCCGATTTTTTTTATAGTTTGGCCGTCCCATATTACCTCATATTGGGTTGCACTATGATTGGTTTGAAATTTATTTAATCTGGAAAACAACTTTAGGTTATATGCCATACATGAATTTGGAACATTAAAGAAGTACATCCTATTCCCTGTTTGATGACGTACGAAAATATTTAGTTTGGCGGTAATGTACGTAAGAGGTAGAAAATGAAGCAAAGACAGGAAAGTTCTAACTTCAAACTTAAGAAAATTCAATTTAGAACGTGTCTTTATATATTGTTCTATTTCACTAAGCTTTACCTATGCTGCATTAAGTATATGCTTAAAATGATATCAATCGATCATATTCTCAAATATTTTATCAATAATTAAGAAAGTTATATATGTATTTCGAATATATAAAAGAAATGGCCGTCAGGAAAGGGGATCATGACAGTGATGGATTCTTTAAGTCTTTAACCATAGGGATAGATTGGAGGTGCCATGAACAATGGCCTAGCTAGCTACAGTACATAAGTTTTGAAGCTTCAATTTCTTTCATAATTAACTTCTTTATGCATTCTCCAATTATTGCTTAATTTGCAAAAGATCTTTTGGTTCGTGTGGTAGCTAGCTAGCTTTTTTTTTTGCTGAATGATACTGTGAGACTATCATTGCATTGAATTCAGAGTACAAGATACAATAAAGATCAAGAAACAAAAGATCCAAGGGCGACTAGGTTGCAGAAAAGGCTAGCGGGATCCAAAAGGATCGATAAACCACAAATGCTTCATGCTGGGCAGAGAGAGCGGGTGGCGGGAAACGATAGTCGGTAGCTACCGGAACCACATAGGTACTAGCTCTAAAACTAAGAACAAAGGCAACCTAGAGAAACAGAAACAAGCCAACAAAGAGGGTGGCAAAGCCACCAAGTGGCCGGGAAAGCCCCAATCAGGACAGAAACAACCGAAACACTACAACAGGGAACGAAACAATGCGATTGAAAAACCTCGGTGGAGGCTCAGCGGCGCGTGAGATACACGCGCGGTATGGGGCTGGGGGTGAAGGTCACGCTCAGCCGGAGGGATGTTGGACCAGACCATAACGGAGCGGACAGAGCTTTTGACGTTGTCCTAGGGAGCGGTGCCATCAAAATCTACCGGAAACAACTCGAGTAAGCAAAAGATTGCTATGCACGTGAGGGAGCGTGGGGGCGCGTGTGGCGAAGTGCGGCAGCCGACCGGTGACGGACTAGTGCAGAAAGAACCGGCCGGAAGAGTTGAGTCTGAAAAGTTAGGGCATGACCTCCAAGAGTCAACACAAACGTCGGGATCTAACCTCCACTTCTTTGAGAAAAACAAATCAAACAAGGCAACCGGAGTGGAGAAAAAGGGATAGATCCCGGCCACAGAAACTGTGCCAGGACAGGAGAGGGGACGGCCCGGCCAAAAAACTGAAGAAAGATTGAGATTGGGTGAAAACCCTAAGGGTGTTCTAGAGAGAAGGCAGAACCTTTCTCTGGAACATATTCTACTGGCGTTTGAGGGTCCTTTTCCGTGGTAGCTAGCTAGCTAGTTGCTAGAGTACTGTGATCTTTCGAAGGGAATAAATAAATATAATTGCAGCGTTGGGGCGACTAATTCTCACCTGGGTAGATGTGGTTCTAAGTGCTCTGGTGGGGCTTACCGTGACCTTGTGTTAGTAGTTGGGAATCTTTGGTGCATAATTCATTGAATTATTGTACCCCCGTGGAGAAACAGATGGATGATCATTAGTGCTTCTTCCGACACTTTAGTTTTCAGTCAATTCACTGATTTAACAAGCTGAAAGAACAGACGGAAAATAATGAATGGTTGGAAAGTCTCGTTTCCCATCTCTATGACGCGCATGCAGCGAGGTGATCAAAACCTTATTCCAATTAATTAGTGATAGCCTGAATCATGGAGCTTCAAATTAGTTTCGTGTCGCTCTTACCAATAATACAATCGATCGGCGTTGACCTACCTGATCTGTTTTATATATAATCCATTTGATCAGGAGAACAAACTGGAACCTACTACCTCGGAGCAAAGAAATAAACAAAAGCGAGGTGGAACATATTTTCCAATCCATATATATCGACATAGAACTGTGCAACAAAAACCCACATGCAAATACTAACTAATTTGTCAGTTAGATGTGTTCTGAAGTACAGTTAAACATAAAACACGAGCTAGAAAGCAAAGATATCATGATCTCTCAGTGCTCTTCATGTTTTATTGTTCTTCCTAATCCCAATATAAAGGAATTAAGGAGAGTACTTCTATATATAATCCCTATTTGTCAAACATTCGTTGTCGCTTGCTGCTGCTATCTGCATCATTTCGGAGCTGGTATATATTAAGGGATTTTCTCCAAATATTGCACGCGGAGAATAGAAATTACAAAAATATGCAGCCTCATTCACTTATATATATATAATATGATCACATTTCCATTACGAGAACTACTGGCAAACTAAGACTGCAAGAAATATTCATCGAGGGCATCTAGAATATCGAATTAATGCAGTACTTTTAGGGGATGACATGAGTTTTTGAAATTGTAAGACGAAATTCACCAAAGTATACTAATATATATCTATTGCTAATTAACCATCATTAATCTTGTAATTTTCTTATTTATCTATCCATTTCCTGAATCTTCTATGTATGTAATCACATCTAATCCCCTAAACATCAAATTCCCATGACTTCGAAGCCTATCTTATTAGATTATGAAAGAAGTACCATCTTTCAAGCATTAATATATCATTATTGACTTTTCACCAGCCTTGTAACATTCTTAGCTAGAAGATTTAGGAAGATTTTTTTTTCTGATATAGATTGAGCCTAATAACACGTAGATGTCAAATTAATGAGGCTTAATTTAACTGCCACCTCTCGTCTCATATTGGATATTTTTTGTATATAGAGAAGACGCATTCACCCACAAGGAATTAAACCTAATATAGCAAGTCAAACATCAAGTCACTCATATATCTTAAGATAGATCTAACATAAAAATGGGCGACTTAAATGGCCCCTGGCCTATGTGGGTGAGAGTAAAATAATTTTAAGTTCCTTGTCAGAGATCGGGAAATTATATATACATGAGAGAGGGTTCTGGGTCGTCTAAGTTCTAAAGGCATGGAGAATGGAATAGAGACCACTATTTAGTGGGGTCCAACCTAGCTAAAATGATTCCCCAAGATATCTCATTTAATTAAATTCGGGTCAAATTAATTATATGTATTTTCATTTTCAAATTAAGAATATGTTATATAAATATCATAGATTTTGGTCGTGGTTAGAGGCATGGCTCTTTCAAAGTTTCAATCATGATTATCAGGCCTAAAATACTACAAGACAGAGATGGAACATTGGCATTCATGACACACGTGCGCTCTACCTCTTGCCGGCACATGCCACCTCATGCGGATCAGTTGGAGGCAGATCACAATTGTAAGTCATCATATATGCTTAATTGCTAATTAATACTCACCTTACGGCATCTTACACAGCTTCTATCAAAATTATATATATATATATATATATATATAACACGATTGGATATAACTAGAAGAATGTTTTACTTGGTAAATTTCCAATCTTTACAATTAGAATTAAAAATTAAAATTGGGGAAGTTCAAAACTTATATTATACCTTCCCTCAATGGTATATTTTATCCCAAAATAATTTAGTATCTTTTGAGCGATATTTTTTACAATAACATTAATCATATTTAGAAGTCTAGTTAGATTCAATATTGTTATAAGAATAAAAGATCTTGTATTATAACTCGGTACCATTTTAATGAGTCTCATTTATGACTAGATTTCTCATCCATTTTGTTGAGAGAAGAGTGAGTAATATTTGGTTAAGAATCTAAAAATCGATCCTCTCTTTCCTCTAGATTTAAGCATGTGTATTCTTGAGGGAAAGCTAACTGGCCAGTTTAATTTGCCGACAGATTCTCACGAAATTCTTCGAACTTTTTCACTTGTACATACAAAATCCATGCATCATATACACGTATTATAATGTGCTTCATGACAAAAATTCTACCCCGCGCGTGCTTAATCTGCAGCATTTCTCCAAGAAAAACTTGGCCCACAGCTGAATTACTGAAAAATATCATCCGTCATGGCATGGAAAGGCAATGATACCAAACCTTACATATGTCTAAGGTGGTGCGTACCTTGACAGTACATACTCATATAAAGTTCTGGGCAATATGAATTTTATAATTGACAACATTAAATAATGTAGGGTCTACCTGGTCATGGTCTATCTTTCTCTGAATTGCACCGTGCAATCTGGACAGGAAATTACAGAGGATCCACATCCCCAGAGATATAGGGTCCCATACATCATGTACAATACCGCACAATACATGACTTGCTGAAATAGACTTGTCAATATGATCGAGTACTCTAATAAATGTGCGGCATAAAGTGGTTCCCCATCAAAGATGAAAGATGTGTTGCACATGATGAACATGGAGCTACACTAAAACATTTTTGGTCTTTAGTGGTGAATTTTTTCGTCACTAAAAATACCATTTTCGTCGCTAAAACGTTTCAGTGAAACAAAAATTCTCACAGCATTGTCGTTAAAACCTCGTCGCTAATGCTCATCTGCGACAAAAATTCAAATTTGTTACTGAATATGCCTGTTCGAACGAGATTTTCTGGTTCGAACAAGAAGATTTGTTCAAACAAAGAAAATCGTCGCTATTTGTAAATTTGGTCATACAAGGAAGATTTGGTCAAACGAAACATTCAATTCAAATGTGAATGAATGTTTTGTTAAAACGTTACATTTTGCCTGATCAATTTGATTTCCTGGATAATTATTTTTATCAATTTTTAAATTACTATTTAATTATCCAATTTTAAATTGTTATTTTGAAGTTCATAAAGGTACTCATGTTTTAATTGTATTTTAAATATGGTACTGCAATTTTGACAGAGAATGCAAAAATATTTCATAATTAATAAAATGTACTGAATAGCTATTGTTCATAATACAAAGAAACTATTGTTCAATTAGCATGATAAAAAAATTTTAATGAATACAAAAGAGAAATAGGCATATGAAGCTTTGCTTCCCATTTATGCTTTCTTTGCTTCTTTTCATCCTTTGTTTTCTTTATCCTTTTGATAATTTCTCTGCAAAGCACCAAAAAATTCTCATAATCAAAACATTCTTCCCAAAAAAATTTATAACTATGATAAAATCAAATAAAAAAACACAAGACCTTATGGTCACATTCCGCTGCACCTCAAATTCAAATTGCACGGAGCAATATGACCTGAATATAAATTACACCAAAGGTTAAAGGTTAACATGAATAATTATAAACAACAACAATTTCAAAGTAACTACCCCACCCAATTTACATCAACACATAACCGTTACATGTCCCCCAAAAAGACCAACAATTTACATCAATACATAATCATTACCTGTCCAAACCTTTACCACAGAAAAGATGGCACCAACTTTAACATGGGATACATCTTTGGGGGAACGAAAAATATCAAAAAACCAAAGAGTTACATCTTATTTTTAAGCTCAATCGGTACAGATCCGACAATTTCTTTCAATCAATTCCCAATTGCACTGAGCAATATGATCAAGGTGATACACTAACCATTTGTGATAGGCTAAAGCTTTTGAAAAGCAAAGTGGATTAGAAAATTCTAAACCATCTCCATGTAAATGAAATGAACTCGGTCATAAAAATCATGCAATTTCTAAATGCTTTCACCATATGAAATGAAAATCTCAGACAATTCTATAACATCACCTGGAGACACCTGATAATGTCCCAAAGACACAGGCGAGCCTCTAAACAAATCAATAGCATATGGCACCAAAACTTCAAAAGAAGCAGGAAATCTACCTGCAACTATGCCACTTCTGAAGAAAAAAAAATCCCCTCTAAGCTAAGGGTGCAAACTTGAAAACTGACATTATTCTCACAAATACACTGTTCGCTTTATTCCTATGTTTGCAATAATTTCTTTTTTATAATGCTAGCCAATCCAAACCCCATTTATCAAAATATCACCGAAACTGACATTATGGTTTCAATTAAAACTTGTTTCACCATTCATAGTGCTAAGAGTGCAGGAAAACAAATAGATTGCAAACAGAAATCAAGAATCAAATACTTGAGCGCCAAGATGCACAATTATTTTGTGCAGCCGAACAACTAAGGAAACAACAAAAAACATTTTCTGTTTTGTGGTGGATGGCCAGGTTAAAAACTTCGCAAACGAAAATCAAAATCCATTTGTCTAACAGAGCAAAAAACATTCAAAAATTTGCAAAAAGCTACCAAAATCATAAACAAAAATAATAATAAAAAATCTCAACCAAAAATCCAAAATCTGCAAATCCCAATCGAACTCAACAAATCTCAAACGAAATTCAAATCGCATTCAAAATCAACTGGCCAAAAAAATCTACCAAATCGGCAAATCCCAATCGAACTCAAAAAATCCCAAACAAATTCAACTAAATGAAATTCTAATCGCATTCAAAATCTACAAGCCAAATAGCATTCAAAATCAAATCAACGCAGAGAGAAAAGAGAAATACAAAGCAACACAGAGGCTAGAGAGAGAAGGGAGTGATCTGCTGTAGAGGCAACATGGAGATCGCCGATCTTGGAGGAGGATACAAGAGGCGCTGATCGGGCGGGGGAGAGGAGAACAGAGAAAAATTATAATAAAATTACTCTTAATGTTTCAGTCCTAACTTCGTCTCTCCATATATTAGTATTTTACTTTCTATTGTACCATAAAGTGATACTATACTTTGTCTTAATAACTTTAATTGGGTGGAGTATCATATACTTGTTAAATAAATACATTCTAATGTGTTATAATATCCTATAAGCTAACCAACCAATAAGATACATGATTTATAGACAAGTGTAGTAACCAATATTTGATTTACTCATTTGTTTTCAACTATTAGTCCTACATCATATATCATATATGATGTCATAATATATATATATATATATCATGCTTGAGTGACATACTATACTATACCTTAATAACTTCAATATGATGGACTATACCATACACGCTTTAATTAAATACATTCTGATACATATATAACAGGACATACATCTATACATTATAATGTTTTTATAGTATCTTGTAAGCTAACCAACAATTAAGATACATGATTTATGGACTATTGATGTAATCAATATTTGATTTACTCATATACCATAATATAATACGATATTATATCAATAACTTAAATACAATAGAGCATCATATACCAACTAAATAGATTCTAATATATCAAATATTATGTTACAATATATTTAACATGACATACATCTATATTATATAATATATCATTATGTATGGTGGTATAATAATATATAACATATATGTCACTAAGCTATTCTATGAAACAAAATACACAACAACAACTAAGTCACTAAGTTATATAATATAATAACTTCAATTTCCATAATACTCCCTCTAATTTCATATTTTATTAAGTGGGCCTTTTAGAATAAAAATTTCCAAATACATTACTATACAAAATAATATATTATAAGGGATATCATAATATATAAAATAATTCATAACATTATATAGCCTAGGATAAGTATATTAATGCTAAAAACATGTTTTTTTTTAACTTTTTAGCGACAAAACAAAATTGATATTCGTTGCTAAAAATCCATGTATTTTAACTCTTCAGCAACTAAAGAAAGCATCGCAAAAGATACTTTTAGTGACGAAATTGTTATTCGTCGATAAAAATTTATGAATTTTAACTCTTTAGCGACAAATCAAACTTTTTGAAAGAAAATCGTTGCAGAAGATAATTTTAGTGAAGAATTTGATAATTGTCGCTAAAAACACATGTATTTTAACTTTTTAGTGATGAACCAATATTTTCGTTGCTAAAATTGTATTTTTTTAGTGGCGAAATTAATATTGGTCACTGAAGTACTTTTTAGCGACGAACTCATAATTTCATCGCTAAAGATGTATTTTCAGCTATGAAATCGTTTTTTCCACTAAAAAGTTCACCGCTGAAAAACAAAATTGTTGTAGTGCTAGCACATGCATGCACACACCAGTTTATATATGCCAGTGGCAGCTTGTTCACTGGATGCATATCAGAATGCTAGCTATCTTATACATAATGGTATCCACTACGGTTTAGAGTGACCAACAGTACGATGTCTATTTTCGGGACAAGAAAACAAAATATTTCATGTTTATTATCCATAGCCACCCCCGGCATGTATTGGGTTTTAGCTCGAGAAAGTACTTGAGATGCTTGTATATATGTGCAAGAGTACTTGCATGTGGTCCTTATGTAACTCAATAATATTATCGTACCATAAATATCATAGTACAATATGATGTTAATTAGGTGGGGTACTCGAATTGAAGTACTATATATATAGTATACGAACTATCATAAAGCGGGTTAATTAATTAAGATCAAATAAAACCCAACAATATTGCATCATTTACAAATTAAATTCAAAACACTTAATTAAGCAAAAGCCATTCTTAATTTGATATGATTAATTAACTCGGCATCCCTGCAAAGAAGATGTGATCAATAGGGGCTGTGGTCCGTGTGGAGTTAATTTATATAAATTATATATAATTGTTGTTTGGAGGTTCATTTCTACTGGTCTATGTGTTGTGTTGTTTCGCGGATTGTTTTGTTATGGCTTTGGCTCTACTAATGGAGGCTGCGCAAGTTACTATTACATCCGCGAAGGTTAACCAGAAGCTGGCAGCCAATTGAACGGAGAAGACAATATATATAGTTTTTTTGTGAAACCTCCTCTGATTATAACTGAGTCATAGAATACAAAATTTACTCCCGCTGCATCCGGGCTAGCCCACAGTACTTTTAACGTTTGCACCAGGCTAATTAGCTCGTTTTACATGCGGGTAATTGGGTCCTAGCCGTACAACTGCACCCCTTTTTTAGAGAGAGAGGCTCTCTCTTCTCTCTAGAATCATCTTCCTCTCTAACCTCCTTTTTCTGGCGGGAAGAGTTCTAGCCCCTCTCGCCTTCCTCCTTTTTCTACTCGTTTTTCTAGTGGCCGAGCTCTCCAATAAACTTCATTTTCTCGACTCATTGTTGGATTTTTTCTCCGACGAAGTTCAAGAGTAGATCCCGACTTCTTTGGAGGTCTTTGGCAGCCAAGACCGGCACAGACGACTTTGACATCAACAGACGCCTGCTTATGTCCCATCCTGGAACCGAACCGACAGCGTGTGGATCTTGCGCGCCCGCACCTCAACCTTTTAGATCTGTGCTCTGGCGGTGGTCTCCGACAAGCACGCGTCATGGGGTTGAACATTGCCCCTCTTGGCAGTCCTTTTTTGGCTTTGCCCGACACAGACTGGCGATTGTGTGGGGGGCCACACGGGTCCTCCGATGCGCGTGCATCTTACTTGCTTGGCGTTTTTCCCTCTTAGCCGGTTCCTCTTCGCTTTCGTTGGTCCTGCGCTTCTCTTCATTGTCGGTTTTCCTTTTCTGTTGATCATTTCAACTTGCTACCCTTTGTGGGCTTTATGCCGCTCCTTGCTTGTTGGCTTATCGCTCTTTGAACCTCCTTGATTATTAATGAATGTACTATTTAAAATTAAAATAAAAAATGAGCTCTAGCCCCTTTCCAAAAAATTGAAGGGTATATATGTAACTATTTGAGATAGAGGGCATAAAAGAGGGAACGAGAGAATATGGGAGCGAATTGTTTTTTTTTAAAGGACAAAAAAAGGAAACCAGTTGGTAGATAGATCTGGCCAGACTGCAATATCCTGCGTTTTACAATGAGAAATGTATGGTAAGTTTTCCAATTAATCCAACCAGACCACCTTAATTGTACTAACTTAATTTCCAGATCATATATTATTATCAAATTTTAACAATCTATGTGATATTATAACACATTTATCTCATCTGGATTTTGTTGCATTTCGAAAAATGGAAATGAAAAGTACTCCAATCTGAGACTTAATTGCAATCTAATCCTATTTTTTAGGTTAAATGGAAAAATTATATAGTGGCTAATCGCTTTGTTTAGGATTTAAACCGGCGGCCGCTAAAATAAAAGACAAATTAAAAACAATTAATAGAATACAAAGAATATTACACGTGTCAAATTTAAATTAGGTGTCACGAAAATTCCGTGCCCTAGAATGGTTACAATACCACTTCTCCAGAATCTTCTTTAACCTGAGGCCCGCAAACTCATGAAGCAAGCAAATTAAAGTGAGCGACAAAATTAAATCTAACTCCATGTAAGGCCACTGAAAGCCTACCAATGGCAGCATAGCAAACAGCAGCGTAGGCCTCAGGTGTCTTTCGCCTGGCGCAGCAGTCAGTCCCACCAGTGCATGCAGCCTCCACCCCATGACTATATCTACCATCAATTGCCAAACCCTCCTTGATATGAACGAGGGAGAAAGAGAGAGAAAGAGAGAGAAAGAGAGTGTCCAGTTACATTGTATCTTTTTCGTCCGAATGTACAGATCATCTCACATGACGTTTTCTTGATTTTCTCTCCTTTTTTCTTTTTCTTTAATATACTTTATGTTTAATCTTTATGCATATTTGTTAGTGTTTTCTTGATGGGCATGTTTCCATTCTTTTTCTTTTGCCCTGATAATCCAGAAACCTGTTTATGTTACAGCTGAATATGGATGGAGTTGGGCCCTCCCGGAAAGGAACTTCTAAGTCCGGTAACCGTACCCGGAAGATTGAGAACAGTGACCCCGTGAAATTGACGGGGCATGAGATCTTTGACAACGATGGGGGTGATGCTAACATCGACATGATTAACCATCGACTCAAAGCTCTGAAGTAGGCTTTTAAAGTCGATGAAGATGGAGAATACAAACATGCATTTGCTAAATTCTATCTTTTATAATAGTTTTTAATGAATTTCATCTAACTGGAATCGATCTTGGTGCTAAAAGCTTTAGGGTTTTTGGTTTACCGTGTTGCGCAAGATGATCAGCTTCCATTTTCAGATGGGAAGAATATGGAACATGAAGGCCAAATAGGGTTTGACCCTGATGTGAATTCAAAGGTAAATGGGGCTTATAAGTTATAGCAGTCTTCAGAAAACCCTAAAACTAGAACCTTGATATAACCATTTCACACCCTCATTAGTAAATGTACAGTAGAAGTCCCATTAGACTCATGTGGTACTCCATTCGCATTCCTGTTGTTGAGGGGGGAGGGGAACCCTAAGAATTTTCATAGTGAACGTTATTAATTAGACAAGAAGACAATCATGGTAACTTTCGCAGAATCATTTTTAGCTTTTGTTAGACAAGGTGGGGTTTCTTGATCACGATGAAGGTCCCAAAAAAAATGGTCCCCTTCAACTTTCAAGAGTCCGTGTCATCATGTTCATGTATGCCTTGTGGTCTCCTCCGATCGTTATGGCATATAAACCTTGTTTTCGTCTTATCTCCCATCTTGTTTGCTGTGAAAAGATGTTTCGGATAATATGGCTGCATAGGGCGGAATTCGTACTCCATTTCGATAACTAGTTTTTAACCATATTTGTGCCCTGAAAAGAAAAAAATTGTCCCAATTTCAAATAAATGGTAGTTTACAAAACCTTGAAGATGCTGGCAGATCTGCTCCAGTTACTCCTAGGTCCTGTCCTCGACAATCACCTGAAGATTACCACTCAGACTGTGGGTCAAACTCAAATGTTGGCAGAAACATTCACCGAGCAAGTGACCTTCTTATGGCCGTCTCATTGTTTTCTGAGGAAAACAAGATGAGAATCACTGAACTTGCTAATGCAACCATGGAAGAGTTGACAAGAAAAGCCCTCGGTAGAGCACCTCTATGGAGGCTGCAAGGAGATGGAAAAACTGAGATTCTAGATTATGCTGAATACATACGAGAATTCAGGTATATTGATATTGCATTGGAGTTAATGAAAATAGTCGAGGTGGGAGATATTCAACCTCTACCAAGCTACAGGGATATTTGTGAGTCCTCGTTTGAAAGTGAATATTTCAAGCCGAGTTTACCTCAGGAACCAGAACCAGAGCCTCTACATACCGAAGCTTCACGTGAGATTGGTCGAGTTAGAATATTAGACATACTGTTATGATAGTTAGCTTATTGTTACGATAGTTAGATCAGTTAGTCAGTTAGTTATTTAGTTAACAGAGTTTCTAGTTTCTTTACTTGTATATAAGGACTCCTCTGTATTCAATATTAATACACAAGAAAAAAGGAAGAGTTTTGGAACTAAGATTACATGAAGAAAAATTACTAGAAGCAGAAACAGTCGCATAATGTGGCAGTAAATGATATAAGCCCTTTGTGATCTTAGCAACTCCAATCGTCCTCCAAGGAGTAAGGCCCTGTATAAAGCAATGAGTTTAAAGAAAAATTAAACAGCAAGCTAACATCTGATTCTTCTTGCTCCATCCCCACTAGTTCCAATTCGAGAGAGTTATTTTGCAAGATACTGTAAGAAGATAACTCCCCTAGAAACCTGGGGAATAGTTGACGTATCTTTGGAGGACATATTTCCTTATCCATCAATTAAATTTATAAGAAGGCCATCAGGCTGTCTAATCGAACCAGTGCCAAATGGATGCTCTAAGGTGAGGCCACTTTAGTAGTCGAGTTGATCAGTTTAGTGATTTTCCATTTTATTGCTGAGATTTTCATCTCTTATGTACCATTAGGGGTGCGTTTGTGTATCAAAATTTTACCCCCTCTAAAATTTTAACACAATTAAATATTACAATATAATCTCTCTCTCCCCATCAAATCATTACTATTTACTACAAAAAAATATAAAAAACTACCTCTCTCTTCACTTTTTCACTAAACTCAATACCTAAAATTTTAACAACACTAAAATTTTACAACACAAACACAACCTAGGTTACGTGGGTTGAGCATGTGGAAGTGGACAATGGAGGGGTGCCCAGTATGTTTCAGCTGCTTGTCGCGTCTGGTTTTGCATTCAGTGCAAAACGCTGGTTTAACACCATAACTCGACAATGTGAACGGTTTGAAACCCTATTGTCTAAAAGCACTCCTACTAACTCTAGCGGTAAAAACATACGACTTTGCTCCTTGCATGTTAAATGAAGCACACAGATCAAATATTTAAATCCGATTTCCTCTACTTTAAGAGGGTTTTTATATCAACTAAATATAATGTGGGCTATTTCTTATTGGCCATGCAGTACTACTATCACAAGCTGAGAGAGCAAGTCTTCTGAACCTGTCTGAGAGAATGATGAGAATGTTTTGTCTCGACATTAGTGCTTCCTCAGTAAACATGTGGATGTCATTGCCTAATATGCCTGGGGCTGAAGATGTAAGGTTCATGACCCAATTCAGCATCAATGAACGTGGAAAGCCTCCTGGTGCCTCGGTAGGTTTTGCTACTTCCCTATGGCTTCCGGCTTCACCAAAGCTTCTATTCAATTTCCTCCGTCATCAGAGTTATCGAAACAAGGTAATGTATATCTCAAGTTCAATGCATTAAGTGTCCACTTTCTGGTTTATTGTTCCTTGCTTGAAATATTATATCAAATGAAGCCTATGAACTTATGCTTCGTAGGTAAAATTTGGTTTTGAATATATAAACTTATGTACATTTGTTTAGAAATAGTAAGATAACCAGAACAAATTGAGTGACGTGACAGCAAAATGCGAAGCAGTAGCTTCAATGTGTATTTTGCAATGCAAATCACAGTGGGACATCCTTTCCTATGGACACTCTGTCAGAGAGGTTGCATACATCATTAATGGCTAGAAACCAGAAAACCGCGTTTCCATAGTGCAAGTGGTTGTAAGTTTCAGATGCCCCAGCTAGCTTTTGATTTACGTAATAAATAAACTAATGTTTCAACCAAATTGTACATGTAAAATGTTGGTGATGTTGTTGCATGCGTAATTAATCTGTAGGCTTCGCCAGTGCTGTATCTTGCAAGAGAGCTACAGTGACACCACAGGCTCTTATGTAGTTTATGCACCATTGGATGATCACGCCCTGACATTTGTCTTAAATGGTGGAAGCACAGATAATGTGTCTATCTTGCCCTCAGGTTTTGCTGTCCTCCCTGATAGGCCAGTATTGGAAGGAGAGGAAAGTAGTGGAAGTATTCTCACTGTTGCATTCCACATTGTTGATCCCGCATCAATTCGGCCCCGGTTATTGTGTGAGTCAGCTTATTGTGTGAGTGGACGGGTGAGATTAGAAGTTGAGAAATCTAATGGCTGGAAAAATGTCACGTCATTTAATGAAACCGGGTCAATTTCGCGGGTCGAGTTCATTAAATGACGTGACATTTTTTCAGCCATTAGATTTCTCAATTTCTAATCTCATCCGTCCACTCACACACTCACACAATAACTCCAATCACACCATAACTTTTGCCGCATCAATGAAGGGTTATGTGCCTCCTGCATCATTGAATATCATGCTCGAAATTATCACGGAAACCATCATGTCCATTAGGAATGCTCTTGACAACAAACAAAAATCCCAAAAACTAAGGTGGAGAAGGAATGATCAGATATTGCTAAAGCTACAAATATAGGTAGGTCCTCTATCAATTCTATACCATTTCCATATTTTTTATCTGTAATCTCCTATTCTGTTACAACAACCCTGTTGTGTACTTGTTCTTGTTGTTGCGACAGCTAGCATATAGAGGAGGAAATGGAAAGATCGATGAGCAACTAACTTAATGCCTCCCTTATAAAAGTAGTGGGAGTATATATATAATCAAGAGGTCGCTGTAATAACTATTAGGTGTAAAAGACTGTACTGCATGTTTGGTGTTGTATGTTTTGTATAATGCTGTAGACATGGTGGTGAATCTGGATGCTACTGTGCGTCTTAATAACTCTTACCGTTGTAATATATATATACCCGGCCTGGACTTCTCGATCAAGTAGTACTGATCAATGACTAGCTAGCCATCTTGCATCAATGTAGGTCATGAGTATTTTGATAATAAATCAAGTACTAATTAAGCAGCTTCTTCTTGCAGTTGTTATTAATTAATATCGATTGGTACGTCTCTCACAGGACGTGCTAATTAAAATTAGATTGCAATATATATGATGCATTAATAAAACTGTGTAAATCATGTGTAAGACGTTTTATAGTTATTGTAACCTATAATATCAGAAAGAGTTTCTTAGGGTCAGTGGCCAGGCCTGATCTATTCGAATCCTTAAGTACTTATTACGTGCCTGAGGGTGCATGTGAGACAAACTTTTTAAGTACATGAAAGGTGCATGCGCTAAATTTAGGTAGTGTATGCATGCGTGAAATTTGGGAGAAAATAAGTAGGTAGGATATACGAATGCATTAAACTGGACGGACACAAAAGATATATATTCGGGATGAATTTAATGCATTCACACTTATAAACACCATAAACTTTTATTTAATTATTTTATTGACACGTGAAGCAATAGGCTGTTTTCCTATCATCTTTTTATTTTTGTTTTGTTTTTTTTAATTAGGTATCCGGATCAACTAATTACCTCACCTCGACTACATGTAAATCTCAGTTTCAACAGCTTACTTCTACATCCACGTACTTTTTCACTATGAGGCCTATTATAGTCCTTGTTTAGGAGGCCAGCTGGTCGCTCCTTGTTAGTTCTTTACTCCCTATTTACAGGGTCTTTTGCTTAAAGTGAAGCCTTAAGCAACGGCCTAAATTGCCTTACCTATGATGGCTCTGCTTGACATTAAAAAGAGGTCCATAGAGTGTGAGTGTGTACGACGCCTAACTTGGCAAGCGAGCATGATTCTAGACTCTATATACACTTTCGTATGTACGTCTGACTCCAAACCAATTACCATAACTTCCGGCCACCAACCTATTTTCAAGATTAGGAGATTGAAACCTCTCTGATATGGTCAACCCCTCGCCAGGTTTCCAGCGTTCGCTAATAGGGGTGGGCAAATCTTCAACTGGTACAGGAATTCCGGTTCCTGCCACCGCCCACCATATACCGGCCAGAACCGGTATACGGTATATAAAAATACCGGTATCGGACCCAGTACCGGTAATACTACCGAAACCAGGTGGAATTCCGATATCGGGTTGTTGTTTTTAAAAAAAAAAAAACAAAACACACAGTTTTGGTCCTAGGGTTTTATTTAAAAATCGTCTACTCTCTCACGCAGTCTCTCAGTCTCTCTCAGCTCTCTCACAAAGTCTCACCTCGATGCTCTCTTTCTCAGCTCTCGCACACCGCACTGCTCTCTCTCTCTCACGCCGCATTGCTCTCTCTCACACCTCACGGCTCACGTTGTCACACAGCTCTCTTTCTCTCTCTAGTCTATCGAGATCAACTCTCTCTCTCTCTCCAGTCTCTCACGCTCTCTACGAGTCTGGCCTCTGGTCTTGGACTCTTGGTGGAAAGTCTCTCACGCACTGCTCTCTCTCTCTCTCAATTTCGAACAACTCTACCTCTCTTTTTTAGTTTATTTTTTCAATTTCATTTTCATTACAATTAGTTGTTTAGTTGTTCTTACCTCCTTCGTTTCATTATCAGTTAAGCAATTAATTTTTTTAGCAGGTTACAACTTACAAGATTGTGATTTATAAAGTTTTTCATGTGTGATCAGACTGGTCAGTGCATTGCATTGAGATAAAAATCCATTCACTTATTTAGTTAATTATTTATTGTAGTTCATTAGTTAATTTAGAATTTTAGAGTATAGATTAGGTTGTGAAACTCTTGAGGATGGGCTTGATTGGATCGTTGGAGGATTTGGTTTTGTTTGAAGAGTATAGATTAGGTTGTTTGAGGATGGGCTTGATTGGATCTCCAGTCTCTCACGCTCTCTACGAGTCTGGCCTCTGATTTTTAGTTTTGTTTGAGGATTTGGTTTTATTGAAATAGAGTTTCAATATAGTTTTATTTAAAAAATATTAATTTTTAAAAAATACCATTTTTATTTTTATATAAATTTTTAAATATTTTTATTAAATTTATTTTGAAGGGGCATTTTGGTCATTTTTCATGATTTTCCGTCTGATTTAACGTCTAATTTAGACGGGGGTGAAGATTGATAGGTTTTGAAAGTTATGGGTGTTAGCCCAAGGTTGTTTTGCAAACAATCCATAATTGATTTTGATGATAACAAAAATTCTAAGTGCTTTGAAGACTTTAGATTTTACATTGTCAATCCACAATTCCAAGCTATATTTCAAAATGATTGAGGTTATCTCTCTAAAATATTTCTAAGTGCACTTGGACACCATTACACAAGTTGATAAGATCAATTTTTCATATTGTAGGTGTTTAAAGAAGTGTTGGAATGGTTTGGATGCTTTGAAGTTAAAATTGGAGTGTTGCTGACAAAGAACAAATTTTTCAGACTAAGTGTTGGAAGTGTCGACACATTGGACCATGGTGTCGACACATTGCACTACTACCCGAGAGTTTTCATTTTCTAGGATTCAAAGTGATTTTTTGGCTAAGTATTGGAAGTGTCGACACATTGGAGCATGGTGTCGACACATTGGAGCATAGTGTCGACACATTGAACTAACACTCGAGAGTTTGCATTTTCTGGCCTTCAAAACGATTTTTTTGACTAAGTGTTGAAGGTGTCGACACATTGGACCATGGTGTCGACACATTGAACTAACACCCGAGACTTTACATTTCAGGACCAAGTTCAATGTGTCAACACATACAATCAATGTGTCGACACATTGTGCTATTGTGCAGAAAATCTGGAAACGACGTCAACTCATTCCAAACTTCTTTAAATGGTCTCAAATGACCTCCAACGGCTCTCTAACATTACAAGAAGACCCTTAATGACCGTTGAAGACCTTAGGGCTATAAAAAGAAGAAGATGGAGAGAGAGAAGAGAGAGTTCGACCAATATTGCACATCTAGAGAGAGAAAGTCCAAAATCCAAAGATTTCACTTGCTGAATCATTCAAGAACGAAGCTCTCATTGTCAAATCCTCCTTTCTTGCTCATCATCGAAGATCAAGCCTCCAAAGAGAGAAAGAGATTTCTTGAAGAAGGGACAACCCACTTGCAAACTCACTTTGCCCTAACTTCTAGAGAGAGAAGTCATTTGAAGAAGAGGGAAAACCACACCTAGCAAGGAAGCTTGTGCTCACACCACCCAAACATTAGGTTTCCTTCAAGAATCTTATCTTCTTACCTTTATTGAGCTTCATACTTGCTAATTTGGCTTAGAGAGCCATTTCATACGATTTGAGCTTTTCATTGGCATATTCGGCTTAGAGAGTCATTCCTCATGTATTGAGATCTTCATTTTCTTATTCGGCTTAGAGAGTCATTCCTCATGTATTGAGATCTTCATTTGCTCATTCGGCTTAGAGAGCCTTCTTTGTAGCCATTATTTGTAAAACCTTTGAGTTTTAGGAAAACACTTAGTCCTACTTGTGAGAGTAGAAGAAATCCTCTAGGTTGTGAGGATTTGTAAGAGAGTTAAAGTGTAAGCTCGGAAAACACTTGGTCCTACTTGTGAGAGTAGAAGAAATCCTCTAGGTTGTGAGGATTTGTGAGAGTTGAAGCTTGAGCTCGCAAAATGCTTTGTAAAGGTTCCTTAGCACCCGGGAAGCTAAGGTGTATTCGCTATTTGGAGAATAGTGGAGGAAGCCCAAGGAGTCAATTGCCTTGGGGTGGACGTAGGCACGTGTTTTGCCGAACCACCTCAAAACTACGGTGTCATCTCTCTAACTCTATCTCTCTTACATTTTAGTACTTATTCATATTTGTGGAGATTTATGTTTTATCATTCATTGCTTATATTTGGCATAGCATTAGACACTTTAGATCAACATTATTATTTGTTAAAGAGGGGTAGTTTTCAGATTTGCTTATTTAGCGAAAAAGTGACAAGTTTTTGTAAAACTCAATTCACCCCTCTCTTGGGTTGTCAATGGGTATCAAATTGTTGGATTGAAAAATAGGGGGCTAACTATAATTTTTGCCCAAACATATGGGGCTAACTATGAGTTTACCCCTTATAAATTTGTGTTGCACAAAAGGATCATTGGATTTCGTAGAGTGACCGATCAAAGAGGGGTTACAATTGCAACAGAATTGGAAGATTGCGGGTATGAGTGGGGGATTGATAAGGTTCTTGCAATCACAATGGATAATGCATCATCTAATGATGTTGCAGTTAATCATTTTAAAAAGACACAAGTGGCACTTGGTGGTGGTAGGGTGGGGGGAGTTATTTGTGGGCATGAATTTATACATATGAGCTGTGCACATATCTTAAACTTGATTGTGCAAGACGATTTAAAAGAATTGGATGATTCGATGGTTAGGGTTAGAAATTGTGTGAAGCATGTTAAGTCATCTCATCAACGCTTGGATTATTTCAGAAGTTGTGTGAGTAAGAGATCGCTTCCTACAGATGGATTATTGCAACTTGATGTACCTTGGATGCATCGTTGGTGGATATCGCGAAGAGGATGCAAATAAAGTATGATACATATTGGGATAATCTGAAGGATGTGAATAGGCTATTGTTTGTGGCAGCAACACTTGATCCTCAATTGAAGTTCAAGTGGTTGCGTTTTTGGTTCTCTAAGACATTGGGCAAGGAGGAAGATTGAGCGATGACTTATTTGGTTAGAAGTACATTGGATCGATTGTTTATGGAGTATAATATTGTTTTTGGTTGTGAAAATACTTAAAGGGGTTAAAGGACAGCAAGTGAAGCCGGTGGTTCTAGTTCTGGTAGAAGTTGTACAGAAGAACGGATGTGGAATGAATATGTCTTTCATGGAGGAGGAGGATGTCCTAGAAACCACGTCTGAGGTGGATAGATATCTGATGGAGCCTCTTCAACCTAAGATCGAGGATTTTGATATTCTGACTTGGTGGAAAGTGAATCAGTTTAAGTTCTCTATACTTGCTCGGATTGTTCGAGATGTACTTTACATCCCCATTACAACCGTGTCATATGAGTCAGTCTTCAGCACATGAAGATGTGTATTGGATGCTTTTCGAAGTACTCTATCTCCGAAAATAGTGGAGAGTCTTATATGTGCTCAGAATTGGTTGTAATCTGTGAAAATTCATAAAGATGTTGAACGTGAACCAGAGATTGGTGATGAAACATAATATTTGGAAAGTTATAATGTGGAAAAAGGTAATGCTTTCTTTGTTTAGTTCATTTTAATTGTTACATGCTTTTTTTAAAATGTTTTTTTCTAAATACTCTTTGTTTCCACATATGACTAATAACCCTATACAGCTGATGTCTATTATCTCGATCTTCAACACGGATAGCGTGACTCTTGACGTGGACGATTAGAGAGAGATATTTTTTCATTTTAATTGTTACAAAATACAATGAGTATTAGAGTATAGGTTTTATTATTCTATACTTTAGACATTATGAATATGAATATTATTCTATAGTTTACAAAATACAATATTAGTGTATTATTTTTTACTTTCATGGAAAATACCCATTATATTAGATTAATAATTATTAGACTTAGAATCTTAGATAATGAGATTGATTGGTAATTAGTAATTTAGATTTTGGAGCTGTGTTATTTTTTTTCTTCATTTAACTATGAGTATCAATAAACATAAACAATTATGTTTTGGATTTGGATTTGGATTTGGATTTTTTTTAATGATGGACATGGTGTTGTGCACATAGTTCCTAATTTTCATTATTTTGTAAAATTGATCATTTTGAGATGGTGATGTTTCATTATTTTGGAAAATGGAAAGTAATCGATTAGGTGTTATGTTATGCATTAGTTAAAATTTAAATTAGTTTAGTGACTAGTGACCAATATTTTGTAGTTGGTCATTAAATATTATGGGCATAAATAAAAATGTCATACAAAACTAATACTATCATAATCATGTGACAGTGATGTTTTGATTAAATGGCCAACATTTATTTCATTCAATTCAACTATCTAATTTGTAATATTTGTATATTTGTTTTCAAAATGTAAATTTGTATTATTTGTAGATTTTATTTATATGCTTATTTGTAATTTGTAAATTTGTTATTTACAATTTTGTATCATTTTTCTTTCATTAGTCTATGTATTTGATTTAATAATTCAATGCAATTGAAACAATTATAGAATTGTAATATGTAAATGAATTAAAAAGTATTGGATCCAACTTTCAATCTATTAAATTTTTTCATTTGAGATCCAACATCCATCTTTAAAAATCTGCCTAAAAAATCAACTCCAAGACCAATTGTAAAGTAACTAATAAGCCCAGAATCTGAAGCCTGAAAAATTGAAATTTTGGACCCAAAATGAGCCTAAAATCAGCCCACATATAACTGCCGGAATTTTGAATTCCGGTACCGAGATTGCCGAAATTCCGGCAACTGCTGGACCGGAACCGGACGCCAATATAGGTCTTCGATTATTACCAGTACCGGTAACCACCCCTATTCACTATAAGATATACAATTAAAAATATCGATACATGGTTAACATGGACTAATTACGAGATTGACCTTTCATTTTTGAGAAAAATAATTAGATTGTCACGTTCTAATTTCTTCACAGCCTCTCTTGCTTCTTGGTTTTTCGTGTCATATTCCAGGTTGCCATTAGATATACTTCTAGACCCAGTGCTACATGGACTAATTTATTTGATGCAAGTGGGGGGGTATGCAAATTTCTGCAGGTCCCAAAAAGGACAAAAAAAATCGGTAGTTTTTCAAAGGAAAAATAAAAAATGGATCCTGAAGGATGTTTAGCCACGAAAAGGCACAAAGAAATATATGATCCACTATAGGCGGGTGTTACAAGAAGTAGAACAAAGAATCGCAATTATCCCATTTGTAATGACATTCGGATGCACGGTAGCCATGTTCAAAAGAACAGATTAATTAATTGGATTTCAATTAAAATTACCCACCAACACACTTCTAATTCTTCAGTATTTGGTCTTACAAATGCTGAGATGGCGCTAACAAGGCAATGACTGGAAAAGTATTGAGACAGAAACAAAACGAATCAAAACATAAGGGGTCACTTCGTAAACTAAAACTCACAATATAATTTGAATATTCCACAGATAACTCCTTCCAGCAAGAAAGCTTTTCCTTTTAACTTCTTGGAATGATATCTGCAAATGAAAAGTCATGGAAGGGTGGACCTGCAACAAAGGCAACTTGTGGAGATAAGCAGCAAATTCCAGAAACAATTTGTACAAAAATGTTATTCAATTGAATAGAAATGGAACAATGGATTAGCTCATATGGGCAAAATGCTGCAGTTGGGCTTGTATAAGAAGTTTCATTCTATGATGAGTGCTGCTAGGAATTAAGATTTCTGCAAAGGTTCGAGAGTGAAAATTTAGCACTCACTTCTTTTTCTATTTGCATATGCATATTAAAGTTGGAGTACTTTAGAACTACAATGCAGAGGGGTTTGGTGGGGCGGAGACCTACTTGTTTAAAAATTCTTGAGGACAGGATTTTGTTAGCATTCACACATTCTCAACAAATCACAAAATTTTAAATTTTCTTATTATAGTCATATATGCAACATCCCTGACCTTCTTGTTCTCCGAGAATGTAAAGTGGAATATGTGCAATCATCTTCGTGCCGCCTTCACTCCAGTTTACGATGCCTGGATTCTGCGTGTATCCACGTGAAGGTCGTGAAGGACCCAAAACAGACAAACAAATTGCTGGTTCATTCATTAGACCCAAGTAATCACGAGCACGCCTCCAAACTCTCCCATCTGAGAATCGAGATCGAGCTACCTTGATATGCATATCCAAGTTTTTTTTTTCTAATCAAACAATTCCATTAAAATAAAAGCAAACAATCATGGTGGAAACCATGGATTGTCGCTAGAGAGGATAGTCACAGGAATACAAGAAATGGGAATGTTACCCTCTAACTGATCAGAGGAAGCTCATTGAGCAACTCTATGAGCAAACTCATTTGCTTCTCTTTTAACATGATGGAATTCCCAAGAATCTTTTGAATCAACAAGCCTACAAATGTCAGCCACAATGGGAGAAATTTGCCATGGAATAGTAGATCTAGGGTGCTGAATTGCCTCAATCACAAAAAGAGAATCTCCTTCAAGAATAAGATGGTGAAATGGTAATAGAAACGCCTCCTGGACAGCAAAAAGAGCTGCCCATGCCTCGCCCACAATAGGGCCGCAAGGAGGCAACCTCTTCGTACAAACAAAGAGGACATGACCTTCGAAATCACGACAAACAACCGCTGCCAATGCGAAGGATTTGCGAATAGCTACATCAAAATTCAATTTCCAATGTGCAGGAGGAGGTAGCTGCCAAACCAGAGTGGGGGCTGGAGTGTTCTCTTTCCAAGCTAAAGACAATTCATAATAGCAAGTCAAGAGAAGTAAAGTTCCACATCTTACAAAGAAGGAAAAAAAGAAAGAAATGGAGAACGATGCCACATTAGCATGAGAGAAAGTTACACCTACAACTACACCATGTTGGCAGTACCAGTTTCCTGGGACCAGCCGACCAAGCACTATTTATGGTTTTAGCAAAAGAAGATCCGCCATTTAAATGACCTTCAATTTTTGGTGTTGACTTTTTTCCTTGCTTTACCAATATAGACCTTAAAAACACTAAATTTTGTCAAGACAAGCAACATAACATGAACATTAAGCATGATTTCGCAATACAATCAAGGTGACTCGAATTGCAAGTTCAAGGTGGAGGTTAGATCCATTTCACCTGCCCCAGAGGGGGAATACAAAATCACAACTATTTGACAAGCTGAGGATGAGATTATACAGAGAATTATGACATTTAATGGTCTAAATACACTATGAGACTGTGCCATAAATAGAAGAGAAGAGGCCAAGAAATATTTTTATACAAGTAAAAAAAAATCAGATTAAAGCCCTTTCCCTGAATTTTAAACCATACTTTCACAGTATGAAGGACAACTTTGAGCAAAGCTTTTCAATTTTTATTAAAGTTCCTTGTCACATTACCTAGCCATGGCTGTTAGTAGGTGGGTCATCAATACAAGCAGTTGAACAAAACTGGTACGAGATCAAACATGGAAAGAACATGGTTTCAGGAAAATACCTTCAAAAGTGCAATAAAATCTGGAGCCCGCTGAAATGCAGCAAGCATAAACTCTAAGAGCCTTCGGTGAATCTAGAAACATAAACAACTCTCGTATATACATCCACTTTATGAAAACCTCGTATGAATTGGTATTCGGTCATAAAAACATCCAAGCAACAAAGGATAATCAAGATCAAAACAGAAGATATATTAATGCTCAATTGTGCAAAAAATATACAAAGTATCAATAGAAAGGACACTTCTTCATGATATCAGCTACGCAGTAACAGTTTTTTCACCTAAGGCCCCAGTGTAGATGCCTTCTTTTTCAGTCCTCAGACTATAATGGAATCACTTTTCTTGCAAACAATTACTATTCAAAATGTGAGAAGAAACAAAATGTGGACACAGGTTAAGAGAAAAATGCTACTTGGTTCAGACACCACCACCCTTAACATTGCGAACACGTACGTAAATCCAATGCAAGAAACCCTGTTCAGTGTACTGTGGGAACAAGCTCACCCAAATAAACTTTATCAGCCAGCTTTGTGTACAAACTTACCTTAATAAAATTTACCAGCAAAGAAGAAAGCCACTTCAATAGCGTTATTGTCATTAGTTTAACTAGGCTGAATGCTATGCATATTACAAGCTGATGGGTCCAATATAGTTCCCCAAAGATTTAATTATCTATATCTTATCATACCTTCACCAATCAAACCTATATAACAATGACCAAAAAGAAAATGAAAAGAAATCAACTTGAACTATATTCAACTACATACACACCTCATAGGAGAAACCTTTGTCTGGAAATATAGTAGCATCTCTCGACATTAGCAGGGGAATCAATGCACATATCAAAGCTGCAAATTAAGGAGATCCATAAGTATCATAATCCAACAGACAGGGAAAAGGATAGGATACTAAATTATGAGGTTTCTATCAGGAGAAAAATAAAAGTTTAAAAATTCAAAAAGATATAAAATTGTATAACGTACAATTATTGACATCGTGCAGTGCTATCGAAAAGTAAACATCAATAATCCGTGGGGCCATTTTAAGTATTTGTTTTAGTCTATTAGACTGAGGGGTATTAATTGCAGCCTGTAACGCCGTGGCCATCCCAGGAGAAGTCCAGTGGCGTTCCTGAAATACAATATTAATAACAGTCAAGAACTAATTTCAAGCATCCAGAGGATATAACCCTGTTGTTAAAAACAAAATCGTATGACTCCAGTTATGAATTAATTTTTTGATGAATAAGTCAATATCATTAGAAAAAGTAAAGACAGTACAAAGTACTATACCGAAATCACTAATCCAAACAAGAAAGAATACTAACGAAATCAACAAAATCAAGAAAAAGGCAACCAAGCACCGAGTTTGCCCAACAGAAAAGTAAAGACAAGAAAACACCCTGCAACCTATCCAAGGACAAAGAACAATCCTCAAAACATCGACTATCACGCTCCCGCCAAAGGCACCACCAAACACAATGGGGTATCATTCTCCAAATAGTCTTAGCGAAAGGGTTTTTGAGCCTCCTCTTCCAACACCACAGAACATCTTCCACTCTTTCTAGTATTACCCATTGAAGATTCAGAATGCAGAGCACATGAGACCACAGGCCACTCAGCATAAGGACAATGCAACAAGACATGATTAACTGATTCCCCACCACAACGGCATAAGAAAGAGAGACCAGCCCCACCTCTAAGCAAGTCATACATCGACTTAACAGAAAAAATCTCATCCTTAGTGTCCATCCAAACCATCACATCATCATACCCTCTTCTGACAACAACCTCATACAACAAAGCAAAGAAAGAAGCAAAATCCTCCATCTCCCAATCATTAGCAGCTCTAGAGAAAGGAACACTCCACACCACATTAACATCATCATCCACCAAACAATCTGCCATCATAGCCTCTTCGAGATAAAGAGAAAACCAAAGGGCAAGCAAGACTAAGGCTTATCACCGCACCAAATATCATGCCAAAAGCTAATACTAACAACATTCCCCACCTTAAACTGAATATGTTTGCTGAAAGTGCCCCACCCTTTACTAATGTACCTCCACAAACTAACCCCACCAACCTCCCATCAAACAACCATATTTTTCAGCAATGACCGTCCTCCATAACCTATACCTTTCCAAAGCAAACCTTCATAACCATTTGCTTTATAACGCCGAATTAAACATTCTAATACTTCGAAGGCCCAACCCCCCATCATGCATCGGAGAACACATTGTATTCCACTTCACAAGGTGGAACTTGTGAACACAACCGTCACTACCCCAAAGGAAATCCTGCTGAATTTCCTCCATCCTATTCACCACCCCCACCAGAATAGGGAATAAAGAAAGGAAGTATGTAGGTAAACTCAATAAAGTAGACTTAATAAGAGTTAGCCTATCACCCTTAGAGAGGTACATGCGCTTCCATCCCGCCAACTAACGCTCCATCCTCTCGATGATCCCTTCCCAAATATGAATGTTTTTGAAAGAAGCACCCAAGGGGAGACCAAGGTACATAATAGGCAGCGAGGAGATACCGCACCCTAAAATACCCGCCAAGTCCAGCACATTCTCCACCCTACCAATAGGGATGACCTCAAACTTAGAGAGATTAATCTTTAAGCCTGAGACCACCTCGAAACATAAGAGGAGACATCTAAGACTCCAAAACTGATCCACATCCGACTCCAGTTATGAATTAATGAAACATATTGTTTCTAAATCCACCATAATATCCCAACAAAAAGGTTGTGGCGTACATTTAGAAACCAAAATACAAATATTATAGCTATACGCGTTTAATAACTCAGGTGACAATTTAAAATGTTTCCTCGTCGTAAAACAAAGAGGTATTTTGACCCCTTTCGATAAGTGTAACAATTTAACAGCTACTTAATAGGAAAATATGAAACCAGAGCCAACAAGCATACAGCCAATGAGACCAAATAAATAGCCAGATTCAACTGAAAAACACAGCAAGAAATTGAGACTAAAGAAGGGAAAATACAGCGAGGCCATCATTTTCATCCTTTAAAAGTTCAAGGAACAAAGGATCAGCAACATCTATGGTGCTGCTATCCTCAGACTCCGAGTCTCCACCTCCATCTCCTATGGTTGAACCAGTATAAGCTTCATCCATGAGTGCAAGTAACATCTGCATCCACATAAATCAATATCATCTATGCACTCTATACAACCTCTTGGATTAACTCATGTAATCTTTTAAATCAAAAATGACCTCAGGAGCTGCACTCTTCTGGATTGAAGCTATGCTGCTTCCGACTAGTGATCCCGAGTTCCTTTCTACTTTTCCAATGCGACTACCAAAACTAATATAGATGTATACGAAAATGTCAAAAAGGACATAATTCATTTAAACCTGGAAATTTACAACTGATTCAGTAACTGTAGAACACATGAGAAAACAATTAATGAAAGCTAAAAATCTGGAAAAGTTTTTACATTCTCCTAAGATAAAATTGGTTTCTAATTTTTTTCAATCACTCGTAAAGGAATCCAGCTTTACACACTACTCAAGCCTGATATGCAGAGCTAGGTGAGACAAGTAGGCCTTCCCACTTTGTACGACAAAGAAAGTAGCATGACTCACGTCTATTCCAAGCTGGTGTACAAAGCAATTCGTATTCAAGGTAACATCAATAGGCATTTAACATGTCAATTCATGGATACAAATGCTCACTTATATGAACTTTTATGTACGTACTTGTTTGTTATTTTTTCATTTTTGTGGGTTGGCCCTATGGTGTGAAGCCCAAATGTTATATACTTCTAAACACCTATAACAAACATACATACAGGGCCCAATCTGAGCACACATACATCTCTTGAAGGCAAAATGAAAACAAATGATGATATGACAATAAGGCATGGGGAAAAAACGGCATAGTCAACACAAAAGTCAAATACACAAACTCACTTGGCAAATCCGCTAAGGATGGAAAAAGCAGAAGAAATGACCCAGGTGACATCAATCCAGGGAAAAACTTCAAAAAGGAATCCTCTAATATGCAAATGCAAATGGATCACTATATGTCATTCTTTTCTATTGCAACAGTTTTTTGTACTGCCAGTATAATAGTTTGATATGAACTTGTAGTTCCAGTATCATTTAATCAAGAATCGCACTTCAGCTTCACTATATAACCAACAGACAAAAATATTATTCAAAGTGCTTGAAAGTGATACCCCGATGATGACAGCCACAAAAGACATGAGAGAAGTACAAAAGTCACTTCCTTAGAGTTAATGGGGCATGCTGTGCTAGACTGAGTATACTTTTCACATATGTCCATATTAGAAAGTGTGACTTCACAATAGATGACCACGGTGGGGCAAAGAAAAGCAGTCTATAGATATTAAGGACTGAAGAAAGTGAGCATAATTTGACAGAAAGAAGAGATTAGGTGTAACTAACTTTACATATAAATGACAGTTAGGCCAACAATGAGCATCTTCCTACCACAGAAAGGCTTTTGTGACTTAAACATTAACAGCAATAAAAATAGAAATAGGATGGACTTACCTTTCTCCGTTCCATGCAATCAGCTTTAGCAACAATGGAAAGAACTGCAAAGACATTATTGGTATTAGATGGCAACATACAAAATGAAAAATCAAAATATCCAGCTTCCGTCTTCCCTATATTTAATTACAAATCCCCAAGCCACTGATTATGGGAAAGCTTATTACAGAAAAAGAACATTGAGTCATTGTTGCAACAGTGAGATCAGAGACCAGATAAGATGCTTGCTGTGTGCTTTTGCCACAAAGTAGGAATAGCCAAATATTAACCACCTTATCAGTGGTTCTGATCATTCAGCTCTAAAGTAACAAAGTAGAATAGCAATTGGTCTGGCTTTGCACCAATGATACCAGAGAACTTCAGCACGTTCTAAAATATTTTTATAGATTTTAGAGAACAATATGCGTCGCGGTATTGACTCCAGAGGATGTGGAAGGGCACTATATGCAACTTAAGAACCACAGGATAATATGTCTAATCATTGGTTAGTAATAATGAGGCAACAAATTACAATATTTTGACAAAACTTCTCCACAGTTTATACAAATACTTTTCATACATTTGAAGTCTTCATGATGCTACCGTACTAGATTGCTTTGACAGAAAGCACTACAGATATGAAGTTATACCTGAGGCAGTAAGGTAGGGAAAGAGGTTAGGAGCTTTTTCTTGTTCAAGTTCAGGAAATCAAGGGTAGCTTCTGCAACAACAGGATCTGAAAACTCACTGCAACCAGATTAAACTATATTGGCAGGTGTTGATCATAACGTCTTAATTTTCATTTATCTGAGGAGATTCCATATTCATACAAGCAAAAAAAAAGTCCTACTTGCTGAAAAAAAGAGAGTGAAACTATAACCCGACAATTTAACAAAGGATTCATAGGATCACTTCAACCGTGGTAACAACAAATAGCTATCCCATTTACTCTCTTTTGGTTGTGCTGGTTTGTAAATAATCAAAAAATAGAAATTACTAATTTTGTTATCTAGTTGAAACCTTATGTTTTCCGTTATTTGGCTTCCATTGATAATCATTATGCACTACTACAACCATAATAAAGGAACTCCAGAAGTTAACAGAAAAGCACATATCACAGAAAAATCTTTAAAAACACCACCACCCTTGGAACAAGCTCTTCTCGAAATAGAAACTCCCATAACAACATTACAACTACTATAAATACAGTCCAAAATTCCCATCAAACCAGTTCAAATCACCAGATTTAACTATTTCAATAGTCTTGCACCAGAAAATATTCCAGCTTGGCAGGTCTGTTCTCATATTTACTTGCATTTGTTGATCGTGCCAAACAGTGAAAGATGCCAAAGATATTTCCACATAAATTTTGATGCCAAAACAGACAGTTTAAAGGTCAAAGGGAAGCCATTTTCTGCCCTTCAAGAGGAATATACATTTGACCAATTTTTGGTGGTTAAGAACTGGATACATTTTTTTTCTTCAAATTTATGTCTAAGTAGTTATTACCAAAAGGGGCCTATTAAAGCAAGTTGCATAACCAGTGAAAGGGGAAGTGAATCTTCAATACGCTTTCCATAGACATAAATCTAATGAAATTAAATCATGAACATAAGATATCTCATTACCGGCTCAAGCAAGAACGGAAGAATGTCCTCAAGACTTTGATCAGCATCATGTAGGACCGCCTCTCCAAAATCAAGGTAAAATTGAAGAATAGCCTGATTGATAGATCACAACAAAATATGAGCAACAGAGAGTTAAATGACACAGGCATGCATGCAATCAGCTTAATGGTATTACCCAAAGAATTCCAAAGCACATGGAAACAAATCCAGTCAATAATATCAACAAAAGTGACCCAAATATAGTATACGACCAGCACTGCCAATCAATACAGGCTTGAACAATTAGAGAAGCAAGAAGTTCCTTTGCGTGTGCACAGGCACATACGCAAGCGCGCGCACATGCCCAAAAAAAATTAGTGTGATCTATCCGAAAGCATAGTTTAAAGGCATTAAAGGAACCTGATCCACCTCAATGCCAGCTCCAAGCACCAATATTGCTTTTCATAATGTTAGGTACCAAAGCAATTCGGTATCACTCAGACCACATCAACTCTCACTATTAACATGTAAAGCTTTTCCCTTCTTTTTGTCCTTCCTTATTCAGTGTCTTATTGTATTGTTAAATTAGCAACCAGGCAAAGCATTAATGTTTACGACGAACAACATAAATTGACTGCTCGGTTTAGAGCAAAAAAATAAAATCTCAAACAACAAAAAAGTTCAGGGAAATTTTCGAGAAATGAAGCCAAACCAGCAAGAGAAGACCATTGGAGGTTCGACACTGGGACAGCGACGCCACCGCCCGCTGAAAGAGCTTGGTGATTTGCGGATAAACCCTAGCCACCAAATCTTCAGAATTCTCCGCTTTACACAATTCATGAAGCTTCTTCACCTATTGACAAGAGGGGAAAAAAACACATCACTCTAGTAGAAACGGAAAGGCTCAAGATTTCTGAAATGTTTCATATTCTTTCCTTTCTTTTCTTTTTCTTGGAAACAAAACAGAAAACTGAAGATTCGGATTGGAGAGAGAGAAATACGGATTGGAGAAGAGAGGGGTCAGAAGCGGGATCGTTGGCCACACTGGAGTCCCGGACACTTTTGGATAAGGTTCTGAGATGGAAATCCCACTCCATGTCTCGATTATCCATTTTCCACTGACAAAACGGAACTGTTTTCCTCCTGATTCTTCGGGAGAACTCAAAGCATTTTCGTGTTCTCGTCGATGGAAATCAAATGGAGAGAGAGAGAGAGATCAGTGTGTATCGAGAAGGAAGGTTCCAACTGTAAGATTAACGGGAGCGAGCACGTTTCCCCTAAAAAACGACGCGGTTCGATCTCAGTAGTTTTGGCGTTAGTAAAAACCCACATGTCAGTTTTCTGTGCTTTATTTGAATTAAAAATAAAATAAAATTGGACGCATTTTAGTGAGTTTGGAACACTCGTATGCACTTGTGATAGAAAGTTTTTTCTATTTGAACAAAAATAAAAAATAAAAGTTGTCTATTTTTGTTAAGGGAGAGCTTAAAAATTTATCAAACAAGTAAAATTTTATCTAACTAACAATAAAAACATTGCATCGCATCTTCAAGGGAACTTATTTATGACATCAATATGCTTATATTGTTATATTAGATATGAATAACATAGATAGATATCAGGAGCTATCACAAGCTATTTTTGTCTCTATAGAAATTTTATACATAAGCATCCGGATTCACCAGAAGGTATGCCTTTACAGTTTTCATGATCATTGTAATATTCTCTTCCTTTATACTTGTAATGTCTTCTTCAGACAATAAAAATCAAATTCAATATCATTTCAATATATTTTTAAAGTGCACTCTTGCACTTAGAATATTTTACAAAGTTATTCTAAGTAGAACGATTAAACAACTTTAAAACATCGACTTCCCAAAGTTATTTAAAACATCAACGCTTAAAGGCACGTCTTTAAAACATCGGTTTTCCAAATTCCAACCATTAGCATCAAATACATGAGTATGCGTTTGGGCCATGTAGTACTTCAAAATATCTGCTTTCCAAACCTCTAGCATTTTTTTATATGGATTACAAGTACATTGAAGAAATCACGACATGTAATAAGTATACGTTTGGGCGATGAACTGCGTACGATTTCTTATTTTCCTAAGGTCTCTCACTAACCCAAAAAAAAAGAGCAACTCGGCAACGAGAAAAAGGGGAGTGGAGAGTCATAAGATTTGGGGGATTTAGAAGCTAGGTTTTTTACACTTTTTTCATTTTAGTTCTTCACTTTCAACTTTCAAATTTTTATTCCTTGAGTTTTATTTGTTTAACGAAATAGTCATTCCATCAATCTGTTGTCCATATACTTAACGGAGCTCTCTGACACGTCAACAAATTTGTACCGGTCAACCACTACATGAAGCGATCGACCGCTTCATGTAACGGCCGAACGCTCACTTTCAACACATATACTCAGTCGACCGCTTCATGTGTCATTAAGCATATCGACGACAGACTGACGGAATGACTATTCGTCAAAAAAAGAAAACTCAAAGACTAAAAATTTGAAGTTTGAAACCTAAAGACTAAAAAAAATTCCCAAAATCTAAAGACTTAAAAGCGAATTTCCTGAAAATAAACATGCCTTGAATTTGTATGAAATAAACAGGCCAGTCGCCGAAAGAAAATGGGAAAGAAAAAAACAAAATGGGTCTATTAATGATGGCGTAATTGGGTCCGCCGCCTCCAAATGTTAGCCCTTTAAAGCATTGACAGCTGTATCACTTCCATACCTTTCCTTTCTTTCTCCTACTGTATCTTTGTTCTATGTTAATAAATAATTATTCATTTGCCCAGGAAAAATAAAAGTCTTTTTAAGTCACTTGTCGCTGCTAAACAATTTAATGGGTGAGGGTAGTTTTATCCGTACGCACGTACAGTGCCCTCTAGACTCGGTCTATGCTTTTAGAAAGCTGGAAAATTTTTGGGATATACTTTTCTTTTCTTTTTGTTAAACAGCTAATTTTATATATAGAAAAAATACACAAACAAAAATTACAAGTTAGAAAAATAAAGAAAAGAATCCAAAAGGGGCGTTACAAGCGGCAGCGGAGGGGCCAATAGTAAAGTGACTATTAAAGAAGACGTAAGGTCCTCAGATGTGGCGGGACAGAAGTCCGAAGCGAGAGGGCACGACGGCCCTAGGAAATACGAAAAATCTGTGAAAGAACTGTTGCTAAAGGACCACCAACATAGTTGGCGAGCCGACTCCAGACAAGCGCTAAACTTGCAATCTCAGTTGTAATTACAAACAGAAGAAATACACATAAATAAAACCGAAACAAGCCTAAAACAGAGAGGCTAGTCCAAACAGGCGAAAACATAACATAAAACAAGCCCTAAACATAGGGGCTGACCCAATCGGATTTATTTCTGGTCGGTCTGGGACCGGTGGTGGGCGGCGGCCGGAGGAGGATAGAACAACGAAAAATGGAGGACATGAGCCACTGAGTCCTGGCCAGCGAAAATGGGAAGGGGGCGGAGGTCGTACGCGCTCCAAGAGTGGTTGGCGCGTGGATCAACACGTGTCGTCCTGGGAGTGTGGAACGAACAAATTGTTGTGGAGCGCGGCACCTGTTGAAGACCACCAGACGGCGCGTGTCCACTAGGAAGGAGCGGAAACCGCTGAGTACCAAGAAGAAGCTACCTGCAAAAAAAAACCAAAATACGTTAAAATCAACCATAAACAGGGACCAACCGAACGAGAGAGAACCAAAGAAGTGAAAGGGAGAGAGAAGACGGAGGGGAAAAAAAGAAAAGGGAAAAGGAGGAGGGGGATGAGGGAGCCGGAGCTCCTCCCCTCCTCTGTAGGGGTGCTGGTTGTTGGGGGAAACCAGAGAGAGTTTTTGTTGGTTGATTCCGATCCAAGCTCAATACAACCAAATTTGCCCAAAAAAAGAAATTAACTAAAGAAAGACTATTAATATACCATTAGGGGAAGAAGTTTGGACCTATGGAAAATTATATTATTATCTCATTCGCTTAAAATATTTTGAAACAAGAAGTAAGTGTTAATCTATGTACAAAATCAGGAGGGTTCTTAAACAAGAAAATGTATTAATTACTATATTTTATACATAGTAGTTTTTTAGGCTAGAGCATACAATTTTTAGGATATTCTACCGCTATAAAGATTCTCTTTATTTTGCTACACATTTTAGATAGGCTAATTCGAAAAGAAAAATATTTAACACGCGTTAAATATTATATGGTCTAAACTCTCTCTGAATTGGATGTTCAATTCACATTGAATAGGACAGATGAATCTTCTTATATGAGGTTAAATGAGAGAATATTATAGGATTTACATTGTCTCGGTAATTAATAGTATAAGTATTGTCGTTTTAATTTGATCATCCAATTCAAATAGTATATTTGAAAGAATTATAATCCATTTATATTCTATCGATGAGGTTAAATATTGAATTAGTCCCTGAGTTCTAACCATTTGCAAAAATATTTATTTATTTTATTATTATTTAAAAAGCTACTTCTGTGTGCTACTAATTTTGTTAATAGAAATTTTTTTTTTATCAATTTCAAGACACATTGAATGTCTTAAGCAGTTAACAAGTGTATTGTATAATTACAGCGGGGTTACAGATATGCTTCGCGTGCACAGATACGTCACTGCAAACTTGTTCCAGTAGATCATATTTCGTAATCAATTATTAATTACTTTATTCATAGATAATTATAAAATTTATAATTGATCATAAAATTTTAGAGAGAACTGAGAATAGAGAAGGGTTGCCATGCATGATTGACATACAAAATTAGTAAGGTCCATTTTTTTTTCTTCTTTGTCGTATTGAGTTTATAAATTAATTAATCAATTTAATATATTTAATACATAAACAATCATTTTGGGTCAGCTAATAGTATTCAATTTTTTATTTCCTTTTTTGTGTTAACTTCAATTGTAAAGTCAAGTTTTCTTGAAAAAAGAGAATAAATAAATAAATTGTAAAGTCAGCTTCCTAGGAGTATATTCCTCTTTGCAATTCGGGTGAGTACTGTTCGGGCAGGGTAGGTCCTGACCAGGACCCATCTCCTTCTCTTCCTCTCTCTCCGAATTGCTCCATCTACAATACTTATACCCTAGGTATTACAGAGGAGCCCGTTCCATATTCCTCTAGTATATGCTTATGCTATTCGTTCTTTTTTTCGTTTCTACGGAGTAAAAAATTAATATATACTACCTCCCCTAAACTTTAAAAGAAGAAATAAATTCTCAATATTTCGGCTCTCATACTCGAAAGGTTACTCCAATTTGAATCAAAGGACAAATAATTCCATCAGACTCGTTCAGTGAACTTTGCCTGCAGTCACTTTCTCTCAAGGCATTATAATGGTTTTGATTGTTCAATACATTCCAATGGTTTTGTTCTGGAGTACTATTCTCTTCATTTTACTGCTGAATTAAAGGATCATATTTGTAGTATTAGACATAATATGTAGATTTTATAATAATTAATATTATGGGTTAAATGCATGTCATGCCTTTGTGGTATGCGGTAATAGAAAATATGCCCCTGAGGTAAACAAAGTCCTTTAGCTGGGCTCCCTTCGCCGCTCGAAGGGGTTCTCCCTTTTTTTTTTTCGAAAATGTCACGTATCGATTTATGATTGGTGCTGACGTGTCTAATTTTGACACGTCAGCATTTACCGTTAGTGTTTCAAACGGCACATAACGGAAGAACATATTTGCTCCTGAATGTTTACCTCAGGGGTATGAAAAAGACTTTGTTTACCTCATGGGCATATTTGCTATTACCGCATACCAGAGGGGATGACATGTATTTAACCATAATATTATCTATTGTGTCTTTTTATTTTCTAATAGAAACATCCAATTCAAGTAATATTTAGATGAATTTTGGCCTCTGTTAGTGGTAGATTTGTCTGAATAGTTTAGATTAACCAAAACTGAAAATGCTGGCCACTGCATAGAAGAATAAATTTTTGTCTTATTAGTCTTGACGATCGTCACCTAATTATATAATATATATCACCTTAAACAAATATTAGCATAAATAAAACCTCATTAATTTTTATAAATTTTTTGTTCATTAAAAAACTCTTCACCTGCTGGCTGTTCCATTTGACCCAGTCCATGAGAGACACAGTTACAACCCATACAGTGACCATGTAGTTTTACCTTTTGAAGGGTCCAATAGATATGTGAAATCACAGCAGAGAGACCATATCACAGATGAAGTGGCAGGGTGCTATTGGTGCCTGTAGCCTTCAGAGTTTACATCTGGCAGCAGCATAGACAAACCTCTTAAAACCAACTTCCTTTCACCTATTCAACAGGGAGTGTTTGATCAAACACTTTTATTGCAGAAAAGGATCTACCAAGTCTTTTTTTTTTCTCAGTAAAAGGATCTACTTGTCACATGAATATTTGGTAGCATAGTTGGACTGAGATTTCGGAGAAGAAAACCCATTGGGGACCTTCAAAAGCCATCAATTTTCACCAACCCCATTGAGCCCTCCACGGTCCACCCAAACAAATAAAAAAAAAAAGTACAAAAAAATAATAAGAACTAAAAGTCCTCTCTCATGCTTTCTCAGAGTTATTTATAGGTAACACCCACAGATCACTGGCATATTTTGTCACAGCTATCTGTAGATCATCACTCAAAGATCGGTTATTTTATGGTATTTGATCGTTGTCTATAAAAGGAGAAAAGTTCAATAAGATCGTAGCGGGGTTTAAGGTCAAAGCCAAAGCTTCTGAAATTTTTTCAGAAGTCGTAAAGGTTTTGGCTTTCCCTTTTCGACTCTCTGAGTAGTCTCTAAGTTGGTTGTTGGCTTTCAAACTATATATATATATTCTGGTCTGTTTTTGCAGTTTCGCGAAATACCGAGAAAACCCAGTTGGTTTTTCCTGGGAGAATTCCAGCTTTTACGCCATGATTTGCTCTGCGAAACAATCTGTCGCGAAGACGCTCAGTGGGTCCGATTTACTTCTTCGAAAGAGGTCTCCGGCGCAGCCGATCCAGCGATCCTCGCTGTTTCTGCCATCTCTTCGGAAACCGCAGCGACTTGCTGTGTCGGTTTCGAAGCCTCTGCATGTGTCTTCGGTTGAGAATCTGCGTTTGAGACCCCGGAGGGATTCCATCAAATGCGAGGCCTACGAGGCAGCGGACCGGTCGAATCCTGTCGAGCCGGAGGCGAAATCGGAGGCGGCGAAGAAGTTGAAGATCGGAGTTTATTTCGCGACGTGGTGGGCTTTGAACGTAGTCTTCAATATATATAACAAGAAGGTCCTGAATGCGTACCCGTACCCGTGGCTGACCTCGACACTCTCGCTCGCATGTGGATCTCTCATGATGCTGATCTCCTGGACCTTGAGGATCGCCGAGGCGCCAAAGACCGATTTTGAGTTCTGGAAGACTCTGTTTCCGGTGAGTGAAAACTTTGCTTTTGTGTGGTGTGGTTGGTGAAAAAGTGGATTAAAAAAGGAAAGAACATGAAGCTTGTCTATTGTGATCTGGTAGTTGTTTTAGCACTTTATTATGTATGTGCTATCAAATTTTCGAAAACTATCATGTTGTTTGGGTGATGAGAAAGTTTAAAGAAAGAGAAAGAAAATTAGTGTGTTTTTATTGTGTGTTTTTGCTGTTTGATTTCAATCTTGCAAGGGAAACTAACTTATTTTCCCAAGTTGGCAAAGTTGTTGACTGGTGCATTTTTGTTGGTTTTTGTTCTGGGGTTTCTAACTATGAAAGTTGAAATGATAGATCATTATTCCATTGTCGTATCTGTATTTTATCAAACGAACAACGACGGGTTTGGGTGTTCTAGGGCTTATCACGTGGCTTGGATTTTTTTCCGATGCATAAATTGTTTGCCTTTGAAATGGATTGCGATGTTACTGTTCCTGATGTTTTTAATAGGTTGCTGTGGCTCATACAATTGGACATGTCGCGGCAACTGTGAGTATGTCAAAGGTTGCAGTTTCATTCACCCACATAATCAAGAGTGGTGAGCCTGCCTTCAGTGTATTGGTTTCGAGGTTCCTGTTGGGTGAGAGCTTCCCCGCACAAGTTTACCTGTCCCTTCTTCCAATTATCGGTGGTTGTGCGCTTGCTGCTGTGACGGAGCTCAACTTCAACATGATTGGTAAAAAGAAACTTCATTGTCTTGCAACTAGTCAGTTGCGTGAATTTAGTGTTCTATATTCTGTTGAAGTTGATATTCCACCTGTATCTATTTTTTTTGCTGCTGATATTTTTTGGCATTGTGAATGCCTGCCCAGAAAAGGCACGCAAAGATAGACATTGAATTCTGATTTTATTATTGTGTGACATCAGAGAATATAAGTTTTTGCTTGCTTAAGCAATGTCAGGGCGAGTTTTGTGTTGTCTAAGTATGACAACTCCAATCAAATATATTCCCTAGCTACCCCAGTTTTGTCAAAAAAAAAATGGAGGTTAAGTCTTAACTTTCAGGTTTTCATAGCCATAATTTTTCTTCCTTTTCCAGTGACTTAGATTTGAGGTGTCAAAACTTGTTTGGTTGATGACATTATATATTAGGAGTTATATGGATTGGACTTAGATTTTTCTTGATTTGTTTGAAGGTTGTTTTTAGGGCCCTGAATTTGCGTTATTGACTTTACTGCTTCAGGTTTTATGGGGGCCATGATATCAAACTTGGCATTTGTCTTCCGCAACATATTTTCAAAGAAGGGCATGAAAGGAAAGTCCGTTAGTGGAATGAACTATTATGCTTGTCTGTCTATGTTATCCCTTGTAATTCTTACACCATTTGCTATTGCTGTGGAGGGACCACAAATGTGGGCAGCTGGTTTTCAAACAGCAATGTCTCAAATTGGACCCCGGTTGATATGGTAATTACATGACAACGCCAATTTTAATATCTTTCTGTTTGGTTGCATTGGCAATTTTAATATCTTTCTGTTTGGTTGCATTGATGCATTCTACTTCGTCTGTTTGTCTATGTTTTTCATGCTATGTTGTAGAGGTGGATTGTAAATTCATTCTTGCAAGTAACAAGGATTCTTGATTCACTTAGGTGACTACTTCATTTTTGTTTTTTAGTACCTCCATCCAGATTAACTAGAAAACTGTGAACCAACTTTTGAGATTTGACATATGGGCTTCTATAGGTTTTATTGCAACTATTCACGTCCTGTTTTCAATAGAGAATTTAGTGGCCCTGTAGCTGTGCACTAAGAACGACATTGAAACTGTTCACCTAAATGCCTTATTTCGAATGTATTATGCTAATTATGTAGTCCTAAAGAAAAGCTTAGTTTTTTAGCCCTCAGGCTTCAGCTCAGGTGGTAAATGTGGGGTGGGACCAGGATAGGTCATATGTTGAATGATTATCATAAACTGGGATGAAGGGGGAAAAACAGACAACATAGCAAGTGGGAAAAACAGACAACATAGTTATTTGGCGGTGAAACAAAGAAGTGTGTGGCATGGTAAAAGTTGCAAAACTGTTTCATGTATTCCCCACGCGAGTGTGCTGCAGATGGTTCTGCAGAATGAATACAGGTTATGTAGGACTCTACTAAGTATTCCAGGACTTGAAGTTTGCATTATTTTGGTGCCCTATTTTGTTTACTGTACTCATTCAGTCATCCAACCAAAGTATCAGATACTAGTAAATTTGTGGCGTTTTTAAGAATCATTATCATACTTGATTTTTGATTGAGGGTGTTGGACACAACGTAGGTGTTCATTACCTTTTCCCGTGCTGTTTACTAATTGTACCTGTCAATTTTACTAAATAGGTGGATGGCAGCCCAGAGTGTGTTTTATCATCTCTACAACCAGGTCTCCTACATGTCCCTGGATCAGATCTCTCCTTTGACATTTAGCATTGGAAACACCATGAAACGTATATCTGTCATTGTCTCCTCAATCATCATCTTCCACACTCCAGTCCAGCCCATCAACGCTCTTGGAGCTGCCATTGCAATCCTTGGAACCTTCTTGTATTCCCAGGTATTTCCTTGTTCTCTTTATGGGTTGAGAATGATTATTCATTATTGAGTAAAAGCTTTACTGTGGTGAAAGTCTCTGTCTACCTCACTTTGGTCCAAACTGGCTAATTGGGATTTGGACAAAATTTATTTGTTTGCATTCTCATGTCCATTAAGCATATGAAAGATGCCAAGTATCTTTCTCAAGTATATTATGCAATGTTGGATTGTATGATGCGTTCATCCTATTAGGAACTTCGCTGTAGTGATAAATCAGACTTTGATAACGTTTTTTCCTTTTACCTTTTTTTTGCCTGAAATAGTAGTAGTTTATACAGGGGCCCATAATAGAAAAAATCTATCCCCTATTATTGTGGTAGTAACCTACTTCTGGATGCATGGAAGTGTTTGGGATGAAGGTTAGGTTGAACCATGTCTCCAATCCAGAGTAGTTCTGGAACCTTACTTGGCGGCTGGTGAATTAGTTAAATCATGGAGGAGGTTGGTCATTTTACCTGCAGTAGAGGCTGGTTTCAGATGCTTTTGTTAGGTGGGGTGATGGACAGATTCTGTTAAGTGGGGTCGGTCTTAGCTACCAATCTTTGTTTGATTTGGGGTTAGGTGAATATATGTCCTGCCATCCAATATAGTAATTAACTTAGGATATGCCTTCAAATATTCCTCTTTTTAAAGTGGGGATGCTTTTGGTCCAAGTTGACAGTGGCATTACCTCAAAGGGGAATATGCTTAGTGTTTTTCATTTACATTAGAGATTAGAAATCACTTAATTTTAATCAAGCGTTTTTTATTTCGCAGGCGAAGCAGTAAGATGCCGGGGCTTCTGAGATTTAGATTCATTAAGTAGAGGGATAAAAGGATGGAAGAGCGCGGGCGGCGGCAACCAAGATCTGCTCCTGTGGAGGCGCTGATTAAGAGTTGCTTTTTCTCTTCTGAATTTTATTCGGACGAATCAACAGGTTGTCTTGTTGTAGATAACAATAATAAGTAGCTAGAGACAACATTATTGTTATACGGGTAATCTGATTTCCTTTTTTTTTATTAAGAATTATTAGGTGGAGTGAGAATTTTCTAATAAACAAGGATTGTGCTTAACCGTTGTTTTTTTGAGGAAAATTAAATTAATTAGAATTTGTTTCAAAGTTTATTGGATTATATTATGTGGGGTATCTTCTTTGCCACAGTGGTGGCGCAAGTTGACAGCGGGGCGTTCATTTCCACGTGGGCTATCGTTAACCGATAGCTCAGAAAGAAGAAGGGACAACATGCGAATGTTGTGTCGGGTTGTGCATGTTGTGCCACGGGTGCTGAATCTGTAGCCGTGTATTGACGAAAGGTTTAAAAGACATTTTAGTCCTTACGTTGCCCCTTCCAAAAAGAAGCGTCCCAGCAAGAGATTTGGATGGGTGGTTAGAATATGTAAAAATATATTTGAATTTTTTAAAAAAGAGTTTATAAAAATATATTTGACATTTGTAAAAGGTATTGAAATTAGTGAAAATATAAAAAATATTTGCCAACCAAACATGGTCTTAGATGCCAAAAAGCATCTCCTCAATTAATCCATGGTGAGAACTACACATGCAAAAGATATGCAATGAAAACAGGATTGAGTCGTTCCGACACTAAAAGAGTTTTATTGGCTTGAATTTGGTCTCACGATATAAACCAATCTTTTCAAATAGCTCAACCGACAACAAAAAAGAGAGGAAGAAAAAGTAAAAAGATGTAGATGCTCTTCAGACTTGAGTTTATTTGTAATGGTAAAACATGAACACCATCAGATCTGCAAATGCTTGATAACAGTTTGAACGTCCTTATCCCCTCTGCCGCTGCAATTAAGCACAACCTTAGTTCCATTCGGGAGAGTAGGGCACAGCTGCTCCAAGTACGCCAATGCATGAGACGTCTCTAAAGCTGGGATTATGCCCTCAAGACGCGACAATCTCTTGAAAGCTGCAAATACCAAAACAAACCATAAAAGGAAAAGAGTTAAGGGGCATAAAGGTGGGCAGCTTCAACCTTGGACAATAAGGAAACGACTGATAGAAGATTTTGTTCATGATGATTGAACCTCGTATATATTTCTTCTTTTTCTTTTTTCTTTTTCTCATAAAAAGAGACAGAACCTCTTATATCACCTTAATAAAAGCATTAAGAGCCTCATCATTAGTTGGAAAACAGGAAAAAAGACCATTCAGTTTCAGGTCCATGGTATCGCATTTTCCTGGGACTGTCATAGAGCAGAATTTAACACAATTACAATAGGGGTGGCCTGGCATTCTCCTCAAGGTTCATATGATTCCTACTGGACTATTAAGATTACTGTCCAACAAGTTGGAGAAATTTTATGGGACAATCCCTGCATTAGAGAACATCTGTTATCCAACTCCTTAACCATCTTTGACACATCTTCTGAAAATAACCTATTTATGTAGATGCACAGTATAAAATAACCATTAAGTAAATAAGCAATTGAGATTTAGCTTAGAAAAAAAAAGATTTACTCCGGTAACAGTGCTGCAAAATGCTTGTAGGTCATGCTTCAAATATTTATCTAATACACAAAAAAACATAAAATACTGGACAGACTCCCACAGCAACGTAGAACATCACATGAACAAGCATATTGTTATTCTATTTTGCATACAAACAAATTGCAAGTCATTAACCACTCCCCACCCCACCCAAAAAAACACCACACAAAAAACTGAAGGAACAAAGCAGAAAACAAAAGATCGACGGTATACCTTCCAATGCTTCCTCATCAGTGATATGATGATATTCAGCGCGTCCTGTATCTTTCAAATAGCTGTGCTCTGGTCCAACCCCTGGATAATCCAGGCTATAGCCATAGAAAGCTTGCACAATTAGAAAGAGCACAATTTAAAGCCACACTAGTGGTGATAATGGAAAGACTAATTACTTGTCTTACCCCGCACTTATGGAATGGGGTTCAACTATTTGTCCGTCTTCATCCTGTAATAAATAGCTCATAGCTCCATGCAAAACACCAACTTCCCCTTTTGTCAAAGTGGCAGCATGCTTACCACTGTCCACTCCAAACCCTGCAGCTTCAACACCAATCAACCTAACCTCCTTGTCATCAACAAACTCATGGAAGAGCCCCATGGCATTTGAACCTCCACCAACGCATGCTACGAGAATGTCTGGTTTCCCTCCCCATTTTTCCATTGCTTGTTTTCGGGTTTCTTTGCCAATTACCGCATGGAACTCTCTGACCATCATGGGGTATGGATGTGGCCCAGCAACAGAACCCAAAATATAATGTGTCGTCTCTACATTAGTCACCCAGTCCCTAATGGCTTCTGATGTAGCATCTTTCAGAGTAGCTGTCCCAGAATGGACTGCCCTAACCTGTATGGGGAAAAGAAAAACTTAGAACCTAATGATCCAAATTTGGCAAGATCAAGTTCATATTAATGCAAGACAGGGATAACTGCTTCATGAAAATCCATTTAAGCCCCTTGGGGGAAATACTGCATGTATCAACATTAGGAAGTCTTCCTGTACCAAGAACCTGAAAATAATTGAAGAGAATTCATGGAATTTTAACATGGAGCAATGTAGCTTTCTCCAAATAATAAATCGTGTCGAGATGTCTGGTCAATATAATCAAGTTCTAATAAAAAATAATGTCGCATGTTGAAAGTCAATTTATTACAATTGGCATGTTTTAATATAATCAAGTTCTAATAAAAAATAATAGACAATTGGGTATTCCCCTAATGGATGTCTCACTTATCAAAGTTAATTTCTTTTATTTCTAACATCGCATGCATTTAATCATCAAACGATACAGTAAGAGCAGCAGGTAATTGTAATGCATGGTTTTTTCAACTTCCAACACAACTTTGATTTGGTTATGAGGAATTGAGAAAATGAAAAGCAGAGATGCTAAACATGCAATGCCCAATCAGGCCAGGTAAATGAAAGAGAAGAATGGCCTATCCACAAATTAGGCTACATCACAAGTAAAATTGAAGGACGTCAACTATGACAAACAAACCTCAGCCCCAAGAAGCCGCATTCTGAAGACATTAAGTGCTTGCCTCTCCATATCTTGTGCACCCATATAAATGACACACTTCAAACCAAACCTAGCACAGACAGTTGCTGTGGCAACTCCGTGCTGACCAGCTCCAGTTTCCGCGATGATCCGATTTTTCCCTAAACGCTTAGCAAGCAAAGCTTGGCCAACAGCATTATTAATTTTGTGAGCCCCAGTGTGGTTCAGATCTTCTCTTTTAAGGTAAACGTGCGGTCCTTCACCATTAGGACGCTTATAATGCTCAGTTAGCCTCTCTGCAAAGTAAAGAGGAGTCTCCCTTCCAACATAGTCTTTCAAGATCCCATTCAGTTCTACCTGCAATATCAAATATTTTCACCGCATTATTCAACTTCTTCTGCATGTGCACAAAATTGAAACACATAAAGGCACTCTGAGTTCTTTCCGCCCAATATGCTTGAGTAGTAGTTAAAGTCAAAGTTTCAATAAAGCTCAAAACTTCATGTTTTAATCGCTTAATCGGGAATCTCTAAATTTTCTCTACAGAATAAAATGAGTCATGTTGATTTGTAACAGATGAACTTAAGCTTTTTGTAACAAATTATCTAGCCTCAAAATTGCTAACAAGGAGGGAGCTTCGGTATCAGCGTCTCATTTTCTCACACCAAAATATTACTTCGATAACAGGTCATGCAAAGATAACCCGTTTCTGAATCTTTTAACCGGAAAGCCTCTGTTTCGTAACTGAGAAAATGAAGGAAACCAAAAAAAAAAACCCCATTCTACAAAGCACTGTGTTCCCAAGATTCTTTCATTTCTTCCCAATTCGTAAAACCATCTCAAAATTTTCCACGAACCAATCACCGACAGCAAATAAACCAAAATCAATTCCAAACAAAATGAAAAAACCCTCTTGAATGTGTATGATTTTGAGTTCATGAATAAAGGAAGTTTTGATTAAAAATAAAATGAAAAAAACCAGTGGACATCAAAAGAACCTGAAATTTCTCGTCAGAAGCGAGAGCCTGGAACGCGGTTTCGAGCTCAGAGAGGGCATACATTAGGGTCTCGGGGACGTACTTGCCACCGAACTTGCCGAAGCGGCCGAAGGAATCGGGTCTCTGAAGGAGAGTAGGATTCGACCCGTTGTCCATTCGGAGGACCCGGCTGTCTGGGGTGGTGAGGGTGCAAGAGACAGAGAAGGAGGACTTGGCGGTTTTGGAAGGGCAGGGCGAGGTGACTTTGAGGAACCCAGAGGGCAATTTGGAGGAAGAAGGGTAGGGTTTGGGAACAGCGGAGGCGCCGCGGGTGGTCCTCGCAGTGGGCGTAGAAAGTGCTGTCGTAGCTGCCGCCATGTTGGAAAGGCGTGGTTCGATGAGGGCGTTCCTTTTCTAGAGGTTGGATTTTATAATTTTGAATTGTTCTTTTTTTTTTTGGAAACTCTTGTGACGTTTGGATTCTGATGTTCCTTTTGACAGATTGCAATCCAAAAACCAAGTACACAGTGAGACAGGCCGGTGTCTGGATCTCTGTTCTGCATGGTGCTACCGGGCACGTTGATATAACATGTCAAAATTCTCCCTATAATCAATCTGTCTAAGATGACGTTGGGTGGGAAAAAATTTATAGTATTTTTATAAAATTATAAATATTTAGATAACGTTAAATGTATAAATGGTTAACAAGAATTGGTGTGGGTAAAAAAATTAATAAAATGTTATATTGAAATACGTGTGTTTTGTGATATTTTTGATGTAAATATAAAAATAGGATATAAACACTTAACCGAACATGCCCTAATTCTCCCTTACCTGCCTTATTTTTTTTATGACTTATTTTTTTTATATACTTTCCTATTAATCCATATATAATTTAAGCAATCTGGAAGAAAATGTGAAAATGAAGAGTATGATGATTCCAATAATTTTTCTTTCCTTCTATGTAAATGAAAAAGAATTTTCTCTCATTTCTTACCTCCTATGCAAATGAAAAATTATGTGTTACAATGAATCTAGTCCAAAAAATTAGTTGGGACAAAACTCTAGCATAGGAAAAACAAAAATAAATCATCCGAGACGTTGTAAAACAATGTATGAAAGCAAGACTAGACAAATATCTAAGATAGATAAAGTAGGTATAAAATACTTAAAAATGAGTTTATTTTATACTTAAAAAAACGAGTTTAAAATATAATTTAAATTATAAGGATTTGGATGATTAGGATTTAGGCGTCTTCCCATCTCAATCTCTATTAATTCGATATGAGAGTTGTTGAAGGGATGGCTTGGAAGCTATATGGAAAGGCCAGGCTAGGGATGTCTGCAGCATGACAGTGCCACATGCAAAATATTAGACTGCTTTAGAGCTTATGGCTCGAGAGCTTTTGTTTTGATTCAAAAAATTGACTACCCGAAAGAAATAACATGGTTACCTGAAAGAATTGAGGAGTCAATTTCTTTTGATCCAATGGGTTCACGAAATTCACTGTAAAAATATTTGTCACTCTCTCTCTCCAAGTATGCATCGTCTAGCCTTAAACAGTTCTAATCACAAGAGTAATATGGCATCTCCTGAAAGAACAATTAATGAAACCAAAGCGCCAGTGAAATCAGGCTCAAGCAGCGTGTATTGTATTAAGTACAGTGGTTAAGACATTCAAGCTGTTTCCTATGCAGCAACCTCGGCCAAAAGACGAGTGGGTCTGTACTGCAGCTCTAGAAAATGCAGCACAAATACGATGTAAAAGCGTTCTCAACACCCATGAATCAAAATGTTCCACACGCTCTGAAAGGAGGTACATTTGAGCAGCCAATTCTTGCCCATCACGTGGCCGAGTTCTCGTGCAACAGTACATATTCTCGGCTGCAAACGAGCAGTACACAGAATAAATTGAAATTATGCAAATGGAACAGTAAAGAATAACGCAACAAGGTCAAGAGATCAAAACAGAAGCAGCAAACAAGAAATTTTGATAGTTCAATATATGCTTCCTGAAAAGGGTAAACGAGCGAATTTTCATAAGGGAAGTAATGTAAAATGAGAAGCATCGTGTTTAAGGAAGAATATTCTACCACCAAGTGTATTATATACAGCCAGATTAGTTTTCCTTTGTAGATGCAGAAACTGATCCTTCTAGCTACTTTCTTAGGTCACATACTTGAGTTTCTGAACTGTCCTAAGACAGTCAATAACGGCATAAGCCAAAAAATTGTTCGAGAGGAGGAAGAGATGAAAGGATCGGAGAGACGGAGCCAAAAAGCATAACCAGCTCTGGGTGATCTTAGCTAAAATTCCTTAAGGCAGAAGTTTTTTTTCTTTAAGTAACACAGCAAATCTACTAAGGGTCCTATTGCTGCGAGAAATTTAATGTTGCCTAAGCAACAAAATCCTAAATATATTCAACCTCCAAATATCCTCATGTCTCTGGTTCCACACAATCCAACAAAACTCATCGTCCAAAATTACAAAAACCCTGAGACAGTTCTTATAAGAGCAGTACCAATAATTTCTCTAAGCCATTGCAGAACACTGATGCATCTCAATATCACATACCTAGGGTTATGTTCGTTTCCTACATTTTTTTCAGGATTCAAATAAATTCACAAAACTACCACCAAACATATTCAGAATTCAAACACAAAAACCAATACATTCTACACAATCTCCAACAACTTTTTACTTTTTTATTCAACATAATTTTTCTCTCTATATTTTTTCACATAACTCCAATATTTTTTTATTAAACAATTACATCAAATCATTTCTCTCTCCACTTTACACAAACACCAATAAAACACTATTCAACATAAATATTCACAACTTCTCTAAAATCCTACATTTTTACTCAAACCGAACATATCCTAGGATTTTAGAAGCGACAATCTAAGTAACAGTCACCTTTTCTTTACTTAAGAGAACAAACACAACTTTGTAGTGTGCTTGTAAGCGAGGGAGCATCATATTCACTACTCTAGCATTGCGGATCATTGCTTGCTTTTTGTTTCCCCTCAATTAGGCAGCTGTTGATTATGGACCTCTCAGGTTTAATATCTTTTCCTCATGTTTCTCTCTGTTTTATGGATTGGAATTTTCCATCAATGCATGCACCCGCCCTTACAAAAATACAAATCCACACATAAAAAGCATTTGTTAGCTTCTAGCTCTTTCGCAATCCAAATTAACACAGAAAACACAATTCATCACAAATCATAAACTACTAGTGGGAAAGAAATGCTAGTAATTATGAGTTTAATATGTCAAGTATTATAATTGGAGGTGAGAGCAAAACTGTAAATTATGAGTTAATACAATGTATCACAAATCTTAAACTACTACTTACATAATAACACAGTTTTCCAATCAATCTCAACTTTCAGCATAAACATGGAATAATTTTTTTTTTATAAGTAAGCCAATCTTATTAAAGAGAAAAAAAACAAACATAAGAGGAAGGAGACGACAGTACAAGAGATAAACATGGAATAAAATGATTTATAACACGATCTAAAAATTCTTCAGATATTAATTCGATGCCTACCTACTATTACCAAATCTGATAGTGTCCTTTTCGAAAAGTTCATAATAACGTTGAGGTTCGACGGCATTATCCTGCAAATGCCAGAGAACATGTTACAGAAGACAAGTAAATCTCAATGTTACCATGTTATTAAAAATGAACAAATTATTACGGATATTAAAACAAGATATAGAAATGAGAAACTTACATTAATATATGTTTTATTTGTGCTTCCAAGGTCCATTACGTAAGGCCTAACATGGTTCATACAAAGAACTTAGCTACAAGATTGAATAGACACTCTCCACTTCTATTTTGAGGTAGTTACAAATTAATTTAGCCATACCTCACTTTCTTTGATAATGTACCATCAGGTTCTTCCTTTTCTACTTGGCTGACAGGCATGAGAAAAAAATTAATGACTATTCAAGAACATCAATGATCAAATGAAACTGCCACCTCATATATATACCGGAATTGAATGACAGCATGCTGCTTGCTGCAGGATGGGTGGTCCGTTGGAATGTCTGCCACCCTTCTTTCCCTTCCGAAAAGATAACAACTTTGACGGTGTATATAAAGGGGCTCTGTGGATTATGGGGAACCACTTAGAACACATTCATATCGCAAGGCACTAATAAACTTTCTTTGAAAATAAGGAAAAATCTCTCACAAGTTCAAATCAATAATACAAGAGGAACAAAGAGGGGCAGCTAACATTACTTAATATTGGAAACAGTACACCGCACAAGAAAAAATCGGAATGAAAATGCATGCTTCCAAGATATCCATGGAAAATCAGCAAACAAAAATTTTCCGAAAACAAAATCGAACAAGGGGTTAAAGGGCACAGAGCTAAATTTACCAGTCATTCAAACTGACTTCTTGAGGAAACAAAATTACCATCCAACCATGAAAGCAACAAAGTCAACAAGGATTGAAGATTCTCTCAGTATATTGTAAAATGCTCATTCTGTGGATGACACACTGTTGGGTGCAGGGAAGGAGGGGAAAGCCAGGAGTGGCAGTAGAAACAGAGTCATCAAGGTTTGAAGCCTCTCCACTGGGGCCCACAAATTTTCAACTCTTTGTTTTTTACCTGATGTGCGAGGAATGGAGAAGACAGAAGTATGTACTGTTGAAATTACTTTCACAGCCCTTGTAAGGATGTACTTCATTGTTATTTCATAGGGATAAAATTCAAAGTGTATTATGTTGCTACTTTTTTATCTCCCCCATTGCACAACCAAACAAGAGAATTACAAATCTGTCTTTTCTGCATAACTCTTCCCTTCATCCAAAATATCTCAAAGGAAGAGCCAAGCTTTCCCTTCCACTTTCTTCCCATTTCCATTACAATTTCCCTTTCCCTTCCCCTGCGCCTCATATGCAACAATGGTGTAAGTAAGCAAACTGAGAAACCAGCTGGCCAACAAGGGAGACGTATATATATTAGTGACAAACATAGCACTAGACATGCATGGTGCAAGAAGGGAAGCAAGAAAAAGCATATATAGCTTGCATATCTGACATCTATAAGACATTAAGACTCACCATTTAGCACTTCACCAGCCTTGAAAACATACATCCGCCATCTTACACTAGGTTTTCGAGCATCTGAGGGTTCAGTGAACAGCAGTGTCACACCTGAAAAAGTAACAACAGCAATTTAGCAAAGGAATGAAAAATTTAAGGTAAAAACTATTTTCCATCCAATTGAACAATGAAAGAGTGAATGTTTCACCACCAAGCAAACCAAGGAATGGGCACAGGGTATCAAAACATAAGAAAGGAAAATATCACCTCTGACTCGATTGGTTTCTGCAGCAAGCTTTCCTGATAGCTCAAATGAAGGTTTTTGCTGAAACAAAGGCAATAGGGATTATAGAGGACGCATACTATTTACCCATAGAAAGACCAAGTTGCACCATGATAATAAAACCCAGCGTTAAAAGGAAAAACAATAAATTTTTCTTCCCCACATCCAGTAAAGATTGGCACAGACAACCAAGAAACAAACCATTGTGAATTATGCCAAACACTAACAAGCAAGCTAAACATTACCGTTTCCTTTGCTTGCAGAGCCTCCTCGGCAGCCCTCATCTTAGCTACAGAATCAATCTCATTATTCCTATCCAAGCAGCAGGCAGCCCAAATCAAAAGCTACATCAATATTGATCTCAATAATATCGATGCATTATCGCCCTTATAAGAGAAAGGGGGAAAAAAAGAGAAGTAAAAAGTCAAGCATATTAATGACAAATATATTAAACAAAATACTTACCATAGAAGGTGAAAATTCACAAGCACTTATGCTCTAAGGGGAGCAGCCAGATCCTTAGACTCCAGAGCTGAAATCCCTAACATTTACTTTCTTTTCACCACCCCAACCCCCCAGTTAAGTCATCCTTAGGATATTATACGAAGTTCATTTTATCTTTCAAGCAAAAAATCTCCAAAATTCTTGCGATTTTTTTTTTTTTTTATGTTTTATTTTGTCGTTCACCAATTGCTTTGGATGTGTGAAAGGCTTGTTCCTTGTTGGCTGGGCTGAAATTCAGAACCAAGGGTGTAGTACATAATTACAGGTCACAACACATAAATTTTCTTCTGTTTCTTTTGTATCCAAAATATTGACGTGTTACAAATCCACGGAGAAGAAGCCATCTCTCAAATGAACATTTCCGCACTTCAATCGCAACACAAAAAAAAATGATCAAAGCCTAGTGAAATGGGGACAGTTCAATGGGGCTGCTGCTTTCCAGGATTGCGAAACTCAGAAGCTTCTAAGAGCTATCATTTATCTACTTCAAAGCCGCCAAAAGAATAGCCCAAGCCACTTCTGAAAAGCAACAATGTCCACTGCCAGATTGGCAACATTGCATTTTCAGAAGGATTCTCGGAAAGCTGCAATCTATCAAGCGCGGCCTTGGCAATACATTTCCAATGAATTCCACTAGAAATCCACCTTAAATTATAGAATGTGGTTACAAGTTGCAAGGCTATTTATATATCGTAACTGACTCTTTTTCTCTTCCATTTCTTTCCTTGTATTATTGGCGCATCCAATAAACAAGTAGATTTGCTAGCAAGAGGTATATGTTAAAAATTCGTGATTGAAGCTTAAATGAAGAGTTTGAAGTTCATCAGAAGCTTACCAGTCTTCATCTCCGCTAAAGTGCTTCACCTGAAAAGGTTCGAATTGAGCTCACGGTCAGATGCTTTAGACAAGGCCAGGTAAACAACAATCAGCAATTTGCATCACTGCTCTTATGTTTAGAAAACAAGAACCTAATTCAAGAGTGGTTTGATAAATTTGTTTTTGAGTTATGAACACAGGAAGGGCAACAAAGCCAAAAATTAACTCTGAACTAAGAGATCAAGCTGAAAATAAATCCTATGCCAATTTCTACCATACAACAGAGTAGAAAAGCACTTCTACACTCAACTAAACAAAGCCTTCAATCACACCTATTTTGATGTTAAACATATCATTCTCAGCTTTCTTCTCCAGTGTTCAGGCATTCTGATGATGTTCACTTAGTTACTAATGACCTCAAAGGAAACTGATTAGGATCAGCAATAGGCAATTGTATTCTAACATCCACTATTTAAGTTATTGTGCTTTTTACCTTATTGCTTTTATTACATTTTCTTTCACATGAAAACACCTATTTTGCACTAAACATAGCATTCTCAACTTTGTTCTTCAGTATTCAGACATATTACCCACATCAACTCACTTCACAAAAAAAAAAAACCACCATCAGTTTCTTCACATATGTCTGATGCATCCTACGCAATAAGACATTATCATCAATTAGGTGGCTGCTTGGAGCTAGTCCTACAGCTGCATACTCAAATCTAATTTTTCACTTCCAACTAATTGATCTCATCCTCATTTGAATAGAAGTACATCGACAAATGATGTTCTCTGCTTTCGCAAAAAATAAAAATTAAAGGCACCATAACCCATTCCATATTGCAGGCAAGTTACCACTTTAATCCTAGTTTGTTCACAATGTATCCAATTATCTACCTTCTAGTAAGTAGTTAGAATGGGGCACCAGTCCCACTACTTTTACTTCATTTCCCCCCTATAATCAGGCATGGTTATCGAACCAATTGTTAGGTCCCCTATTGTCTGATCAGTTACCCATTATGTTGCTCCTTACTATAAGTTACAAGAGCGTGAATTTACATTCGACTATAAATAATGGACAAGTAGGTCCCTAATAGTGTTCACCAACAAAAATCTGTATCCCAAGTTCCCTAACAAAAACTGAAAATATGTAAGGCATTTGAAGGAGTGGATATCACCAGACACCTCGTCACGAGCTATTGTATCAGCGGCTGGAAGAGGCAATGGAGATCTACGCTTGCTACTGTGATGATGACCTGATGGAGATGTAGACAGCTCATGCCTTGATCTTGAAGACTTGCTATCATCATCATCTCTACCCGACCTTCTCCCTTTTCTATCTCCCCCGATTTCCCTATCAGAACCCCTCTCCCTATGTGCCCCCCTATCATCCCCACTGCCATGATTTCGGTCATGCTCTCTCTGAGTTTCTCTCTCAACCTCATTATAATCCCTCCCTGACCTTCTTTCTTTTCTCTCACTCCCAGTTTCCCTCTCAAAACCCCTTTCCCTATATGCCCCCTTATCATTCCCCTTACCATGATTTTTTTCATGCTCTCTCTCAATCACATTATCATGCCTCCCCAGCCTTCTCTCTTTCTGCTCTCTCCCAGTTTCCCTCTCTGAACCCCTTTCCCTATTCCTTCCCCTATCACTTCCTTTGCCATGATTTGTTTCATGCCCTCTCTCAGGTTCTTTCTCAACTTCTCGTTCAGCTTGAGCTCTCCTCAACCGTTTTGTCCGGGGAGAAGGTGAGCGAGAAGCAGGAGAACCTGACCTCGCATGCTTTGGAGAATTAGCATGGCCATAATGTTTTTCCCTTGACGGAGAACAAATCCTTTGGGAGCCCCTTTGTCGGGTGGGTGATCTCTCTCTCCGAGATGGGCTCCTCCTAGACGGACTCCTCCTTTGAGTTTGAGGAGAACCCCGAACCCTAAGAGGTGATGCTGAATGATTGGATACATTACGCCCCATCAGTGGTTCACATGAGACACTGTGGACCTTTTATGGCTGAAGATACACTGTGGACCTACACAGTGGTTCACAAGGTTCACATATCAGAAGACATTCATCATAAGGATGAATGTAAATGTCTACTAAGGTAAATCAGAAATCTTTTGTGCATATTTGTATAGGAGGTAATCTGAAACATCACACAAACGTACATATATTTGTGCATTTGTGAATGAAACCTTGAAGTCCGTTTGTTTCGAAAAAAGCTCTCGGATGAAATACCAATCGAAACGAACATAAAAAAGTTGTGGGAACAGAGGTCAAAGAACTTACACACTCTGTGAGCGAGGACAATCGGACTGAGTCAGAGTGAACTCGGTGCTGATAGGGTTTGGGCTCTCGCTGGTTTTTATGTGCTTGTGGAAGGAGGGTTTTGGGAATTTCAGAGGTGCTGACGCAGTTGTGTTTGAAATTTTCGGGGTCGGTGTTATTTTTCATTATAATATTTATTTAAATTTTTTATATCTTCATTTTTCAAAAATATTTTCAAAAAATATTTTTTATTTTTATACTAACTCTTATACTTCACAATTTCAACAACCAAATAGACAAATCTCCTTCCTAAGGGAATATCAAGCTGAAATAAAAAATTGAGAAAAAAATTTAGTATAAGTAAAAAAAATATAGAGAAAAAATTTAAATAATTTTTTATATTTTTTATAATAAAAAATAATAATTTAATAATATGACTTTTCAAATCCGATAGCGTCCCTATAATAGCATTAACTGTCACTGTCATAGGATGAACCGATTTATAAATATTAACCACTATCACTACCACCGCTAAGTACGGTAACAAATCCTTGACAATGATAGTTTTAATAGTGACAGTTCTCAATTATAGTCATTTATATTAAGCTAATTTTGAATTTTTTATGCACTTGACCCCACAATTTTTTTCTATATCAATTAAATTTAAATTAATAAAATCTAAAATGAATCAAATTAAAAAAATTCTTAAACAATAAGAAAATCCATATGTAAACAAAAATCTTGAGAACAAATTCAAAAAAACAACGAAATAAGCACAATTGCACAATCTACAAACGGCAACGGTCAAATCCTGCAATTACAAAAATATCGTGTTGACAGTATTCGTCTTAACAAAGTACTTCCAAACATGGAGACTGAGTAAAAGAGCGTTCACAACGAATAAATGCTCAGTTTAATTAGGATAAAAGATAGAAAATTTTAATAAATATTATAATAATAAAAAATTGTGTGATGTATTTTTTATTATTAAACTCAAATAATTGGGCTCAAACAAATTAATATCGAATCTTGAATCACCAAAACTTGCGTATGCATGTCGTTTTGTAGCAAAAAATTAATACTTACCCGCAAGCAAGATATAATTAAGTAGTGTCTTTAAAATATTTATTTTTATGTACTCCAGGTCGAATTACGTTAATTAATTAGAGCAAATCGGCTTATTAGATACATGAAAGAAATAGATTGCAAATTAAACAACAATAGTTTTGCACCACCGTCCGTACGTATGCTTCTCTAAAAGTGTAAATTAAAAATAATTGAAAAAAATAAAGAAACACTTGCAAATGAAAGTTGCATCATGTTCTACGTTTGTCAAAAATCATATAGGCTTGGGATAGCTTTGAAAATATTTTAATGCCTAGAGAAAAAATACATGGAGTAATATAAAATGGTTAAATTACATTTTTCGGCCTCAACTTAAGTATACGTTAATATAGTATATAGGTATGGTGATCAATTAGGGATATATAGCATTATATATGAATAAATTAAAGATTATGCATATTATAATGAACTATATAGAATAATTTGACAAAAAAATATAAAATTATCCTCACTTGAAAGATTATACCATACTAAATGGGCAATAGGGAGAGGTGAGCCAGTTGCGACCAGAAGCAAGGTTATTAGTAGGGCGTTTGTTTTCCGAAACTTTTTACCTCTCAAAATTTTTAAACAATCATAAAATAATCCCTCTCCTCATTAAATTATAAAATAATATTATAATATTCAATTAAATCTTCTCTATCCTCACTTTTCCATAAAATATCTAATACTTTTTCACAAACTTCAATACCCAAAATTTCCAAAACCTCAAAATTTCCACAAACAAACACTATCAGAATATACCTCAGGAAAGAAGACTTAATTTTGCAACAAGATTATATAACACAAGCGAGCATTGAAGTCGCATTTATTAAAGAAAACCACATTTTGAACCTCTTGCATAGGGAGGATATGAACTAAGTAATTTTGTGATAGAAAACATGTGTGTTACTGCCGAAAGTGATAACAAAGAAAAGATGTATACATTTTTCACCCATTAACTATAAAAGGGTAAGGGTTCGATACATCGCGCTGAAAGCTTCTAATTTTGATACATCTCATTCTCATTCTCTGGCCCTCACTTCCATTCTTGGTTTATTAGAGAATTGCTAGTAGATCATACGCTTTTAAGTTTGAAGAAATTTTATGAATTAGATACCATAATTTGGGTTGGTGTCCTTAGCCTTTAATAATTGTAGTAAATATAATCATTCTAAGTACATTAAGTTGTTTTGTATTTTAATACATTATGACTAATTATAACTTTTTGTATGCATATGTACATTTTATGTGACCTCAAATCATTACGGGTTGTCGTCGATGTTACGAGTTGTCTTTAAACTGATATTGAGGTTAAGTGGATACCTAACAAAATAAAAGGATTTTTTTTTTCAAAATATATCCTCTCAAAGTAACAGTTTACATCCATTTATCCATTTATAATTTTATCTTCGCTTTTCAATGAGAGGAAGAAGCTGCAAAAAAAAGGCAAGATTTCTGGTTGCCACAAGGGTTAGTACAACCTTATCCAATTCGTAGTTATCTTATGTCCATGTTTTGTTTTTTTTTTTTAAAAAAAAATCGCATGAGAATATATAGAGCTATTTAAGAAATTAAGAAAGAGAAAATCCTCTTCGCATTTATTTTATCTTCGTCCCGCTAATTTGCTGATTAAAACGCATGTTGTTTGCTAGAATACAAAGGGAGGCAACGTTTGGCCGCCAAAGCTCAAATCATCACAAACGCAAGCGTCGCACCATTTCCGATCCTTACGACGTTTCATGCTCCACCAACATAAAAATCCATTATACCCATACACTGCTTCTTGCAAATTCCTGGGTTTTCGAAGAAACTCACAGTCACAGCGCGCGCGCGACTTCTCCATAGCCATGGATAGGAACTTGGAGATATGTTCACAAAGTTAACGGATAAGATGTTGAATAAACTGGAGGAGTAAACTTTGAAGGAATTTTTTTATTGAGATGAAACAAAACTTTTACACATAAGACAAAAAAAACTACTTTTTCTCTACACTATTTGCCTCACGTCACTCACACTGCACTCTCACAAATACACGACTCACACACCTGTTTAATTCACTTTTCAACTGCTTCTCCAATCAATACAATTCCTTAACGTGTCTTCTCCTATTTATAGACACACTAGGTCGGTAGCTGAAGCTTCCTGTCCATGCATTAAAGTCGGCATGTGACGATGATTTCGAGTATCCTCCGGAACTTGCCGATTTCGTGTATCCTCCAGAATGTTCAAACTTTTTTTTCTTGGTCCTCCAGAATGTTCAAACATTTCTTCGCTTCTATTTTTTTTTTCTCGAATACTGTGAGCATTTTCTAGGAAGTAGCTGATTTTTTTTTTAACATAACATGCTCTTCATCATCATCTCTTTCTTGCCTTTCAAAGAAGCCGCGAGAACTAGCGTCTTGTCCAAGCGTTGGCGTCACATATGGCGTGCAACAAAGAAAATAGAGTTTAATGAAAGGTTCTTCGTAAGAGTTGGTGACTCTGATGAAAACCAGGAAACCCAGAGACGGGTTTTTATCGATTTTGCACGCAACTGGATTGACAACTATCAGGAACCTGACATAGATGAGTTTCAACTCACATGCCTGAATCCCCAAGATTTTCGCGAGGATATGGAGCGCTGCATTGCATTTGCCATCAGGCGTAATGTGAAAGTGTTAGGCCTTGATTTTTCTGATCCAACATGGGGGGAAGACAATCTGCTTGATAATCATGCAGCGGCGTTTGATTTGCCAATGAACGTGTATGGACATCAAGTTCTCGAATCTCTGAAGTTATTTTCTTGCAGATTTCGTGAGTCTCTGTTGATCAATCTTGGAGCACTTAAGCATGTATCGTTGGGTTGGCTGCAATTAAGTACCTCTGATATTGACGCTTTGTTAGTGAATTGTCCACTGCTGGAGAGTTTGACTTTGAGCAAGTGTTGGGACTTAGAGCACCTTGACATCAAGGGACCAAATTTGCGGCTAAGAAGTTTGGTGGTCGACAAGTGCAATTTTACCCACGATTGGTACGGCATAGCAGCACCCAATTTACGGTTCTTGAAATATTCCGGGGCATTAGGCGTGTTTGAGGTGGAGGTAAGCCGGAACTGCATGGAAGAGGCAGATCTCGATTTTGGACTTGAGGATGAGTTTGATGAAGATGCAGGTTTTCTTCTTTATAAGCTCTTAGAACAGCTTTACCCCATCAAGGTTCTGACCGTATCCAGTTACACGCTTCAGGTATCAACTTTCTTTTTGTTTTAGTCTGCGCTGGTTTATCGATATTCAGTTTTCATTTTCTCAGATTCTCAATTCAATCAAGCATGCATGTGATCAGGGGCGGAAGCACGGAGTGCGATGGGTATCGGCCGATACCCATCGCACCCAAAAAAAAAAAAATTAATGTAATTTTTTTGTTTTTTTTATGTTTTTTTTTTATAAATTAACCAAGTCCGATATCCATTAAATTCAGGCCAAATAGATTTAATGGGTATCGAATCTAAAATTTTTTTTTCTATACATTGATTTTGTTCTTAATCTTACATAATAATTAAGAAAAATATACAGTTATTATAATTTTTTGTTTTGCATCGATTACAAGTTCTTCAATCGAGGGGTAACTTCCTGCCATCTTACTAAATTTATGTTAGTAAAAAATTATTTACTCTTTGCTCCTATTTTTTCACAATCAAGACCATTTCATTTTTTTCTCCCTATGTTGATTTGTTTCTTCATTTTTATTAAAGACCTCAAAAAATGTTGTATTTGTTTAGGATCCTTGTATAGGCCAAAACAAAGTTCTTACCACTTTTAGGATATGTTTATCTAATGAACTCTTTTACTAAATCTTACTTATCCTGAAAATTTTGTTTTTATTATTCAGAGCATGGTTTGTCATCAATTGTTGCTCTCTGTGTGGAAGTTGCTTTGGAGAATGTGAATATCTTTCAATTCCAAATCCATAAAACCTAGAGAAAGTAAATTACAAATGCATGTCAGTAACCTTTTGTCAAAAGAAAAAAAAGAGAATAAAAAGAGACTCTACTCTAGGTAGTAACCAAAAAATGTAAGAAAGACAATCCCTAGTAACATAAAGATCTCAACCATCATAATCATCTGTAATTTGTTCTAAATTTTTAAAATTAGTAGGGAATTAACTTGGATTAAATCATAAAGAGTGATTTGCGTAATAATATGAGAGATAAATGGATGAATGATTGCATGTTAGTGTACATCGAGCAATAAGTTTTTAAAACTATTGAGAACGAAGTCATTTTGCAACTTTTCAGAAGATGTAAACTCGTATGATCCAATTATCACCTCTCAGTCGCAGTATATATTACGGTACATGTATTCCAATATTTTTAATGTTTTTTGTCTTTAATTTTCGACATTGTACCTCTAAGACAATATTTTGCATTACGAAATAATTTTTTTTTATCATTTCGCCTTTAAAATTCGACACCCATGGATTTTGATCCTGGTTCCGCCACTGCATGTGATGTTTTAATATTTAGGCCTTTACCTTCTGTACACACCTCATGGCGATCGAGACAACTCCACTGTATATATGCACATATCATGAGGTTATGACTTACCTTTTCCTACTAAAAAACAAACAATCATCCATATATGCAGTCTATTGCGAGTATACTTGTTATATATGCACATATCAAATGCCTTTTTTTTCCTGGAACATATCACATGCGCTCACTTGCTATCATCATTATAAAAATTTCTCTCTTCATCAAATTATTGTTTTCATTATAATATTCATTTAAATTTTCTTTCTTCAGTTTTTCACCAACTCTCATAAACTATCTTCACTTTTTTTCACCAATTCTTGTAAACTATCTTAACTTTTTCACCAACCCCATACCCAAAATTTTTGAGGTGAGGGACAATAAAAATTTGTATAACTACATCTTTTTTCTTTGTTTGCCTTAAGTTAAATCTTACTTCAAATTTTCAGCTAGTTGTGCAAAATCTCATATTTCATTATAGTAATTAAAAGTGCTATAATGACATCATTAGAGCCAAACCCACAATCCTTGACATATGATGTAACGATCCAAGAAAAACACTAACCACATCTATACTTTGACTTCAAAATGACTAGTCAAAGTTTCACTTGATACTTCTTGGATCATTATAAAGTCTTAGGGTATCACAATGTTCCCACTTAAATTCTTGACGTCCTCGTCAAGGCTCACCAAGTGCACATTAATGGTTCCTAGGACCACTCTGATACCATTTGTAACGATCCAAGAAAAGCACTAGTCACATCTATACTTTAACTTCAAAATGACTAGTCGAGGTTGCTCTTGAAGCTCCTTGGATCATTATAAATCACAGTTCAATCTAGTAAGGTCTCTATGTGGGACTTGGCTATCTCTCATTCTTTTCTCTTCTCCCACTCTAAGTGAGATTCGAGATATCACATATGATCACCTTGGCCGTAGGCCGCCGGTTGTATGACTGCGTTGAGAGGGGGTAGTGAGTGCTAGCTAAATATCCACAATATATAGAGTCCATTCACTAAGTTAACCCATACTTAGTGAATCCACCAACACAACTGCATACTACGGCGATCATTAGATTAGTGAAGACAATATTGATCAAACAATAAAGATGCATTTGGAAGAACTTCGTGGAGAATATGGATGGCTGTTGAAGGTAGTTCAATTGATGTATATTTCACATGTACCGGATTAATGTTATGCATGGGAGACTCTAGTCGACATGAGAGATGCTTCTCACTCCAAAAGAGGTGAATTAGTTGTGAGTGCAGGTGAGTGTGTTAAGTCTCCCATGAGGTGATAATCCCAGTAGTGTGATATCAACGTTATTTTTGCTAAACTTACAATGTATAATTGACGTGTTAGTGTATTTGAGTATTTGCATAATTTCGTGCCAAACTAAGTTCAAATTGAGTTGTTATTATCAAATAAGTTTGAGCTTATGTGCTCAAGAGGATAAGCATTTTTTAATTAGGGTGCGAAAACACATATTCACCCTCCTTCTAAATGTTATTTGGGTCTAAACCGGATTTTTCATGTTGGAAACATCTTATATTCATCTTGTCAATGCATTCGAGAGAAAACAGGGCTGGTTTTGTGTCTCTTTGACCTTTAGTTTTCTTTGATCAGGACATGTCTGTGTGACTGTTTGTGTTCTTTTTTGTCTTTTGTTCTGTTTTTTTTTCCTGCGTTGAGAGTACCAACCAGCTTTAATGAATTCCCAGTCCCACCTCTCAAAAGAAAAAGAAATAGAAACAGAAAGCAGAAGGTAAAGGGGAACTTGGAGGTTTGAAGTTAACGGCCTCTCTTCCATTTGACCGTCTTAGGTTATACCACATGGAGAAGAACCATTGCGTATGAGTTTTCCCCTGAACTTAAATCACTTGATATTGAAGGCTGCTATGCATGAGCATGAATTCTACGGAATTAGTTTCTTCTTGAACAGTTGTCCTTATTTGGAGACTCTCACAATTCAAATAGGCCCTGGAAGAATTTTTGAGGTGAGTGACGATAAGAATTTGTATAACTACATCTTTTTTCTTTGTTTGCCTTGAAGTTAAATCATACGTACAAGAATTTTCTGCTATTTGGTTTCTTTTAGGATTACACACCTCCTTTCACGTTCAAGCCTGATGAGTTTTGGATGAAATGCCCAAAATTCAAGTGCCTAATCAGGACTCTCAAGGTGGTGGATATAAAAGGCTTTAAGGGGACAATGCATGAAGTTTCCTTCCTGTGCTTTCTGTTGTTCTATGGGGTCGTCTTGCAACAGCTAAATATCACAGTTTCAAAGGAAGATGGAGTTAATGGTGAAATTGTGGAAGTCTACCGTCAAAGAGCTCAAGGGTTGCAGAGCTTCCGAAGGGCCTCCTCATCTGCACAGATATCAGTATATTAAGTTAAATTAGACTGAAGTGAATGGTGGATTTCTGGATTTCTTAGTTTTAATATTGCTTGTGAGGGAACACAAAAATAGGGATTACTGTTTCATTTCTTCCCAAACTTTATAAAGTATTAACAACATTTCTCAGCATCCCCCCAACTCTGTTAGTATGTTTATGGGTGCATTTTCTGTAGGCATTCAATATTTTAAAAAATTGTTGTGTTCCAAGGACAGCCCAAGGAAATGGGATACAATACAATGATTAGTTGCAGAGTAGGCGAGTTCTTAAGGGACAGAGAGTCACTGATCGAAATGGCAAACAGATAATACTGCTTATGAATCGTGCCCGTATTAATGGGGCCGTAAAGACGTTTCAGCAGCCTAATTATGGGATCAAGATCTTCTCTAATTTGCTGTCCGAATTAAAAGAGAGAGACACATCATATTTGATCTATCGCTATCCAAATTTAATGCATAGTTCAATTTGGGCATCAAATTAGAAAAGGGATCTCCATCCCTAAGTATGACGCTCAGTTTTATTTGTACCAAATGTGTTCTGCTTGTTTTTCTGCCATTAAAAACTGTCGACCGAGGTAAAAGAAATCGAAAGATATCAATTCTCTGATCATTTGTATCTCTTTGCATGTAAAGCTGCACTGCTACGACCATTTCACATTACTTTTCCTTCATACATACAGTCATGACTATCTCGGGCCATTACTGTGGCAACAGCCTATCAACACCCTCCTTCCTTCTCTAAGTGTTAAACTAGTAACTATAAATTACAAAAGAAATTGCAATCTAAGACTCAGGTGTTAAAGCCCTTCAGTCAATCTGCTGGGATTTAGACAATTTTATTGTATTTTTCATTTCAGCTTTGTACAGATGGATCAATGCAAAAAACAACTTAAAAGTCGATGATCGGCTCTCCGGCAGTCAAATTCCGCTCTACTGTCCATGGCAAGTTAAAGAGTTTGGCCATGATAAATTTGAAAATCTTGTTCACGTTTATGTTGTGAGTTGCACTTGAGAAGAAAAGGGTCGCCTTCATAACCTTTGCATATGCTCTGGCCTGTATGTATACAGAAAGTCAAAAACTTGTTAAGCGGGTAAGGCAAATGAAAGGAAGGTATATAATCATTATCAAAAGTCCTTTATCAAAAGTTGTCTTTAGATTCCAGTCCAACTTTAATCAAACATGAGGCCCCCCTGTGCTTATCTCTAACGCGGAGAGAGAAAAGAGGGGTTTAAGGAGATGTCAATTTTCCAAAGTTTGACAAAAGGAAGACTTCTTCACGTCTTGAGAATTTTCCTGGACATTACCTGGGTCACGATTGTCCATTGCAAATCTGGGGGAAGTCTAACAAAGTCATCAAATTTGGTTCCTATTAGTACAGGAATCGCCGTCTACATACAAACACGAAGAGAAACAGAAATCAGATGCAGGATCATCCCTTCATACCAGTGTGATTAATCAAGAACTGAAGAAATCGTAACCACTCATTTTGCAGATCAAGCATCACGCCCATTTACATGATGAAAAACTTATTGCTGTACTTATCTCTTCCTTATCCAGGTACTTTTTTTCTTGATATGTAAATTATTGGCAAAAATTGATGCTCTATCAACATTAATGAGGGCACTGTACTCTTTACAGTCCAGAAACCTTTTTCCATGTGCAAAAAAGTCATTGACAGCTTATCCAGAATTAATGACACTAACAAATTAGTACCTGATTCCACTCTCTTGCTTGGCTATACCATCCGATAACACTGCAAATGCAGAAGAACAAACAAGTTTCCATCACCATAAATGCACCTACTTAGATTTACCTTTCAAATCCAAAAGAGCAGAGAATTATGCCCCCACCTGTTTAGTGTACTGCGACTGGTAAGATCGAACATAAACAAAATTGCTACTGCATCTTTACAAGCAATTGGAACCTGGTCCAGTGATCTCTGGTCACCTACATCCAGTATATATTTGAAAAGAATGTTAACGATAATTTCTTTATGCATTCAGTAAGATCCAAAGAAAGTTTTTTTTTTCTAAGCACCAAAAGAAAGTTAATTGAACACTCTTTAATCAACGAAGAACACAATCGAAGAGGATTGATAAACTACCTCCCACATCCCATATGTTAAAGGAAATCCGAGCACCTTGAACCGATAAAGTCTTATCCATCAAATTTAATCCTGCCATATGCAGGCTTGTCTTTTCCTGTTCATCCCCTACATATTTAATCTTCAAAGGAAAATAAGAATAAGAATACTAAAGAAAAAGTTGATCGGATTCTTTTGATGTAGAGTAAAAATCACGTCGTCCATCTAATCGACTACCCAAAACAAGAAAAGAAGAGTCATATAGTTAAAATCCCATGAAATCTATCTATAAGTACTGAATCGGCTTACTAGAAAGCTTGTTTTTCCAATCTGGCAATCACCCAAGAGACTGATCTTCAAGGTCACCAAATCCGAATCCGAGTCGTACCCACTACAAGTCTCCGAGGATTCATCCAATCCCAACCCTGCTTCTATTCCCTCCGGCAGAGAAAACGAGCCCCGGCGAGAAAGCCGCCGGTACTGGGCTGTCTTTCCCATGGAACAGACAAGAATCCTGTCCCAGATGAATCGGAAAAACCGTCGGATAATCGAGGCCCTACTGAGTATGCTCCACCTGACATTGATGCGAACAACTTTCCAGCGAAGTTGTGACATGTTTCTAGCGGCTTCGTGAATAAACTTGGCCATTCAGAGAGAAGCAGGCAGCTTCAATATGTTTTCTCATCGTCTTTTTGTACGTTTGGTGTTGTCAACTGACGAGGAAGCTACGGAGGTGATTGTGTTATAGGGAGACGGTTGACCGGTATTTGTTTTCAAAATTTGGATTCCCCAGACAGTCCGCATTGCCAGCTCCTTGGGAGCTACGAAGTATTGGGATGAAGCTTAAGTTGGTTTGGATTAATTAGTCGTATTTATTTATGTTGAATAGTGTTTTATTGATGTTTGTGTAAAGTGGAGAGAGAAATTATTTGATGTAATTATTTAATAAAAAAGTATTGAAGTTATGTGAAAGAGTAGAGAGAAAATTTATGTTGAATAAAAAATTAAAAAATTATTAAAAATTATATAAAATATATTGATATTTGTGTTTGAATTATGAATATGTTAGGCGGTAATTTTGTGAATATATGTGTAATTTTGAAAAATATTGTGAAAATGAATATATCTCGAGATCCGACTGTAAGATTTCCGCGGGACCCATCCGACCTGACTTGTGTCGAACGGTCTTCTAAACCCGATATCAACACGTGTAGTGGACGAGAACAAGTCTTTTTGGGTCAAAAATCTGAACTCCAATGGTTAGAAAGGGCCTGAATCGAGTCGAGCTGGACAGTTACTGGAACAACCCGACCGAAATGTTCTTGGATAATGAGGAATGAGGTGCATATTTGGATTTCCAATAAAGGTTAGGTTGGGAATTTAGTGTCTTGGAAGTATCAGAGATGTTTTAAAGTTATAAAACTTTGTCGCTATGCACAGAAAACATGCATATTTTAGTGTGATTTGCTTTAGGTAAGAGCATCGCAGCAGAACAGAGATGCTTAAACCAACAGTTTAATATTTAAAAGAAGAAGGAATTATGGGTGTAATTCCATAATACAGAAAGATTGGTGCAATATAATACAGCCCAAATTTTGGTTTTCTGAATTTGTATGAAAAGTTTCTTATTAGAAATCAATTTTTTTTTTTGAATAACAAGAGACAATCTGAAGCACAATCTTGTACCGAGTAAAAGATCATGATAAATCCTGAATTCAAGTACTAATTTCTCACCATTCACTATATAGCAAAGTGCATATTTGGGACTGTTTGTAGGATTGTCCACCCTATGATGTACTGTTTTTTAGTTTTATGCTAAGTTTGCTTGCTTAGGAAAAAAAAGTAGTAATTTCTCAGTATCAATTAAGTCGTATTTTTGTTGTTGTAGAGATTAGAAATTTAGAACCAAGAACCTCTTATTTGGAAGTCACGCACTATTGTTATTTCACTCAAACCGAGAGAAGCATTATAGTCCCCAAGAGATATTAACAAAAAGAAATCTGACCGTTTGATCATAATTTTGACATGTTGAGTGGTTAACTGATGGAATGATTTATGAAATCATCGTCTCATCAATAGATCTATAATTCAAGATCATTAATGAAACTTAACCCTTTGAAAATAGAAGCAAAAGGTGTAAAGGAAAACACTAAACTCCCAGTTAGAAAATCCCCACCCCAAATTTGTCCCTTTTTAGTATTAAACAAAAAGAATAAAAGAAACAAACAAAGTGGAGAAAAGTGAGCCAATTGATTGGCTAGGGGATGAATCTTCATCTGACTCAAAGCATCTAATTTTCCTTATGTTCTTACCCAATTCAACCATATTATATGAGATACTATAATTACTACCATATAATTTATGGAGAGAAGTTTTTCTTTTCCTCCCGGTAGGAAAAGTCATAGTATATATTAGATGAGAGATCCATAACCTAATGTCCAATATTACCCTATATAGATCTTTATTCTTTTGGACTACTTATTTTTCACGAGAGTTGTACCTAAGACTGATTCAAAAAGTATCCCATCTCTTATAGTTAGTTGAAAAATTCATACAAAAGTCATATATATATATATAAATTTATAACTTTTGGGAATTTTATATATAGCTCCTACTTCCTAGGCTTGTTGAATTGAAAAGGTTGCCATTTGGTATCGTGTATTTGGTGTGTGTGTATATATATATAGCTCCTAGACTTGTCGAATTGACAAATTTGGCGTTTGGTATCATGTATTTGGTGGAGTAGGACCCTAGGGAGGTCAAATGGGGCACCAAAGACTAAAACTACCTAACTGATTCTCCGATACCAATTTATGTTTGCTGGGTAAGAAAATTTCGTGGGTTGGTACTAAAAGGTAGTTTCAAAACTGATATGATTTAAGAATGCAGCCTAATCTTATCAAGTCATACACAAAATCATGATTATTATGGCTATAACCTAGAGATTGATTAGAGAATATTGTAGTACTAAAGCACATTAAATTAGGTATGGTTCTTCATTATGATCATCGAAGTGTCGTCAAATTTGGTTACTTAGCACGTGTTGACACATAATAAGAAACTGAAAAGCTCGAGGAATTCAATGATGGCGACACAAAGGCATGCAATTAGGTGGTGGGTGAGTTTAATATATATATATATATATATATATATATATATATATATATATATATATATATATATATAATGTGTTTCTTTTGGGGAAAAATACAATTTCTCATCCACAAACTATCAGGGTAGTAACACATTGCACTCCAAACTACCATCTTTAAGACATTGTACTCTCAAACTACTAATGTTAGACACTTTGCATCCTAAACTAACCACTTTGACACATTACACCCTCCAACTACTAATATTAAACACTTTGCACCATCAATTTGACAATAATACGGTACCCCTAATAAATTAATAAATTAACAACAATATCTTTAATATATGCAAAATGGGTCGAGGTTATTATCGTCATTTTAGTCTACAAATTTGACATAGGATGTAAAGTGTCAAAAATTGGTAATTAAAGGATACAATGTATCAAAATTGGTAATTTAGGATGTAAAATATAAAACCTATGATAATTTGTAGGTGAAAAATGTATTTTTTCTTTTGTTCTGTGAGTTGGTGGGTTGGTGGAGTAGTTATCAAGGAATAATTCATTTTCTTCAGCTTTCAAAGTTTGGGGGAATTGGATAGACATTACAGAGACAATATCATTAATCCGTTAAAGTTTCCTGATCTACCTGGAAGGATATATGATTTTTAATCTTTATTCATTATCTAGTACTAGCATTTGTATTAATAGATATAGTCAGGCCAAAAACTCATGTCTCATTTGTATTAATAGATATAGTCCTTTTTTTTGTCCGAAAGATTCTGCTACAAGACTTCGAATATATAATAATTTACGATTGTTGCAAAAGATCTAATTAACTATGACGGGACATGGGAGATTTATAGTAAAAAGGGGTTGGAAAAATATATAAGTGGAAGTTCTAATCATAATAGTATGGATAATACTGTAATTGATAATATCTCATCATTTGCATCTTATTTAAATTCTGATGAATATTATATTTCATTAGGTATTAATAAACCATTAAATAATTGAGTAATACCTAAAGTAAAAGATTCTCAATTGTATAAACAATCTACTTTTGCTTTTAATACTGATTATGCTATTAAAACAATAGAACAATTAATACTGGCAAAGAATTTGAAACAATACATTTTAATTAAATATGATATGATTAAAAAACATTTAATTCAAGGTTTTAAATATATACATATGAGATTAGTTTAAGTTGCGGCTACCCCTTTAATCCGTCAAGGTTTAAACATTTTTGTAATATTAAAGCTATGGGTCAGGATATGATGGAACGTGCTCAATACATTGCCATTGTATATAGATTCCATTATAAATTAATGAAGACGACTCTTGATCCTAGATCTAAGGTTCGTCCTCGTTCTAGTGAAACTTTACTTTTAACTACTAGTAATGAATTTTCAAATATTACTATTCCGAAAATGATAAAATGTGATGATGTTATTTTACCTGATAATTGAAAATTATCTTTGATTGTACATCCTCCTAAAAAAGAAAACAAAGAAATTGAATATTTTACTCAACATAGATCTGTTACTTTATCTTTTAATAAAGATAATATTAATAATCTATTTAATATATTTTCTACTTCATCTATTTCGTCTTTATCTCCTTCTACAAGTTCTCGAAATTTTAAATCTGTTTTAAATTCATTTGGACCAAGTACTTCTTCAATACCTCCATATATACCTCCTACTAGTATAAAATCTGATAATTCTGTACAAATATCTGTTTATGAAAATCAAACAGAACCACCTGATAAAACTTCTCCAACACAATATGAAATTATGTCTTTACAACGATCTCATTCTATACATGTTTTACAACATGATTTTACATTGAATAAAGATTTACTTAGAAAATATTTTGAGTCATTAGAAAATATGTCTAAACGACTTTGGTTTTTAAACGCTTATGATCAAATAGAACAAACTTATATTCGAAATCTTTATTACACTCATATGAATAATGTTAAACAAAATATACCTTTTCTTTTCATGGTTTGAACAATATTTACCTACTTTAAATGTTCTTACAAAATCTCCTTCATGGTTAACTACGGATAGTAAAACTATATACAAGTTTTATCCTTCTAAAACTACTATTAGCATCGATAATCAATCTAAACAATATTTTGCTACTCCTTATAAAGTAAACAATATAAGCAATAATGATAAATTTTTTTATAATATAATTCAACAAAATAATTATACCAATGTTTATTTACATCAAATAGGAACACATTTAAATAAAATTGAACATTTAATTAAACCAACAACCCCATCTAAATCTGAATCTTCTAAAAATATAAAAAAATAAAAAAGATATTACTTGTTGGAAATGTGGAAAAACATGTCACTTTGCTAATAAATGTTATGTTAAAAAATAAATAAAAGAATTAGATATTTCCCCTCAAATAAAAAATAAATTGTTTAAATTATTTCTTAATCAACGATCTCCTCCACAATCCTCTCATAATTCCTCTACTTCTTCTAATGATTATTTTTCTTCTGAAAATGATGAAATACAATTATGTAATTATCAAATTTTTGTTTTATCTAAATCTGATCGATCCACTTGGAATCAGTGTCGCATACCTAGCCGCGCCGACAAGTTCCCGCTCTTTCCTGTATTAAAGAGAATTCTCTGGCCTTCAACTCTTTAGACAGGCAGGACTCACTCGCTTAGCGTTTCTTTCCTCCTCTTCCCCAAAGCTCGATATTTGCAATAACCAGGTACTTAACTTCTTTTCTCCAGCAAATTAACGTCGTTTTATTTTTGGCTCCCTTCGCATAACCTGCTTGGTTAGGCTGTTCACTCTGCTAGCTATTTGTTCTCATTCTACCTCAAATTTTAATAAATTTGATAACTCCATTTGTGACGATAATAACAATCGTGTTCAGGGCGATTCTATGGGTTCAGAAATTGAAGCCCTTGAGGAGAGGTTAACATCTATGCTTGGTCAGCTCCAAGTGGAGTGTGGCATTCGTGAAAGGATGGTGTACAAGAACAAGAACCAGCATCGGCTTTGCTTCTATTTCCAGTATCTTTTGAAGGTTTATTTCTTACTTCCTTTTAAGAAACTCACCCGCCCGTTGATTTTTGGGAAAACCGACCGGAATACTGGGAAAAGGGCAGAAATTTGTTTCTACGATGTGCTAAATATGCAAAAAGCTTGCTTCAAGGTTGCCAAATTGCTGTAAATTGAAGTTTACTGATGGAATTTCTGTTGGGTAGCAGATACCAACTGTTGTTCTTTTTGGTTCCTACCTTCATTTAGCATCCAAATAGTGGCCAAGGGTATAAGTGTTTTGATTTCTTATAGGTTTGTTTGTTTTACCTCATTTGGATGGGATATTAGGTGAGGAGGGACTTAAGGCTGCTTAAATCTGCTAAGTCGGAGGATTTAGTAGATTCTTGCTTCTTAGTTCTCACTGGGAAGAGACCTAAGCAAAAGGTGCATCTTTTAGAGAGGTAAAAAATTTCTCATTCCCCTTCATTGTGCTTAGTGATTAAAAAAGATGGATGTCTCCCCAATTTGGATGTTCCTATGCTTGTATGTACATGTGAAGCGAGCTAACCATACAATATTAAGAATTGAAGAGATGGGTTTTACGTGAAAGAATAAGAAGGGAAGCCTGCACACAACCCATATCAGTCCTAGGAAATACTCTGTCTTGGATCTTGTTTATGGCATATGTTTGAATTTAACTCAAAAAATCAAAACATGCTATTCGATCTGCTGTAATATTATTCCTCATATATTTGATGATGGTAACTCTTGATGCATGATGAGCAGCAGGCTTGAAATCTTACTGCCGCTTTCTTACTTGAGTATCATGAGCTTGCTCGTGCAAATGCTTTCATAGTTGCTTTTTATTTCCTGTAAAACACCCTTGGCCCATCATCTACTTCATAAAACTGGACCTAAACTCAACTACTCCTGTATGCTAGTTGTGTAAATGAGCAAGACCACATTTCTCTGTTGTAGGAACTATGAATGCCTTTTCAGTTTTTCATTGCCAGTATCTTAAATTGGGCTGTGGGGAGTAAAGAGTATGAGCTTTGACTGTCTTTCTATCTAAATATGTCATGCATGATACCCTTTACCCAAGTATGTATTCTGCAAATCAGTCTTAATAATCTTCATTGCAGAAAACACTTTCTCAACGGTTGCAGTCGCAACCGGTAAGATCAATGCTAACTCAATAAGATGATAAACCAATGGAAATACAATATTCTTGCCACTTTCAATCATCTTCATAGCAAGACCTCAAATATCTTGAATCCTAGAAAAATCATCATTTCTTCTAATATCTTGAATGTAGGTCTGAAGTTGATCACTAAGTAGTATAAGTTCAAGGCATTTGAGCAAGACGATATAACTTAGTATGATCAAATGCCTTGAATGAGTTCCTTGGATTAAGACATTGAAATGATTATCCATCTCCTAAGAAAATCAAATCAATAACTTGACAAAACACTTCCACATGAAAATGATGCTAGGCTGAGGGAGAGCCGGAAAGATCGCAGAGAGTGAGAGAGAGAGGCGTGCCGTACGAATTTTTTTAAAAATTAGAGGGTGAAACGGAAACAAGAGGTGTGACGTGCAAATTTTTTTTATAAAAATCAGAGGGTGAAACGGTGTCGTTTCACCCTCTGATTTAACAAAAAAAATAGGCCACACGGGACTGCGCTCCCGCTGGTCCCGTCCCGCCCCCACTGGCCCTGGAAGCAGGCCTGGGTGGCTGGGCCAGCAGGGGCAGACCTGCTTGATGATTCTTAGTAACAAAAAAAATTTGGAAGCCAGTGGGGGCGGCCGCCCCCACCCGCACCCCCTTAGATACGCCCCTGCACTGCACACAGGGACAACAATTCAATCTCCAACTGCTTTAAGAGTTTAGCAGGGGATTTCCGTCCCCGAAAGAAGTCCATCAACTCTCCCGGGGCAAAAGTTATTGTGTGATTGAGGTTATTGTGTGAGTGTGTGAGTGGACGAGTGAAATTAGAAGTTGAGAAATCTAATGACTGAAAAAATGCCACGTCATTTAATTAACCGACCCGCGAAATTGACCCGGTTTCATTAAATGACGTGTCATTTTTTCAGCCATTAGATTTCTCAACTTCTAATCTCACCCGTCCACTCACACACTTACACAATAACCTCACTCATACAATAACCAGTGCCCCCTCCCGATGCCATTTTGTCGAAAAAGAGTTTGGCGAGGGGCGAGAGTAGTGCTCCTAGCACCGAGACTTCAACCATACTTTCTTCTTTGTGGTGGGAATTAAAATGAGAGAAAATATTGAACACAAGAAACAGAGCAAAATCAGATTGCAAGCAGTGTTTGGCTTTTACATCAAAGAATTCGGTACTTATAGCACATCATCCACGAAACAGCCTGCTAGACTGATGGACCCACAAAGCTCTGGACGTGTCACAGGTAGTTCTTGGAGCTACACAAGCATTTTGTTGATTACTTGCCATAACCTATTTATTTGTTTATCATGAATAATTGCTGCAAGTAACTTTGATCTTCTCAATTCAGCCGGCCAACTTTAAGAAAGTAGGAAATTCTGCAAGTGGTTCTTGTGAAGTTTTCGTTTATGGATGATTTTGATCACATATTTTTCTATGTTTATCATGAGCCATCTTAGGAAATAAAGAAATTCTGCCATTGGACGTGAAGCCTTGTCAATTACATCATCTGAGTAAAAATCAAGAAGCGGAGATCTCTTCTGCTGTAATTGTTTCTCTGGTTGGGCACTTTACCTTTGTAGAAGACACTATCTTGGGACAGTTAAACTTGTGGTTCGGTGACTTTGGTCCAAGGAAAAGCAGAGTAACCGTGAGGCCTGATCAGACTGCAGATATGTTGTCTTCGTCCAACACCACAGGTTCATGTAATCATGTTGGAAAAATACATAATCTTCGTCTCTCTTGATCTTTCAGTTCAAACGAAACGGTCCAAACTCAAAGTTGGCAGAGAACTTACCATGCAAGTCCTGCATGGCTGAAGGCAAGCCTGCAACTGGGCAAAAGGGCCCTCTGGGGAAAGTATGTTTCTCGGCCCAATAATTCCATAAATGACAAAACCAACTCAAGCCTCACTGGTGGCCTCTCGATTGCAGTACCTACGTTCATTGCCTTTCCTATGTTGTTCCTCAAGGCAAATACGAGCTGAAAAAACTAGGATTATCCTATTTATCATTCTTCTAGGTTAGAAGTAGACATTTCATTTCCTGACCGGCCAACTCACAGTACTATCCAGCTCGGAAACTGACACAAGCTAGAGTGCCAAATAGTGAATTTCATAGCAAAATGACAGCGCTTTTCGCCCCCCTTATGATGCTTTCATAATGGACCACAACGCCCTCTTTGCAGGACCATACTAGTAGAAAGGGCTAAACGCTCAAGGGACAAAAACAAAATTGATAGACGAGTCCTTTTTCTGCCTGCATGGCAAAGTATCATTGGTATTTGGTTTTCCTTCAAACCATTCACTCTGTATCAACAATCCAACTTGCTCACAATTTCACAAAGTAACAGTCGATCACTGCAAAGAAACGTTTTGGGGATACAATTTTTTCCCATATACTGCCACTTGTTTTGCATTTTACACCCTAAACTACCACTTTAAAGATGATGCGTTCAAGATTAGTAGTTTATGAGTGCAATGTCTCGAGCGTGGTAGTTTAAGGTGCAAAATGCAAAACCTATATTAGTTTATAGTGGAAAGTGTGTATTTTTCCCAAAACTTTCATTAACAAAAGTGAACCGAGATTGCATTTGGGATACTGTCTGCATTTTCAAGCCAAGAAACCACCCGCAATAAAGGGTATTTCTTTCACCTACTAATGAATGCTTCCTCTCTCCGAGAGTACAGAAGCTCTATCTTTGCTCAGCAAAACTGTTTCTTAGTTATAAGAGTAAACACTTGCCTACCGGCCACCTTAAATATATAGGCACGGATGGCTTACCAAATTCTGACTTTCTGAGGCAGTATCTTTATTTCAATTGACTCTTATCTACCGAGCCAGTTTAATGAGAGCCGAGAGATTGAATGCTCCCAAAAAAGGAAGAAAGCTCACATGGTATGGGAAATGAACCTCAATCACATCTTTCCTATAGCAATATTAAAACTAAAATGAAGTTTTTCTAACACACAAGACGAGGGCAGAGAGAGAGCAAAAGAAATCACAGAATCTGCCTAAAAAAGTACTTCGAGCAAACCGAATACCATCCTTTTCTTTTCCCTTGTCACGGAACATAACAGATGAAAAGAAGACATCAGCCAACTTAAAATGGACATGCAAATTGAAAGGAGCTTTGCTTCCTTCGACATCTCTCACCATCATATGATACTTAAATGTCAGTAAGATCGCATGTTAGTTTCAAGAGCCAAAATAGACCTTTTTTTTACAACCAATAAACCATAAATCACAATCCAATCCCTACCAAATCCTCATCATAATCCAAGTTCACGATCCAAGTCTACAGCAAACAGTTAAGTGACGCCCAAGAACTTAGAGAAAGAAAGGACAGTGGTTAGCAAATTAAGTGCTTTAACTGCAGGCACATGAATGCAATGACTACACCATCTAATCCTCCAACCAGAAAGAGTTTATTGCTCTTTATTTTAGACAAAGACTACAAGGTAAAGAATCCATGTGAAACCCGGTAAAATACATGACTCAGACTTGAAGCAACTTCCCGAAAGACAAGACCCAAATCCACCTCTCTTCATCCATAAGCCTCCAAACAAACCAAGCAAAACATGTCCAAGTCCAGCACCATAGCCAAAAAAGTCCCTGAAGATATGGCTGCACGTAATCCTGTAGAAATAGGTGCTAGAGGCACTGTTGGATCCCTTATAATGAAAGAAATTGAGTATTTCAGCCGGCTTGAATTAAGCTGCCAAGGTAGCTCGAAGAAGCCTCAGTTCCACACAACAGATATGGCTTCCTCTAGTAGTCATTCCAGACCCCCTTTCGGATCTCAGATAGCAACACAAAAGAAGAAAAAGAAAGGCAGCAGGCTCGTACCAAGTATGTGTTCCATGGTGGAGGTTTCAGACAACAATCAGCCATTGGAATTTCTGGTTTTACTTACAGGAACCTCAAATCTGACCTGAAGAAGTTGCAGACTTAGATAATGCTCTCCGATATCTTCGAGAACCCTAGCTTCTTGAGGCGATTTGTAATAGGGCTAGCCATGCTCGATCTTGGTTCCAGCATTTTATGTCAACAATTTCAACTATGCTAGACCCTTTTTTATCAATTTTCTCCCTACTGGGAGTCCTATCCAAAGCTCTATTATCAGAGCTGAGCATTGGTATTCTATGAGTCTTTCTAGTCTCTTTGTTTTCCTGGTAATCTCAGGGATTGTTTGATCAATGTAGCTGCTGCTTGCCGCATCAGATGATTTTCTTGGTTGTAGTATTTTAGGAGTAGTAGAACCACAGGTAATTGCAACAGGAACTGCTTGAGGCTTGGTTCTGGAAGATACAGGCATCTGAGCTGCAGAGTTAATGGAATCCAATTCCCTTGTCATCAGGGAACTGATTGTTCCCGTGGTCCCAACTCTGATCGATCCTCCACCACCCTTGATAGCTTCTAGTGTCTGAACCATGTCGAATATAGTCTGAACCTAGGCCTAAGCAGATGACTTTTAGCAGGGAGGTTCTATACCTCCAAAGCTTGCAAGGAGAGGTGTAGTAGTAATCAAAGCAGATAGTAGCCTGTTATTCAAAAGCAGCATCCAGAGCGTTTAGATGTCAATGGTATGAAATAAAGCTCAACTTTTTTGGATTAGAGCAGTCTTCCGACGGAATTTGCAATTAGGGAAGCAACTAGATAGAAGAATTGGAAGATCTCGGTTGAAGAGAAAAAAAAAGCTGCAAACTTTAAGCTTTTTACACAAATATAGATGCACATAGCCAACAAGCCCCTATAATCCTGCCATAGATTCAGCAAGCAAATACTGCCCTGTTCAGCGCAACCGTTGATATCAATCCGAGAAAAGTTCAGAATATAGAATTTAAAAGAAAAGAAAATGAAGAAAAAACACTTCCCCTGACAGTTCTTAAAGAAATGAATTTACGAGTACAAGTTATAATAGAGGATCGACATGGAAACTGAAGATATCACACAAACCGGCCTCCTATGGCAAACCAATGAAAATTACCAAAATGTAATTAAGATTTAAGAGCCATAATCAAAACACTTAAAAAAACTGACTTCTTTCAAAACACAGTTGGAAGCCTAACCTTCTACAGAACGATCTTAACCTTAAAAGACCAGCAAAAATAAAGCGACAGCAAATCTCACAATATTCTCCTTCACAGACTCGAGGCGTATATTACAGTTTATGTTCCCAAGAGGACTGATTCGAATCAAAATCAAAAAACATAAACTTCAAAAAGATTTTCAGGATCACATCTGATAGATTGCCTTGAAATGCTAAAAGGAACCTCCACTACCAGTACCCACAGCCAGAAATGGAAACAGCTAACTATAAAACACTTTGCAGATCATCAAGCATGGGTTTTGAAGCTTACCCACACGGCTAAAGTGTCATAAAAGTTTGAGGTCCGAGTGCTTGAAGATGACAAATTGAAACTGGCTAACCCAACAATCAGACAAACCCACAGTTCTTAGAATCTCTGTGACTTGAGATCTAGAAAGTTTTGATGCCAAATTTGCATATATAAGACAAAGACACCTTCAAGAAGATATCTAAATCTAACTTCAATCAAACTTTCCATAAACTATGTCGTTTCTTTTGGGGTGTAGCAGATCACTGGTCAACGCAGTGGATCTGACACTAATCATTGTGTGATTGTATGAATGGGTTGGCATCTTTTTTGTTAAAACAGTATACTAGTGAATGTTACTGGTAATCCTCACCAAAAAAAAAAGAATGTTACTTGTAATCAAGTCATAGTTTACCTAGCTTATAAAAAAAAGGGAAATTTGCTTTTTAGTCACTGGGTTTTTATCCCATTTTATTTTTAGTCACAAAACTCAATGTTTCAAAATTATAATCCTCAATCTTTCAATACAATTAAAAATTAGTCCTACCGTTAGGTTCTGTTAGATTAATTAACGCAATAGTGGTCCACGTCAGCCCCACTTTCCACGAACACCACCCACTTCCATGTCAGCACCTCAGTAATTAAAATTTAGCTCAAACGGCATGTAGGTTAGCGTTTTTTTTCCCCGTGTAACGCCAAAACCGAGCTTGGCTTATCCAAGCTGCCGGTTTCTGCCCCCGTCTCACCCTCTCTGGTGAACCAAGTACCGGGCAATGATCTACCTGTCAATGAGACGAATGCTGTTCTTCAACCGAGCAAGCAACTTTGTTAGGCTATAACCAGCCTTACCATGTCTCTGGCTCTCTGTAAGGTACCCTTCAGCCTGAAGGGTCCTCCCCTGAAACCCTCTTCTCGATTTCAAAAGCTCTGTTAACTCCATTTCAAGCTTCTCAAGAGACCCAGGAGACAAGATTACGAGTTCACCGACCCACTGACACAAAATGGGACATGGCAGATGACTTCTTCCAACAAGGGTTGCACACAAGAAATGCCAAAGAATCATAGCAGTACTTTTATCATTTATTATACAATAACTCTTAACTATATAAGAAAATACATCCATATATAATTTTTTATGTATTTAGTGCTTTAGTGCAGGTTTCCAATACAAGGAATTAGAAGAACTAAAAAAAAAGTTATCGCAAAAGAAGTGGAAGAAACAGAACATTGCCCACACTTTTGGAGGAGTCTGGGATAAATTGTGTTTCAAAAGTTCAGTAGGAAGGAGAAGCAATGGCAAAGTGATAAAGAAGATATATGGGGATAACCGTAGGGCCTTCTCTTCACAGATATTGTTTGGATTTATATTTATCTGACTTAGCACAAAACATAAGCTACCTTACTCAGAAAACTTAGTTAAACCAATTTGTTGAGCCTCACAAGGGTCGCTTGTGATTGTAAAAACTTGAAAGTCTAAATCGGGGACCAGAATAAATCCAACACTCGGTACTGAAAATTCCTTTCTTCTATGACATTTTCACAGCAAGCAAACAATGCAAAGATTGCGATAAATCGGGGAAGCAAATCAAATAATAAAAAGAGCAGAGTGAGGGAAAAAAAACAAAGAAAGCGAGCTATTACAGGCCAAGGGCGCAGCGAGTGACTTGTTGGCCTTTCTCGAGGCATTTCTCGGGGTTAGGATCCTTCTGCTTGCACTTGAGGAAGGCCACGTTCTCCGCTTGGCATCTCACGGCTATATGCTTGGACGACGCCGTTAGGACCGCCGATGTCGGGATCGGATCTCCCGTCGCATTAACTTTGAGAACCACTCTCATTTCTGTTTGGTTGCCGAGAAAAATAAGTAAGCAATAGTCAAAAAGGAAAAATTTTAGGAGGCATTAAAGTCTGAAACCGTCTTCTACCTATTACTTTGACCCGAATGAGTTTTTCTCAACAGAGAAACAGCTCGAAGAGGGACAAGGGAAATGAGCTTTTAGTATTAACCACTGTGTCTTCTGCGAGAGAAGGTAGAATTTGCTAACGTGCGCCCTGACGATAAGTTGCACAACTCATGAAACGCACCGGCGAGTAGGGTGTGAACTGTAAAGGAAGGTCTGAGACCGGTACTTGATTCACCAGAGAGGGTGAGACGGGGGCAGAAAAAAATAACGCTATCCTACATGTCGTTTGAGCTAAATTTTAATTAATGAGGTGCTGACATGGAAGTGGGTAGTGTTCGTGAAAAGTGGGGCTGACGTTGACCACTATTCCATTAATTAATCTAACAGAACCTAACGGTAGGACTAATTTTTAATTATATTGAAAGATTGAGGATTATAATTTTAAAACATTGAGTTTTGTGACTAAAAATAAAATGGGGTAAAAACTCAGTGACTAAAAAACAAATTTCTAAAAAAAAAAAAAAAAAGTCATAGTTTACCTAGAAAAAAAAAGTCATAGTTTGCCACAAAGAAAAACAAAAAAGTCAGTTTGCCATGTAATCGCATGTTGTCTTTTGCGAAATCCACTCAATCTTGTCGGCACCGGTCTTCTTCCTC